>JAWNGG020000135.1:0-686010 GCA_036937485.2 Tetragonisca angustula | reverse complement strand
ATAAACAGCAGCGAGAGTACGTTGCTCGGAGGATGTTTACCAGCTTCTACGCGACACACGTATCTCTCTAGATTTTTAAATCCCACTCGCCCACACGTTGAATCATACACGCGACAATGATATCTTTTTCACGCGAAGATGAACCTCATTCGTGCTCGTCGTTCATCCTCAAAATTTCGCGAAATACGTACGCTTTGCACTACAAATATTTTTCGTTGCGGACTGGCAACTCAGAGTTATTAAATAAATTACGGACTCTTCATTGCAAAGTGTTAAAATACGCGCAATTTATTTTGAAGAAGCATAAATACGTAAAAGAATGTTTCTCAAATGATGGTACATATGTAAATTATCAAATTAACTCAACGTGTACGTACACGTACATCAGTAGTGGTTACTCTTGCTCTTAAATGAATCTTTCAAATCCTAAGTCCGTGTTTCTCTATGTTTCTCATTTAGAAAGAAAAATATTAGACAAGAACTAACAAAATTAGAAACTCTAGATTAATGTAACAGTAATGCTCAAATGTCAGTATATGTTGATAATCAGAGGCGTAAAATTTTTAGCCCGTTTTCATTACCAAATGCGAGTGGTTTAAATCATCATTCCCTTTTCTAGCATGTATCAATGACCATAAACGTAAAATTACTCCGCAATTCATAACGCACGCGCGAACACTCACTCACCAAACTATGAATAGGTTAAATTCTCTAGCCAGTTGAAATCTCTGTCTAGCGTGTATTCAATCACTTGCGCTGGCAACTAATTGCGGACCATAACGAGCGACCAAAACAGTATACAATAATTCGTCGCTTTCTTTCTCTTTTGAACTCGTAGGTATGACATCACTGGAGAGAAACGATTCAGAACTAATAAATTTATTATTTGTTTTATCTGAGTTATACTTAAATATACCTAAAACTGAGGAAATATTGCAATATTGGGACAAATTCCAGCGCAAGAGGTTAACCACTTGCGCTGGCAACTGATTGCGGACCTTAACGAGCGACCAAAACCGTATATAATTATTCGTCGCTTTCTTTTTCTTTTGAACTCGTAAATATGATATCATTGGATAGAAATGATTGAGAACTAATAAATTTATTGTTTGTTTTGCCTGGGTTATACTTAAATATACTTAAAACTGAGGAAATATTGCAATATTAGGACAAATTCCAGCGCAAGAGGTTAACTCCTTGCGCTGGCAACTGATTGCGGACCGTAACGAGGGACCAAAACCGTATACAATAATTCGTCGCTTTCTTTTTCTTTTGAACTCGTAAATATGATATCACTGGATAGAAATGATTGAGAACTAATAAATTTATTATTTGTTTTGTCTGAGTTATACTTAAATATACCTGAAACTGAGGAAATATTGCAATATTGGGACAAATTTCAGCGCAAGAGGTTAACTCCTTGCGTTCGCAATTGATTGCGGACCGTAACGAGCGACCAAAACCGTATACAATAATTCGTCGCTTTCTTTCTCTTTTGAACTCGTAGGTATGACATCAGTGGATAGAAATGATTGAGAACTAATAAATTGCCTGGGTTATGCTTAAATGCACTTAAAACTTGCAATTTCAGGGCAAAAAGAATCTCGACATTCTAGCGCAAGAGGTTGATAATCACAAATGTAAACTTTCTGTGAAATTCAACAGTACAGATCGAACATTACTCACCAAAATGGTCCCTCTCGTAATTTCTCGGTTTTCTCGAACGAATTCCACGTGTCGATCGTGGTGTACCGCGCTACAGTTACACGAAATCGCGGGGTTGGTGGAGGGGGTGGATGAGGAGGGAGAAGATGGACAGAAGGTGAGGTGGAAGAAAAAGCGGGCCGGTGTCGTCCCGATTCGGCAGGGTCGAGCCGACCCACGCTTCTTAAGTCTACAATTGACTGCCGGTGGATCCAATATGGCTGATAAAACCGGATCTCCGCGCGAGGGGGTTAAGCTGACTGCTGCCATGTACGCGGCAAACTCGATGCCTAATGTCGTTACTCGTTACGATTCCCTTATATGTAATGCGGCCACGGATTGAGATAAAGGTTCGTTTACACTAGAGTCGTGGTCGAGCAGAGTAGAAGAAGACCCGTTTCCAACGATTCCGGCTCGCTCCGGGTGCCGTTAATGAGCGAAAAATCGTTGGACGTCGTGATTAGGGGTGAGCAGTCAGAGGCCCTTAAGGCGATTAATCTCTGCTTGGTGCTTGCTTGGTTTTCCATTGATTTGTTTAAGGAAGAATAGCCACGAGTTGTTTACTACCAGAAGAGGGGGTTTGGAAATAAGGGTGAAATGGAAAATTGTTAGTAATTGATAATTGTCAAATTGAGTTGTTAATGAAAGAAATATTTTGTTGATCTGTTGGAATGTTCACGGGGAAACTTTCTGGAATTTTGGAGCAAAAAAATTCTCGACGTGCGTGGCACGTCATACCAGCGCAAGCGGTTAAACGAGTCACTCGTCACTTAAGAGATAACCGTGCCAATATGTGTGTTAAGAGGAGAGAAATGTCTCTCTGAAAGGCGTTCGAACAGGATTCGTTATCTTTCCGTGCCCGGTTGTACAAGTCGACGTGTGTACAAAGGTATGACTAACGCGCGGAATATGTAGAACAGTACTCGTTGTACAATGTACGCGTCGCCTTTGAACCGGCCCAAGTCCGTTCCTTTTTCCAATTTGTTAGCGGCCCGCTTTTACGCCATTTTTCGCCGACACAACGTAAACTTTGCGTGACGCTATTCAAAATACCGTACGTTACCACACACACGCGCGCGCACACACACACACACACACCAAAAATATGTAATCTCACGTTACATCATCGACATGATTTCTCGAAGCGACCGAGAATTAGTGTCATTAACGAGTTGTGTTTTATTAATTTTTTGGTGCAAGTGGGGCTGGGTTGGGGGAGGAGAGGGCGACGCACAATTACGTCTCTCTGTTGCGTCGAATTGATTGTGTAGTAGGTTGTGCAAATGTGTCGCGGGCTTAACGACGCGCTGTTTAAACATTTACATTTACGTTCCGTATCGTTTTTTCGCATCGTTCATCGTTATCGTTGTTTCGACCAACCAAGTGAGGCAACAGAGCCTTTTGAAACGAGGTGTGCAAGTAAAAGATACGCAGCGTCCCCGGGGAAGTCACTTTCTTTTCGCGAAGGAAGTTCATGGGTGTAAAAATATGAAAAAATAGTTGATCGCTTTTTGGAAACGCCGCGTTGAGTTATAAATTTAAATTCGGAACAATTTAATTGTATAATATAATATTTCTTCGCATTTCTAATAAAAATTGTCTCGCGCAGTAATTAATTTGTACGGATATAGATCGATATGTGTTAATATGTTAATTTATGAAAAAAAGAAAAATTGGTAAAACTACTGTAGAAAGGGATTATAATATAATATTATTTTTTAAAAGTTTCCACTGTTCATTTCGTAAAATATCGCTCTCCGTTCTTAACTACATTTTTTTTTTTTTAAATTTTTTCCCCTTTGCCTTAAGAAATGACCAGAAGTGGCACGAACCGCGTAGATGAAAAATTGAAACCCCGCCTTAAATATACACGTAAGAAACGTAAATTCACGTAATTTCCAGCTACTCGACGTCCGCTTATTATTATGTTGCTCTTTCGCGTAACGTGCACTTCCACAGCGTGGAAATTGAATTTCACGTGGAAACGGATGAAAGTTTAAAAGGGTTAAATCCTCTAAATCATCTCGGAGAAAACGGTGTTTCATGACGAGTTAACGATAGATAAACGTTATTGCACCTTTGTACCTCTTATCGCTAGACACAGCTTGATTATTCAACGTGATGCGCTATTGTGCGAAGAGAGAAACGGTGTGCATTGTGTTGGTGGGAAAGTAATGGCTGAAACTTTTTCTTCATTTTGTTTAATCAATCAAGTGTATAATGTCCAACTTGCTTTGAGAACACCATCCTCATGGACAAAGACTTGACTTGATTTTAAACGAGCTTGAAGGGGGGGGGGACTATAAAGCTGGAACTGCCTTCAGGGACTCGAATGATATTTCTTAAAATGTATAAATGAGAACACGCGTGTTAAGCTATAGCTTATAAGAGAATCTCACGTACTCTAATCTCTTTGACGCAGAGGTCGTTAAAATATACAAAATGTAAAATACACGATTAAAAACGACAATAGATGAAAGTATCTTTTAAAAGGACATAAAATTATACACAATTAAAGTGTAACTGTCCACAAAAAAAAAAAAAAAAATCATTTCAGCGCCAGTCTATTTACAATCAAATTGACGATCAAACTTGGTGGATCAGATTTTTAAACGCAGGACGAAATTTTATTAATAACGTGTAATAAAAGTATCATCTCGACGTCGTACAAATGCCCAGAGCGCTGCTCTTACAAAGTGTAATGCGATTTCATTGCGCTTCGTACGATTCAAAGCTGGCTTTCTCGGTAAGATGAAAAACGTTGCTTTCCCACCAGCCCAATAGAAGTTAGTTGCACGAGCAAGGCGGTCGCGTAGCTAATATGCAAGGGAGAGTGTGAACGAACTCGTAAATCGCCAGCGTCGAGACACTTTCGTCTGCGCGTGCATTAGACGCGCACGCGTCGTCGCGGCCACGCGTTTTAATCAGACACCGCGCGCGCGCGCGCGCGGGAGTGTCCCGAGGAATTTTATTAACCGTTTTCTCTCTTCCTTTTTCTTTTCTTCTTTCTTTTTTTTTTCTTTCTTCACCGAGAAGAATGGCTCGTAACTCAGTTGGACTGAGAACGATGAGAACAAGGTTGAGAAAAGGATAGGAGAGGAAATGAAACTGAAACGTGTTCTGTGTTTGATACACATTGCAGGGTTTGGAGGGGTGAATAGGGGGATTTTCGTGAGGATCATACTTAGGCACTGGAGGGATGGACTCGTTGATCGGTAAAATTGGTAAGATTTTGTTTTTAGAATTTTTTTTTAGAGCTACTATCGATTCACACTGTAGATTATTGTCGACGATCATTCGTTTCAATTAAATATCATGTTAATTAAATTTTACTGCAATTTCACTGAATCTATCTAGATCTAAAGTAATAATCCATTTCGAACCGATAGACCTGTAATAAATATAATATAATACAATACAATACAATATAATACAATACAATATAATATAAATAATATAATAAATAGATTAGAATTAAATTAAATTAAATTAAATTAGAACTGATAGACATATATAATAAATATAATATAATATAATATAATACAATACAATACAATACAATACAATAAAATACAATACAATATAATACAATATAATACAATACAATATAATATAATATAATACAATACAGTGTAATATAAATAATATAATAAATAGATTAGAATTAAATTAAATTAAATTAGAACTGATAGATCTATAATAAATATAGTATAATATAATGTAATACAATACAATACAATATAATACAATATAATACAATACAATATAATATAAATACTATAATAAATAGATTAGAATTAAATTAAATTAAATTAAATTAGACCGATAATAAACATAATATAATACAATACAATATAATATAATATAATTCAATACAATACAATATAATATAATATAATATAATACAATATAATATAAATAATATAATAAATAGATCAGAATTAAATTAAATTAAATTAAATTAAATTAGAACCAATCCGAAGTTCACCTACAAACCGATCAGCGTTGAACGTCTAATGATCCGACGAGACGATCGAATTTCAGTCGTTGAAACGGCTGTATCGACTCGTTAAGGACGCGAACGATTAATTATCGCTCGCTCATGCTCGGCTTTACAGGGTTTTCACAGGGCACCGAGATAAACTTGGACGCGAGATCGCCTCGGGGCGTAACGACGGCTGCATTCTAAATCATTCGGTGCCGGTATAATCGGCCCGGTTGCCTCGATTTCCCGCGCGAGGATTGTTTAATTTATTTGCCACGGCGCGTGGTATTCAATTATCGGGATGCCGTGCAATTAACCGGGAAGATGGACGCGTCGAATTATTCCCTCCCCCCAGAGACCGACCCCTCTGACCGTTAATTGTTCGCGATTCATCGCGGATTTCTGCACGTAATACAATTACTCCGGTGCGGCGTGCCTGGTTTTTGCTGTTTACCCCTTTCCCCTCGCCCGTGAACACGCTTGTTCGTCATTTCACGGATTTTCTACGCGAGGATTATATATACGGCGCGTTGAGAAACGATCAATAAACTCGAGTGTCGGATTGGGAAGTCGTTTTTGTTGGCGGATGGAACTTCTGTTCTGCTCGTGATCGAGATCTTGCATTCGATATAAAACAATATGTCGAATCTCGAGATTCTGTATCATTTAAGTTTTAATATCGACGATATTATTTATTTATTAACATTGCAAAAAGATTCGAAATCTTAACGGAACAACAAATATCGTTGGACGAGCGAGTTAATTTTATATTAATGATAATTAATGAGGATATTATTATAAATTTATACATACACTTTCAAACAATCGGGCAAATATTATATGTCGATCGAGTGTTACCGAAACACATACGTAGCTTTAAATAAGCCAGGAGAACGTGTCAGTATCCTCGAAATTGAGTAATTTCCTCCTCTTCTCTTTTGTTCCGTAAAAATACGAAATCGGATTCTGTAGCTTTCTAAGTCGCTTGCCCCGAGAGACAGTATGTCAAACTACGTGAATCAGAGAGCGAGAATAATCCAAATAACGTCAGGCTGGCTAGATCTGGGGGCGCGTGCGACCGATATTTAAAATGCAAATCAACTCGTTCGAGTGTTTCACGGTGTTCGAAAGGGAAGTCTAAGCAGCTTACGTTTACACGTATTAGTTATGATGCTTCCCACACGTTCTGCTACGTCGAGTGGTGATAATTAGCGC
Source organism: Tetragonisca angustula (assembly GCA_036937485.2). Lineage (NCBI taxonomy): Eukaryota > Metazoa > Arthropoda > Insecta > Hymenoptera > Apidae > Tetragonisca > Tetragonisca angustula. The sequence goes on along the minus strand of JAWNGG020000135.1, from coordinate 679,106 downwards.
TGCCGTGATAGCAAATGGTCCTTGCGAACGAGTGAACAAAGAATTTCTTATTGAAACTTGGCACACAAGTGCTCCATATTTTTCGCTACCTCAATGGCTGCTTGGTGTTTTTGAGATTTCATTGCAAAATGTGTACAAGATTTGGAATTTTTCAAAATTTTTAGGTTAGGTTGCTTACTCTTTTTTTTTTAGGTTAGGTTATTCACTACGCTATTGGTTATATCATTTATAGATTTTTGTAGGCCATTATGTAGCATGGAAGCAGAAAATATGTTTATTTTTTTTTTTTTTTAAGAAAGATATCCTGCATGAAATCTGAAATTTCAAAAATTTTTAGGTTAGATTGCTTGCTCTTCTTTCTTTTGGGTTAGGTTACTATTGGCTATATTATTTATAGATTTTTGTAGACCATTATGAAAGCAGAAAATAAGGAATATCCTGCATGAAATTTGAAATTTATAGGTTATGTTGTTTTTACTGTTGATTATATTATTTGTAGATTTTTATCATACGTTATGTAATATGGAAATAGAGGTTATTTGTATTTTAAAAAAATAGATGTCGTATAAGAGGATTTGGAACTTTCTTTCGAAAATTTATAGGTTATGTTGCTTGAATTTTCATTGTTGATTTTATTATCTATGGATTTTTGTAAGATATCATGTAACATGGAAGCAGAAAACATGTTCATTTTTCTTTTTAAAAGAAAGATATCCTGTATAAAATTTGTAATCTCAAAAATTTACAGGTTATGCTGTTTCCATTTCTGTTACTGATTATATTATTCACGAATTGTCACACAAGAAGTTACGAAAGAAGAAGTTGTTTTTGAAGGAAGGACATATCCTGAAGGACATATGACTTTGGAACATTTTCCTCGAAAATTTATAGGTTATGTCTGCATTATTTATTTTATTTACTTATGGACTTTTGCGGGACGAAACGTGGAATTAGAAATTATCTATCTTTCTTTTTCAAAGATCGTGTGTGGGATTTGGAATTTTTTTTCTTTCGGGGGAACTCGTACCGCGTGCACGTTATTTATGGGTCTTTTGTAGTATTTTTGTAGTCGCTGTTTTCGAACGGGAGACGTAATAATAGAGGACCGTAATAGAGAATCGTATGCACGATTAATTTAACAACAGTCTCGCCAACAGTGTGGTTAGTCTCGCTTTCCGCTTCATGGATTTTAACGCGGACCTCCCCAGAGCCTTTCCGATACTCGCGAGTAAATGGTGTTACGTTCCCTTTGACGCGATTTCATGGTCAACCTCGGCCAAGAAATTAGCTAATGTACCAATGCTCCAAAGCAGCATACTCCTCGATATTTCTTCTTTTTTGGCTCTTCTATTTAAAGTCTAAAGTTCCCAAAGTAATTTGCCAATACCAAATACGATATACGCTGAAAATTACGCTAGAAAGTCTCTCTAAATGTTCCAACTTTCAAAATATCCTAGTACAACTCGAACCTATGCTAAAATTATACACTCCAGTTATAGACCATTGATAACAGATCGTTATTTATAACATCCAGGACACGTAGTCCGATAAATATCGATTAACTTATTAAACTGACCACACACTCTGACATAACCCGAGCCTAATCTAAAATTACCAATTTTATGAGGTCGAACAACTAATTGCAAGTGACATTTAGCTTAATAGATATTAATTTTGTAGCGACGTTTAAACTTGACGAATAAATATATTAATTTATTAATCAGGGTTTGCGTTGTTTCCACACTGTGTTTGACTTTTGAACGAAGGTGTACCTACTGTATTGTACGTGTCACAGGCGAAATTCGTGATTCCATGAAGGCGCGTTGACTCGGTCGAAAGCTTAGGGCTCTGGCAGAAAGCGAGAGAACCGGCCACGTGCGTGAATTGTCGGATTGAAAACGATTTCGCGTGGCACTCTTTTGTCCGATTCCTGGCGCGGCCTGTTCTTTTGTGCCTGCTCTGAAATCGTTTCGAATGCGTTCTTACATGTGGGCGTCGTGGGTGCGTTGTCACGCCTCTAGTTTGTCACCAGCGTTACCAGCCACGTTTTTCCAGTATTATTACGCAGAGATTTTAGATTATTACGTGCGCACGGGACATGGTCTTGAAGATTCTATGCCAGTAAATTTAATTTTTCACTCGCTGCTCTATTTTTTTTTCCAAGAATGTTGAGCTATCCTCGTGGTGAGGGTTTTCAGGTTTATCGTTGCGGATGACGATGACAATGAAGTCGGTTGTCGTATATAAAACGTGTGTTTTCGAATAAGCTTGTTCTGGCATGGAATTTGAATTCTGATTAGAAGGGGGGAGGGGGGGTTCCGGTTCTTGAATGTCTAGCATTCGGTGTCGCGTACGTTCAAGCGTGTTGATTTCACAGGTAAATTTTCTTTCTCTTCTTCTCATTTCTCGCGTCAAAACTATTTTGATTGTGAAATATTCAAATTTCTTCCTTGATACTAAGACTATTTCTATAATATCGAATTTTACAGTATGATATATTTAACATGTATGTATCTGTTTGTATTCACAAACCGGTCGAATAAAGATCCTTTTCACGAAAAGAGTACATACAATTCGGGAAAGGATAATAAGGAAAAGAAATGGTATCGTTTTCATTTTCTTTTTCTTTCTTTGACGAGAGTCAAAGTTTTTAAATTGCGGGCGTTGATACGTTCAGTGTTGAATAGAATGTTATATATTTACATAAACTTCCTGACAGAAATTCGAGAATTTCTTTCACGTGATTTTTCTACCGAAGGCGTGTCGCTCTGCGAGATTTCGATATTAAAATAGAGAGACGTCGATCCGCAAGTGTGTTTCTACCGTTGTAAATCCCGTTTCACGATTTCAATATTCGCCGCAGGGCGAAGCAATCGAAAAAAAGGGGCGGCCCTGTCGGTCTCGGTTTTGGAAAAGAATGTTATTTAATGCCGCGTGGGCACAACGTGATGTGGTGCGCGCCGCAGCGTGCCGTTGCGTTTATCTCGGGGATTATATGGGTGGAAAGTGGGCACAACGAGAAAAACTGTCATTTGACGGCCGGTCGATGGGCTTGGCAAGCAATACGCGATGTGTTATATTTACAAAGTTGATGAAGTAAGCTCAAATGGCTCCCCTTGCTGTCTCTTAAACTCCGAACACGCTTATATAACAGTTCTCGTCTGAAAATCGCTCGCGTTTCGCTTGGTGTTCGACTGAATGGAAATTGAAACGAAAATCGAACGAAATTGGAATATTTTATTTCGAGATGACGGAAACGGAACCTAGGCATCATTTGCTTATTTATATTCGTAGAAATAAAAAATGATATTTAATATTGAATTATTGTTTTAATATTGTTTAATGTTAAAATATTGTTTTAATATTATTTAACATTGAAATAATTATTTTATTACTATTTAATATTAAAATATTATTTTAATACTATTTAATATTGAAATATTATTTTAATACTATTTAATATTGAAATATTATTTTAATACTATTTAATATTGAAATAATTATTTTAATACTATTTAATATTGAAATATTATTTTTAATATTGTTTAATATTGAAATAATTATTTTAATACTATTTAATATTGAAATATTATTTTAATATTATTTAATATTGTAATATTATTTTAATACTATTTAATATTGAAATAATTATTTTAATACTATTTAATATTAAAATATTATTTTACTAAAATATTACTTACTATTTAATATTGAAATAATTATTTTACTAAAATATTACTTACTATTTAATATTGAAATAATTATTTTAATACTATTTAATATTGAAATAATTATTTTAATACTATTCAATATTAAAATATTATTAATGGTACTTTCCAAAGTGAAAGTTTTTGCAAAGTGAGCAGAATACTCTGTATAAATTCTAAATAACGCACATTCAACGTTGAAAACAATATAAATGATATGCATTTGAGACTGTGATCTCATAAAAATCCCCCCACAGGATATAATTACACTTGTTAATTGTAAGAAGTGACATTTAACTTTATTTTTATTACGTGAAAGTTCACCAGCGGTAAGGAAATACTTTCGCGAGCAGCTGTACATATCGATGCCATCACTATCGCTAATACGACGCTAATTGCACTGTCGCAGCGTGACGTCGTTCTCTCTGTTCTCTGCTCGTGCACGGCACCGCTCGAGACAAAAGGAACAAAGAGAGGGAGGGACACGGAGAGACACGCGAACCCCTAATAAAATGTAATATTCTATTGTTGCGCTTCGTACCGAGCGCCATTCGCAGATTAACTAGGCCGCTACGGTCTCTCTCTCTCTCTCTTTTTCTCGATATATATTCCAACAACTATTAATAGTGTGGCCGGAGTTCGTCAGCTAATTGTAAGATTTCGTTGGAAACGCGAAAAGCATCGATCTCCATCGAGGAATTTAATGGTGACGTTAATTTGTAGATTGATCTGCATTTTTATGCAATTACACTCACGTGTATTGTTTATATTACCTCTTAACTATGGCGAGATTTTTCGCCAAGCTATACTTTGCTATACGGCAAGATAGGCTGGTTCAAACTGTGCAAGAAGATTTACACTTTTTGCAGGGCAAATAACAAAATATATCAATTCCAATTATAATGTCTAATCCTACGTTATCAAAATACCTAACCTATAACCTAAAGAAACATAACCTAACTGTATCTAAGATGAAATGATAAAAGGAAGAAAAGTTGCACAAACATAAAAAAATTTCACATATACAATTCTGTAAATTTCCTAGGATGCATTTGTTTTGCAGTATCAATCAGTAATATATCAATTCCAATTACGCACAGTTTGATAACGAGATATATTATTACAATTCTACGTTGCCAAAAATTTAACATAACCTAACCATAAAGAAAGAAAGAAAGACATAACCTGACCATAAAAAAAGAAAGAAAAACATAACACAAAGACTCTTGACATAACCTAAAACAGAAAAAGAAGAGGAAAAGTTGCACAAATAGAACGTTTTGCGTAATTCTGATTTTCTATTACTCTGTTTATTTTGTCGACGAATAATAAAATATATCAATTCCAATTACGCACAGTTTGATAACGAGATATATTATTACAATTCTACGTTGCCAAAAATTTAACATAACCTAACCATAAAGAAAGAAAGAAAGACATAACCTAACTATTAAGAAAGAGAGAGAAACATAACCTAACCATAAAAAAGAAAGAAAAACATAACTTAACACAAAGACTCTTGACATAACCTAAAACAGAAAAAGAAGAGGAAAAGTTGCACAAATAGAACGTTTTGCGTAATTCTGATTTTCTATTACTCTGTTTATTTTGTCGTCGAATAATAAAATATATCAATTCCAATTACGCACAGTTTGATAACGAGATATAATGTTACAATTCTACGTTGCCAAAAATTTCACATAACCTAACCATAAAGAAAGAAAAAAAGACATAACCTAACTATTAAGAAAGAGAGAGAAACATAATCTAACCATAAAAAAGAAAGAAAAACATAACTTAACACAAAGACTCTTGACATAACCTAAAACAGAAAAAGAAGAGGAAAAGTTGCACAAACAGAACGTTTTGCGTAATTCTGATTTTCTATTACTCTGTTTATTTTGTCGTCGAATAATAAAATATATCAATTCCAATTACGCACAGTTTGATAACGAGATATAATGTTACAATTCTACGTTGCCAAAAATTTCACATAATCTAACCATAAAAAAAGAAAGAAAGACATAACCTGACCATAAGAAACGGAAGAAAAACATAACCTAACCATAAAAAAAGAAAGAAAAACATAACCTAACCATGAAGTAAAGAAAAACATAACCTAACAAAAAACCTAACCTAAAGGAGAAGAAAAAGGGGGGGGGGGAAGTCGCACAAATGAAACGTTTTACGTAATTTCCTAGTCGAGTGAAGTGGTACACGTAAGGGTTGAACCACCGTTTCCTGTGCGCCGGAGAAATCAATCCGGGGAACGTGTCCGGAAGAGGGGGGCGGAGAGGCGATTATTTTTCTGCTCGCGGCCTCTCGATGGTTTTTCCAGGAAACCGCACACGAGCCGCACGATTTCCTTACGACGAAACCTTCGCGACGATGAGCATAAGAGGCGAGAGATGTTGAGTGTGATCTTGAGGCTGGCTCGTGGGTGCCTATTGCCAGAGAGCAACCAGAGAAGCAGATTTAGTAGCCGTCTAACGGTTCCACGAGGTTCTCGGCGTCTTCTTAGGTTTGCCAGCGAGCAACACACACGATGCAACACAATCGGTCAGTGGCAGTGAACGCTTGCCGCGTTGCCTTTTCCTGTTTGTTCCTAGGGCTCTTCGATACCCTATCCGGGTCTCTCTCTTTGTTCTTCTTCTTCTTCTTCGTTTAAGCCAGTGGAGTCTAGTAGTTAGCAGACTAGCAAAGCTGGCTTCGTGACAGACTACGTTGGTCAGAGGAAAGTTACGTGATGACTTGTTAAAAAATCGAAGCGAGAAATTTTATATTAACGTCCCCTTCTCTCACAGTCTTCCCTTTTTTGTCGTTTAAATCCAAATTCTTTTCTATGTTGATCGTTTTTTTTTTTCTTTTTTTTTTTTTTTTTTTAACAAAGAATAACTCTTGAGAAAATTGTAGATAAAACAGATATTTTAATTGTGAGAAATTTTACATCGGAGCAGAAATCTTCTGTCGGATCAAAGTCTTTTCTTTTTCGAATTTCTTCTTTTAGACTAAGAGAGACATCTCCTTTTTTAAATTAAAAATGAGATTTTTTAAAAATGTTTTTTTTATCGAATAATAATTCTAGACAACTTATAACAAACAGTTTTTAATTGTGAGACAATTTATAATAGACGGTTTTTTAATTATGAGACAACTTGTAGTAGACGTTTTTTAATTAGGAGAAGTTTTGCATTACAGTGATACAAAAAGTCTCCTTTCGAAGTATATAATCTTCTTTCAGATTAAAATTCTTCTTTCCTAAATAATAAAGACTTCTTTTAGACCTAAAAAAGTTACCTTTTTTTTTGTAAGATTAAAAATTCAAATTTATTTCTTACTTGAATGTCTTTCAATAGAGTTATAGATAATTTAATTATAATAGATGTTTCAATACAAGTTTCCTACCAATATAATTTATCACTGTAATCGATAGAATTTCATACTCGCCGAGCGCGAGCCATTATTGCTGTATAGAAGGGATTATGTGCGAGAATGAAACATGTTCGTGAGCAGGTACGAAATATGTTTATGGCTGAAGCGAGCGACACGAGAAGCCGCAAATCCCTTCCGGACAGCGGCGGAATACCGTTGACCTATTTCCGGTAGAAGTTCTCGGACCTGTAACGATTTTCTACCGATAACAATTGTGTGCAATTTACAGGGAATTGCTCTCACTTGGTTCCTCTCCTGTAAGTGATGGTGACGTTCGAAAAATCTCACATTCTCATAATCGACATTAAGGAAATCAATTCTATTCAACTGTGATAAATTTCACTACTCACGAAGATGTCGAATCTTCAAACGTTTTTGTTTTTCGAAAGAGATAACGCTGTCGATGTTCAATGATCTTCATCATATTTACTCAACCGAGTAAAATCAGTCGATCCGCGATTTTTCTTCTTTTTTTTTCGATAATTCTTTGCACAGACGAGGGAAACGTATTAAACGTGATTTGTCAGGGTAATCGGCACGTGCACTGTCTCTGTTGGCGATTGGTATTTCGAGCGAGTCCGGCACGATACGTGGGAGGCGAAATGAACGCGATCCTAGGCGAGCGCAGTGGCGTAACCGGTAAACAAACTCGTGAAAGAAGGACAACTCCGGCACACGAGAGGGAATATAAACCTGTTCGTTTAACTTGTTATCGGCGAAACGCGAAACGGGTTATTAAAAGCGATCGCTTTATATGCTCGGGGATGCGCGGGGAGAACCGTCGGCTACACGCTTACGTGTTTCAGGCGTGTAGCAAGCGCTGTACAAGAAGCTCGTATCGTTACTCCGTTTCTTTGCGAGTTCTTTCTCTTCCGCACGCGTACCACGGGATTCTGTCTTCTGTACACACAAGTGTATTTATTGAGAGGTCACGAGAGAATCTGCTGAGAAATTAGAGGAGATTCCAAGAAAGAACTAAAGAGAAATTCCCGAAACGAGATTGAAAATCTTAACAACAATTCCAAGGGAGATTGGAACTTTTGTAAGAAAAAATTCCAAGACATTGAAACGCTAAGAGTTCGAAAATCCATCAAGAAACTGGCATTGAAAGTCTTTAACCACTCGCGCTGGCAACTGATTGCGGACCGTAACGAGTGACCGTATCGTACTCAATAATTCGTCGCTTTCTTTTTTGAACTCGTCGGTATGATATCACTGGATGGAATTGAGAAGTAATAAATTTATTATTTGTTTCACTTGAATATACCTGAAACTGAGAAGATATTACAATTTTGGAAGAAAAAGAACTCTCGTCATTCCAGCGCAAGAGAAAAAATTCTGCGAAACTAAAATTCCAGGACATTGTTGAAACTCTCGCGAGAGAAAATCTCGAGAAATTAAAATTCTTCTGGGAAAACGTTCCAAGAGACTAAGGGAGACTAAACTTCCAAGAAATTGGAGGAAAGATTCCAAGTTACCAAAGATTCCTGAAGAAATTGAAATTCTGGAAGAAAAAATTTCGAGAAGCCAAAAATCCCGTCGAGAGACTAAAATTTCAAAGCATTGAAAATTGAAAGAAAAAAACTCCAAGAAATGAAAAATTCCCCGAAGAAAAGATTCCAAGTTACCAAAGATTCCTGAATAAATTGAAACTCTGGAAGAAAAAATTTCGAGAAAGCAAAACTCCCGTCAAGAGACTAAAATTTCAAAGCATTGGAAAAAAACTCCAAAAAATGAAAAATTTTCCGGAGAAAAGATCCCAAGTTACCAAAGATTCCTGAAGAAATTGAAACTCTGGAAGAAAAAATTTCGAGAAGCCAAAAATCCCGTCCAGAGACCAAAATTTCACAGCATCGAAAATTAAAAAGAAAGGAATTCCAAGAAATTAAAAAATCAAAGATCTCTCAAGAAACAGAAATTCCACAAAGGAAATTGAAAGAAAAAGGAAAACTCCGAGGGATCAAAATCTTTCCTGCTAGAAAACAACCCCGAAGAGATTAAAGATCTCTCTCAAAGAATTCGAAAAATTCCAAAGCATCAAAGATCTTGAAGATCTTAATCTCAAGCATCAAGGAGCGCTATAGAACAAAAAACGTCTTCGTGGAATCGAAGATCTCTCAAATCGAGAGTCCCCAATTTCGGACACTCCAACACACCCAAAAATCTAATCCGAAGGATCTCGAATGGACACTAATTAACCAAATGCATCGAATCCTCGAGCGCGAGAGGACGAGAAGAAAGAATCGGATCGATCTCGATCGCTGACGCAAGAGATCGTGTGGGTGCAACGACGGGGAGCAGCTGATCTGATCGTCGAGTGAGTCTCGAGCGTGTGTTGTTACCACGCTGAACGTGAAACGAAAGAGAGGAGGAGAAAGAGAGAGAAAGATGTTGGCTCGATCGACGACGACGATATGTAGACACTGTTGGTTCGTTCGTGGGGACCGGTTTTCTGGTCTAGGCCTGAGACAGAAAAGTGCCGTGGCGAAACGAGACCGCACCCCGTGACTCCGCGGTGGTATTCCTGTCCCACGTTGAACCTTACGCGATACGGAAAACGGTGCACCAGCCAGCCCAGAAGTCTCTCCCGCGCCGGTGCCATCCTCAGTGTTTACCGTGTGCTGTCTCGACGACGACCGCCTCGTCGTGTCTCTCGTTGTCCTCTTCCCTCTATAATACGCTCTCGTACGCGGCCGTTAATCGCGAGATTACACGGAAGTGGTAGGTAGAGAGAGAATCGATCGTCGCGGTGGTGGGTAATAGAAAATCGTCGTGGGTGTTTTCCTTATTTATTTTTATCGTCCTTCGGATTGGGTCGGGAGAGGGTTCGGGTGATTTTTGTAAATTCGAGTGGAAGATTCAGAGTTCACAGCGTCTTTTTGTTTTTTTTTTTTTTTTTTTTTTTATTTTTGGGTCAGGGATCAGAGTGTTTCCTCAATTTTTTTTTTTATTTTTATTCTTCGGTTAGGTTTTTCGGAGAGTTTACATTTGGTTAGAGAATGTTTCCTTAATTTTTTATTTTTATTGTTTGGTGTTTGGTCAGATTTTTCGGAGGTTAGCAGATTTAATTGATTTCGAACATTCGACAGAGGACGATTACAGTTTAGAGTGGGGGTTTTTTTTTTTTTTTTAATGTTGGAGATTAGAAATCTGATTAGAATGTTTTTTTACAGATCTGAGAAATTAAATTGGAGTATTTCTTTTTACTCATTTCATATTTTCGATTATAACGAAAGAGAGACAATCTAAAAATATAAACCCTGTATTTAGACATTTTTGAGAACACCCTGCCCAAGAATTCACCCACCCGAAATTCGCAGAGGAGGATAACGTGATAAGGGGAAAAACATCGATTCGGTAAGTCGAGAAAAATCTTCAGAATTAAACTTCTAAACCCTGGACTATCTCCTAGACCAGGGGTGGCCAATCGTGGCGCATTTCATGATTTTTGGTGGCACATGGAGCAATTATAGTTATTTGGAGTAAAATATTATTATTATTTATAATTATTAATTATTATTATTATTATTTATAAAATATTATTATTACTTACAATTATTAATTATTATTATTATTATTTATAAAATTTATTTATTATTACTTATGATTATTATTATTATTTATAAAAATGTTATCATTACTCATAATTATTATTATTATTATTTATAAAATATCGTCATTATTATTCATAATTACATTTATATTATTATGATAACAACATTTTATTATTATTTATTAGAGTGTAAGCTGTTATTTTCTAGCGTCCCATTTGCAAACACGTTCCTGTCGTTAAAATAATTTAGCGGCGCGTCGAAGCTCGCCAATTCGAGAAAAATGTTGTCACCTAGGGTACAAAAGTTTGGCCACCCCTTTTTCTAAAGCCTGATTGTGCAGACTACGGTGTAACAGTTCCGTAACAGCGTAGTCGATTGTCGAATGGATGACGGAATCGCGTAGTTAATCGTTCGGATCGATGTAATTCGCGGAGTGTGAGTCGGATAATGATCGATGAGAGACGATCGTGGGCGATCGCCCGATGCATCCACCGATCGCCAAGGATCGATTGTTTATATTTCTCTCTCACTCTCTCTCTCTCTCTCCTCTCTTTTGTTTTATTTCCTGCCTTGTCAGCCTGGTCCTTCGGTTACTATTATCGTCGCGTCCTCGATGAATATTCACAGCTAACAATATGCGAGCTTTTAACCGAACGATGATCTACGGCGATGATAAACATCGGGGGCCTTATGTTTCATTCATACAAGTCACCGCGTCGCCGGACATAATGAGCCGGTAGAATGAGGAATTAGCTGCGTGCACACGATTTTAATATACCGTTTCGTCGTTGGGCGCGCGATTCGAACGGTTTTGGTTAGATAACACTGTAGTCAAAGAAAAGGGCGCCAAATTTTCTCAACAGCTCAGAGCTTATCGAAGCTTGAGTCACTTGCAACGACGAGCAATCGTATTTCAGCAGTATTCGCAATTAGTTACGAGAGGGCAATTGAAATTAACGATGGTTCTCATTCACGCGTACATTTTTGAAGGAAGAGACGATATTTTTCAATCTCGCAATAATTTTCTACAAACACTCTTCGACTCTTCCTGGTAAATAATGATTGTTCTCCGTTTCACTGCTGCGGAGGTAGTTTATAGTTGGTAGAATTGGATAAAGTCGGAAGGTAGAAATTTGGAGATTGGAATTTTTCTGGGGCAGTGACAAAGTCAGTGTTTTTATGAAAGTTTTGTGAAGATGACGAGGTTAACTCTGAGTAGAAATTTGTTAGTGTTAAATTTCAAATTATTCGCTTAAACTCTGTGTTATTTGTCTTGTAGTACATTCCACTTTTATTGTGTCGAACTGTGTAAAACCGCGTAGAACTCCTGTAGAACTCTTTTATTTTTAAATCACTCGCGCTGACAACTGATTGCGGACCATAACGAGCGACCAAAACCGTATACAATAATTCGTCGCTTTCTTTTCTTTTCGAGCTCGTAGGTATGAATATCACTGGATAGAAATGATCGACAAGTAATAAATTTATTATTTGCTTTGCCTCGGTTACGCTGAAATATACTTAAAACTGAGGAAATATTGCTATTCTGAGACAAAAAATTCCTCGACGTTGATCGTGGATTATCAATACAACGTAATACTTTCACGAAGTTTAGTCTTTAATTAAATTCATCATAATCCTTAGTTAAATTAATAATGGTGAAATTTGGCGGAAACGAGGGGAATTCCTTGGAAAAATGAAACTGTGCCAGTTCTGGGGATCCTGGAGGAAAGGGAAAGAAAGTGCTTTTGACACGCGGTGAAAATCCACGCGATTGTTTGGAAATTGATACAATCCGTTTCGCGTTACACTCCGTCGATACCGATCGCAGCCGACTTTCAATGAAAAATCGTCATTCCAAAGACGAACGAGTGACTCTTGCCAAACGGTGAACGTTAACTTTTACCAGGTCCGATAAACAGGTCTCACGTCTGCAAAAATTGCTGTTATTGCGTCGTTGTTACTAGGAGGTGTACAACAGCTAAAAATTATTTGGAAATCAAATGTGAAAGATACTGGCGCAGAGTCGACGCGAGAAACATTTTCAGCCGGATTTAGTAACGAAAATAATCCTGACTAAGCGGAAAGTTCAGCATGGGGTGGTATATAGCGACTATCTATACCACGCGGAAGGCAACCGTGTCTAAAGTCTTCCTCTTTCAAACGCGCGCGCGCGTTCGCGCCGATTTTTAAACATCCTGTATAATAAAAGTCGAAACTTCCGACTGACGATGAAAAATACAAATATGCTGAAAAGCGTTGTTAGTTTGAATTGTCGTGGTTGTTCGATAGGAGACGGGAACTGGTGTTTCTCGTCGTGATTTATAGGAGATCCAATTCCTGTTGCGTGTTTTTTACTCGAAATTCGTAGAGAATCATTATACATAAAATAACATACGTAAATTTATTTACTTGTTACAATATTTGTAAGCATTGTCACGTTACGTGATCTTTTTATTAAATATTAAAATCGAAATTTGGCAGAAACTGTGGGAATAAAGATAGTAAAATTATAAACTATAAATACAAATATCGATATCATTATTTGAAGATTTGTACAATCTTCTATTATATAATGATGCGATGGAAAATTTATTCTCAACTATCAAAAAAAATTGAATTGTTTAATTAAAAAATTATTTCATTAAAAATTTTCTTCGTGCAGACCATAATGATGCTAAAAAAAAAATCATCTTCCAAAAAAAAAAAAAAAAAAAATGAATCCAGAATTACGAAAGTAGAGGCTTTACACTTTCAAGTATAGAATTTTTTTTACAGCAATTTTTCAAAAATCGAAGATATTCATGTGAGTAGTATACTATTATATTAAGATGCCATTGCCAGTTAGTCGCTCGTGTATCGAATAGCCGTGTACGGTGTTCGATATCGTCGTCCGCTCGTTCAAATTTAATGCCGACCTGGTATTAGGTCATTATTAAACGCACTGGGCTTTTTCTTTTTTCTTACTTTCGTGACACGACGACCACTTTCACGCATGCATACATTACACCACTCGGAAAGCCACGTCGTAAACAGAACGTAAGTTTCGCAATCGACGCTGCAACTGGATAACCGTGTCCCATCGTGGACAGGCTTCAGAATTTTCGGTGGAGGCCCAGAGGAATTTGTCTCACTTGGTCGATCGACTTTCTTCCAAGAGAAATCTCTAGTTCGATGAAATTCTTTTGTAAAATTTCTCTTACCTATCGAAGTTCAAAGTTCCTATTCAGTTTCGACCTTATTCCCTCGAAAATTAGAAAATTAGAAAACTCATCAATAACAGGAATATATTTCGTCCTCTTCGTTTCGAACTTTTCAAAAATTATCCACCTTTCCTTGATAATAAATATCGTAAGAGAAGAAAAGTTAGACTTGCCTAATGACAAAAATGAAATTCCTCTTTCAATTGTAAAGTTTCTCCTCCTTAAGGTTGGAGCTCGAAGTTCCTCCAGCTCCAACAATTACACTCTCCCAATAAGAGAAATTATTTCGTCTGTAAAAATTCTTCTCTTCCTCGTGGAAGTTCTGAATGTCCGAACGGAGGACACGCACGTTATTTCACTCCTTGTGGGATCCGTGGATGTAGTAGCCATGGTGGTTCAAAGCTAATGCAGCCAGCGTAAGATGGAATGGAATGTCCTTTGTGAACCGGCTGTTTCGCCTCCATATATGTATAACGTAGCCGCTCGCTTAGCTAATATCTCTGTGGAAGCCGACGAAAAGCCACTGGTGGTACCGTGTTCGAGGCCAGATACACCACGACCTTCGTTACACCGATCGGCTTCTACGTTACAAAATAACAGAGTTCACTGTACACCTTGGCTAACGAACGAACAAATACTTGAATGCCAATGTTGGGGAATTCCATTCGACTTAACATTTCGAGTGTCGTTCGACTAATTTATTCACTTATAAAATTGGAAATCCAAAAATTAAATTTTAATTACTGTATCTTCCAAATGCACATACCTTTGGAAAATTTGATCATTAGTTGCGAATAATACTTTTGATGTTTCAAGTTTCAGGTTAGGAAACAGTAGTCTTTAATAATTGGAGGTTAGTGTATGATTCTAATTGTACTTTTTATACCATGAAATGCAATCTGTGCATAACGAATATGTAATACTAGATAAATTCTTAAGAGGTTAGAATACTTTGTCAATATGTTCAAGTATCAAGCTGGAAATTAAAAATGGCGGACATAAATAAATTTTTAAGAGGTTAGAATACTTTGTTAAATATCAAGTTGGAAATTAAAAATGGCGGACGTAAATAAATTCTTAAGAGGTTAGAATACTTTGTTAAATATCAAGTTGGAAATTAAAAATGGCGGACATAAATAAATTTTTAAGAGGTTAGAATACTTTGTTAAATATCAAGTTGGAAATTAAAAATGGCGGACATAAATAAATTCTTAAGAGGTTAGAATACTTTGTTAAATATCAAGTTGGAAATTAAAAATGGTAGACATAAATAAATTCTTAAGAGGTTAGAATACTTTGTTAAATATCAAGTTGGAAATTAAAAATGGTGGACATAAATAAATTCTTAAGAGGTTAGAATACTTTGTTAAATATCAAGTTGGAAATTAAAAATGGTGGACATAAATAAATTCTTAAGAGGTTAGAATACTTTGCTAAATATCAAGTTGGAAATTAAAAATGGTGGACATAAATAAATTCTTAAGAGGTTAGAATACTTTGCTAAATATCAAGTTGGAAATTAAAAATGGTGGACATAAATAAATTCTTGAGAGGTTACTTTACTTTATCAATATGTTCAAATATCAAGTTGGAAATTAAAAATGGTGGGCATAAATAAATCTTTTAGAGGTTAGAATACTTTATCAATATGCTCAAATATCGAGTTGGAAATTAAAAATGATGGGCATGAATAAATTCTTAAAAGGTTAGAATACTTTATCAATATATTCAAATATTTTTAATTAAAAATCAGTTAAAAATGGCAAGCATAAGATGGTTCACGAAACTACTGTACGAAAGTCTACGAAAATTTCAACAACGAAAAATATCATATGAGAAATTATACGGTATGTATATGTATGCACGGATGAACAGCTGCGTTTGATTCGTACGGTAAACTCGGCGTTCTAATTACGACAATTGACCGTCATTGTTCTTAGGCACGTATGTATGTACGTAAGACTGGGAGCCACGATTAACGCGATAGTGGCCAGTGGCTATGGTACTTGGAAACCGTGGCACCACGTCGGCTCTCGCGACGAGAACACTTTCGAACCGCGAACGTGAAATTAAGGTCGATCGTTAATAATAGAAATGAGATCTGAGGATATCGGATTTATTATTCGCGTGCGACTTCGAGAAATCTGCATCGCGTTCGAGATATGTATTGGGTGCGATATCAAAGCAATAAGAGTCGCCAGTTTCTTGCGGGATGTTCCATCCGCGCGATGAGTCGAACTCGTGTCTTTTCTTCTCTTACTTTAACAAGATGAATAATGTAATTCACCGTGTACCTGGAGATTAATACTGCAATTAATTCAGAGATTTGAATTGTATTTTAATCTAAAATTTGTCCTCACAAATATTTTAACGAGGCATCATACTCGTGCAACAGGCTTTTAATTCTCGACAATAAAAATTACACTTTGAGAAAATCGTAATGAAAATCAGCCACGTAAATGAAACCCGATGTAATATAGTCATTATAATTTTATGGTATAGTTGTGGCCAGTATATAGTTCTAATCATCGACCACAAATACAAAAGCGTTTAATAACGATCGTTTCTGACTATCTATACTTCTCTCCTATTAAGTATAATCCTAACCTCACCTAGCATGCTCGGCTGTAATCATTTTTCCTCGAGACGAAAAAAGGCGGCGGGAGGGTGGGGAGGAGGGAAGGAGGATTAGGCGCCATATTGTTCTCCTTCGCGCTAAACACGAGGATTAAGTTCATAGCCGCTATTCCATTAGCGATATACTCGACGGGTTAATGCAACGGAACGATGGACCGTGCGCAGCGTGTAATTAGAAAGCACACGCGCGCATTTACGCGGAATCGCCGCGTTTGTTTTGCAATTAGCGAGCTGCCTCGGCCGCGAACAATTGAATTGCAACGTTAAGCCCATCCCTCGGTTTTTTCTTCCAGTTCAACGGGATAACCAGCTTCGATAACGAAGGATAATCGTCGTGCACAGTCTCTCTCAGGTGAACTTTATTCGCCGAGGCCATTGTCGTCCGTTTATCGTCGTCGTTTAGAAGCGACTTTAGAAGAGAAACAATGATTGGCATTAGCATACACGATCGACGGAATGACTCTACAGTTGGATTTGAATCGAGTTTTGGATGGCCGTGTGAATTTTTTGTTCAGAGAAGTTTTGAAGATGTCGATCGAAGATGAACAGAATTAGATTGGATCGAGGACTCTGCTTGGATTTGATCGTGTCAATTTTGAAAATTTTAAAGCAGAGATATATTTCGGATAGTTAATGCTACAGTAAAATTACAATTTGTATAGTTCGAGGTTTTGTGTACGTCGAGAGAATCAGAATCGATTTGAAAGGTTAGGATCAAATCTGGGACGTTAGATGTTTGAACGCGTTGCGTTGAGTATTTGCCAACATTTGAACACGAAACGTTGAATATTTTTCAGAATTTCGACACTAAGAGTCTGAAAATTTTTCAAAATTCAAGAAAACATTCATTGAAATTGAAACACGATACTCACAATAATAATAATGATAATTGAACAGTATATGGAACAGTAGATCTCTCCAATATCAGCATCTATTTTAAGTGGTATTCTGTTACGTAATTTTCATTGAAACGAAGATTCGCGGGAAGAAAGTGTTTCGGTTGTTTCTTTTAATTAACCAAAAGGCGATCGGTCATGTACATACAGGGATCGGTCTTTCCCACAGAGTGGTGATATGCAAAATTCGACATTAGCCGAAGCGTGATCTATCGGCGTCCTTAATTAGTGTCTCGCCACATTTATCTCCCGGGGTATTAGCAATCCTAATCGCTCTTTCGGTGGCCGCACAGTCCTTCTCGAGCCAAAGGATTTTTATTCTACGAAGAAAAAAAACTCACGGCATCTACAAGTAAAAATTCACACCGTATATATAAACTGTCGCATAACGTGCATTTTATTCTTTAATTCTTCTTAGACGAAGATCAAGTTGCTTGGAAGATTTTTCTTTTAAATCTGCAAGATTTATTAATAATATCTCTCTTTTTTTCTTAGTATCTGAGCGCTCGTAGGATGTTCCAAATATTTTTCAAGACTTCTAAAATTTAGATCGTCGAAATAATCTGACGTTACGTGTCTCAAATATTTTCTTGCAGCCCAAGAGTTCGAGAATTTGGGATATTGAATTTAAGATTTCTCTTTTCGAAAATTCAAAAAGAATATCGTCCAGAATTGTGTTGGAACGCTTTGTAATTTAAATTTCCCGCCTCTCGACCAAGAACTTCCATCGAATTTTTCCTTCCCCCCCCCTCGATTTATTACAAAAGCGCGTTATGGGACCAGGGGCTGGTGTCTCAAGAAGGTAATAATACGGGTATTTTTAGTGTTTATGGGGTCTGGCGCGATGTCGTGCTCGGTGTCAGGAAATCGCGAATAGTCTGGCCGGGGCCGTTGAATGGCCCTTTCAGCGCCTTCGACGGGACGTTCAATAAATACGACAATTAGAAACGTCGCGTTCGTTCGAATGTAATTTTTATTACTTGCCAGCCAGCAGCCGGCTCCTAGCGGGAATATTTAATAAATACTTGGAACGTGCCCCTAATAAATTCGCTCGTTTCCTTTCCGAACGAATTTGCCCTTCCTGCCAGCTGGCTTTCCACGAATTTTCGTAATGTCACGTACGTATTATTTTTTTCAATGACGAATGTAATATAAAATTTCTTCCCCCGATACTTGTGTCGTAAATTTCCTTGTAGAATCGTTTTCAGACGGGATTTCAACCCTCTGCGCTGACAACTGGTTCGCGGACCATAACGAGTGACCGTACCGTGTATACAACAATTCGTTGCTTTCTTTTTCTTCTGATATATCACTGGATAGAAATTATTGAGAAGTAGTAAATTTATCATTTGTTTTGTCTGAATTATACTTAAATATACTTAAAACTGAGGAAATATTGCAATATTGGGACAAATTCCAGCGCAATAGGTTAACTACTTGCGCTGACAACTGATTGCGGACCATAACGAGTGACCAAAACCGTATACAACAATTCGCCGCTTTCTTTTTCTTTTAAACTCGTCGGTATGATATAACTGGATAGAAATGATTGAGAAGTAATAAATTTATCAATTGTTTTGCCTGGGTTATACTTAAATATACTTAAAACTGAGGAAATATTGCAATATTGGGTCATGTTCCAGCGCAATAGGTTAACCACTTGCGCTGACAACTGATTGCGGACCATAACGAGTGACCAAAACCGTATATACAACAATTCGTCTCATTTTCTTTTGAACTCGTCCGTATATCACTGAATAGAAATTATTGAGAAGTGATAAATTAAGAAATAAATTTAAATATGCTTAAAAGTCAGAGAATATTGCAATTTTGAGACAAAAGATTCTCGACGTGCGTGGCAAGAGGTTAAGTTGAACAGGGGCAAAGGAAAGAGCATTTTCCTTTTTTTATTCTTCGAGTAGAAAGACTGTGGTTCAACGTCCAGCGTCGTGAGAAGTAGAAAATCGATCGCCAATGAAATTAGCGCCTAAGCGCAGCTTCCGACTCTTGGTAACTCGATCGGCTCATTACGTTCACAAGGTTCACGTCCTCCAGGTGGCACTCTCACTTCTTTCGTTTTTTTTCCTCCCCTTTTTTCAATGTTTTTGCGAAGAAGGAAGGATGAAAGTGATCTCTCTTGCTTCACTCTTCAAGATTATGTTCATGTACGTCCTTGATCAGAAGGAAAATAATTTAAATGTCGTCTTGAAATTAATCTCCTCATCTCCAATTGATGTCGATTGAAATCAACACGTACCTGATTCTAATTGGCGCGGAATTCAAATTCGAATAACCTTCTCTCGCAGGAAACACGTTCTTCTTCCAAAAATCATATCAATCGATCGATTGTAATTTAATTACAATCGTTGCCTTGAGACTAGCGCAAAATTTAAATGTGGGTAATTTCCATTTACCCTCAGAAACAAATTCTCCCTCTAAAATCATATTACCTCCAATTGACAAGTCAGTGTATCTAATTTTAATCCCCCTCAAAGTGGCGAAATTCAAACAAAAATATATATATATATATATATAGACAGAGACTTCGTTTTGTAAACGTCGCCGCCTTTTTCGATGCAAATTTTCTCTCTGAAATCATATCGTCTCCAACTGACAATATATCAATATATCCAGTTTTGGCGCATTCCTTTCAAAATGGCGCGAAATTCAAAATACAAACACGAACGGGGACTTCGTTTTGGAAAACGTCGCCGCCTTTTTCGATGCACCTGCGGCCAGAATGAATATTCACGTGGAAAGAGGTGACCGGCTTTTAAAATTGTAGGTTAACGACACGTGCGCGCGCCTGAGCGACTTTTGTGCCCTTTTTTGGAAACCGGCGGGGTCCTCCGCTGAAAAATCGATTCCAGTTATTTTCATGGCCAGTCACCGCAGCCGATATAATCCTCCTCCTTTTTTTTGGCGAGGTGGGAGGGCGACGTTGACTCCACGTTCGCGGTTCAATTACTCGCGACACCGGAGAAAGTGACGGGCCCTTTCCCTTGAAAAATTTCGCCCGACCGATCGGTGCCACTTGACGGTTCAGACTTTACACGATCGTTTGCTCCCAGCCTTCAAATCGCACATGCATGATTTTCTGCGAATTTTCTTCTGAAAAAACAAATTTCTCTTTGATTTTTTTTGATGATTTATATATATATATATATATATATATATATATATATATATATAATAATTAGAATTAATATTCTAAAAATAATAAAATAAAAATAAATTGGTTCAATAATTAGCTTAGTTAATTAGTTACTTGGTAATAGTTTATTTATTAATTAAAACAAATTAATAATAAATAAAAATAAATAAAAATAAATAAATAAAAATAAATAAATAAATATAAATAAATAAATAAAAATAAAAATTCTATGTAATTTAATGAAAACTGAATAGAGGAATTAAAATTAATAATGATAAATTAAAGTACCAGCAACAGCTTTAATAATTTATCAATTTTATTATAGTAAAAATAATTTTTATATTAAATTTTTTAATTTCAGGTGAAATTTAAATATTAATGATATAAATTTTTCTATGAAAATATATTAAAATTGGGTAATAAACTAGGATTAGATACCCTGTTATAATGATTTGAGAATAAAATTTGCGAGGATTTTGAAAATTTTTCTTTTCTTTCAAAGAAAGAAGTTTCTTTTTATACGGAGAGAATTTTAGAGAATTTGAGGAGTTTGGGGAATAATTTTAGTAATTTTCTGATGTTCTAAATCTTTAGATTTGTCGACAATTACACATTTGGATTATTATTATAATATTAATGGTGAATATTGACAGTATTGCTATAAATAATTTGTTATCATTCCCCTAATGGATTAGTATCGTACAGTGAACAAGACTATTTCCATATTATATACAGTTTCACAATCTACAGACGAAATTTCTGTGTTCTCTTCCTAAATTTGCCTCTGACGATTCTGATTTACAACGAAATGAAATTCTTATTCAACGAAAGACTGTTGGGAAGCAGTTAGGCTAGTTTTCAGAAATGGGGCCATTAAATTTCGAAGTTATCAGGAGGATGGCACCACGACGACGGGCCAGCAGGAATTAAATTGGGTTCAATGAAGATAAGATAAATTCGTAGGACGAAGATATACGAAAACTGTTCCAAGAATAGTCTTCTCCGATCAAAGTCAAGTTCAATCGATGGAAAGATAGCGAGAAATTGAAACAGTTGTTGCACGATTTATCAAATCGTGATGAAGGAGGAATCCTTCTCTCCCTCTGTCAGGTTATAGTCTATGTCTATTCAGTCGCGAATCTAATAATCGTCTCTTTACTCTCGTTCTCACGTGAACCAGCGTAAAATATAAGAAAATTCGCTCCAAGTGCAATTCCTTGCATTTACGTGAGAATAACTATTGAAGAATTACAAATTTGTTGGTTATATATACAGTGAAACAAACATATTAGTGTATACTAGTGTCTTTGAGTATCAACATAAACAAAAATATTAACGAACACTTTTCTGTATTTTCTGACAAATTAAATCTTTTAGACATCCCCCAAGCTCAAATAATAAGTCTTGAAATTAAATTACTTCCAGTTCAAATTGACAAGAACATCTCCATAGTATAGTTACATCGTTTTTCAATTTTCTAACGAATTGAAGTATATTTCTAATAATTTCGAGTTCCAATAAAATTCACTGCGACTCCTCACGGTTTCGTCGCGGTTCAGGTGATTTCTCGACAGCTATTTTTTTTTTTTTTTTTTTCTTTCGAAGCTGATAACTGCGTGGAGAATGATCAGAACGAGCAGCCCCATGCGGAGGCGCCGCTGCTCCAAGAAAAACGATCTGGCGAGCAGACGTCCAAGACAGCTTGCTTTCTTTTTTCCTTGCACTCTTTCCCTCAACCTCTCTGTCGTCCACCCTGTTTCACTCACTCCGGTCTCTCCACTTTTCATTTTTCGCTCTTTTTCACCCTCATTCGCTCGTCGTCGTCGTCCTCTCTCTCCCCCCCTCTCTCTCTCTTTCCACGTCCTTCCTGCTCAACCCTTTCCGCTCACTTTCATTTACATACCCGATTTTTCTAGTCAAGTTTCTTCTTCTTTTTCCATTTTTCTTTAAGTATCTAGTCGCTGTTCCTTTCCTATTTTCTCTGTTTTCTCATAACCGATGTCCTCCCTTGTTATTTGTTCTTATATATCTCATATATTATTCTTATATATCTTATATTATATGTTATAATATATATATATTCTTATGTATCTTATATATTATATATATTATTTTTATATATCTTATATATCATATATCATATATTATTCTTATATATCTTATATTATATATCACATATATATTATTCTTATATATCTTATATTGCATGTATATATATCTTATGTACATTACATGTATATATATTATTTGTTACGTACATCTTTCGTACACTGTTTTTTCTCTTTTCAAAATTAGGTTTCACTTCTTACTTTCAGTCGCCGTGCATTTTCTGTCATTTTTGATCATTCTTCTTCCTCCCCCATCGCCAGAGACACAAAGTTTTATTAAAGATTGTATCGTCCATCTTGTTTAGTCTCTTTCTTTACTTTCAGTCGCCGTGTATTTTTTGTCATTCTTGACTATTCTTCCTTTTCGCAAGAGACACAGAGACTTTTATTAAACATTGTCGTCGTTCATCTTTTGTCCAATTACCCTTTTTTCATCCCATTTTCGTTCTCTCAGGCAACTTTGTGGCAACTCCGCGTTCAGAAAAGCAACTCGCCTTTCTCACCCTCCCCGATCGCTTTTTCCTCTCGCAATCCAAATTACGCCAATCACTTGCACACACACACACACACACGCGCACCCAATACGTACGTATTACGCACACGTACGTTCGAGTTACTCTTTCACGATCTCTCTTAACCCTTCCTCCGCGGCCGGACGCTCTCCTGCCTCCTCTTCGGCAAGACGCGCTGCGTCGCTGCGGGGCGAGGGGCGACACGCGCTGGCGCCGTCCTGCTGCACGCATTATTCCACGCGCATTTTTCCGCGTCTCGATCTGTGCCGCCGCGGCACGAGGCAATAAGCCCCGCTTTCTGGCAGAGGGACACTCCGCTCGGCACGTGACCGTGCCACGCATGTAAATACGCGCGTGTACAATGCAACGCCGTGGCACCTCGAGGTTGGCTCGTGTGAACCTGGACAGGTTTCCGGGCAGCTGGTTAAAAGAGAGATCAACGATCGTTGGAGTTTCGATACTGTCGAGAAGTGGCCCTCGGCTCTCCTCTGCATGTCCTGAGGCTGTCTGAGTTGTAGAAATGTGCGATACAAGATGGCGGATTTGAAGTTGAAATCGGAGTGGAAGAGAAAATGGGATTGGTGGGATAGAATCGTTTTTTTAATTAGTGGATTTTTTTTTTCATTCCGAAAGTCGATTCTTCGAGATTTGTTTATTCAAAAAGTTTGGAAGCTCAAAATTCGAGAATGCAGAATGTATGGGGATTTGAATGACTTTGAAAGTCGATTTTTCGAGATTTCTTTATTCAAAAAGTTTGGAAGCTCAAAATTCGAGAATGCAGAATGTATGGGGATTTGAATGACTTTGAAAGTCGATTTTTCGAGATTTCTTTATTCAAAAAGTTTGGAAGCTCAAAATTCGAGAATGCAGAATGTATGGGGATTTGAATGACTTTGAAAGTCGATTCTTCGAGATTTCTTTATTTAAAAAGTTCGAAAGCTTAAAATTCGAGAATGTAGAATGTATGGGGATTTGAATGACTTTGAAAGTCGATTTTTCGAGATTTCTTTATTCAAAAAGTTTGGAAGCTCAAAATTCGAGAATGCAGAATGTATGGGGATTTGAATGACTTTGAAAGTCGATTTTTCGAGATTTCTTTATTCAAAAAGTTTGGAAGCTCAAAATTCGAGAATGCAGAATGTATGGGGATTTGAATGACTTTGAAAGTCGATTTTTCGAGATTTCTTTATTCAAAAAGTTTGGAAGCTCAAAATTCGAGAATGTAGAATGTATGGGGATTTGAATGACTTTGAAAGTCGATTTTTCGAGATTTCTTTATTCAAAAAGTTTGGAAGCTTAAAATTGGAGAATGTAGAATGTATGGGGATTTGAATGACTTTGAAAGTCGATTTTTCGAGATTTGTTTATTCAAAAAGTTTGGAAGCTCAAAATTCGAGAATGAAGAATGTATGGGGATTTGAATGACTTTGAAAGTCGATTTTTCGAGATTTCTTTATTCAAAAAGTTTGGAAGCTTAAAATTGGAGAATGCAGAATGTATGGGGATTTGAATGACTTTGAAAGTCGATTTTTCGAGATTTCTTTATTCAAAAAGTTTGGAAGCTTAAAATTGGAGAATGTAGAATGTATGGGGATTTGAATGACTTTGAATGTCAATTCTTCGAGATTTATTTGCTTAAAGAATCTAAAAGCTCAAAATTTGAGAACGATGGGAAGTTTGAGAATCGTCTTCCAATTCCAATATGAATGATTTTGAAATTTTATTCTTTGATATTTATTTGCTTGAAGAATTTTAAGATCTGGAAATTTGAAATATTTGTCGAGTTGAGGATTCGAAGTAGTTTGAAGAAGTGGAATGCCTCTCGAGATCTTTCAGAATTAGAAAATCAAATATTTAATTCTTCAGGATTCTCTTGAATTCTCTAAGAAATTAGGCCGAGGCGTTTCGAAAGTTGAAAAGCATAAAAATCGTATTTCCTACGAAGAATCCATCTGCGTGCAAACTCTAGTTTTCCACGATGGTCTCTGACCGCGCGAGTTCTTTCACCGGTAGCAAGTTTCCCTTCTAATAGCTGCTAGTTACTGAACCTACTAGCTCGACAACTGTCCGAATCAACAAATCGATTCATGTAGCTGTTGCTTTTGTAATTACTACGAAAAAAGAAAAAGAAATTAATTTTCCGCACTGTGCCAAACTATATCTCGTATAGTGCAAAATTTTAATAATAATAACAGTAATAATCCAAAAAAAGAAAGATAAATCTAATAAAATGATAAAAATAATAAAAATAATTCAGATCTTCGAAACTTAAAAAGAAATGTAGATTTGAAACGCTGTGACAACGTAAATTATTAAAATATAATTTCACTTGTGACGTAAACGTTTTAATTTTCGAATTAATTTAAATTTCGAAGATTTTCAAGCGCTGTGACAACGTAAATTATTGAAATATAATTTCACTTGTGACGCAAACTTTTTAATTTTCGAATCGATTTAAATTTTAAAACGCCAAAATCCAAATTGCGTGCCACTGCAATTTATTCTTTCTTTCCTCTCTCTTTTTCTCTTTTTTTTCTTTTCAAACCGAAATCACAAGTGCAACTCGATGTTATATGAGGCAAGAGGTTAAGATTCTCAACCTCCTCTGAACGTTCGAAATTTTTCTCTGTTTACATTGAATACTTTAAGAGTGAGATTACCAATTTGGACATTTCTGTATCCAAAATGTAAAAATGTAGATTTATAAGTAATATGCCTCGAGGCGATGTTCTTTCGCCTGAGGCTTGGCTGGCCACTTTGAGGCCTCTGTATCGGAAAACTGCGATTATCCAACATCGATTTGACCTGGTTCACCGTATTAACTAAAAGCGGAGGAGCTGTTTAATGGAAGAGGAGACACGACGAGAGGATGATCGGATTTTCAACGTCGAATCGTCGATAACGTGAAACACAGAGCTCCGCGGACAGATCGTTTGATCGAGCGGATCCACTGCAAGAATCTTGCACACGATTCTTTTCCCGTTTTACGCCTGGCGCCAGGCCTCGAAGTAGGCCGTCGAGCGGCTGTCGATGATCATTAATTCGTCGCGCGGAAATTTCGCCCGTTCCACGGAAACCGTACAACTTCATTCCGTGGTAATCTGTTCGCGACAAAGCTCATTCGATTCATTCGAACAATCTCGTATATCTTCAAATGTTTTCAAGTTTTCCTTCGAGTTTCTCTAAATATTTTTGAAACTTTTTCTAATTACGCTTTCCATAGGAATTGTTTTTTTTTAATTCTTAATATAGGAGTTGTTTGTTGCTTCCTAATAATTTCTATCCAGTGATGATCATACGGACGAATCCGAAAAGAAAATGAAAGCGACGAATTGTTGTATGTACGGTTCGGTTGCTCGTTACGGTCCGCGCAACCAGTTGCCAGCGCAGCAAGAGGGTTAAAATCCTTTCTCGAAATTTTTACATCAATAAGCTCCAGAGTAGCAAATCTTCTCCTTATTCAAGTAAATAATTCTCGCGAAATTGTGAAATATAATTCTTAATTACAGTATGATTCTTAGTTAGTTGGTTAATTATGGTATAGTTAGTTAATTAACCTAGTTAATTATAGTATAGTTAGTTAATTAAATTAGTTGATTATAGCACAGTTAGTTAATTACATCAATTGATTATAGTATAGTTAGTTGATTAACTTAGTTGATTATAGCATAGTTAGTTGATTAACTCAGTTGATTATAGCATAGTTAGTTGATTAACTTAGTTGATTATAGCACAGTTAGTTAATTAACTTAGTTGATTATAGCATAGTTAGTTGATTAACTTAGTTGATTATAGTATAGTTAGTTCGTTAACTTAGTTGATTATAGCACAATCTGTTAATTAACTTAGTTGATTATGGCACAGTCAGTTAATTAACTTAGTTAATTATAGCACAGTTAGTTAATTAACTTAGTTGATTATAGCATAGTTAGTTAATTAACTCAGTTGATTATAGTATAGTTAGTTAATTAACTTAGTTGATTATAGTATAGTTAGTTGATTAACTTAATTGATTATAGCACAGTTAGTTCATTAACTTAGTTAATTATAGCATAGTTAGTTGATTAACTTAGTTGATTATAGCCCGGTTAGTTGATTAACTTAGTTGATTATAGCACAGTTAGTTAATTAACTTAGTTGATTATAGCATAGTCAGTTCATTAACTCAGTTGATTATAGCATAGTCAGTTAATTAACTTAGTTAATTATAGCATAGTAAGTTAATTAACCTAGTTCATTATAGCATAGTTAGTTAATTAACTTAGCTAATTATAGCATAGTCAGTTAATTAACTTAGCCGATTATAGCATAGTTAGTTAATTATCTCAGTTCATTATAGCATAGTCAGTTAATCAATTTAGTTGATTATAGCGTAGTCAGTTAATTAACTTACTTAATTATAGCATAGTCAGTTAATCAACTTAGTTAATTATAGCATAGTCAGTTAATCAACTTAGCTAATTATAGCATAGTTAGTTAATTAACTTAGTTAATTGTAGTATAGTATTAAGTATAATTCTTAATCATACCCTGTACAACGTGACAACGTCGTAAATTTTTGTTCATTCTGGATAATAATCATGTAAATAGTAATAACTTAAAATTCTCTTAAATTTCGTTTAGCGCGCCTTTCGAAACCGCCGTCCGCTTTTCGAGATTTGAAAGAGCGTCGAGGGCTCGATCACCAGCGTAGAAAATCACCGGCTCCGCTGATAAATATAGAGGTTGCGGGATTTTTTTTTTCTTTCTTTCCTTTCTTCCTTTTCGCGCGCGGAGCGGAATCGAAACGCGAAACACGCCTCCGCGCGTCGCGTGAAAATTGCACAGCGCCGCGGATCAATTTCGCGGCAGGCGGTTGAATAATGACGGGCGAACTCCGGGCGAGAACCAGAGTGTGTATGTACTCTTATTAGTTTCAACCAA
Organism: Tetragonisca angustula; assembly: GCA_036937485.2. Taxonomy (NCBI): domain Eukaryota; kingdom Metazoa; phylum Arthropoda; class Insecta; order Hymenoptera; family Apidae; genus Tetragonisca; species Tetragonisca angustula. The sequence continues at coordinate 650,980 of JAWNGG020000135.1, read as the reverse complement.
GGCGTGAAAACTACCTTGTTGGAACTGTTACCGCGCGTAACGTGTCGGCGAATTTTTCTTTCTCTTTCTTTCTCGACTGTGATATCGCCCGTGAAATCGAACCTTTCAGGGGGCCACTTTTAACGATCGAGTAAATTCACCGTTTAAATGGAATTGATTTTATGGCTGTCTGAAACAAAACAAAGAAAGAAAAAAAACTAATGGGCGTTAATGTGAAAACTAACTGTGACAGAGGTAGCGCGATAAGTTCGGTTTAATGATCGAGTGAAATCTAATGGATATGGTGATTAAACAATTTATGAATAGCAGGCGAAAGATTAACAGATTATAATCAAACATTATGAAAATTATATGGAGGGACGTGTGACAAGTTTTTTTTTTCGAGTTTTATGTCAGTTAATGACCGGGTGAGATTTATTGAAAATAGTGATTAAATAATTTGTGAATATCGAACGAGAAATTAAATTAAATATCCACGAGCTGATAATAATTATTATTAATAGATTATAATGACAATAATAGATTGCCTCATCTTTACTTCGAATACTTCATATATTTCCATGTTATCTTGCGAGCAGACAAGAATGTGGTTATAAGAGGTTACACATTATAGTTCATTTTCTCCTCTCGTTTCACAAGTAAAGAGTTCACGAATGCGAAGATATGGAGATGAGTTGGCGAGTGTCTTTGTTCAATGTGTTAATCATAGGATTGGTAACCTTGACAATGCTTTATCTCTGACTTGCGGTATCGCGATTGTTCTGGAAGGATTCGAACGTTCGACTAGCGATCGAGTCATACGCGTTTCGTAATCAGTGGCAATGATTCACTAGAAGTGGTCCCTTTTTACGGTAACTATGGTCTACGTTAACACTGACGACACACGCAAGTCTCGAGAACAATTATCTTCCAAATCGTTCGCTCGATATAAATCGCAGTGTTTCAAATATTCCCAAGAACAGTGAAAACTGAAAAATCCCAAGAGTTTCTAATTTCTTTCCTAACGTCGCAGAAGTATTTTGAAGTATTTTTAAAAATTTCCAAAGAAAGTTTTTATTAACTCTAATTAAAAAAAAAAAATGGTTAAATTAAAGTTTAGATTTTTTTAAAAAGTTTCCATAGAGCTAGAGTAGAGCGCTCCAAGTCAGTGGGATGTGCTTCTTTCCTCGAGAGCAATTCGTGGAAGCATATGACTTCCATAGACGTAATAACCAGCGAGTCTTTTGTCCAATCACCTAATCATACTTCGTTGAACATTGCATAGTTATACATAGGACGCGTCTTACGTGCTTCTGCGTTCTCACGTGAGAATATCGGCTCATTCCACGATGAGAAAGTTTCACTCCGTGTGCACTAAAATATGGGGCAAAGGTTCTTCCTGATACCCACGAGCTCGTAGATATTACGAGGGGAAAAAAAAATACCTTCTGATTGGAAAATTATCATTTGTCAATACGTTCTCGTCAACATTTTCCTTGGTCACGGTTTTCAATAGCAGCACATACCATTCCCTTGAGTCTTGCTGGTCTTGCAATATTCCTAACCGAGTACAGTCCCATTTATCTGAACTTGTCCAAAGAAGATGTCATTAGTTGTTTCTCTCGAGTAACAAGAGCTTCACGTTTCTAAACGAGTGGGCTCGATTTTACTTAATCGAGTTCTGATTAAAAATTTCGTTTCGACAACGACCAGAGCCTAATCACTTGCTCGACGATGTTCGAAGTGGAGGGGTTTCGACTTCGACGTGCAACTTTCCAGAAAGGACGAGGCTCGAGACGTGATTTTCTCTTTCGCCGCGGCATTACGCGGCCGCGTTCGACTTTAAATATAATTTTCTTATCGAACCAGGTGAAAGGTATGAATAAAACATAAGTGCCCGCGTAGTGCATCGACTCTCGCATCAATCTCTCACGCCAGGCCGTGCAAACACTTCCGTGCGGAGAATAATTGGCACGGTGTGCGCGGTCTGAGAGAGCGTTTCGAAAAGAAAAAGAAAGAATGACAAAGGCTGGAAGGAAAAGGGGGAGGATACTTGACGAGCTGGCTCACGTGGACTCCGATTTTTCAGCAATTCTGGCGATGCGCCGATCCGCGAAACGAGCCAGCTCTGACACATGGACGAGAAGTTAGGCTTGTGCCTTTGAAAGTCAAGTAAATGTGCGAGAATTGCGAATTCACTCGACACATTGGGCGAGGGGATTAGGTTTGGGTTAGGTTCCCCTCAGTAATTTCAAAGTGTTTCGTAATAATTTAGCGGAAGGCTAAGACGCTGGAGTAGAATTTTAATTACTTTGTGATTTAGCAACTCTGCTTGTTTCTTTGGCAAAATTATATTGGAATTTTAATTATAGATACAGGAACGTCAGTTGTACTCGTCGAGTATATATGAGAAAGATGTTTAAAGATTTCTACGTGCGCACGTGCAGTAAAGGTGGAGATACGTGCAGTCTGTTGGCGAGAGTGGGGGTAACTAGTTAGAGTGGGGGGAGCGTTCTTGCGCAACGAATATTTCGACTCTGCCTGTAGTCCTCTTCTCACGAAGCAACGTCGTCAAATTCGGAATCAAATATCATTTCACAGATCTAAATCTATTACCAGTTATAATTTTAAATTATTGTGAAGCTTAACCCTAAACCTCGTGAATTATTTAAAACAAACGAACGAACGTCAATTAACGTAACTCCTAGTTACAATTTCAAACTCCCTAGACTCCGTCGTCACTCTCCCATTTCAAACAGCTTATAAAAAAAAAATTACCACACCAAGATTCGTAAATTAAGAAATGCTCGTGTCACTTATCGTGTCGTCAACACTTTTTCCTCTGGCACAAGTTCGGTACTTTTAATGGCGGGTAGTTTTAACGTTCAAGAGCACTAGAAAAATCCCCCGTTAGGTTGGCAGTGGCGACGAACGAAAGTCCTCTTGTTCTGCGTGTGGTTGTCCCTTCCTCGGTGCATTTTGCCCGCGTGCACAGATGATTCATAAGCGGCCGCTTCTGTTGGCTCTCCTTCTCCTCCTCTTCTCCTCTTTCCGCTGCTGCGGCTGGGCTCTCTCGAATTCCTCCGCGCCACGAGGAGGCCAGAGAAAAAGACTTTTATCGAGTTGCAGCGACTAGAGCAACGTAGTGAGTCACTCTCGGTGACTGGCTCGTTGTAATTCATTGCGATGATTGCACTCCCCCCACCCCACTACTGTGGAGGTTCTTTACGTCGAGTACGGGTCCATTCACAACGAACCCAGTGACCATGGGACCAGCTGTTTTTCTCACCTCCACTTTCCAGTCGATCGAATCTCGCCCTCTTGTAACTTTCGAATTTTCGTTTTTCCTCTTCTCCTCCTCTTAGAATGATTGCTTTGTTGTACATTCCACAGTCCATAGACATATGAAATTTACTATATATTTACTTATACTTGTATATACTTATACTTTACTATATATTTGTACAGTATAAAGTATATACTTATACTTTACTATATACTTTACTATATATTTGGATTTTACAGATTTTTTAGGATTTTTTTTAGAAACACTTGCCAATGATCTATTGAGTGGAGAATCTTGTAAAAAATTTCTGCATTAGACTACTGATACATTCATAGTTGGCAGATGTAAATTTGTAACGGAGTTCAATATTTTCAAACTTATTTTGAAATTGTCATTGTACAATTGTGTATGTACTTATCATCAGAACTGTAGGTGAAATATTCATTGATACGAGTGTGAATGGATGTTTTATATATCATAGAGATATGTCCTGAATGATGTATGGGAATTATGTTTATGTACCATGTACGTACATGCTATCCAATATTGTACACAAGGTATGAGGGAATTTCTGATTATATTTACTGATACACGTAACACGAAACTAATATACAATTTATGGCGTGTATAATGTCATAATATGTGGAATGAAATCAGCTTGTCTATCACAATAATGTATGAGAAAGTATTCCAATAGGATTATATCTATTTATTGAAGAGAACAAAACATCATAGTACACAAAAATTACAAAATTACCACGGTATGAAAATATTAACATAGCTTACAATTAGCATGGCTGTGCATGCTTATAACGTCATACTAATACGTGGAAATCTAACTTGCACAGTGTATATCTTGTGTTATAACGCGCAAAGCAGTGCTCTTATTAGCGACGCATTGTGTCTCAAGTAAATATTATCACAGCACAGTGAAAACATACTGCGGCAACACTATGTTACGTCCACTCATTATTATGTACGAAGAAGTATAATGTTCTAACAATGGTGCGTTGCCTACAATACATCTAGCATTCTAAGCGCCAAGATGCGAGGATCCTGGGGCACTATACATACATACATCTCCCCTTTTTAACGTATGGAAATGCAAGTTCTACACAGTGGGTCTGCTATTACAATATAATGAAGTCCAAAGGTGGTTTGATGAATTCTAATGAAAATTCAACCAGACTTCCTTCACGGAAGAGCCAGCTCTACGCTTCTCGAGCAACTCGAGAATGTCGTACAAACCCTCCATGCAGAATCTTGATTCTGGTAGATACAATTAAATAATGACGTGAATTTTGATCTGAAATTCGTACCTCTTCGCAAAAATCAAAATTCCAACACGTAGAGTTGAGTTCGTGCAACTGAAATACAGGCTTGGCCAAAAATCACTTCCTGCTAAAGCTGAATTTAATTTGAAATTAGTTTTTCCTTACGTTTTGATGTTTTATTAAAACAAAGTAGGCGAGAGAAAAACTTTTGGCCCACCTTGTACAATTTAAAACCCCGATGAAGAGCTACATTTCTTTCGATCAAACGCGAGAGATAATTCCACGTTAGATTTCGAAAGATGCTCAATTTCAATAGAAAGCAAATCAGAGCCAGTCACGTACGTGAACTCTGTTAATTGAATCTCTGGCCATGCCTCTCGTACCACCTGCACGAATCAACCTACTTTTTATCATAATTATGAAATCCTCGTGAAGTCCAGAGGGAATAATTAATCTCTTCTTACACGAAACACCGCAGAAGAAACTGCGTGGAAGATATGAGAAACATTTAAATGTTCCTTTTAATATTGGTTGTATGGTAGAATTTGTAGGTTATGTCGCGTCGAGTCGATCATTTTCTTTGGAGGGTTAGGAATCTATCCAGAAGGAATAATTAATCTCTTCGTACATGAAACATCGCAAAAGAAACTGCGTGGAAGATATGAGAAACATTTAAATTACTGATCGTATGATAAAATTTGTAGGTTATGTCGCGTCGAGTCGATCATTTTCTTTGGGGGGTTTCGTGTCAGGGATCTGTCCAGAAGGAATAATCAACCTCTTCTTACATGAAACACCGCAGAAGATATGAAAAACATTTAAATGTTCCTTTTAATATTGGTTGTATGGTAGAATTTGTAGGTTATGTCGCGTCGAGTCGATCATTTTCTTCTAGGGGTTTCGTGCTAGGGATCTTTTTTTTTTAAACGAAGCACGAGGTACTAAACGTATAAATTAAGGCGAGTTTAAGTCATAATTTCTCTGGTTTCGGATCCCTTTTACTTCTTATCACGAAAACACGCGTTATAAGTTCCAAAAAAGTTAATATTTTAATATGGATGAGTCGAGAAGTTTTCGAACATACCACGTTCCTTGGAAAAATATTCTTTACGTGGATTTTAACCTCTATAAACTATGTATATATAAGTCCTTTCGGAACGATTTCATTTGAAACCTTCCCAAAAAAGATCAAAGATTCTTTCTTCTTTTATCTCCAACTTTTGTTCGCGTAAATCAAAAAGATCCCATCTGGCAAAGAGTTGCACGACATTTCGCGCGTGATGTGGATTTTAACAATCCAGTCCGAAACGGCGCGTGTTACATAATTGCTGAAAGAGACGCAAAGAGCGTCCCGACAAGCCTGACACGTCTGACACGGAGTCTCACGAGACAGATTGTGTGATAATCGCGACACGAGTCGATCTGATAGATGACATCCTTAGTCGCACAATTTGTTAACCTTCTCGTTACGTACAATTGCGCGATACGTTCTTTCCATTTCGTGCAACCACGTTACGCTCGTTGAATGATTAATAAGGCCGATAAGAGCGGCTGCGTTACATAGTGTGTGCGACCGGCCCAGAGACTCGACCAGAGATAACTTCCATTTCCCCTACCCGTGATCGTTTCGTAAACGCACATACGGCGGTGGTTTAGGTTTAAAGTGACTTTAAATTTAATTTAAAATTAATGAAATTACAGTTATCTCCTATATTCTGATGTTTCATTAGGTTGAAAGAAACATCTTTTGGCCCACCCTGTGCACGATAGAGTACACACTCTTTTATTTATGTATTTTACGAAGAATCGTTCTAGTCTTCAAAAATACACTGTTTTGTGTCTGTAAAAATATCCACGGTAACAAAAATGTTCGAATGGCCACTTTGACCATTCTTTGGTAGTCTCTTTTCGGCCGCTTTTGCGAAATTTCTCGACGCCGTCCGAACAGCCTAACAAAGCCAACGATAAGCTGAACGAGCGCTATTCGTCACCGTTCGGCAGTATGAGCGCCCCTTTACGTCCAATCCCGCTCCTCGCCGTGTGGCATTCGGATCCGTGGTTCTATCCGAGTGGCACACTCGCTTCATTCCCATCTTCGCCTCTCTCCACAGTGTCTACCTGTTGCTCGAGCAGCGAAGGCTGCCCGGGTCTACCTGCTGCTCGTGCTCGTCTCCCGCCATCCGCACGCGATCTCCACTGCGTCCGATCGCGAAACCGCAATTTCGCTTCCAAGTACGAAACACCGCCCCGGTGTTCGCGAGAGCAATCGGTGCTCGAGGAAATATACACAAAGAGAAAGAGCGAGGGACATCGTCATCGTGCCAGTTACCGTCTGTTACCGCCAGTTTTCCGACTAATGAAACAGTGAACCGTTGAAATCGTGATCTTCGCTTCGTTCTTCGAGGAAACAGTGTGTATGTGTGTGTGCGGGCGCGTGTGTGTCTGTGTGTGATTTTTTTTTTTTTTTTTTTTTTTTTCGTTCGTGAAACGACGACGTGCGCACACGCACGTACATACACGTACTTCTCTTCATTGGTTAGATCAATTGTCACCGCGAGAGGCTTCGATTAGGATGCCACTTTGATCTGCTGAGTTACCTCCGGTGAGTGACACGGCTTTTTATTGATATTCGAATCATTCGCAAGAGCCATCTCTCTGTTTGGTTATTTGCAACCCCTTGCGCTGGCGAACTAACTCGCGGACCATAACGAGCGACCGAACCGTGTAGAATAATTCGTCGTTTGCTTTTTAAAAGCTCCGAAGGCTGGAATAACATCGCTGGATAGAAATTACTAAGAAGTAATGAATTTATTATTTATTTCGCTGGGTTGTATTTAAATGTACTTGGAAACTGAGGAGATATGGCAATTTTGGAGCGAAAAATTCTCAACGTGCGTGGCACTCCAGCGCAAGAGGTTAAAGTAACGTTCGATCATTGAAACAACTTTAATTTTAGTAATTTTATAACATTTTATATTTTATTACAGTATTCAAATTTGATTTTAGTAATTTTATAATATTTTATGTTTTATTATAGTATTTAAATTTAATTTTAGTAATTTTATAACATTTTATATTTTATTACAATATTTAAATTTGATTTTAGTAATTTTATAATATTTTATATTTTATTACAGTATTCAAATTTGATTTTAGTAATTTTATAATATTTTATATTTTATTATAGTATTTAAATTTAATTTTAGTAATTTTATAACATTTTATATTTTATTACAGTATTTAAATTTGATTTTAGTAATTTTTATAATATTTTATATTTTATTATGGTATTTAAATTTAATTTTAGTAATTTTATAACATTTTATATTTTATTACAATATTTAAATTTGATTTTAGTAATTTTATAGTATTTTATATTTTATTACAGTATTCAAATTTGATTTTAGTAATTTTATAATATTTTATATTTTATTATAGTATTTAAATTTAATTTTAGTAATTTTATAACATTTTATATTTTATTACAGTGTTTAAATTTGATTTTAGTAATTTTATAACATTTTGTATTTTATTATAGTATTTAAAATTTAATTTTAGTAATTTTATAACATTTAATATTTTATTATGGTATTTAAATTTAATTTTAGTAGTTTTATATTTTATTATATTATTATGGCATTTAAATATTAAATTATAGTATAGTTATTAAATATAACTACATTAAATTATAGTACAGTTATTATATTACAGTTATTAAATTTTATACTTTATTACAGTATTTAAATTTAATTTTAGTAATTTCATAGTGTTTAAAAGGTTTCGTAGAGCCCAAGACTCTTAACAGAACATTTATATTTTATTCATAAAGACATAAAATTGCGCGAAAATCCGCGACTGATTAAGATTACAATATTGATCCCGCATGATTGGACAAAAAGTGAGACTTATCGCATGTTTGACGAATGATATGCAAGGTTTCTAGATACGTATTTTCCGGGAAATATTTTCGTGACGTAGGGATTAAGTTATTTTTTGAGAAAGCTGAAGATATGGAAGATAACGTCGTCTCAAATTTTACTTGATTATTTCGTACAATTAGAATTGGAAACACTTGTTTCAAAACGAAAAATCATAATGTTGCATGTTCCATCACAGACGTCAAGCGTGGCGTGAAGAAAATTAGGAATGATCGATATTGATCGACAATGCCTGTGAAAGCATAAAAAAAAAAAAAAAAAAGAGAGAAAAGAAAAGACTATTTCAAAGAATCTTTACAGCATGTTGTTTCAAGCGTGTAACTTTCGAAATTACGTTAATGGACGTGTAATTGCCTTGCACGAGTGTTTTTAAGAAAGATGACAGTTCGATTGTTGACACTGCTTAATGTCAACGATGCACGAAGATAACGTTACCACGAAAATTTTGGTAAAAATTGTTTTTCTTTCATAGTAAACGAGCAGTAGGGACTTTATGTTACTGTTTCGAGTTCTGCTGCCAGATAAAAGTGATTCATTGGAACACACTCATATAGTCCTAATGGCCGTTCTCCCGAGGTCTGTTGGGAACGTATCATTTCCGGTTTATAAAGTCACTAACGTCCAGGAATACGCTTTGATAGATAACATAAAACGCCGAGTTAATTAAAATGTAATGTACGGCAGACAAAACAGTTTCCAAAAAATTTGGAAACAATTGTATTTTTGAACCTTTGAGTGATCTGAAGTTTTGTCGACAAACGTACGTATTTTATTAGAAGTTCACTTCGAAATAATATCATACTTGTTAGCTGTAATAATAAAATAACAAATATAATAAATAAAATAATAAAGATGGTAAACTCGACGACTGATAATTTTTCTCACGTATCGTTGGCAATTCAAAATTCGAAGTACAATTGCGGAATATTAGACGATAAATTAAATTAGTCAAATCATTCCGAAGGGTTGGAGTTGTTTTCGTTGAGAAATATATATGGATGCTCGGATGGACGTTGGCTGGAAATAAAAGTGGAAGGAATTTTCAGCTGGAACGCGTAAACGAGCCACAGTTCCATGAGAATTATCTCTGTCGAAGATATCGCTTATCTCACGGCCGATCAATTGTTTGATCGTTCAGACGCCAATGAGAATCGGGGCTATCGTCGTCCAAACATCGTCCCGATAACATTTCCACGCGGTTCCCCGTTATCGATCGTGGATTTACCCGATTACTTGAAGATAAGCGAGCAAGAGACTGCTGATCCCATGCAAATCTCACGAAAGCCTCATCACGCCTCTCTGACGTATATTCGGAAATGATTTTGCAAAATTTATTGCGAATACTGTAACTACCATCGAGGTAAACTCTGAAAACTCTGCAAGTTGAAAATTCGCGATTGATGTCCCGTTGTAAATTATTATTACAAGAATATTTAATATTTAATACAAATGTTTGCACGTCTGTAAAAATAAATACAAACGGACGAAGAAGAACGCCTCAAATTTTCGAACTTTGGAATTAGAGTAGAAATTTGGAATAGAAATTCACCGATAATAATGTCCCATTACAAACTATCATTTAATACAAAATTTAGTGCATATAAACAGACGAAAAAAAAAACCTCTCAATTTTTTGATCGTTCTTTGGAATCGGACTACAAATTGGACTAAAAATTTAACATTTAGAGTGGTAATTGAAGTTCTGTTACAATTGATCCAACTCAGCTGCCCGGTCGTCGTCTTTAATCACTTGCGCTGGCAACTGCGGACCATAACGAGTGACCGAAACCGTATACAATAATTCGTCGTTTTCTTTTTCTTTTGAACTCGTCGGTACGATATCACTGGACAGAAATTATTAAGAGGTAATAAATTTATTATCCGGTTGTACTTGAGTATACTTAAAACTGAGAAAATGTTGCAATTTGGGGCGAAAAATTGTAATATTTTCACGCAATTCTACCAAATCTTTCTTAAAGAAACGGACGAATATTCGGAAAGAATTCGAAGGATCTCGCCGAACCTATTATTATCCTTGACGATCCCCCGTCAGGGATCCTCCTGCTTCGAGCACCCTGTTTTAAGGGCAGAAAAAAAAAGAAGAAGGAGAAAAAGAATTCGGTTGCCGTATCCCATCATTGGCCAACGTCCAAAAATTTCACGTGCCTCGCAGTTGGAAACCGAGCGCAGAGGCTAATGGCTCCGCGAATCCCTCCTGGTCACGTAAAGGCACGGAGCAGCAGCAGAGTTCTCACTCGGTTCCAGGATACCAGGGAATGCCGGAAAAGACGAGAAAACGCGAGGACGACGTAGAGAAGGAGGGAGATGGACTGCTTATTCGCGTCACGTAGAGAACCACGAAGCGCGCGAGGATCACGTTTAAACCAACGTGGGACTCCTTTGCTCCGGAATTCCAGGCCTGCCTCTTCTAACCCCTTATCTGTTCACGATGATGCACCCGGAAGCCGGTGCATTCCGCAGGATAGTGCTACGTTCACCCTTGTCTGGGGCTCTTTCAGAGAATTCGAGTACCTTTTCTTTCTTTTTTGACTTCTTGCGCTGAAATGACGTGCCACGCACGTCGAGAATTTTTTGTCCCAAAATTGCAGTATTTCCACAGTTATGAGTATATTTAAGTATAATCCAGGCAAAACAAATGATAAATTTACGATTTTTCAATCATTTCTATCGAGTCATATCATGCCAATGCGAGACGAGTTGAAAAAGAAAGCGACGAATTAATTGTGTACGGTTTGGTCACTCGTTATGGTCCGCAATCAGTCGTCGGTGCAAGAAGTCAACCTCTTGCGCTGGAATTTGTCCCAAAATTGCAATGTTTCCTCAGTTTTAAGTATAATCCAGGCAAAACAAATGATAAATTTACTATTTTTCAATCATTTCTATCGAGTCATATCATGCCAATGCGAGACGAGTTGAAAAAGAAAGCGACGAATTAATTGTGTACGGTTTGGTCACTCGTTATGGTCCGCAATCAGTCGTCGGCGCAAGGAGTCAACCTCTTGCGCTGGAATTTGTCCCAAAATTGCAATGTTTCCTCAGTTTTAAGTATAATCCAGGCAAAACAAATGATAAATTTACTATTTTTCAATCATTTCTATCGAGTCATATCATGCCAATGCGAGACGAGTTGAAAAAGAAAGCGACGAATTAATTGTGTACGGTTTGGTCACTCGTTATGGTCCGCAATCAGTCGTCGGCGCAAGGAGTCAACCTCTTGCGCTGGAATTTGTCCCAAAATTGCAATGTTTCCTCAGTTTTAAGTATATTTAAGTATAATCCAGGCAAAACAAATGATAAATTTACTATTTTTCAATCGTTTCTATCCAGTCATATCATGCCAATGCGAGACGAGTTGAAAAAGAAAGCGACGAATTAATTGTGTACGGTTTGGTCACTCGTTATGGTCCGCAATCAGCGCAAGGGGTTAACGAGATACACCCAACGAAGGTGTCAGTATAATCAAAGTATAAATACTGCTGGATATTAAACGTACTGTTTCAATGACATTACCCTGGATGAATTATGGTTGGTACGTACTAGGAGGAAGGTTTGAACTTTCGAAAATTTACCTGAAACTGAACTTCGAAAATTGGAAGAAAATGAGAACAATATCATTAACGAGATAGTTTTCTCTCTCTATTGACTATAATCATGGGGAATTGAAGATTGATAGAGATAAATCAGTCTTAATTTTAGAGCTAAGGAATGAAACTTGAAATTAAAGAAGAATGAAGATGATTGATAAAATTAATGAGCACGAGGGTGTTTTCTTATACATTTGCGTACAAATGTGCTTTACATATTAATATTGCTATTTTATGTACTTAGGAAGAAATCTCTAAAATTGTGCCGTTGCAAGCCTGAAAAATTTTCATTGGAAACAACAAGTATTATGCTCGTATTATTCGTATTATTTGGTAATTCTATAGCCAACGCGTCTTTATTAAACCTGAACCCTTACAACCCTTAATACATAGAATTGCATTAGAATTCCTCAATTTAGAGACTCAAGAAAAATCATTGATATCTGAAGTGACAAATTGCACGAAGCTACAGACTGGGGAGAGTTGTTCAAAGAGAATACGAGAGGGAAGTATGAAACGATAGTCGTAACATTCAGGTTCAAGGTGAATTCGACGAGGTTGTTTGACAGAGATTAATAAATACGTACGTACGTACGATGATGGAACGCGCGAGACGACGATCGCTAAAGAGAAAAAGAATGCGGAGGAATCCGGAATGACTCATGGAAAAAGACTGTGAACGTGTTGGAAGAAGCTGCAAACGTAGTTGAAGATTGGCGGCTCTTGGAGACTTTATGGAAAAATAAAGCCCGTTTGACGTTACACTAGATTTGAAACGAGTTTCAGAAGGGACATGTCAAAAAGAATATTGTCGAGCTATCAGGCACACCACAGCTGTTTGATATTCACGATTGAACAGCCATGACCTACTATTTGAAGCCGTTTTACTAGCCCTAATTACTTAAAAATATCGAAGAACGTATAATAATAATTTATTATTATTATTATTATTATTATTAAATATTGCAAATATATAGTTATATGTAAAATAATTCATGATTGAATTGAGAAGTTGAGTTCATTCGATATATAACATGACATAATAATTGACTAACTAATACAGTACAGTATGGTAAATAATACTTCATTACGAAGAATATCTTAATATAACAATAATTTATTATACAACTATAATTAAAATAGTATATTTGAAGATATATACTATTTGAAGCCGTTTTACTAGCCCTAATTACTTAAAAATATCAAAGAACGTATAATAATAATTTATTATTATTATTATTATTATTAAATATTGCAAATATATAGTTATATGTAAAATAATTCATGATTGAATTGAGAAGTTGAGTTCATTTGATATATAACATGACATAATAATTGACTAACTAATACAGTACAGTATGGTAAATAATACTTCATTACGTATAAGAATATCTTAATATAACAATAATTTATTATACAACTATAATTAAAATAGTATATTTGAAGATATATACTATTTGAAGCCGTTTTACTAGCCGTAATTACTTAAAAATATCGAAGAACGTATAATAATAATTTATTATTATTATTATTATTATTATTAAATATTGCATATATGTAGTTATATGTAAAATAATTCATGATTGAATTGAGAAGTTGAGTTCATTCGATATATAACATGACATAATAATTGACTAACTAATACAGTACAGTATGGTAAATAATACTTCATTACGAAGAATATCTTAATATAACAATAATTTATTATACAACTATAATTAAAATAGTATATTTGAAGATATATACTATTTGAAGCCGTTTTACTAGCCGTAATTACTTAAAAATATCGAAGAACGTATAATAATAATTTATTATTATTATTATTATTATTAAATATTGCAAATATATAGTTATATGTAAAATAATTCATGATTGAGAAGTTGAGTTCATTCGATATAACATGACATAATAATTGACTGACCAGCACAATAGAACAAAATAATATAATATATATTACGTTAATTAATGTAACAATTCGTTCGACAACAACACTTAATAATAATACAATAGCAACGCACGATCGAATTATTTTATTCTTCTGTTAATTAAAATACTTAAACACATGAAATACCTTGTGAAGAATGCAACGAAAGTTGAACAAATTACAGTGACAATCGAGTGTGTTACGGTTCTTTCTATTTATTTATTTTTTTTTCCTTCCTTGGGTTACTCTTGAATTAAATAGGAAACCGCAACGTCATCTGAAACGTTGATTTACAAAAGTAACGAGCAAAAGTGTCGTTGACAAGCGAGCGAGGTCACGTTTACCACGAATTGCATCGTCGGACATTTTAATGGCGCCTGCTAGTCGACTGACGATCTCACAATGCAAAATTGCAGTTTTGTTACATCCCTACGTTTATGTTTATATTATTTGTTGCCAATATTTTCGAGAATTTCCCCTCTTGGAATATCGTTCTGCCTCGGATTATTACTATAAAGCGGGAACTCGATGGAAAGTCGTAGATCGACCGGTTGTCTCTCCCTCCCCTCCCCCCGAGGGTTGAAATAATCGCGTTGAATTGCAACGAGCGACGATAACGAGACAGTTTATAGTTTCACGACGGCGGAGCTGCGTGAGCCACGAGCATTAGTCGCGACGTTAGGCACGTTAACCCATTTGCATTCGAATTCGAGCAATTAACCGGTCGATCCCCGAATCGTTCACCTGTCTCTCCCCTCTTGCCAGTCGTGCTTTTTCTTTCATTTTTAACATTCTTGTTTCTTAATTTTTTTTAAATAGGAGACTAACAGAATAATATCTTAAACATAATAATGGAAATTATAAATAATTAGAATTGGAAAATGTAACAATGAAAATTCTTGAATATAATAGTAGAATAATTTTATCATTCTTCTGTTATAATATAATTATATTATAAAACGTAATATAATTCTTCTATTCTAATGTAATAGAATAATTAATTGTAATGTATAATATAACATAGTTATATTACAAAATATAATATAACTCTAAATAATATAATATAATTCTTCTATTCTAGTACAATAGAACAATTAATTATAATATAATATAATATAATATAGTTATATTACAAAATATAATATAACTCTAAATAATATAATATAGTTCTTCTATTCTAGTACAATAGAATAATTAATTGTAATGTATAATATAACTCTAAATAATATAATATAATTCTTCTATTCTAGTACAATAGAATAATTAATTGTAATGTATAATATAACATAGTTATATTACAAAATATAATATAACTCTAAATAATATAATATAATTCTTCTATTCTAGTACAATAGAATAATTAATTATAATATATAATATAATATATATATATATATATATATAATATAGCTCTAAGTAATATAATTCTTCTGCTCTAATATAATAGAATAATTTATTATAATAGAATTATATATAATTAATTTATAATAGAATAATTAATTTATAATAAAATAATTCTTGTATCCTAGTTAATTCTTCAACAGAAGAATAATTTGATATTTGTGATAGAATTTTTTAATATTCTTTTTTGTTCCTTTTTTTTTTTTAATACATTCGGCTTTTAACGCTGTCGCGAATGATGCAGTCTATTTTGCAAATTTCGTTTCACGATTCGCAGCGTTTAACGATCGTGAGTTACGTTGACGTGGCTTTCGGCGAATGAAATTTCAACTGGCGAATTGATTTGCTTTCGGGGAACTTCTGGCAATTGTAAATGGACCTGACGGGCGTCGTGCGTATTATCTTTAAACGAGTCGCGTCTCGTAACCGAGAGTTTCAGCGAATGACATTTCAATTTCGTCGAATCGATTCTGCCTCCGAGTTGCAAAGTCTCGCGGCGAAATGTCGAGTCCGGTTTGACAAAATTGAATGGAATGTTGATTCAAAGGTATATCGGTTGATCTTCAAGAGGAAAACAATTCAAGACAATCAATTAAAGGAGAAATGATTGAAACATTGACTAATGAATTTAAAATGAAAACGTGTCGAAAAAAGAATTTCGAAATAAAAGATTTTCAATGGTACAGATGTCGATTTGGTGCAAATGCAAACAGACTGAAATCGAGAACAGTGAAACACGCTACGAAATATCAAGACACAGAATTGCCTTGAAGCGTCTCAGAGCTTCTCGATCATCGTTGTTGATCATCGTCTGCGGTCAATCCGATCGAGAAACAGACGTCGTTGAATAATCGAGGGGGAGAAGAAGATGGCGCCGCGTCGGGGTGAGGCGATAAAAATAGCGAACGAAGCAGGCTGAAGAAAGGGGGGAAAAACGTCGGTTCATTGACGAAAAGCAATAGGAACGAGAGGGAGACCCGGTCTCGAGTGGCTGACGTCTCTCTGTATGCCCACCACGTTGCTCTCTGACTCACAGGAACGCGACAACACCGTGTGGCGCGCATAGAGACCGGCCTTTTGTAGTCAAAACTCACAAATCGGAGTCACACGCACGGAACGTGTAACGAAAATCGTGCGAGTTAACGCTTGCGACTGTCGACGACTGGGCATCGAATTTTCCATCCATTCGAGATATTAAATTCAATTTTTATTTATTATTTAAATTTATTTAGTATTTATTTATTTATTTAATATTTATTATTTATTTATAATTTTATTAATATTTATAATATTATTAATATATAATATTAATATTTATTATTATAATATTAAATTTTATTATATATTATAAATTTTAATATATATTATTATAATATTAAATTTTAATATATATTATTAATATTTATTATTATTATATATTATAAATTTTAATATATATTACTAATATTTATTGTATTATTGATATACAATATTATTTATTTGAAAATTATTTCGCGAAATTCTTTTAAATCGAAGGAACCATCATCGATTCGAAGTTTCAATTTTTCTAGTACTTCTGCCAAAAGTAATCACATCGATTAAAACTAACTCCCTCTTGTTTTCTATTAAAGGAAACGTTCTCGATTAATTTGAATTTCGTACTTTTTCCCAAAAATGGTCACACCAGTTGAGAAACCAATTTATAAATAAAGTATTCGCAATTGTTCTCGCTTCATAAATTTTGATATCTGAAGAATCTTTTTGATCGATCGAGAATGGTTCTCTGCGATCGTTTCGATCCCTATTTAAAAGAATTTTTCTAGACCCATTTCTTTTAATTTTTTAAACGTAATTTCCATTTTTAAAGATTACTCCCGGAAATTCTTATTTCGTTTCGTCTATCGAAGAAACCATGAACCTTCTTCTCTGTTTTATAAAGGATTTTGGATCGAAATAAACCGTAAACTGAAGATCAATTGAACGTGTTTGACGAGCGTTTAAAGTCGATGATACTCTCGCGAAGATTTGGATTCACTGGCGATCCACTTTTATGCTCCGTCCTGCTCGGTCAGACGCTTTCCTTTCGGTTATTCACCTCGCGGTATGGCCAGAACGACCCTGTTTCTCGTCTTTGCGAACAAAGATCAATTTTCTTTCTTTATGGTGTCTCGAGTAAAACCAACAATCCCCGACAAGAGCAAGAACACTCGACGAAGCCAATCGCGAGCCAGTGCAACTTCGAAGTGTGTCATTATCATTCTTTTTCCTTTTCTCCAGAAATTTCTCTGTCTCTTTGACACACGAATTTCAATATAATATTTGAAGTCAATCGTCAGAGAAATATTTTATACGAAATGTCTAAACAGCATCGATTAATTTTAATCCTTGAAAGCAGGATTCTACACGGAACATGAGTCAATGATTTTTTTCGTAGTATCTAACGACAAGTAAAAACTTACTCCACAATTTTTCTGTTTACTGCGCGTTTCCTTTCTTTTCTCGTGAAAATAGTCTTCTATTCTCCTGTATTTCCCTGCGCTTCTTCAACTGATCGCTTTCTTTCTTCGTGAAAATAGTACATTCGCTCCAATCCTCAGTATTATATATATTTAACTTGATACAAAATACACAGTCCAGCAAAGAAATTTACTGGTAACTCAAACTTCCGTCGAAACTCCAAAAAAAAAAACTCTGTCAGAATTAAAATTTACTGGTAACTCAAACTTCCGTCGAAACTCCAAAAAAAAAAAAAAAATCTGTCAGAATTAAAATTTACTGGTAACTCAAACTTCCATCGAAACTCCAAAAAAAAAAAAAAAAAAATCTGTCAGAATTAAAATTTACTGGTAACTCAAACTTCCATCGAAACTCCAAAAAAAAAAAAAACTCTGTCAGAATTAAAATTTACTGGTAACTCAAACTTCCGTCGAAACTCCAAAAAAAAAAAAAAAATCTGTCAGAATTAAAATTTACTGGTAACTCAAACTTCCGTCGAAACTCCAAAAAAAAAAAAAAAAACTCTGTCAGAATTAAAATTTACTGGTAACTCAAACTTCCGTCGAAACTCCAAAAAAAAAAAAAAAAAATCTGTCAGAATTAAAATTTACTGGTAACTCAAACTTCCGTCGAAACTCCAAAAAAAAAAAAAAATCTGTCAGAATTAAAATTTACTGGTAACTCAAACTTCCGTCGAAACTCCAAAAAAAAAAAAAAAAATCTGTCAGAATTAAAATTTACTGGTAACTCAAACTTCCGTCGAAACTCCAAAAAAAAAAAAAAAATCTGTCAGAATTAAAATTTACTGGTAACTCAAACTTCCGTCGAAACTCCAAAAAAAAAAAAAACTCTGTCAGAATTAAAATTTACTGGTAACTCAAACTCCAAAAAAAAAAAAAAAACTGTCAGAATTAAAATTTACCTATCTTCAACAAAATTACAAAAATTGTTCCCTGTTCATTCTCCAAAGGGCCCACTGTCAAAAATTCCCTAGGTTCTCTCTTGTTAGCCTCCATCTCCAGCGAAGTTCGAGAAATATTTTCATTCCAAAAGTGTCCGTTTCTTTTTTCTCGTGGCTCGTCGTGCGGATAATCGTTTTCGTAACGTGCCGTGTAACGTCGTAAATCGCCGGTGATATACGACGGTTACCTAATTGGCCCCTTTATGGCCTCACCTCTCCTCGCGACCTCTTTTTCTTCGTCAACCGATTTTACATTTTACGAACGAAAACTGGCCGCAGATTAACGGGTGGAATGCGGGTGTTACCTGGCGAACTTTTGTTGGTAAAGCGGATCGTTCCGGCTATTAAGGCGGGTCCCAATCGCCTGACGTAATCCGCGCGTGATTGCCGTGCAATTTGCGCTGGATGTTTGGACAAAGGGATTAATTCGACGAACAGCGAGGTTTTGCCAGATTTAAATCGAACCTTTCGAACCAGTTGGAGTAGAGGGGAATGTTCTGTCTGTATGTGTACCACAGAATGAGGCCCCATGACTGTGACGAGACAATATATTTCTACATTTCCAACCCCATTCTTGATCGATTTGTCAACTTTGTTATTTTGTATATAGTATAGTATTTTATAGTTGTAGTTTTTCTATTTTTTTTTCTTTTTCACTTTAAATGTGTCTGGGGAATTGTCTTCATTTGTTACGAGTGGGAGGACTCTTTGATGAGGAATCAAAATAGAAAGGCAAGGGAAGAATAGTTTCAACTGATGACTTTTCGATCACCCTGTAGAGCAGAGTACAGTGGGCCCTGTTCACGATAAAAAAAGAAAAGTATATAAATGTCAACGTAGCCGTTCTCCGCGGTGCCAGTGAAGTTCAATGTACTTGAGATGGTGATTTCCAACTTTTTCCCACGATGCCCGATCGAAGATCGACCCCAACCGGTATACTACTTTCCGAAGATGCATAAATACGTCATCTTATATGGCCAAATCATACGGTTGCGCTCGCAAAAGAAGATGTCCCCCCCCCCCCACTCGCGAAAGTGTAACAAAGTTGTTCTAGAGCTTTCTGTACTTCGAAGTTGGTAATTTCCCAAAAGTGAAGAATATATATATATATATATATATATATATATTGTCTTGAATGCACAATAACATGTGGGTTTTCTTCATCCCAATTATGATTATTATGAAAATTGAACGTACCATCCCTGGTAAAATTAGCTTACTAAAGTTTGCTCTGTTTATAAAATTCATTGTATCTCATGAACGAAGACAGATAGGACTTATATTTATATGACTTTTTTTCATTATTTTTAGGCGTACAATCAGTTACCACAAGTTACGAAACACCCTGTATATATAATATATGTATGCTAGATTATAAATATTTGAAAAAGCAACCAAGTTTTGAATTTATGAAAATGTATCAAGCAATAGCACTTTTCAACAGTAGAATTGGCTACCTTTGAAAAGATTTTACGATTTTAATCCGTTTTATTAACCGTCAGGGGGTTGACTGTTCCAAAGGAAATTACCAGAAATCACTCCAGATGAAGAGAATCATTCCAGTGAATTTCACAATCGTCATTTCTGTTTCTACTTCACAACACTACTGTTCTGGATATATATACTACAGAGATCACACAGTTTCGGAGAGAGAAACCCCTGGGATTCCACAAACCCCATTTCAAACGCTCTGCGTCCCATCTATTATACCGATTCGAAGATTACTTCATCGGCCACTGGAGCTAGATCACGAATCAGGAAACGAGGTCAGAGCACGGGGAATATCTCTAAATCTTCGTCCATTTATCTTCTTATACCGGAAGTCAATAATTTCTACTCACCTGCCAAAATAAACAAGCATTGTAATTAACGTCCCCGAGTAGCTAAAGTTAAAGATTGACCAATTGAGAATGCACCTAGTCTTTCTAAACTGCATTAAATTGCGTTTAGAAGGAGAGGAATCAGTTTTGAGGATTAACTAAACAAAAAAAAAAAAAAAAAGAAAACTAAATTAAATTGAGTTTAGTACGAAAACTTTCCCTGGTGATAACTGGTGAACTGAAAAGTAAAACTAGTGTAAATCTAATTAAAAAAGATTGATCTTTCATGAGGTAGTTAGAAGAAAAAGCCTGCTAGTCTAGATATTGTTATTAATATTAAAGTATAAGATGTGATAGACACATAACATAAAATCAATCGTCGAATCAAAATCAAGTTAATCATGGTACAGAGATAATAAAGTATCATCTCGCGTAAAATTCATTTTCCAATAAAGAAACAGACCTAGCCTGGATATTAATATTAACGTTCAATATTAATATATAATATAATTGTAATTAATATTATCGTATTATAAAAATATACAAGCTTAAATATAATGTATAAGAAATGTGAAAACACGCCCTAAAAAGAAAAACCTAATCTGAACGCTAATATTAATGTTACTTACAAATAGTATATACTTACTAGTATACTATAGTATATTATAATAGTACTCACAAAACTATAAAGTGTAAGAAACGACACGTGATACCGGAATCGAAATTAAAAATCACCATGCACGGAAAATAAACCGTGTAAAAAAAGAAAAGAAACAAAAAAAAATCCCCATTTTCGCCGAAATAAACGAACCTAACCTAAAAAGACCCAGCCTGTAACGTCGATGTTCGACGATTGTATAGCGTAAGGAATAACGAGAGGCGTTAATTCGGGTTCGAGGTGAGAGACGGCGAAGCGTGTCATCGGTCTCGAGCGTGACAGTCGCGAGGAAGCTGGTGCACGCGAGGCCGAGACGAAAGTTGGTCCCGTTCTATTATTAGCCGAGTTCCAGCCAAGTGCAACATCGCGATCGGGAGGGGTAGGAAGAACGCATATGGCCAGCAACGAGCGAAGCGGAGCAGAGCAGAGCAGGAAGGAGCGGAGCGAGGCGGAGAGAGCACACCGCGCCTCTCTCGTCTCCTTGCTGCTCTCTGTGCGTTAGTCTCTCCGCGTTACTAGATCTCTTCTTGTTTAGTTACTTTTCCCTTCTCTTTTCTTTCTCGATACGGTGGAGCCGCCGCAGATCCGATGAACTGATTGCGTCGAGATTTCAGATTTATCGAGCCGGGTATGTGTTTTCAGGATGATGGGATATTTAGATTAGCGAGGAAAGTCTGGAGATCGTGCAAACGTCTGGAACGAAATTACGTAGCCTCCCGGGGCTGTGTAGGGGTCTAGTGACTTTTTTCTTTCGGGGATTCTTCCAGACGTCGACGATCTGGGGAATTACCGACGATAAGAACTATGAACAGCTCATTCTTTTCAGATTTCCTACATTTTAAACGCCACGAGCGTGTGGAATTTGAGAATTTTCAGAGACTTTGAGGAATTTTGGGAGTATTCATTGAAAGTGTTTTTTTTTTTTTTTTTTGAGATGGATTTTAAAATGTCTTCGTATTCGAAGAGCTGAATTAGCAAAGGAGAATTTGAGAATCGAGCGTACGTCTTTAAAAATAAAATAAACCGCGTGGATCGAGGATCCAAGAATTTTCGAACATCTCGCCTCTTTTCTTCAAAATTTTAGAAATATCAGCAATGTTAATTAATAATATTAATAATGCTGTTAACAATGGCCAGAAAAGGAAGCCTTCGGAGGGTTCTTCGAAACTGCAAAAATTTCAAGTGCCGTAGATGATATGCAGAAGGTAATAAGCAATCCCTAACGAGGTTGCAATTAAGAGAAAGGCGTTCTCCACTGTAACATGCTCGCGGTAGATTTTGGGGAAAGAGGCTTAAAAGTTGTAACGTTTCACTTTTGCTGGAAACTGGTCCATCGATAACATTTCACGATGGAAAAATACGGTTTGCTTTCCTTGCGAATCGTGTTTGCATTTTACGCCCGACGCAGCTGCTACAAATTCTGAAAGAATAACTTCCTCCGCGTCGGCTGCTTGGCACCGAGGGCTCCGGATCATTACCGAGTTACAACTTTTTCGTACGTAGACACGGCAACCGAGTTAATTACCCACCAAGTGTGGAAAGTCGAGCTAATCACAATAAAAATATAACGGTGGCAGGCGAGAAGTTTCGTTGCATTGTAAGAAATATTTATTAACCATTCTATTGCACGATTGCAAGAACGCCAAAGGAATTTATTGAACAAAAACGTCACACTATCGTAAAAAAATTCATTATACTGTCGTGATGTAAAGTGTAAAATGTCATTGGTATTTTATTGGAGGCTTGCAACGATCGAAATTGAAATTAAGCAATAAAACATCACGTCTCGATTCTAGAATTGTACAAGAATATTTACTTCGTACTATTTATTGTCAAACTTCAGAAAAGAAACCGAATGAAGAAACAAAAAATAAATACGTGAGATGACAAGTAAGACGAATATATTTGAATTTTTAATTTTACAATACGAGAGAGGGGGGAGGGGGGGAGGGAAGTATCGATATTAGAGGAAAAATCCGCGACTTTCGCCAGGGGGAACTTTCTCCTTGGATCACCCTATAGAGTTTCAGCGCGCGCGAAGTGCAAAAAACCGCGCGCTGGTACAAGTTCATCGGACTTAGTCGATTCACGTCAGCCTCGCGGCGAATTGGAAACCATCAGGGGCTGCTCGTTTGTTTATACGACATTGTTATGCCTCGCCAGGAGTAAAAGCACGAGCTCTCTGCCCAGCCAGACACACGATATATTCGCAATAAACGAAATTCCGCTCGTCTGTATGCGATAAACTGCCTGACAGACAGAGTCGATTCTCTATTCTCGCTTTCTTTCGAGCGACAGTCGAAACGAAAACTATTTTCTGCTGATGACGATGGCTAGTAACGAAGTTTCGATAGAATACGTCTAGGGATCTTTTTTTTTTTTTTTGGAGAAAATTGTACAAATTGCAAGCAAACGATAAAAGTATTTAGTTATATTTGACGATGAACTAAAAATACTCAGTCACGCTCGAGGGACTAACACTTTTAGTATTTTGAGAATTTTTAATTTTATAACCTCGCAATCAGTTGCTAGCGAGTTTGATAAAACTAGGGAATTATCTAGGGAACCCTAGAAATTAAACGCGCCAACAAACGTGGTTGAATCGCGCGGAAGTTGAATTGATTTCTTTTTTTTTTTTTTTTTAATCGAGCGAAGAATTGAATAGCAACGATGTATCTCAATGCTGTATAAAAGAAATTTTAGTGTAACAAAGAACTTTACTGTAATAAAGAAATTTTCAGAAAACTGGTCAATTTGGTCTTCCGAGTGATTCTCTCATCTCGGGAGGTGGAGAATTCTCAATCTTCTCGACCGAGACCGAAAGTTCAAGAACGAATCAAAAATGAATAAATTATTACACGCGGACAACGGCTGAGAGTCACTGCCTCGGAAGATTACTTAATCCACCAATCTCGAACAGAATCTTACAAAACTGTTACCCACTTTCAACTCTCTGCTTGCCCAATTCCGCGGGGTCACACAAGATGAAATTAATACAACGTGTTTCCCAACTTTTCAGACAGCCTGTTTTTTTTTTTTTTTTTTTTTTAATCTCTTGTTTCTTCTGTTTTGTTTCAGGGACAAGCACGGATCTGGTGCCCCAGCTGCTGGGGATGTTCGACGAGCTAGCACGCCGGGGCAATGGCTACACCGAGCACGTGGTACTTCCGTCTGCCTGCAACATACCGGCGGTGCTGCAGAAACGTTTGAGCCTGGTGTCCCATCGGGGCTCCATATTCGGCCAGTTCCACCCCGAGTTGTCCAAGTCGCAACCGGATGACGCCATGGCCGAGCACCCGACTCTGGAGAACACGGTGGATATAGTGGTGGCGGACGAGAAGGAGAACGACGCCGGAGAAACGGCGGGAAACGGTCAGCAGGGGCATAGAAACGAGTGTACGACAGAGGAGAAGCCGTACAGACGCGAAAGCAACGGTCTCACGCCGTTCAGGTACAACAGACGATGCAGAAACGCTGGGAGGCCGCTGTCTGGAAGCTCGGTCGCGTCCTCTGGAAGTTCAAGCACCTCGTCCAGCGGGTGCAGCAATCAGGGGAACCCGTGCACCATTAATCCTTATTTGGCATCGGTCGAGTCGCTGGCGGACACTTGCGCCAGCTCGCAAGGTGAGGGTTCAATGCGGTTTGGTGAGATTGTCAGAAGTTGGAGAAGCGTAAAGGTGGATTGATGGTGTTGAATGATTTATTTGGAAGAATGGTCTTTTAGACCAGTTCTGGGATTTCCAGAAGAATTTTATAGGAATGATTAAAAAAAGATAAGAGAGATGGTTGATTTGAAATTTAATGGGTTTAATGAGGTTGGCAGAAGTAGGAAAAGCATAGAAGTGGATTGATGGTGTTGAATGATTTATTTGAAAAAATCGTAGAATGGTTTTTTTTAGGGAATTTTCTAGGGTCAGAATTTTGTAGGAATGATTTTAGTAAGATTAAAAAAAAATAAGAGGAATGGTTGATTTGAAATTTGATGGTCCAAAGAGGTTTAATGAAGTTGGCAGAAGTGGGAGAAGCATAGAAGTGGATTGATGGTATTGAATCATTTATTTGAAAAAATCGTAGAATGGTTTTTTTAAGGGAATTTTCTAGGGTCAGAATTTTGTAAGAATGATTTTAGTAAGATTAAAAAAAATAAGAGAGATGGTTGATTTAAAATTTGATGGTCCAAAGAGGTTTAATGAGGTTGGTAGAAGTAGAAGAAGCATAGAAGTGGATTGATGGTGTTGAATGATTTATTTAAAAGAATCGTAGAATGGTTTTTTTAAGGGAATTTTCTAGGGTCAGAATTTTGTAGGAATGATTTTAAGTAAGATTAAAAAAGATAAGAGAAATGGTTGCTTTGAAATTTGATGGTCCAAAGAGGTTTGGTGAGGTTGGCAGAAGTAGGAGAAGCATAGAAGAGGAAATTAATGTTGCTAAGATAATTTATTTAGAAGAATAGTTATATTTAGAAGAATTGTAGAATGGTCTTTTAGAGAATTCAGGAATTCTGAATTTTTTAGAAGTGATTCTAGAAACATTAAAAGAAGATAGAGGGATGATCGATTTGAATTTTGAGCCATTTTAAATCTTCAAATCAGTTTAGTCATAGTTGACATTTCGATTTTATCTTCAGGTGGGATTAATTTTATAAGAATAGAAACAAGTTGATTGACGAAATTGATGGAAACTTCGAGTACCAAACAATCAATTTTGTACTATTTTAATTGCCCAAGCCAATTCACTTTATATTCCTCATTAATCAAGAGCTTCATTGATGGCATTCACCTCATCATAAAATAATCTCCAGTATAATCCAATGTAATCTAGACATCTTCTTTTCATCTTCTTCAAAACTACACTACTGTAATTCTGCTTGAGAAAGATACAAGCCAAATCAAATTGTCATCGTCAAGAGAAGATCTATAGATCATCCCAGATTTTCCTTCAACACTTCTGCTTTTTGCGGAGTTCTACGATACAGAGTAATAAATGAGTGTTGCAGGTGGACACACGAAGATGTAAAAAGCTTGGAAAATATTTTAGAAACCGTAGATGTATCGGTCGAAAGAGATTTCAAGGCCTTCGACTTTCTCCCCTGGTTTGTAGCGTAATCAACGGCAATGACAGTAATGATAGCGGCGGTGGCAGTAAAGCTTCTCTCTCGACATTCCGCGAGCGTCGTTAAAGGAAACGGTTGCCACGGAGGCTGGAAAATAGCGAGGGAACGTACGCGTTTCGACGATCGGACAACCGTCTCTGATAACACGTTACACGTTAATAAACAATCTTTCGACCGCTTTCGGCTCTTTCACTTTCATTTTAATAGAGGTTGTTTGACACTTGGAACCAGTTTGGAACGTCTTTTGGTTGTGTCGACGATGAACTCTTGTATCAAGTTTATAATCCTGATGAGGACTTAATGAAGTAATTTCTTGAAAAACAATCGGACGAGAATTAATCTTTATTAGAGATTTTGAATGGGTTGCGTTTGGAATTTCAGATGTTTTGCTTTTTCAACTGGTGGAGTAATTTTTATAGATAGAATAGAATAAAAAGAAACGCGAGTAATTGTTCTGAAAGTTCTGCGCCTGTTTATTTGTATTTTATTGGAAATAAACATGTGTGTAAATATCTTGTAAATTAAGGTTCTGGGGACAGTGGAGTGGTGACAGTGTCGGAGACCAACTGTCGAATTGGAGACGATGGCAGCGATCAAAGAAGAAATAGTACAGAGGAAGATCCGCTCAATTCTTTGTGCCTCAGGCCGCGTTACTGCGACCCCCATAGGAACCCTATGGAAAGGGTGCTGCTTGAAATTGTCGACACCGAGGCGATATACGTGGAACATCTGCGACAGGTCATCCAAGTAAGCGTCATCTCTCATCATCCATCCCAATCTCGTCACTCAAACCATGAGATTTATTTCGTTATTTCTTCCAGGGTTACCTTATATTTTGGAGGAACGATCCGGCGTCGTTTGTGGATCAAATGCAGCTGAGTAACTTATTTAGTAATATTGAAGATATCTTCGAATTCAACAGGTAAAATAACTTCTACTTCTACGTGTTTATTACAATATTATAGAATTATTCGTCTATAATCTAAACACTTGACGTCAGAGAGTTCCTGAAAGAGATAGAGGAATGTGGTCTGGATCCGGTCTGCGTGGCAAACACATTCATAAAACACAAGTCAGGATTCAAAGTGTATACAGAGTACTGCACCAATTATCCAAGGTAAGATTTACCTGCATAATCCCCAATGGGCATGCTACTCAGAGTACTTTGGTACGTTCCCCTGTGTAAATGTAGCTACTGACACAGTTCATTTTAGCACAGTTTCCGTTCTGACCGACCTCATGAGTCAAGAAAAGACTGCGCACGCGTTCCGCGAGAGGCAAGCAGCTCTAGGCCACGCGTTACCTCTTGGATCCTTTCTTTTGAAACCTGTCCAAAGGATTCTCAAGTACCACTTACTTCTGGAGGTAAAGTCGTACCCGCAATTTGATCTCTGCTTGCACGTAAGATTTACATTTACACCGCTGTTGTTGCGCAGAATTTGTCAAAGGAGTACGCGGCGGATTGCGAAGTAAGAGAAAATGAGACTGAAGGTAGCAAGGCGATCGAGGCGGCGCTGGCTGCCATGACTGATATTGCCAAGCACATAAACGCGATGAAACGAAGGCACGAGCACGCGGTGCGTGTTCAAGAGATCCAGTCTCTTCTGTACGGTTGGCCTGGCCCGGACTTAACCACCAGCGGGGAGCTGGTGGCCGAGGGAAGATTCCGAATGCGAGGCGCCAAAGCACCCAGGCACGCTTTCTTATTCGATCGCATGATTCTGCTCACCAAGAAGAAGGAAGACGGGCTTCTAGTCTACAAAGCTCACATTATGGTACACATCTTTCATCACTTTTCACTTCAGTCGGTCGTGTAATTTGTTTGTTAATATTTCGTTGTTGTCGGTGTGTCGACAGTGTTCGAATTTAATGCTCATTGAAAGCATACCAGGCGAACCACTCAGTTTCCACGTGATTCCTTTCGATAATCCTAGACTGCAGTATACTCTCCAGGTAACACGATCATCCGTTATTATTATTATAATCTTTGATGGTAATTTAATGTCAAATTGGTATATTTTTCTTTTTTTTTTTCTTGTTTTTCGTTTATCAGGCACGAAACTTGGAGCAGAAGAGAGAATGGACTTTGCAAATAAAGAGGGTGATTTTGGAGAACTATAACGCGGTCATACCGTCTCACGCGAGGCAGTTGGTTTTGCAACTTGGACAAACGCAGTCGGAGGGTAAGTTTATTCGTTGAATTACACAGTTTACACTGTGAATAAGTTGATAATAATAATAATAATGATAAAACGGTTGTAGATGACACTTTGGCAGATAAAGGGTCGCTGAAGAAACAGTACTCCGCGCCTCCGGAGTACTTGGAGAAACGAAAACAGGAGAAAGAGAGGCGAAGGTCCGAGACAGGGCTTAGACAGAAGTTTAAAAAAGGTGGCAGAAGGTCTGAGACGACAACTGAGGTACGATCAGCTTCAGACATATCCTGTACAGTGTTCTTCGACTCTTCGTCTCTTCCACTTAATTCATTCATTCTCAACAGGATTCTCCAGCATCGCCACGGAAAAATCAGACCGAGGATTCCGGCATGAACGACTCCAGAGAACACGGATTTAAATCTTCAGACGGACGCGGATCAAAAGTGAAGGTAAAAACGTAAATATTTTAACTTTGACTTGGAATCTGTGTTCATTTTTTTTTTTTCTTGTTCCTTTACATCAAATATCATCGTGTTTTTAGGATCACTTTTTCACCGGTAACTTAAAAATCCAAGTTAGAGTAAATATTTTAGTTTAACGTGGAATCTGTGTCCAGAATTTTAAGGAATCATTTTTGTTCTTTTGCGTCAAAGTTAGAGAGACGTTTGTCATTGTGTTTAGGATCGCTTTACCGGTTGGAGGAGAAAGTCCGAACCAGGTTTTCAATCCTACGTGTGCCTTAACCAGTCCGACGAGGAACAAAAGGAGGACACGGTCGACACGGGATCAGCCACGATCGAGACCGAGTGCGCGATCATCGAGACGATCAGCGACAAACACGCGAGCTCTCCACCGCCTGAAACCAAAGAGAACAACGAACAACAGACGCAGGCGCAAACGGTCGAAGAAATAGTTGGCCACATTCTCATGCAGAACCAGGAGTTTCAGAAACTGCTGGAGAAGCAACGAACGAACAGTATAATCAACGTCAGGCAGCAGCAACGTTTCAACAAACGCGTGCCCGCCGACACGTCTGACGACAGCGACTCGGAGAACACGAACTACATCGCGGACAATTCGGTGAACAACAGGATAACGCGTATTAGGTCGGCCCATCGCGAACGATTCGTCAAAACGAACAACACTTGGAACTCGTTGTCATCCTCGCGTGATCATCAGCAACCTGCTCTGCAGCTGCTCTACGACAACTTGAGCAAAACCGAGAACAACAAGTCGGCGGACAGCAACAGCAACTCGAAGAACAAGATCAACATCGTGCAGGAGAAGAAAGCGTTGTTCGAAACGTTCAAGAAACAGAGCATCGTGACCGAGAGCAAGGTTATCAAGACCGCGCTGAGGATAAGAGAGAACTCGTCGTCGAGAAACGAGGAAACACAGCCGGATCGGATCGCGAAGGCAACTGAAATCCATAACGTGGAAAACGACAGAGGTAGACGCGACGAGTGCGAAACGGCTGACGTTAACCAGGAAGCGACAGAGTCGAGCAAAGGTTTCGGGAACTATGACAACCTGCAGCACGTGTGGGACGGTTGTCTGCAGGAGGAGAAGAGCTTGGACGGGAACGACAGCCCGACTCGTCCAGCGGTCTGGCTGACGAAACTGTGCGAGGGCCTGCCGACGTCGCCACAAAAGTGCGGTTCGCTCCCGCGTAGCTTCCAAATCCATCCAAACTCTAACCAGAACGTAACGAAGTCGCGGTTCTTGCAGAGGGATGGCAAACCGATGAGCGAGAGGCCGTTCACCATAGCCTCCGACAAGCCGGCGGAGATCAATCTGGAGGACATGGAGAGGTACGCGTCCACGTGCCAGCCAGAGGGAAGAATCGCCAAGTTCCCGACCTCCGTTTCAACGTCCACGTCCACGTTCTTCTGCTCG
Organism: Tetragonisca angustula; assembly: GCA_036937485.2. Taxonomy (NCBI): domain Eukaryota; kingdom Metazoa; phylum Arthropoda; class Insecta; order Hymenoptera; family Apidae; genus Tetragonisca; species Tetragonisca angustula. The sequence continues at coordinate 620,494 of JAWNGG020000135.1, read as the reverse complement.
TTGGACGACACACTGACGGACGCTTACTCAGAGATTCACATGTCGTCCACGACCGCCAACATCCATCCCGATCACAAGATCTACAGGGCAACGAACGCCACCACCAGCGGCAGCACGATATTCAAGAACGTGCTCTCCAAGGCTGGCAATCGTCTTCAAGGCCTGAGGAACACCATGAGCACCGAGACTCTGGAGTGTAGCGAGGAGCTGGAGAGAACCAAGTACTTTCGTTCCCTGAGCGCAGGTAAGTTGAAGAAGAAGGACAAGACGAAGCATTCGAGGGAGTCCTCGTCGGACGTGGAAGAGCTCGTGGGATGCACGGCCAGAGGGGGCAGTTCGGACGTGAGAGTACCCTCGCTGTACTACAAGCAGGGCAGCTCGGGTTTAGGTGCTCGCATCGCTCAGTCCGACTACGCGGACCCGACTGTCTTGTTCTTCGAGAGCAGACGACACGGCCAGCAAACGCAACAACCGAAAGAGGAGAAGAGGAACGACGACGAGGAGGAGGAGGAGGAGGAGGAGGAGGAGGAAGAGGAGGAAGGGAGCACGGAGAACCGAGAGAGCGAGACGGACAGTTTCTACGAAAGATCGTTCGAGACGATTGAGAACTACGTGGACGTGGACGTTGACGACGCGTTCCGGGACAGTGCAATATTCAGCGACGTCGAGGAGGTCCTGGTGGCCAGGCCGCAGTCGAGCCAGCCGTACGAGGACTCGCCACTGTTCAAGAACAAGGTGGCGCCGCCAGTGCCGGCGAAGAAGAGAGCGGAGTCAATGATCGCGACGATCAGCAGTCACACCTCGGGGCGTGGCGTTGCAACGACGAGATGTTGCAAGCCCAGCGTCGCTCAGAAACCCGACTACCTGAAGGTTAAGTCGGTTTTCTTGAAGGGCCAGCGGGACGAACTGGACTGTAAAGTTTCGGCGAGGTCTCCCGCGTCCTGCGAGAATGGAACGTGTCGTTCCACCGAGAGCAACGAAGAGAAAGACGACGTGTCGGCGGGACAGAGTCAAGCGGGTTGGGTGCGGAAGATAGTTGGCCAGTTGCAGGGCCACGTCGAAACGTAATTTATGCCAATGAAAGTGTACAAATCCTCGTAACATTGAACGCGGGAATTTCACGTTTGTCAACGTTTTCTTTTTTTTATATTTTAATTTAGGGTATCCTTTCCTTATCTTCGCGAGTTGATGGAACAAAAAAGGAAAAAGAGAAAAAAATAAAGATGAAAGAGAGAGAAGCATGGTAATTACGCTGCGAACGCTTGTGTTTGTTTGTAGAAAATTTGAACGCGCGGCCTGCAGATCGATTGTACTCGTTGTACGCGTACGCGATGGAGCTTGGTTCTGTCAAGTACAATTATATTTGAGATTATATCTTGCTAGCGCGGAAGAGCGAGAGAGATTAGTAAAACTAAAGGACGTTGGTTCAAAGAAAATTGAGATGCTTCGATTAAAAAAAAAAAGAATACAACGTGTACGTAACGAATCATTTTGGTTGAAAGTTTTTCGTTCTTCTGTTTTTGTAACGTTACTGTCAATGTTTGATCAAAACTGTAGAGAGAAAAAACGAATATTATTCTTATGTACGTGGTACACGTTGTTCAGTTCTATTTGTGCCTTGCGCAAACCTCCGATTTGTGCAAACACGAACTTCTCAGCGTGTTGTGTGCGACAAATTGAAACAAATACTGCCGAACGACTCGTCGTGTCGTGTGAACTAGCGGTGAAAATGACAAAACTGTTGTAAGTGATGTACTTTCTCAAATATCGTATGTCGTATTTGATCCGTGTCATGTATAAATTTAAAGGAATAATACAGGGTAATCGGGGAGGAGTGGGTGGGATTGCTCTTTTGAAGATCGTTTTGGGGGGGGGCAAGAGAACTCTTGCGTCGTTCGACGATTTAAATGTTTAAATAAAATTTAGTCGCTCAACGGAGACATCGGCCGCGGTGTAAATAAATAAATTGTTACGATGAACGAATTGGGTTGATATTGGAAATTTTACGACCACCCTGTATTGTTGCGAATCTTTGCGAGCAGAAGGAACACAGTTTTACGCATTTTAACGCGTCGTTAGTCGGATTATTGTTGATCGACTGATTATTTTAACCGTCGGTGTTAAACGACATTGCAATTAACTCGTTAGAATTCAATCATTTTATTTCAGTTTATTTTTCAAGAGTGAAAACAGGGAGAAGAGAAACGTCACGTTTTGTTTTCTTTTTCATTTATGTATTATCGCAGAACCTAACGAGTTGAGCATCAAGTTCAACAACAACAAGATGAGAGAAAGAGCGTATGGTATATGTTTAAGACTAGACAATAATGGACCCATGATGCAAATGAGATTACGATTTATATTTGCAGTCACATACACACACACACACATACACACATTGTGCGGAAGACTTAGTATCCTTGCAATAAATCAACTTGATTATTGTCAACCAGCGTCGCCTTTTATTGATCATTGTCACATCGTGCAACAAGGATGCAAAGATAAGAGGCTGAGGAGGTTCAGGTTCAGGGTTCAGGTGAACTCGATTATCTCGTCACGTATATATATTTCAGGTAGATTTTATTACGAGAAATGTTTATTTACAAGAGGTTTCGGCTAGTCACTGTTTACAGATACAATAGTAAATGATACGCAACGTTCATAAATTAATTTCGCAGATATACTGTATACAAAAAAGAAAGAAAGAAAGAAGAAAAGAAGAGAAAGCAACGATTCTAAAGTAACGTAAAAGAAGCTGCGTGAAAACTGAGGTGAAAAGAAAAAGAAGAAAGAAGAAACGATCGTTCATTATACACATTATGTACAACTGGTAGTAACTATATAATACACTTAATCGTTCGCTATTATGTATCCTCGAGTCAGCGCCCTTTCCCCACTCGGAAAGGACTTTTCTTTCTTTCGAATCTCTCCGTTAATTCTCCCATCTCTCCGTGAATATAAATATAAAGAATAAATTAAGATTTATCGTTATTTCGTTTGCAGAGTCTTCTCCGGCGATCGACACATCGCAGAAAAACGCGTTTCATCTAACGAAAAGAAGTTTCATTTCTTGTAACAACGACACGAGACGAGGAAGTGTTTTCTTTTTTTTTTCTCTCTTCTTTCTTTTCTTTTCTTAGTGCGTTTCATTCGATTACAAAAGATCATCGTACGCCTTCTAATCGCTCAAGATCAATGCTGCCCTTGAGATTAGATTTTCTCTGCTAAAAAATTTCTCCTTTGTTGCTGTCTGACAGTGTGCAGCGAAGAACAACGCGGACAGGCAAGGAAGCCTCGTTCAAGGACAACACCGATTTGAGAAAAAAAAAAGAAAAAAAAGAAAAAAAAAACGGAGACAGATTGTGCCACTTTATTTCTCTGCCGCATTCATTCAGAACAGGTGAGACAGACAGTGTTTTCCAATCTTTCCAGAATTTCTCCAGGGAATTTGCTTGTTTACGCAATATTGAAACAAGAATAATTAAAACGCCAATAATTGTTCGTAGGTCTCGTACAAAAGAGATTCCAACGAAGAGGACAACGTTCACGAACTTTTCTTCCACTCTTCGCGAGGAGCATTGGAAAACACTGCACGCGAACGAACGAAAGAGATCATTCAACGCGAGATCTCGTCGTTATCTCTCCCTCATCCCTTTTTCTATGCAGCGTCTCGCCGAGAAAGCTCCTTAAACCTAGAATATTCATTTATGCGACGAGACGACGTAATGAATTTCGTTCTCATCCTATGTAATCTCGCTTGCAAGAAACATATCGTCGTCTCTGTCTCGCGGCTAAAGCTTTGGTTAATAACATCGCTGTTGACGGTATTGACGATTCTTATAGTCCCTCCCCTCCCACCCTCGAGAAACAGCGCGAGCTAACGAGATCTCGATCATCGTTATTTTCACGCTTTGCAATCCTTTACACCTCTTTTGAACTTGCATTTTCTTCTCCGAAGAGCATTTTTATTAAATATATATATGTATTTTTATATATATATATATATATATCTTTCTCTCTCTTTTGTCTCATTCTCTCTAATTGTAAGTCGTATCTTACAACACGAACTTGCCTCTTTAAAATATTACTTCTCTCTTTTGCTGTTCACGCGCGCAAGGAAAACATGACAATTACATAGCTGAGAGAAACAAAGGAATATCATATACACTCTGACAGAGTAACTTAATCACACGTTGGAACAGCACCTGCGAGAATACATGATCTGTGAGAATCCTGAGAGTGATCTTGTCGAACTGATCCAATGTTACATCGACCGAAGGAAATGGTAACACAGGTGTTTTCGAGCTCGAGGAAATTCCTTTGAAAAATAAGTACTGCCATTTCACTGATCCGTGTTCACTCTGAGGATCGGCTATTGCCGTTTGAAAGGGTGAACAAAGCTGAAAATTCCATCGAACAAAAAGAGTGTTACAAGACACGTACAATACAGCAAACGTTGCGTCGCTCTCTATACGGTTGTAAATGTAATTTCTTCAGACGATTCTATATTCTTCGTAAGTTTGTAAGTAGAGGCAAAGCCACTTGATCTGGTCAATACGGACAGGTACATGTTATCGCTGTACTATTTGTCCTACCGCTATTAGAAATCTACATTGCGCAATGTGCAAATTGAACGAAGAACGTTCGGGGTGACTCCGTGAAAAAAAGCATTAATATAGCGAGACACGAATGTTTTTTTTTTTCTTTTTTTTTCACGAAATCAACCAGTTCCAATTCCCAACTTGCACACGGCATTAAATACCACGTACACGAGAAGATTCGATAAAAATTAAATATCTTCAGCTATGCGCTACACATTCAAACGAAAACGCTCTGTGAGGAATCGGTTTAAAATTTCGGTGGTCGTAGAATAGAACGTAGATATGTAAAATCTCTGCATGTGTAACGTGTTCTCTTGTGTTCTTACGTTTTGTTCTTGTTCCTAACAAATTGTTCCTAATAGTTGGTCTGTGCCACGTGGAGTATTTATAATTACTTGTCTCTCTCTCTCTTCTTTCTTTTCTTTTTTTAAATATTCTTCTCCGCTATCAGCGTGAATGTCGTTTACAGTTAGTCAGCGTATGCGTTTTCGCATATACCGACGATGCCACGAATGAAATTATTGTCTTTAGAACAATAGAAAAATTTGCCAGGTAACGTTGCAGTTATTCACGAGATCATCGAAATAAAAAATCCACTTTTTTACTTTCGGGAATTAAAAGAATATAACGCGTGTAAAAAATTAGACACATGTAATCTTTATACACGCCCATATAGAAAGCATATAGATTTTTCTTTCTTTTTTTTTTTTTATCTTTCGTTAGTTCTAGTAATCTATATCACACGATTATACATTTGCCCGGAAATTATCTTCAAAGTATATGAGAGCATGAAGAGCAATTATACCTACACTGTAAAATTCCAAAACAATTGTTCAACAAGGAGCACTCGAACGTTTACAAATCTGTACAAAAAAAAAAAGTATCACGAATATTTATACACCGAATAACAATCGACGAGAAATAATTAATAACTTCAATGAAACAACAAGCATGATTACAACGTAGGAAAATTTCATTTAAATGCCAAATGACATGTTGCAAGTACTCAATATCTTCTAACAGTACATGCTTAGCAGCAGATACAAGGAAGACATTGCTTTATATTACCTTTCCTTTACAAGTCCTACCAATTTACACGATTAACATTCTACTAGACGTCTCCGTTTGCGTTGTTTGTGTACAATTTGATTAAACAATTCATGTTTGATTGCTCAAGCACTGATTGTAATTAGCATGGCTAAACTGCTGACACAAACGTGTAAGTATACCAACGCATAAACCTGAATCTTATTCCCTGAAGAAACATCTCTCTTGTCTTTAAAGCTATGTGTCTGTATATATTCTCCTCATTTAAAAAAAACTTAATGGTATTGCAGATAATTCAAGGATCATCTTCGTCAATTCAGTTGAGACACTGAACGATAAGACTTAAAGCAGTTAATTATCACTAGACTTTATCGTATGGAATGGAACGTTTGAAATATAAGTAGAAATTGATAAAGGTGATGCACAAGACAAGAGTGACATTTAAAATGGAAACTATCTTGGACACACCTTGAACACATGGTCATTTCAATTCTTTTCATTTAACAGACTGTCAGCATGTTTCAAGCATAATTTAGCTATATCTTACAACGCAAGTGGTACAAATTTCAATACTTTACAGCCACCACATATGATTCAGACGTTTTGTCGTCGTTTAATTTAAAGTAAAACTTTTTAGTGAGTAAAAATTCCTCAAACAAGAGAAATTAAACTCGCGATAAAATTTCTCAAATTACTTACGCCGCTGGGCAATAGATATACAACATGTTTCATATAACAGAATTGTTAAAACAAGCAGTCGGATATTATCAACTATAAATGACAGTATTATAGTAAATTTTTCATAGCGTAATACTTTCTTTAGTAATCCTACTCTCTATTTACACAGCGAATCTTCATATAAAATACCAAAATATTTCAACATTTTCAAGATAATTTTACTCTGTCAATCCTTCCTAGCTCAATTTACACATTATTCTCGCCACTGCAAATCAATTACTTTGGTTTGCAAGCTATCGACAACGGATGGAAAAGTGCCAGATACTTGCTAGATACTAAACGACTCACTGTCAAATTCAAACATCATTTTCAACCTGACAATCAATTCTTAATGGCCCTGATACGTTTCATTAACCTGGCCAAATTATGTCCAATTTAAATAGCAATTACATTCTGCGATACACTAAATAATACTAAAATATAAATCTCTATTCACAAAATTTCTATAAACAAAATTTAAACTATGTAAAAAATTAGAAATTACTTCTAATTTCTCCTTTAATACTTTATCTTTATTTAGCTAGTTAAATTCTCAATAAGTAATACGTAATAAATCACTAAAATTTTTTTTTTAATCAGGAAATATTACTCACTGTCCCTACCAGCCCTTGATTAATTATTCGTTTAAATAATACTACTGATAACTGACCATTTCTCTTTTTTTTATAAGAACTAAAATAACGCTCACAGTGAGATCTATTATTCTCTGCAACGTGCAGTCTTTAAATTAATTCTCTCTTTTCAAAAAAAAAAAAAGGTTGTTCGAACTTACTACAACTAATGTTGAATATTTAAACTCTACTTAACGTGTCTTTTAGTTTATATTATTAACCGCGTGCGAAGATGTGAACTTCTTCACTTGTAATAAGATGCATTTAAATTGGTCGTTTCAACATTTATTTTGCGTTACAATACGTTAAAAAAAAAAGAAAAAGAAAAGGAGATATCAAATCGTTAAAAATAATCTTCAGTGCAAATAAAATGTCTATTAGTAATATAATGTATATTAGTTATATAAATAAATAGTTGTTCTGAACATTTTAAGTAGTTGTTCATTGCAAATACTATACAGTATCAGCCTGCATGTCTACTGTACAGAAGAAACCATAGAAATATCACATGATATCAATTGATTACTAACATTCTAACTAGCGCGAGTGAAATTCAATAATTGCAAGATACTATGTTGCCTATGTTAAATGACATAGAAAAAAAAGAAGAAAGAAATCTCAAATGTTAAATAGAAGTTAATTTGAAAAAAGCGAGACTGAATGCTCGTTTCACCGTTTAACATTCGCATTGATCCTTAAGCTCTATTTTATCTAGCACTCTTCCCCTCCCTCCTGTTATACACAGTTCACGTTAAGAAAGTCTTTCGCAAATGAGAAATCGCATTTCTCCCAGTCTTGATACCCATCACACAAAATGCACTTAATGTCATTATCTTGAAGAAGTGATAGACGCTAATTCCATTGAAATTCAAATGTATTATACGTATATATAGACACATCGTGCTCCTAAACTTTGAATTCATGTACAATTACGAAGAAATTGTTTTTTTTTCTTTTTTTTTCTTTTTTTTTTTTTTTTTTTTGGATATTCGTGATACATATCCACCAAAGCCATACGTTTTTTTTAGAAGAAAATTACGGAGTAGAAGTCTCGTTAATTTTTTTTTTTCTTTTCTTTTCCCTTTTTCAAATTCTCGATTATCGATATCGGAGCTTCGCAATTATATGTAACACAAAGCGTTCCACGGTGCACACACTTAAAACGGTTTATGTGACATCTACATCTACAAAAGAATGATTGTTTCTCCGATGAATTAATCGTTAAGAGCGTTTTTTCATACATACTTCTTAAAATAAATAATTTATGATTGCCCGGTCATAAACTACTCTGCAATTTATACTGTATATATTTATAGTACAATCATCCAAAATTAGAGACACTGATGAACGCAATGTCTTATTAAAATAACTTCGACGCAAAGGCCCGACATGCCTACCAAAGTAAAACTTATACAAAAGAAGATGAGACATTATATTGCATCGAATACACGCGTTTCAATTTTACACTTTTTCATTCTTCTCGTTTCTTTTCTCTCTTTTCTTTTATTCATGCAAGAAAAATATATTTGCTGAGACTGCCGTTCGATAAATATACCTTTATACACACGGTAATTAACTTGCATTTAAATCGTTGTATTTGTTGCTTCCTGTTTTACTTGCTCGAATATATATTAATCTACTTAAACTACCTTTGGCAAATATATCCTATGACTTGTACAAAGTTTAGACGAGAAGCTTACAATGATACAATTAATTTATTTCCAATATTGTAAGGATATTTTTTTATATCATCTAAAAATTATTCTAAAAATATAAGTATCCGTGTATCTACAAGTAAATATGATTATATATGAGTGGTTCTCGGTGTTTAAAACTCGTGGGTGTGAGAAGATGAATTAGAAAAAAAAGAAGAAAAAAAAATGAAGAATATTGTTTAAAATCAAGTTTCTACTTCCTGTTTACTAGACATTTACTATAATAACAAATGTCTAGAATATCAATTGCGAATATTCAATTTCGTGAGAAACGCACTTTCTCGGGAGAAGTTCTGATTGATATATAAGCTTTATTTTGCCAGGCATCAGGGCGAGATTTACAGATTATTACCTTAAATATATCGTACTTCTTTCTAATAATCTGTTCCACCATGATCTTTATTCGAACCTCGAAGATCATCAATTTGAAATGTCTTCGTTAAAAAAATTCTCTTTTTCTCTCTAGGTAAATAACCAGTTTACACAGCAATGGCTATATGGAGAACAGTGACGAATGACGACTGTGCATGTGTGTACGTTGATGCACGCTGATTTCTTATTCGTTATGCACTTTAAAACAGGATAATTAACAATTCTCTTACCAACATCGATCACTGCCTCTCTCAGTTACATTTTACTTCACACGTAGTCAGTGGCAATCACAAGTCACTTGCGACTCACCATTATACCTCTGCACATTTATATAGTTGAAAGTATTTAACTTAGTAACTGGCTTCGTGTCCAGCGAGTATATACAAGTCTGCGCCCTCGGATTCAGTTAGTGTACCTGACTGAACCAAATGGCTCTCCAGCATCACAACTCTATCGAGAGAAGAGAAGCAAATTTTTTTTTCATTTCCAGACTATTTAAGTTTAAACTGTTCGAAAATCTGTTAATGTTATACGATGAATACATACTTATCCGATCCAAGTAATCTGTACGTCCTACTCGGATCACTAATCTCTTGCGTGACTTCGCCATTTTTGAAACTTCTGCCTTGCATGCCATGCTTGTGGAATGCTAACACACTGTCTGGTAAGCAAACTGAAGGCAAAAAGACGATTGTAAATACAACTAAAATAATCTATAGCGAAAACGTAATTTCTATAGAAACTTACTAATGGATTCAATTTGAAAGTTAAAATGTAACTCTGACATGTGCTTCCTACTCGATCTAGGTTTTCCTTGAAGCGTTACCACTTTCACTACGTCTGTAAGACGGATGTATAAATAAGTTATAGATATTTAAAGAATGTTACATCAGGATCTTCACTATACTTACTATCATAACAGACTAATATTGCATTTTTTTCTAGTTGTGTAACATTGATAACATGAAGATTTTCTCTCCTTGGTATCACAGTGGCTATAAAAATTTAACAAGAAATAATAAGCATGCTTTTTTAACTTAACTGATACGTGACAATAAAAAAAAAAGAAAAAAGAACGTACCAGAACCATCCATATCTTCCAATTCGTCACTGTGAAACCAACTTGCCCCCGAATTCATGTTAATCAAATCCAACTTCAATTTGTTCTGCTGATATGGTTGTTTCACAGACACGCACACCATTGGATACTCCATTTCGGGAGTGATTATAATTTCGAATACGTTTAATGGCGTCGGTAATGTACAATCGAAATGCTTTAATAGCATAAACTTATTTAGAGGGTCGTACCATTGCATTAAAAATATTCCAGTAGGCATTGCACCGCATAAATATTTATACCTGCGTTAAATATTTCATCAGTCGATGCATTGCATACATGTAAAAAAAATGTTTATTCAATTTAAAATAAATGTTTTATTACCCGTTATATGGATTCCTTCCTACGCAACACTTGGTACAGCCTTTCGTGTCTGGTACTTTGGTAGTTAGAGCAAATTTCCTAGGCACTAATCTCTCAGATATTTTATTCATATGCAACGAAAATCTATGAGTCTGTTTGCTTTGCATTGCTAATAAATCGTGTCTATACAATTGGGGAGTCTTTCCTAAAATTTGAGACCACCACTGTGCATATAATAATTAAAAGGCGATGCATTAGCAATTAATATCTTACCAGATAAAGACATAAGAACATCCTTAATAACGTACATCCAGATCGTACGTCTAGGATACAACTGATCAATCGCGGTTTCATGAAGTTCATTTAGATTTAAATTGTAAATCCCTTCCTCCGCCGCGATTAACAAATGCTGATCTCTCGTGTCCGGATGAATCCAGCTCGCGGTACAATGTATTCTCAACGGACATCCATTAAATACCTGTGTACAAAATTTCAGATTCAATGTGGTTCGTGCGATTAACCGGAATAAGATAAAGATACAACAAATCGAACGAACTTTTGAGAAACATGCACCCATATGAACTTTGGGCGTTGGTGGCAGTCCATTGCTGATAGGTCTGGGAGGTGTATGGCGTTTTCTATCCCTTCTTCTTGGAGGAACAGGAGGAGTGTCGGACAATAAGTCTGGGCTCATACTTTCCCTGTCTCCTTCGCCTGGCATTTCATTTTGACCTGCAAGAGATTACCTTAGTTAAACGAACGAAAAGGAAGCGTGCTAGCAGTACGAGTATTAAAATTATAAATATTCACACTAAAGGGTGTAGACTACAATTTCAAATTAAAAGTCAAGAATGCTCCTACCATTTGATCGAGGGGATTCGTCTCTAGGGCCACTGTCGGAAAGGGATCGTTGACGTTGTCCATTAACATTGGCTAAGGGTTGAGTATTGTTCACTAGACCATACAACTCGTCCACAGAGCTGTGACGCCTAGGGCTTGCTTGCGATCCTAAGCACAAAATCAACTCTTTATACTGGCTACTATCTTGAAATCTTTTAGTATCTCCAAATTAATAAAATAATATTGATATCGATGAAACGCAAAACTACGTGCTTACCAGAGATATTATAATATGGACAATGCACTTCACAGTCATTCGATGACTCCCCAAGTGGAAGAGTAGCTCTAAAAAAGAACAAACAAATTGGCAATTATTAAAAAATATATATCACTATATATCAAAAAACGTGAGTGTATTAGAAATTTCCCATTTAAAAAAGAAAAAAAAACAGATGTTACTAATGTTAGTAAATTACAAGTAATCTTTAAATAATAATTAAGAAATGTGTCTTAATAATAATTATTAGTTGAGAAATAAAATAATTATAGCGTCGTTTATGAAATTGAAAAAAATGCAATGTGAAATTGTTAGAAGGTAAAATCAACATGTATAAAATCATGGAGTATTAAAGCATTTGTTATTGTACTATTTAGTAAGCATTGATAGGTGTGGACATTTTTGAAAAAGAATAGTGTCTTACAAGAGGTGGTGCTTAGAAAAAAATGAAATGTTTAAGCAAGTGTACGCAAATGTTTGTCAATAAATAAACTTCAGGGAAAAATTTTTAAATAATAATGCTCTGATTTGTACGAGTTTTCTTTAAAATATCTGATTTTCCATGAATTTTAAGTATATTTGCTTTCGTACCCTACACAATTTTCTTAAAAATGAAATATTTCAGTGAACTATTTGAAGCTGGACATTTACTATAAATGATTTGTATTGAATAAAAGGCAAGTGTTACAAAAGTAACAAAAATAGCCGAATTGTATCTACAACCAAAAGATGGAACAGCCTACTATTACATTTTATCGTTTACTTACTGCAGGGAATATAGCTGGTCGCAATGCCCACCAACCATCGACATTGCATTCCCCCTGCACACATGAAACTATGATCATATACTATAAAATGATTACACATTCTTTTTGTTATTAATCCTGTGGAATTTTTCATCAATTCACACAATTAATTTTTTTATGTACAAAATTATCCACTTATTTTATGGGGAATATATGGGCAATAGTTTTCTGTCAAAATAATATATATAGGTATGCTTACTCATAAATGAAGGATCATTACCACAATCAATTAATTAGATATCATTTCATTTGCTTTTATCATAGCTGAGTTTATCAACGCTAAGTTACAAAAATATAGTTGAAACAAATATTTGAAATCTCAATCTGATACATAAACTTCCACCACCAATATGGTTAACAATTGTAAAAATTAATTCTAAAAAAAAAAAAGAAAAAAATATTTGCATGCAATAATAAACATTAAAAACATCTATTGCTAAAGAGCCATACTTTAAGAGTACAGACTCTAAAATCACAATATTTACATACGTGTGTTGAATGTTAATGTTCACTGGGAGTTTTGTAAAAGGTATAAATAAATTGTTAGAGGAATGTGTCGAGGAAACGCATAATGCAAAGTAGCTTTAATCAATTTTAATGCTTCAAATAAAATGCGAAAGAAATAGTATTAAAGTAAAAATTGATAAATAGATTTCAATAAGTTAATAAGAAGCTGCAGAAAAAACTAAATGGTTTAAATGCGAGGCATTAGGAAATATATGTGCAAGGTGCAAGGTGCAAGGGAAAAGGGTTACCTGCCAATACCTTAGCAACAACTCCTCATCAATGTACTGCAATAGACTCCTGTTGGGAGAAATTATTAGAATTACAAACTTATCAAAGAAATTAAAGCTATGAGAATTAAAATGAGCCGTGAGATTCAAGGATTAGATGTAATATAAGGATAATGTAACAACTATTTCAAGATACTAAACTAATTCAAGATTGCAAATCAGATTATAGATTTTTAATTCAATAAAACATATGCTCTGTAAACATGCCAAGATTTTATTACTTTCAATTATATTATTTAATATCAATTATTCATCAATTACTGGTTGCATAAAATATTACAAAAATATAAACAAAAGTTACAATGTTCGAAATAATATTTTAAATAAAAGGATATGGAAATAAATTTAACAAGACAAGATTTATATAAGGAAAAAAATACGAGTGTAACAATAATACTTACGCAATGGGACTAGTGAATACATCAAGACTTTTCTGAACTTTCATTTTAATCATGCAACTAATTTATATAACTATCATCATGCATATATTTGGTATATATTACTTTAAAAAAATCAATCACTTGTACAATATAAATAAACAAAAATATTAATTATTCATAAGTTGTAACAGTACTTACGAAGAAAAAATAAACATAAAGAAAAAGATTTATAATCATTAGCCTCATGCTTTAGATTTTTAGTCACATTTTATATCAATAATTGAAATTGCATGCACGTCTACTTTGAGAACATCATAATTTATATTTTTTATTAAATTAAATAGATGATAGCATTCCATCTTGCTTCTACTTTTATATGTTTCGGGGAATGATATTAATGTTTAATTTCTTTGGATAATAATTCAAAACCATATCATATCATATCTTCACACCAAACTACCTGCATTTCATTACCTTAAACTCATATGAAATATCTCTGTGCCTGTATTGCCTTGATGACATTCTCTACTATCTGTCGTATCTGTTGTAACGCTAGCGCCAACAGTACTGATACAAAAATAAACTATATCATGTCTAGGAAGACTATAGAACCAATTATTTAAAGCAACCAAGACATCATAAATTTCTTTCATTAATTTTTATATGGCACAAAGAATAAAAATTATGCGAATAATTTCAATACTATAATTAAAAAAAAAAAAATGGATTCGAATAAACGAGGTCGTTAAATCTCCAGAAGCATTAAATTTACATATTTACTTTTCGTAAGTTTCTATTAATAGTTGATGCAATGTATGCAAAGCAAAAGCAGACGTGCCATACGCAGCTCGACATTTGTTAGATTAAAATTGCTGTTTTGTTCGATTCTCAATTGTATCACGAAATTAAGATTTACATAAAATCTTCGACATTGTACTTGATAATTATTGTTCTGTTTAAAAGACAAAAGACCAAAACAGCAATCACCATATTAGTGGAAGGATCTTAAGCATCCCCTCCCTGAATTTTCCAGGACCACATATCGATTTGTGTAATCAAATAAATCTATTTCGATGTATACTTACTTTTCTTGTACGTCTTCAAACGCCGATCCGATACCGCAATCCGGATGAACATCACAGTTATGAACAGACTGAACAATTCAACATAAAAATATTATTAATCTAACATTTAAAAATATGAAACATATTTTTCATAAAATGTGAAATCACCTTGACATTATTCATAATATCCATAATATCCCAAGATGGAGTAGTGTCCACAGAAGAAGAAATCGCATCTCTTTGTAACGTTCCATCAAGATTAATTTGATCTGTAATACAATTTAAATACATATTTAATTAGATTACATATTTGTGAAAATATAGAACGTATATTTGAGTATAACATCTTTACCGTCGCTGTCTAATTGTGGTATAGGACTTTTTGGTCTAGGTCTCGCAGTATGACGAGATGCTATCCTCTGCGGAACATTAGGTACAGCTCCATCTTCATCTGCCTCTAAATCAGTAAACATATGACTAGGATTCGATACTTTTTGCAACAATTCTAGAGCTAAACGTTTGCTCATTTCTCCTTGAAAAAATGCATGCTGAAACAGAAGAGTTTCTATTTAAAATATTTTCCATAGGATTTCGACTCAAATCCAATGTGCGTTATCGTATGTTCTAAAGGAAAAAATAACCTGCAGTAATTTTTCAGCAGTCGGTCGTTTTTTAGGATTTTTAGTTAGAGCAACTTTTACGAAATTATGGAATGTTGGGCTCCATTTGTCGCGATCCTTCAACGTTGGCGGTTTAAAGCCAGATTTAGACATGAGAAAGAGCGCTCTCATCGGATGCAAATCAAACATAGGTGGTTGCAATTCAGCTAATTCTATTGCAGTGATTCCACATGCCCAAATATCACAAAGTTGATTATAACCACCCTTCCTTTCTACAGCTGCAACCTGTAAAAATTTAAAATGTAGACTTCTGAGAGTAGTCTTCGCAAAATTACTCGAAGGAATCTCAAAGAACCTCAGGTGCCATCCAATAAGGAGTGCCAATAAAACTTTTCCTTTTGTTAATGGTCGCAGTAATTTGCGCCGATACACCAAAATCAGCTAATTTGACGTCACCAGCCTCAGTCAGTAATATATTGGCACCTTTTATATCACGATGCATTTTGCCCATGCTATGCAAATAAGCCAATCCCAAAAGAGTTTCTCTGCACATATATGCTATTTGTATTTCCGATAATGGTCCAGTTACTGTAACATCATTAAAAAACTTTTTAAATATTGTAATGTATCCCTGAAATATCGTTTTTTACGTTGATTGAAAATAAAAAACTATTGTAAAAATATATTAATGAAATACCTACTGTGATATATATCTTGCAAAGAACCACCTCCACAATATTCCATACAAATCCATAATTTATCCCTCCTCAAGTAACTTCCATAATAGGCAATAATATTAGAGTGTCTACAATCTTTCATCATTAAAATTTCCTGCTGGATTATTGCAAAGTCATCCCCTATAATATTTAATCAATAATTTAATAACAAGTCACTGTCTTTCACAGAATTTAACAATTGTAAATAAACAAAAGTAAATATTGACTGATGGTAAATCAAATAAACATCACATTAAAATATATTTTATTTATATATAATAGGTTATGTAATCATAAATAAATGAACAAATACAATGTTCCAATTAATAAAAAAAAAAAAATAACATATCCTAAAGCTCTTTATGCATTATTGTAAAATATAAATGTAAATATAAATACAAACTTATAGGCTTTTATATTCAAACATACATTCTTTACTAAAAAAAAAAAAAAAAAAAGAGAAAAATTGCAAATACAAAAAAGAAAATTGGTAAAACAGATCGATACAGTGTTTGACCAATAATAACTTTAGATCAAAGAAGCGAGGAAGTAATGTGAGATTCAGCTTGATCAGCTTTTCTAAATCACTGATAGCAGAATCAAAAATGCAAATGGTCATTCGCATCGATGTTAATTCTGCAAAAGTCGAATAGTTGACAAAAACAAGCGGAGAAAGACTGGAAAAGCGTACCTGGTTCCAATTTAATAACCTTAATTGCAGCGAGGTCGTTCATGGAAAGTCTTTTGGCCTGCAACAAAAAACCGAGTAGTACACGAGCGCAAAGTGGTCAATGGCGAATGTAAGAGAAAAAAAAAAAAGGATATACGCTTGCGAACCTTGTAAACATCTCCGTACGTTCCGCTGCCTATCCTCTGAATGAGCTCGTACTCATCCTGTGGATTCCTTCGGCTTATGTCACTGGACAACGCGTTCGCGTTCAAAGCCATTCTAAAACACGGATCCTTGCCGGCTTACTAGCCAACGAGCGTAATTAATATCTACAAAAGAAGATTAACCGTTAAAGTGTAAAAACACATTTGTTCGTCGGAGTGTCACTTCTCTCCAAGTGTCGCCATTGTTCACAACAGCTCTGAGGTTAGTTACGACTGGGCGAGCGGTTCTTGCGATACATCGATCAATCGATCTTGCATCTCGTAATGAAAATGTGTTAGAATTCGTTTTTTTTTTTTCTTTCATTCATACCTTTCGTTGTTTCTCTTTCTCTTTCTTTCTTTGTTTTTCTTTTAAATCTTTGTTACAATAGTTTTCGTTTCTAAAATTTTTAGCGAGACACGCTAATAGTCGCGGTTTAGGAAACTATATACACACATACACACTGACACGCACATGTATTTCGACTACATTTTTTGAAATTACGAGAATCGTTTGGAAATTGAATGGATATTTTAGTTTCAATAGGGGTAAATTTTTGAACTATGCAATACTTTGAAACCATTGAATAATTTGGTATTATTTATTATGTTAGCTAGATTGGAAGTATAATATCGGGAACATAGGTCAGAGATAAACGTTATCATGAACGATAGCAATAGATAACAGATCTAAACAATGCATTCCTTATTTATATATAAGCCACGAAAGTACTAAACTTTGATATCATTCAAGGCAAGATCGGAAATATATTTTAGGATTGTTCCCGTTGGAAATAAATGCTATCACGAGTAGATTATTTACACTCTTCGAGCGTGCACATACGATATAGCTATGCATATAAGAGCATTCAGTATCAAGTCAGTTTAGTTCTGAATTTAGTCCAACGAAGGTTACATTGAATTTTCCTCCTTAAAAATATCAGCAACTGAATGATAACTCGACAAGTAATGTAGAACTGAATAAATAATGTAGAACCACGTCAGACGTAATGTATATCCTGATGTACACGGATGTACATGCACGTACGTCCATTCATAACCATGAAGAACTTCCTTCAGAGCACCGAAGGGAGTGCATTTTCCCAAAGGGGGAAACTCCTTTTCACAAGAATCCGAAAACAATCTTGGCTAGTCGGAATACAATAACTCTTATGATATATTTCAAAGTTCCGTTCATCGTCATTAGCTTGCTATGTCTATCAACAGCTCGTTAGTGCAGTCATTAGCTTGCGCTTCCATGAAAAGACGATTCATCGATTTTTCCAGACTGCTTTTACTTTTTTATGGAACCATTCATCTTGCCAAACAACGTTATTCATTACTGAATAGTAACCTTGTCATTACATGCAAATTACTCTGCAAACGAAAATTCCTCGCAGTATAATCCGATTGGGCTCTGACGCGCGCGCTGAGGATAAGAAGCCTCCGTCGGTAATTTATCATAATTTCATTGGTGCACATGAATATTCTTCAGAGCTTCATGAACCTAAAATGCAATGAATTATTAGAAAAATCTTGGCTTATCAAATTACTTGTATTGTACCTGCCTAATCGTTGATGTTAATACTAAAGTTTTACAAGCAGCAAGCTTGATAACGAAGCAGCTGAAATTTTAGAAATTTGCAAAATTGTAAAGGTTTTTCACCTACAACTTGTAATCTTCCGATTCAGTGATGTTGCTAGTTGATAAATGATTGCGCAAAAGGTCCCCGGGTAATTAAATTGCATTTAGCGTGGATCCTTGTAATGACTCGTAAGCAGCTTTCTCTTGTACAACTTTGTTGGGACAAGTTCGGTGGATTGGGTTGGAAATTGGTGGGGGTGCGGTGGCGTGGTTTCTCCCTGGCTAAGCACATAATAAAAAGGTATATAGAACAAATGGGCGGCTAAACTCGCCGTAGCATGGCATAATGATAACACGCTCGAATAATAAGGATAGCCAACAGAGGAGACAGGGTTGGATACGCACGCGTGGGCCTGCGTTCGGGGCCCGTCTTCCGCTTCCACTCCGGTGAACGTTCTGGCTTTAACTCCGGTTCAGTTCCACTACGTGCCTCCAGCATTGTACTCGGACGTCCTAGATACACTCGGTTTTACGAGTCCACCGGGCTGTTTTCTTTTCTTCATTCTCAGCCATCTCAGCTGCTTCCTGCACGTGATCCGCCTATCCTCGTCAAATTACAATACTCAACAATTAATACCTAGGCTCAACAACGTTTGAAAGAAGAAAATTGCGCGCTGCGAAAGAAAGTTTAATCTAGCGAGGAGTTTCGTTCGTTGAATTTCTTGGCTCCAAATTCGAACAGGTGGTGACATTGATAGTAACATTCTTAACGTTTCTAAAAAGCAATAACACGAAGCAATAATGTAAAAGTTTTAACAAGTTAGAGTGAGACTCTTCAATTCGTGAAAACTTACGAATGTGATAGATAAAATTATCATTGTTGAACAGGAATTTAATTTTTCCGCTACGAACGACAACGAAAGTGACGGAGATTATAACGTGCTGAAGTTTTCATCCGTAACGTAACTTTTTAACTCCTATAGAACCGGGACCGTTCTGTTTGTTGAAGATTAGAAAGTTTGCCTTGCCCGGATAAGTCCTGAAATCGACGTTTCTGTCGTTGTGGTTTGTGAGCTGAAAAAAAGAGTAAAAGGAAGTAGAAAACGTTCGAATCACACAAGGGATGTGAGCATGCTTCGACCAACCACCGACGATGGCGCTGCAGGATCTCCCTTCGTCACGGAGTCTCTTTCGAATTTCACAACAGCTCACTTCGTCTTATGTTCTTCGACGGTGAGATCCCCCGATGTCGATTGGTAGCTATAAACGTTAACATCATCCCTGAAACCATAAGTTAACATCTATCACGTTAATTCAAACCGAACGTGTCGACGTTTTAATTTTCACACACAAGTGCCGGAAATATTGTACTGAATGTGTGTTTTAAATCGAACCTTTTACTTTCGAAGTGTTTGCATTGTAGTGTTTGTAGCTCGGTGAGAAATATTCTACTGCAAGAAGAAGAATATACACAGAACATATATTCCATTAAAGAGAACAAATGAATTCACAATTCAAACGCACCGTTACGGAAGAAAATTGCAAAATGATGGCGCTGGTCTCGATGGATCACTGATCGATTATTCTTCTTCTGAGGCAATATCGATTCGACGAACAGCCCGTTCCGACAGGATTGATATCGATAACAGGAACAATTAGGGGATAGTATTATCGATAATAATCAAATTAGTCGACGCAGCCATCTTAGAAACACGTGAATAAACTAAACGTACAGAAATTTTTATAACCTTACGAAAACCTTACAAACGAGAAACGAGATTACAGAGATTCATTCGATCTTGCATATTTAATTTACAACTTCTCACGATGAAGTCCACTTATTTCAAAGGAATCGTTGCGATCGTATTTTCCATCGTCGTTCGAATCACTGGCGAGCAAAGATTCGCGGAGACCCCAGCGCTGTATCAAGAGGTATCGTCCGGCGACGACGTGCAACTGAGGTGCAGGGTGCAGGACAAACGTGGCCAGTGCATCTGGCAAAAGGATCGAAAGCCAGTGGGAATGCATCCGGATAAATACGAATGGGCGAGCGGACGCGGCAGTGATTGCACTCTCCTTATCAGGAGAGCCTCCCTTGACTTCGATGACGGTTACTGGGAATGTCAAGTCACTTCTGGCGACTTCACGCGGCAGGATGCGCTCACTTCCTTGCCATCGCGACTTTTAGTCAGAGGTAAGATGGAAAAATTCGACGATTGAAGATTCACGGACTGATGATTTTCAGGGTAAACCGAAGGCGATATTTATTCAACGATAGTTTGGTTCAGTCAATGTAAGAAGAAACTACGTGAAATTAATTCAATGAATTAATTTCGATATTTTGATATAAGACCAATATTCGATTAATATTATTATTTGTAATATTATTATATTATGTATGATATTACTTATTATTATATTATATATAATTACTTATTATTTATAATATTATTATATTATATATAATATTACATATTACTATATTATATATAATATTACTTATTATTTAATAATAAGCACTAATATTATGTATAATTACTTATTATTTAATAATAAGTAATAATATATATAATTACTTATTAATATATTCATAGATTAATATTATTCGAATATCATAATTAACATTGTAAATTCTTAATAATCCTCTGGGAGAAATTCCGGTTTTTATCAGCCATTTATGAAGAGGTTTATTTACATGTCTTGTAACTTATAAGTTGTAAGTTCTAAATATTTGGTTGAGTATTCTTAGATGCAATTTTTTTTTTTTTTTTGTACAATACACCATCTGTTACTTGAGAAAATGGATCTCTAAAGTCTCACAGAACATTTTCTTTCTGTCTTTTCTTTCCTGTATAGTCGCTGTTTGATCGCACATAAATAACACGTTTTATGCTTTTGAAAATCTTCACTCCACCACTTCCACCGCCAACCGAATTTCCGTAATCTGCGCCAGGCCGAGAATTTTTTCACCCACTTGAGAAAGAGCGGAACTTTGATACCAGGCTGTATCTGTGTGTAACACCATCGTCTTGAGATACCCAAAGTAAATACGGGCAACAGATTGCCTGGGTTTTTCTAACGAGGATCTATCTGAGTGGAAAAGGGGCACTCGAAGTTGATCAACCCAGTAATCCAATTTTTGTTTCCTGAAACACGGCCAGAGTTGCCGCTTGAAATGGATCGTACATTAATGTAACGTGTCTAATTGCGAGTCGCAATTAAGAAATCAACAGCGGCTACGTAATTGATCTGCGCGCACAGCGCTCCACGAAACGTTAAATCGCTAAACAAGTGTGTAGACTGTAGGTTTAACGGAACGTTGCGTTTTTACGTCACCCCCTGTAGAAGATATCGCTCTCCACGGCGTGAATGATCCTCGACGATTCGTGTGCACAAGCGGCTAATCAGATTCTGACGCCTCCTCAATGGAACGATGCAGATTTCGGCAGATTTCTGTAATTTCAAATTCGCTGAAACGCGGGCAACGTGACATGATGCAACGCGAGCTAACACAACGTTCTGTTCCACTTTCCTCTTTTGGATTTTTGCAACAGTTGCCTCAACCAAAATTTCCTGCCGAATTGAACTTCCGTGGCTGTATACAATCTCTGTCTAAATTCCACTTCTTCAGCTGTATTCGCAAAAAAGCATAAATCATCACAAACATCCGCAGTCATCAAAGGATAATTCATTTTTGTACGGTGTATCGACATGAAGGGGAAAGTAAGATGAAAGCGCGGATAATTTTGTTTAATTGCAATTATGAACGAGAGGGAAGAAATAGAAAGTTTCTCTTTTATCTCTGTCATTATTGAACGTCAAATGAATTTCAGTGAAACCCCGGAAACCACGGCTGGAGTACGGAGGGACGATTTTAAACTCGGCGCTGACCCTAAGGGAAGGTCAGGAAGTTACCATTTCCTGCGTGTCGAGATATGGAAACCCACCGGCCCTCATCAAATGGTAAGCACCGAAAGGGTAAACTTAATTCAATCTTGCATAATCATTGCTAGACCAGGGATTCTTATGCATCGAGAAGAGATTAAACGTACTCACAATCAGTGTACGTACATGGTAATATGTATGGGGTAGCCACTGAAAAACTGAAGCGTTTGAAAGAGTCATAACTTGTTCATTTTCAGTCTTTTCTATTTCCTTTTCTTGTAGGTTACAGGAAAAAAAAATACTGAAAAAAATCCATATAATTATATTTCCAAATAAAATAATAAAAAATTTAAAAAAACATGTGATTGTTAAAAGTTACTTTTTGTTTTATATCATTCAGTCTTTCAGTGGTCACCCTATGCAAAACAAATTTCTATAAATCTCTTCTCTTGGAGAAATTTAAGTCTCGCAATTAATAACTTGGTCGAAATGGTGAAACACGAAAATATGTTCTTTTCAATTCAATTTCTGGTCCTTGCGCAGCACTCCGTTCCAATTGTACGCAGCAACGAAACACTTGCGAAACAGTGCTGACTATATTCCTATTGTTTTTGCAACGACTTTCATTTGAATGTATGCTAACTGTAACTGAAATCACGTTGTTACTTCTCTCAAATCTAAATAAAAATCGTCACACAAAACTCTAAACGATGGAAATTGTCAGTTCGTAGAAAGAAAATGAACGTGATTCTGTTTCATCTATTTGGGACATTTCAATTGACATTGGTAAAAACAATTCAGTAAAAAGTTCCCTCGTTATCATTATAACTAGACTAGTATCACTGACGTATACTTTGTCTTCGCAGATTCTCTAGTCTCGTGAAAACAGTATTCTGTCAAGAGATAAAAAGAAAGAAAAAAGAAAGAACGCGGTTTGTAGAGGCTCTAGCCGAGGCAAGAAGCCATAACGCGGTGTTTATGCAGCGGAGAGGTTAGCCAGCAGCGTCTTTTTTCAAGTCATGGTCTAGCGACCAGCTAGCCACACCTCATCTAAATTCTTATAACATAAAACTTCACTTCTCCGCCGATCATCACGTTCGCATGAGCGACGTTACAATTTCCACGATCGCCTGGCAGCTGTGAAACGCACGTGGAGGACCTTCTAATCTGATCTTTCAAATAACATATCGTCGTAACTGCGAATTGAAAATCTCCGCTTTCATTCTGTGTCTTCGCGGTGCAGCGAGATTGTAACAGAAATTATTAATCTGTAGTTGGTAAATTCACGATTTTAACATTCGTGAAACTGGAAACTTGTGTGACTCTCAGATCTAATGGTAGTTAATTAATTATAGTCAGATGCTTGAGATTTGTCATATCATATCTGTAAAAACAGAAAGAATATTTCCTGATGATAAAGACTCAATCTCATCGTCACAGGTCCTCCATCGGCTAGTTAGAAAGCGCGAACGATTTAGATGGACGAGGAAGTTGTATGAATAGTGGACAGGTTTCACTGGTAATTGTCCGCGAATCGGATTCGATTCGTCTGATTTTTCACGGAATTCAGTCCGCAGTTTCTTCTTTCTTTTTTTTTTTTTTCTCTCAATAGGAGAAAAGAATGATTTCTCTCTTCGCTGAGAATCATTTCGTAAAACAAGAAATACCTCAAAGACAGAAAATCGTTTAGTCTAGTAAAAAGTTTCCATTCTGATTAAATTTTCGCTCGAGACAATTTATGGTCTTCGCGCGTCACGGCTCATTGCATATTACCTTTCTGTATCTCTCTGGGCTGGCATCAGCCTGGGGAACAATGAATTTCACTCACGTATGCATGACTTTTTTTTTCTGCGCGGAAACGAATCGAACGTAGAGAGCGAAGAGTTCCTAATTTCACACTTGGAACTTACGTTCTTCTTACGACCTTTTTACAGGCTGTCTAAATAGTTCGTCGTCCCTCAGATCTTTTTCCCTTTGCTCTCCTGTCTCTTCTTTCGTGCTCCGTTCCGCTGAAGATTCAGTAGTAAGCGCAATTATGCAGATTGCGGCCGTAGAAGCGGAGAAACTGGCCGCCGGGCATAGCCGCCCCGTGAATCATACTAGAAAGAGTGTAAACTATAAACCTTGAATATCGGTATCCGTGGGAAATTGCTAAACCGCTTTACGGAAACCTGGGTGTAGCAGCTGTTGTGATTAGAACATGTGGCGAGGATTATTTATCACTTGCAACTGTAGAAACTTTACTGCTAGAAACTTTAGAGAATTTTTCTTTCTTTCTTTTTTTTTTTTTTTCTTTGATACATCAAAATACAAGCCGAGTTCCAATTATATCACTATGAATGTATCAATTCATTCTCCGTCAGTATATGAGAACATCCTTGACTCACTTTCAGAACATCTTGAAAATGAAAGACAATCGTTATTAATCGATCTTTGGCATTTGTTTCTGTTTAATGTTAAACTTAAATTTAATTGTTTCATAATTCACATTAATTTTCAACAAAAATTTATTTTATTACTGTTTAGTAATATGTTTGTAATAAAAGGTACATTTTTTTACACAGGTACATAGGAGGAGACGAAGTGGAACCACTGAGAGAGCAGACAAATGCGACAGAAGTGGATAGCCCAAAGACCTGGGCAGCCCACAGCCTCCTCCGGGTCCGTGGACAAAGGGAGAACCATGGTCTGCCGATTCGATGTATCACGATGCATCCATCCAGCATCGTTCCAGTCTCTGCGGAAACACGACTGGATGTACATTGTATGTATATATACCGTGTACATTTGTACAACTGGCTATAGACAGGTTTCTATCGACGCAGAATGGAAACAATCGTATTTTGCAATTCACGCTGCAATTCACTTTTGTCCACCGGACGATAATCTTACCTTGCGCATAAAATAGAAATCTCGTGTCGAACGGAGGAGTTCGAGTTTCCAACGAACAGAGTTAGAGAAACGATTTCAATTTCTACTTCTTCTCGGCAAGTTTCTACCATTCGTTTCGATGTTTCAACGTGGAATCTTCGAAGATTGATCTCTGAGAGTCATTTGTATATTGAATTTCCAAAAACAGATGCCTAAACACTGGAAAGTAATAATGTCGTTGTCAGAAGATTTCGATATTCCTACAGAGACAACTTTTTAGAAAGTTGTCTAAAATTCTTGAATGATGGTAACTTGGACCACGTTGCTGAATTTCAGATTCCCCGGAAGTGAGACTGGAGACGAAGCCCCGGCTGCTGGTGGCAGCTTTGGAAGATTCGGCCAGCTTTATGAGCCTGAAATGCTTCGCAGACGGCAATCCCAGCGGAACGATCAAGTGGTTCAAGGATTCAGCTCCCATCGTGGTAACGAGCAACGTGGTGGCGTTGATGCTAAACAGAACGCAGCAGAACGGCACGATGACCGGCTCCGAGCTGAGATTCGAGCCGGTCAAGAGAAACGACGCCGGTCTCTATTCTTGCAAGGCGGTCAACGCTATCGGTGAAAGCACCGCAGCTAACTACAGGCTAGACGTACAATGTTAGTCCGACTTTTACCGTGATATCCATTTTCTTTTCCTTTTTTTCTTTTTCTTTCTTTTTGTCCACCTCTCTTCCTCCTTTACCACCGTGATCAACGATGAGAGTCAATTTGGCTACTTTCCTCGCCTAACTGTGCGCTACGTACATTAACCGCTCTTCAGACGGAGGAACGGTCGGATAGAATAATGGCAGTTGTGTGCTCATTGACATGAACGTCCATTTATTAGCGGCACAGTTACGGCTTGCTTTAAGCAATAGTTATTGGGTTTCTCTTCTTTTACAAACTACACCGTAGCCTATTTTCGTTCGGTACGATTTTCTCTCTGATTCTTTTGATGTTAACAATAGATCAATCAATGTTAGAGCAAATGATTTTAGGATAATTCTAAATATCACAGACGACCCATCTGTTTCTTCAAGTTTGAATCACCAAAGGTTAAAAGGCTGTCTCTCGGTTTTCAGATGGCCCGAAATTAAAACCAGAAGACCCTACTCGCAACGACACCGTGCAAAAGTACGAGGAAACGACTCTGCTCGGCACAAGCTTGGAGCCGTTCGAGTGTACGGATTTCGAAGCGAATCCTCCAGCTCAGTATCGTTGGGTGCACGTTCGCGGCGGCGTTACAGAGACCATCGAGAATCCGTTGCAGACGAAGGACGGTGGCAAACGCCTGCGTTTGGAGAACGTGATGTGGTCCGACGAGGGGGAATATCGATGCGTGGCGTTCAACGTGATCAACGGAGTACGAAGAGAAATGCCCAGCGAGGCTCATTACGTGCTCCACGTAACCGGACCGCCTGAGATACAGGCGAGGCCTTCTTCTTCCGGTGGAAAGGGCATTTACGAGTCGTTGGGATGGGCCGGAGAACCGGAACACACATTGAAGTCTAGATTCTGCTCAAGACCGCCGCCCAGGCTCGTTGCTTGGCAATGGGGAAGTTCGCACATCAGAGCTGGCGAGTATCTATGAATTTGTCATTTCTTTGGAGAACTACTAGAAAACTGACTGATTTCTTCCTAAGAAAGAATTCCTAAAGGACTACTTATCTTTTTACTCTGTGTTTTATACTTTAACGGCTTTCATTTTTCTATCCAGGCGAGAGCATTCACCCAAAATATGAAGCGCTGTCGTTGGAGCACATCAACGAGGACGATATGCCTACGAATTGTTACTGGGCAAAGCTGATGATCAAGGATCTCCAAATCGAGGACGCTAGAATATACACCCTCTTGGTAGAAAGCGAAAAGGGCAGAGACTCCACCAACATCAAGTTGATCATTCGCGACCCAACGGAAATGAGAGTAATTGCCGCGGCTGCTGCTGTTGGCTTGCTGTTTCTTCTTCTTCTGATATCTATCGCCGTGTATTCAGGCTTGAGATTGAAGAACAGACGATATCGCCGCGAAGAGGAGGAAGGTAGCATCGCTGCCGACGCGTTCTACAGCAATACGCCTACGACAGATAGACAGAAGAACGGGAACTCGTCTCAGAGTAAAGGATACGCAAGGAAAACGAACTCGGAGGGCGGATTGGCCGTTACGTATGATTATGACCAGATTACAAAGCAGGTGCGCGCCATGAGTCCAGAAGCGCTGAAAGTCAGGCGAGCACCAGCTGTTCTTCAACCACCAACCATTGTGTGACTATTACTGTACGATGACTGACGGTGAATTGTTCTGTTGTTGCGCCATATTGCGCACTAAAAACGACTAAAAACAGGTCAACATTTTGTATACTATTTGCGACTGAAAAGTTTGGATTTTCTATGGTACTGCTTAGGAAATTTTCATTTATTTTTTTCTCTTAATGATGAGAATTATTTATTCATAAATAATTTGGTAATGTACGTTGATGTTGTCATAGATAAAATTGAATGGATGTGATAATTTCACTGCAAATGTTATGTTGAGTACTTAACTGATCAATTTTTAGGAATTTTGTTTTACTTGGGAATTAAATTGTTTGTTGTTGCTATTACTGTTACAGTTTAGATTGACTTTAAGCTTCGTCGGTGTAACTTTGTGTAGAAAGTAAAATACTTGGTTTGTAATACTGCTTGTGCAACACACAAATACACTTTTGTATTAATGTGTTAGAATTAGAGTTTTAGTATTCGCGTGACTGATCTCGTTGTTGAACATTGCTTGTAACATACTCGAAGTCTTACATCGATACATACTTTTGCGATATTTTTATGTAAAAAGTAATGTCTAATGATAAATAACTGTACATATTAGATTATTATATAAGGAAGGCATTGCTTAACATAATAGGAAATATTTAACTAATTTCAAAGGTACTTTACGTGATAAATCTTGCACTATAAAATAACATATGTGTTCAGTGCAATAATGCAGCGTTAATTTAATATCGTTAATTCCAAAGCGTATTATTAAAAGATGTTATAATAAATTTTGGGACTTTTTCAAGTATAATCCATCAGTTTAAATTTCTCTTTTATTTATTTAATCTTTTCAAACTTTCGATCGCTGACATCTTCTATAAAATAACACTGACAAGCCTACATAATACATAATTAATCTTTATGTAGCATTAAATACACTTTACACATTGTAGTATTATTTCATTGTAAAAAAAAAAAAAAAAGGAAATGATATTTATAATCATTAATTTTCGAGAATGAATAATTTTCTTCATTTTTTCAGAAAAAAAAAGGAAAGAATACGTGTATTCTTATTTCTCATATTTTAATTATTTGATTTATGATCATTGGCTCCAAAGGGACATTCTGAAATATATAATCATTTGCAACATATATATTACCGATATTTATAAAACTTAAATCTTACATTATTCATGGAACTGTATGTTCCTTTTCCATACATTTGAACACTCCTCTTAAAGTCAGGTACACTTTAAATAAATTCATCGCGTGTAAGGCGTTATTCTAGTCATAGTTCTTCCCTTTGTAGCTTTACGGTGCATTAAAAGAAAAAAATATCCGCGGACCAATTTAACGACCGTAATAACTATAACAAATTTCCACAATAAAGTTTATATGTTGCATAGATGGAGGCTCGGTCTTTGTATAACAATAATCCCTCGAAAATTATGTTCAACAGTTGCTTTTCTTTCTCTTCTTCGTATTTTTCAATTCCTGTGACACATCAGGCATATTTGCACAATTCAGCACAAGTGAAAGCTATAATAATAAAAGAAATGCAAGTGTTCTCCATATATGTATATTTCATAAATTCTATATCGACTGTAACATTTGAGTTGAACATGCCACAGAACTTCTCAGAAGTCATCGTTATGTATAAATGTAACTTTCGACAGTAAGAATTCATTGATACATTGCCTTCAAGTTAAATCAAATTGCAATTTCATAAACTATTTGAATCAATAGCGTTCTCGTTTATGCTGCTGTCTGTATATATAGCTCTTTCTTGTTTTTATACATGATCAACTCAACGTGTTATTAAATAACGTGAACGATAAAGTTTTATTTTTGTATAGTACATAAAATATATATAATTTACAGGAATCGTTTTGTCTATCATGCTACAAAAATAGCATGTATATGTGTCTTTTCTGACTCGAAGAAGCTTAATCTTGTCTTTGTTCCATGAAAACTTGTACGCTTGTTACTGACATATTCCGTAAGCATAAATATCGTCGTCGACATGGTTACGATTGAGGTTTCTTGCGCCTGCCAAACAGGTTACTTAAAACAGAGCTTCGTTTGTAATCGCGGTCCTTGCGATTACTACCAACACTGTGTTCACTTTCTGACCCACTTTCGCTAGCTCTTCTACTGTCCACGTTCGTCAAGGATTGAGGGTTTTGTGGAACTGCCGGAGGAGGCACGTACGACGGCGGTAGTGAAACTGGCCTACCCGTGAAGGTTGAGTTATTCTGCTGCATACCCTATAACAGACAAAAAAAACGTATTGATATCTTAAATCTTCTTTTATCCCTAACGTTATCTCTTCTTTTTTTCAATATCTTCTTCTACTCCTATCAACTGAACAAAAGAGATAAATGAATAATGCTAGGTTAATAGTACTTTTGTAAAGATCTAACTATGTAATTTCAATTGGTAAACACATTTGAGTTTCTTGCGCATGAGATGCTTCACGAATGTTCTTTCATTGAGAAGCCAACAACGCTCCTTTCATGTTTATTCTTTCAATTTATTATAATTACCTCTCTGGATCTTGCACTTCCATAAGTAACAGAGACATTCCCGTAAGCTGTAATAGAAAATGATATTTAGTACTTCTTCTTTCAAAATGGCTTTCTTGGTAGCTCTCATAGCAATTATTGATTTGTCAAGAAATTTTTATTTTCAATACACATTGTTAGGACAGTGTTGACACTTTAGGACAGAAATTACACAATTGGAAGGTTGAACAAAACGATTTGCTGATAAACAATTAACTAACCAGGATCATGAGGAACATTCCACTGAGCTATTCTGGTTGGTGGGGGGGCACTTGATGGCAAGGGAGGTGCTAACTCTACAAAATAACGACATACAATGAAAACAAGGGATTTTCTACGTGTACGCAAATAGAATCGAGAAGATTTCTCGCGGTACCTTGGTGCGGAGTACTAAGATCCACGCTGCTCTGCCTATGCCAAGTTGTATTGGATGGATACTGACTGGAACCATTGTGATTCAAAGTTGCGCTACGCTGTTGGTAAAAGGTGGATCTAGTTTGTACCTGATCCATGTCTGCAAAAAACCCAAAAAGCATCGTATTCTTAAAATCAGTGTTTCACAGTTCTTCTAAATTAATGAATTCAAAGGAAATTTATTCAGTTACTATACCATCGCGTCTGTATTGCGGGATGGCTTCTGAACTAGGTGATCGCATTGGAATAGGAGGCGGTGCCCCTCTCGGAGGAATGGGCGGCTTGTCTCCAGAATTTGGTTGATACTGTTCCCTCTGACTAGCCAGTTGCTCTTGTTGTATGAGCTGCTGCTGCTGCTGCGCCATTAATTGTTGCTGCCTGTGCATCTGCAGAAACTCCGTTTGCGTTTGAGGCGAAGCCATGAAATCGGTGTTGTTCTGCGAGTCGCGTTTCTGTTGATTTTGCCTGTGCATTTGCAGGAATTCGATCTGCACGTTGCTCCCAGAGTGTTGGTTCGACACGTCGCGTCTGATCACGGAATTCTTTCGTTCCAGTTCAGGAGTCGACGCGTGACTGCTACTGGTTGAAGCGTTGTCGTCGCCGTGATCCCCAGGCACATTCTGCAATCTCTCCAGGCTTTCCTTCTGCGACTCGTCGTAGCTCAACAACTGCATGCTCGGAGGTAGCTTGGCGTGGAACGATATCTTGTTCACCCAGTCCTCCATTTCCTGTTGATTCGGTGCCAGGAACAGAAATTCCGACCCGTCCGTGCATTTCAGTCTGAACACGTTCTTCTTCTTGGTGTAGTCATCCGCTTTCTCGCATATGGCGTTGAAGATGGTGATGGGAGCGGTGGCTGCTTTGCTCAGTGAGAAATCCTCCATGTCCTTGAAGAAACACAGAAGCTGGCCGCACAATACCGTGTAATATTGCTTCCAGGAACGCACCGCCGCCTTCTTGCCAGCGCTCTGAAGTTCGTGCTTCCTCTCCAACAAACCCTGAATCTCCACCGGTGGAAGGGCGTCCATGTTCTCCATTCTCTGAAGCTTCCTGAAGCTCTGTGTTCTCCTCCTGGTCGTGAAGCTCGGCGTTCTTTTCGGTTTCTTCGTGTCCACCTTCATGCTCTCTGCCCTTTTAATGTCGGGCGTCGTTCTTTTCAATTTTTCACCAAACACGTGGGATATCCCATGGGATTTCTGCATCGGTGTTGAATCCAAGACTGAGTCAGTCGTAGTAGCAGTCTTCAGAGGTGGTAGTTTGTTGATACACTCGTGTTCGTCGGTCGTTCCGTTGACCTCGTCGTGCATGGCACGATGCGGGCTATCCAGCAGTCTTCTTCGCTCTTCCTCGCGTTTCCTCTCCTCCGTTATCCTCTGCACCTCCTTGCGTTTCCGTTCCTCCAGACGAGCACGCTCTACTCTCTCCTTTTCAGCCTGTCTAGCGGCCATTTCCACTTCCTGCTGCCTCTGGAACGCTTTCTCCAACATGGTTATACGCCTGAGCGCGTTGAACCTCTCCTCCTGCGCCTCAATCGTCTTCTCGAAGTCCTCGTGCTTTCTTATGAGCTCTTCCACCTGCGGGATACTCTCCCCCAATTTTCCATCGTTCAACATCGGCTCCCTGCTCACTATCCAGTTCTCCAATGTCTCCGCCTCGCGTTTGAACAGCTGTGTATCCAGATTCTGCTCGTAGATACGTCTTCTCTGCTCCCAGGTATCTTTTAGGAATTGCTGCCTATGCTGCAGGACAGATATCTTGTCCTCTATTTCCTTTGCCAAGAAGTGGCCACCCTCTATCAGTTCCTGGCCGGTTCTGTAGAACTTGTCGAAGGCCTCGTTGCGCGTTTCAATCTCTGTCTTGTACTCATTGTGCCTCAGTATCAAGGCCTCGGCGCCGGGAACGTCGCGTGCCAATTCAGGGGCGGTGACTTTCGCCACCATTTCGTTTATCCAAGACATCAGATCTCTGTACTCGCCCAGGTACGCCTGCAGTTGTTCCGCCTGAGACAGCTTGCTCCTCCTCTGAGCTGCTTTCTCAAGCAGCTCGTTCCAGGCTGCCTCAGCTTCCTGGTGCTTCACCTCTATGTGCGAACGAGCATCCGGGAACAGTTCGATCAGCCTCGACGCCTCGACCATCAGCTGTTCAACCTGTTCTTTCACGGCGCCCAGGTCCGTTTCAAACCCTTGGTGCTTTCTCACCAAGGCTTGAATCGTTTCCAGATCTTGGCCGTAACCGTCAGAGCTGAGGGCAGTTTCCTTCTCCTGGATCCAAGAGATAGTTTCATCCGCAGTTCTGTCGAACATGTGCACCTGTTTCGCGCCAGCTAATGCATCCTGTCGCGCGTGCGCCAGCTCCTTCAGATCCTCCCACTGTTGCTTCGTCTCCTCGATTTTCATTAATATTTTACCCTTCTCCGGATTGTTCTCCTCAATTAGTTTCTGCCCTTCGTCCAGCACTGCTGACACTCGACCTTCGCTGGTCGTCAAGGCAGCTAAGAAGTTGTCGAATATCTGAATGAGAAGTTCCACGTGTTCCACGTCGCGGCCATAGTCCTCCGACGCGGCGACGGTTGTCTGATCTCCGATCCACTCGATGACCTCGTCCGCTTTTCTGACGAACTTGAACAGTTTCTCGCTCTCGCGCAACCGCTGGAAACGGTACTCCTTCAGTCTTTGCAACTCCTTGAACTTCTGCTCGATTTCCAACTGTTTCTGCATGATGTTCTTGCTGTCAAAGTGGTGCCGGTCGATCAATCCATGCGAGAGTTTCTTCAAGTTCCCGATAGTGTTTTCAAAGCCGATCAAGTCCCGCTCTATCTCCTCCAGTTTCTTCAACAACGACTGAACAGAATCTTCGTCCTTTCCGTAATCGGTAGCCGTCAACTGCGGATGTTTCTCCTTTATCCACTGTTCGGCTTCTGCCGCTTCGGCGTAGAACATTTGCGACTCAACAGCGTCGAGCAGACGTAGTTTCCTGACGCTGGCCAGGTCTCTGAGATGCGACAGTTTGTCCTGCAACTCCTGCGACAATTTCTCAATCTTCTCCGAAGCGAAATGGCCGCTTCTCACCATAACCGTGGCTCTGCTGACTAAAGACGCGACCACAGGTTCCCTGGAAATTAACTCCGCCTCCAAGGCGTGATGCTTCTTCTGCAATCGTTGCACGGTGGTCAGAGAGCTTCCTAGATCGTTGCTCGCGGCCAGTGGTTCCTTCTCAGACAGCCAATGCATCTCGTCTTCGACGTCCCTCGTAAATTGATGCAACAATTTGGCGTCTTCCAAATTGTCCCTTCTTATCTGCATCGGTTCTTGCAGGCTGTGGTATCTGTTTATCGTGACTGCTGCTCTCTCTTGTATCTCGTCGCACATGAAGTGATTCGATTTCTGAAAACTGGCCGCTGTTTCCTTGATCGATTCGCAGGCCTCGTTGTGGCCCAGAACGTCGTTCTCCAAGTTCGTGTGTCTTTTCAACAAGTTGGCCACGCTAGACAGGTCTTTCCCGTGATCCTCCGATTGCAACTGGGTTTCCACCTCGTCCATCCACGTCTCGAATTCGTCCAGAGTCCGTCCAAACAGCAGTGCTTGGTAAGCGTCGTTCAATCTGTTCTTCTTCAGTTCGCTGGTTTCTTGGAGCAAACGCCATTCTGCCTCCAAATCGTCCAAACGTTCCTGGATGCTCTTCGAGGCGTAATGGTTCTCCTCGATCAGTGACTCACCTGATAAAAAGATTAGATTTAAATTTTGCAGGGTTTGCCAATTTGAGAGCGTAACAAATTATTATTGATTAATTTACCTTCACCGACTACCGCAGCTACTCTCCCCTTGTTCGCCATCAATTCACTTTCGAATGCAGCGTGCTTTTGTATCTTGCTCTGCAAGTTGGACGAATCTCTATAGTTCTCGTCAGCGGCCACCTGTTGCTTTTGATGGAGCCAGCCTTCGACCTCGTATATGTTTCTAAGGAACTGATGCAGATGGTGGCTTTCCAACAGTTTCTTCCTTCTTGCTCTCGCGCTGTTTTGCAGTTTATCCCTTCTGGCGCAAACAGATGCCAGTCGATGCTTGATAACGTTTGCGTCCGCATGTTCCTTGGACAAAATTTCGTTCGCGAATTTCTCCAACTCGTCGATACGGCCTAACTGAGAGACGAGCATTTTCTCAAACTCCTCGTGTTTGCGCAACAACGTCTCCACGCCGGACAAAGATTCCCCGAGATCGTCGTTGTTGAGGAATGCTTCCTTCGTCGCTAGCCAGCTGTCTGCTTGATTAGCTTGCTCCTTGAACAATTGCAACTGATGCGCTTGCGTTAATTTTTGCCTCCTGGCCTCCCAAGCGTTGACCAATCCTTGCCGAAGCTCCTCCAGACGTTCCAAGTTGTCCTTCACGTCTTCGTTGATAGCTAAAAGCTTCTGCCCGTGTTCCTTCAACGCTTTGAAGGTATCCTGCCTTCCATCGATCTCAGCTTTCCTCTCTTGATGGAGTTCCAACAGGGCTTCAGCCTCGGATATCGTTGCCGGTGGCTCGGACTCGTCCATACGTTTAATCGTATCAGCTACCCAAAGTTCCAACTCGTGTAAATCGGCCTGGAATTTGTGCAGAGTATAAGCTTGATTCAGGACCTCGCGACGATGCTGAGTGAACCGTTGCAAGTCGTCCCAGTTCGATTGTAATTCTGATAATATTCCATTTATCTGTGGAGCCTTGTCCGGGTACTTTAATGATAAATCTCTGGCTTCCGCTTTGTGCTCTTTCAATTTCCCTTCGATGGCGGTCATATCTCGCTCCATTGCCTCTTGCTTCCTCTGCAGATGCTCGACAGCAGGCAGATCCTTGCCAACATCGGTAGTGTTCATGGCGACTGACTTCTCGATAACTCTTTGACTGGTGTCATCTATATCCCTGTTGAACAAATGAATCTCTAACGCTCCAGCTAGAGTTTCCCTGTAAGCGCTCAATGCTCCTTGCAAGCCTTTCCACTTGTTGTTGAAGTTGTCACGACGTTGTTGTATAGCTTTCGATTCGTTGTCCCTGCCTTGTTTAATCAACTTATCGGCCAGAGCGTTGATGCTCTTTATCCTGGAATCGTCCACCCTCATATCACTGTCTACGTCGTCGAGCTTTCTTTGAAGGCTTAAACAGTGTTCATAGTCCTTTCCAGTGTCTCCAGCTTGGACCATCATCTCTTTGTCTCTTATCCAGGCCTCGATCTTCTCCACTTGGTTGTTAAATTCGAGGATATCCTGAGCCTCCTCTAAACCTCTGCCACGGTTCCCAGATTCTAGTAACAATCTTCTCCAAGAAGCGGTAAGATGTTCCAGCTGCTGTCGAATTTCAGCGCTCGCTGGGTGCTTCTGTTGTAGCAATCTCTCTCCTTTGGTCTTGATCTCTTCGATTCTGCTCTGATTTGCTGCCAATTC
This sequence comes from Tetragonisca angustula, assembly GCA_036937485.2. Taxonomy (NCBI): domain Eukaryota; kingdom Metazoa; phylum Arthropoda; class Insecta; order Hymenoptera; family Apidae; genus Tetragonisca; species Tetragonisca angustula. The sequence goes on along the minus strand of JAWNGG020000135.1, from coordinate 584,600 downwards.
AGCTTGGAACGCCTGGTGTTTCTGCAGTTTTTTGATCTTGTCCTCCAAACTGGAGACCTCACCTTTCGACGCCTCTGCTTCAAGTTTCTTTTGCTTCTCGCCGATCCACGACTCAGCCTCCGCGACGTCCCTGACAAACTGAGCGTGTAGCAAACCAGCTTCTAATCTTCTTCGCCGCGCCTCGCAAAGGTTACGAATTCTTGCACGTCTCTGTACAACTTCGCTCAACCGGTTGGCAACGGTAGGCGAATCAAAGTGATTCTGAGCTAGAAGCTTGTCACCGTGCTCTTGCAGAGCAGTCAGTTTCTCTTCCTGCGTGACCAGTAGCTTTTCAAATTCGTTGTGCTTCTTCACTTGGGCGTCCACCTCTTCGACGGAATCGCCAAAGTTGTCGCCGCTTAGCGCAGCTTCTTGGGTAGTTGACAGGTTGTCCAGTTGTTTAGCATCTCGCAGGAAGAAGTGCAAGTCTATCAGCTGGTCCAGATGTACTTTCTTATGCTGCCAAGCAGTGTGCAATTTTTGCCTCTCGTCCAACAGTTGATTGCATTTTTCCTCGACCTCCAATGCAGCGTAGTGGCCAGTCTGAACCATAGCCTCGCCCAAGTCGAGAACCGAGCTGAAGCTATCTTCTCTCGCTTCGATCTCCCCTTTCAGAGCCTCGTGCTCTGCCTTTAAGATCTGCGCGCTCGCTGCGTCCCTCACCTTGTCTTCGGTCGACATCGCGGCACGAAGTCCAGCTGCCCAATTCATCAAGTCCCTGACTTGGGTTAAAAATCGCTGTAGATCGCAACTCGCTTGCAACTGATCTCTTCTGTGAGCAGATCTCTCCTTCAACTCTTCCCACTGAGCGATGACAATCTTTTGCTGTTGATCAATGTGTACCGCATTATTTCCTGGATAGTGTGCTTGCAACCTGGACGCGTCTTCGACCAAAACTTGAAGTTGCGCCTCCAAGGCGACCAGGTCGTTCTCGAAACCCTCGTGACGCCTGATTAACGCAAGCACGGAGTTTAGATCGCGCCCTAGGTCCTCTGGTAAAGCTGCCTCTTTCTCCTGTATGCGAGATAATGCTTCGGCCACATCTCGATGGAATCTATGGATCTCCCCGGCAGCTTGTAATCTCTGCTCACGGTTTCGGATGAGACCAAGAAGATGCTGCCAGGATTCCCTAATAAATTATGAAAAACAATCCTAACTTTATCATCTAGATAGTTTTAATCTTCTTTCACGAGAGAATTACAAAACATGCTATTGATATTTACAATTCACTATGCTACGGAATCCACCAACTTACATGATAAGAGCATGCTGTCTCTGCACTTGCTTTACCGGATCGTCATCGTCTTGTCTGCGTTAAATGTATGTACAAAAACAGTTAGTAACCCAACACCGACATAATCACACCCTCTTCATTTTATTATCCATTTTCAAAATCATACTAAAAACTATATCAACTACTCACTACCAAATATATAGTGCTATTATTATTAAAATCAAAAGATAACATGCGTTTGGTGAAACGAAAAATTCCATGTGACGTACACCAAAATTTCTATGTACATAATTATCATACATCATTGAAATTAAGTATCAAATCTCACCGAAGTTGTTCCTGTCGTTTCTCAATATCCTGAATGTATGGACTCTCATTAGCAATTAATTTTCTGGCCAACTCCTCGCACTGATTGAATCTTTCAGAGCCAGCCTCTATCCTGTGTTTAAAGTCGTTGAACTTGGCCTGCAAGATCAATAAATGTTCGTAATCTTGGCCGTAATCTTCAGAAGCTGCCGCCTGTTCCTGTTCCTTGATCCACTGTTCTAATTCTCTGCTCTCTAAGAAATACTCGTGGCGATACATGCTTTCCATCAAGCGTTGTTGTCTCACTGTAGCTAGTCTCTGCAATGCTCTCATCTGCTGGGCAATAGCTTGTTGCTTATTTGCTATTGCTTTACTATCGGGATGTTTTGCATTAATCATTGCAGCGGCAGTATGACCCATCTCTGTTACAATGCCATTGTAAGTGTCTAGTTCTAGCTCAACAGCCTAAAAGATTGATAAAAGATTAAGCAAAAACCAGTTATCTTACGAATTTTATGTTTTATAAATTAATGACGTAAGAGTTAACCTTGTGCTTCGTTAATAATTTTGTAGCGGCATCGCGATCTCTGCCATAATCGGTTGAACTGAGGACGTCGTTCTTTTCATTTAACCAGCTTTCAACTTCCCCTGCTTCGAAGAAGAATTCTTGCGCTTTTAGGGATAAGTCCAGAGCTTTGCTTCGCTCTCCGGCCTTCTCTTGCAAGTCTTTCCAAGCTTCGTCGAGCACATCGCATAGTTCTCGTATCTATACAAAAGCAAAATATTTTAGTATAATTTTTGCATAACTTTACAGTTAATTCTATTAAAAAATACATTGAGAAACATATTTTACGTGTATTTTTTTTTTAAATCAACGTATAAAAGTAAATAAAAGTAAATAAAATAAAACTTTGTTAATGTTTAAAAATGTAAAATAATCTAAAATATAACGTAGAATAAAAGATAACATATCTTTGTAAAAATATATATTTCAATTTTGAAATAAATCACGTAAGACAAGCACATGCATGCTGTAAAAATTTTCCTATTTTTTTATTTAAAATATATATATATGTGTGTGTGTTTAAAAATTTTTAGTTCTTTTAAAAATTTTTAAGAAACCTTAATTAATTAAAGCGGTATTATTATTTCTTTTTTATTTTTACAGCTATTTGGCGAATCACATTGTTACTTTTCAAATAAAACAACAATACTCATGCATCTGTGCCGACCTTACCTCTGCAGACCCAATATTCTTGTAACAGTCCCAACTGTGCAAAAATTATAAACTTTTATTTCAAATCAGACCAAGTATTTCTCAAAGAACAATAGCAGGGGAAATATACAAATTTATCCTAAAAGCTAGTTTCAAGCAATTTTATTGCAAATATTATTACCTTCTTTTTCTCTGGATGTGCTTGATCAATCAAAGCTTGCCCCGAAGCTGCGGTTTTGTCTATCATTGGCTGATGGCCAGCGATTTCTGCTTCTAGCTTCTTGTGTTTCTTGTGCAATGTTTGAGCCTGATGCAGATTTTGTCCGAGTGTTGTCGACGATGCTTGAGGAAGATGATCCTTTATCCATTGTAACTCAGCATCTAATTCAAAACCAAATTTATGGAATCGTAAACTCTCTTCCAGCGCTTCTCGTCTTTTCTTAGCCGGTTCTTTCAAGCTACGGAACCTGCACAAAAATAGAAATCAAATTTTTAGTATTCGATAATTAAAATTTTAAATTTTTGTATCGTTTACAAGATGTTTACAAAATATTGCGTACTTTCTTTGCGTGGCTTGACTGGTTTTCAATATATTCACAGCGTCGAAGTGTCCTTCATGAGCCATTTCTTCACCCATGGCAACTAAATCATCTACTTTCTGTTCCCATTGACACATGTCGCTCTCAAGCGTTTGATGTTTCTTCAACAACTCCTTGCAGCTTCTAAGATCCGTTCCCACTTGTTTACTTTGCAAGCAGTTCTCTATTTCCTCTAGTTTCAATCTGGCATCCTCCATTGTTCTATTGTAACCGTGTTGAGAAGCAGCTTGCCTTAATCTACGACCCTTTTCCAAAGACAAAGCCACCAGTTGATCCCATTGATCATTCAACTCTTTCAATGTTTTCCCCACATCTTCCGATCTGTAGTTCTCCTCGGATATCAAAGCTTTTCCAGCTTTGTTCACCGCTCTTAATTGTCCCTCGTTAGCTCTCAATTCTCTTTCAAATGCTTCGTGCTTCTGTAATTTCCGTTCAAGATTGTTTAAATCTCGATAACTCTCGTCGGACGCCGTCTTCATTTTGTCGCCCAGCCAGTCTCGCAGGTCATCGACTTCCGCAGAAAATTGCTGATAATGTTCCGAAGCTTTCAAGGCTGCACGACGACGCTGAGCAGCATCTTTCACTTGGTTCCTTCGAGCCAAGACTTGATTCCTTCTGTCATTAATGTAGTCTTTCTCATAGTGATTTTGAGCGATCAACTTGTCCGCGGTATCGCTGAACGCTTTCAGTCTGTCGTCCTGCGCGTGAAGAGTGTTCTCAAACTTTTCGTGCTGTTTCAGCAAGGCTTCAACGTCATCCAAGGACTCCCCTAGATCAGTAAATTCTAGGAACGCCTCATGAGAGCTAGTAGTAGCTTCAATTTGATCAGCTTCGCGATTGAACTGCTGCAGCTCCAAACATTGTTGCAGCCAGGCTTCCTTCGCCATCCAATCTGACGTTACAGCCTGGTACAAGCCGTGCAATTTATCCAAGCGTTCACTGACATCCACCAGGGTTGGATTACGATGTAACAACTGATTTCCAAGTTCCTCGACCTCGCGAAATCTGAGAAAACGAAGATTTTGTTATACTATTTCGATTAATTTAAGAAATCCAAACGTTCGAATACTTACTCGTCCTCGCGTGTTCGTATATCTTCTCCAAGTTCCATGTGCTGCTTTCTGAGCTGTTCAGCTGTGGCAACGTCTCTAACAGGTTCCTCGGCCTTCATCGTCTCTTGCATATCCGTAGCCCAGTTAATCAAATTCTTCGAACTGTTCATGAAGATTTGTTGACCCACCGCATCTTCCAATCTGGATCTGCGTTCCTTAGCCTTCGTTTGGACTTTATTCCAGAGTTCTTTGATTTCGTTTTGCCTGGCGTTCACGTTGTTCAATTCGTGCGGGTAAGAGCTCTTCACGCTGTTCGCTAGCAAGTTGACCTTTCGTACTTTCTCTTCGACCGGCGCCAGCTCCCTCTCCAGGTGTTGGTGTCTCCTTTGCAGAGCCTGGACTGTTTTCAGGTCTGGTCCAAGTTCTGCGGTGTCCAATTGAGTAATTTTTTCTAACATCCAGTCGTGAGCCTCGTCGCAAGTTCTGTTAAACAACTCCACGCTAGAAGCTCCTTCCAAACTCTTTTCTTTCTGAGCCTTTAACCTGTTCAAGTGGTCCCAAAGCTGATGGATGTGCCTCTGTCTGGCCTTAACCTTATCCAACTGGCTATGCCCTTGTCTGACGAACTCATCGACCGCGGCATCTATGGCCTCTACTCGTTTTCCTGACGCCGAGAGATCCGTCAGGAACTTCTCGTACTTTCTTCTAGCAGTCTCTACGTTATCTCGCGTGTCGTCAGCTCTCAGCATCTTTTCTTTATCCTTGATCCACTTTTCAAAATCGTCGCATTCGCGATAGAAGCCGTAAAGTCTTATAGCATCCTCTAGCAAAGCATGCCGTTTCAACGCCAATTCCTGGAGCTCGCCGTAAGTTTCATTGATCTTCTTCAACCGTTTCTCAACGCTGTCTCCATCGGATACAGCCTTCCTTTTAACTGGTTTCACCGTTGATTTTATAGACTTCACTCTTCTGACCGGGACCAATTGCTTGACCATCTTCGTTTTCTTCACTCTTTGTGTAACCCTAACTTTCTCTGGTCTTCTAACCTGAACCTGTATCACCTTGGGCTCTAATTCACGGACGTAGTTCGCCGGCACGAATCCATCGGTGCCATCTGCCTTCCGGACGCTCCACCAGTCAGGATTCGTCTTGTTTAATAAAAACATCACTTCACCCTTTACCATTTGCATACCCTGACCGCTGAATGGATACAAACTCTTCACTTGGGGTACCAATCTGTCTTCAAGAACCGTTCTTGGTTCCAATCTTTCCACCACTTCGTCCACCCACTCGTCCTGAGGAACTAATCTAATCTCTTTGCCTGGAAAAAGATAGAAAAAGACATTTTTCTTTTGAATTTATTTCTTTTATAGGAAGAAGAATTAACGAGAACTTGGAACTTACTCCATTCTTCTTGTTCCAATTCCGCAACGGGTTCTGGATCAGCGGACAACTCAAGAGTGGAAATCCCAGACTTAATAAGCTTCTCAGCCTGCATGTTCAGCGACTGCACGTCGCCTTTATAGGCGTTCAATTCCCCTTCCAAGTCTTTGTGTCTTTGTAGAAGCGCTTGAGCGCTGGGCTCGTCGACGCCGTAGTCTTCAGAGGCCACGAGGGTCATCTTCTCGTTCATCCAGGAATCTGCCTCGTTCGCGTCCGCGTAAAATTGAAAGGCCTCCGCTGCGTCGTCCAACTGTTTCTTTCTGAGGGCAGCCAACTCTTCCAAGACCTTCCAGTGTTCTTGCAACGAGTCAATGCGATTCTGAATTTCCAAAGACGAGGGATGATTGTCAGCTATGAGCTTCCTTCCGGCGTCACACAGCTGTTCGGACTTGGGCCTCCGTACTTTCATCTCGTCCTGAAGAGCCTTGTGCTTCTGTTGCAACGAAATTACAGCACGCAAGTCCTTGGCTGATATCCCAGCTTTGCAAATGCGTTGTTTCTCAATCAACCAGGACTCCTCGTCCTCGTGATCTTGAAGGAAATGGAAGAAATTCCTGGCATCTTCTAAACGAGCCTTACGCTCCTTGCTGTACTCCACTAGGTCGTCGTAAGCTCGATTCAACATCTCCAGCTTTTGCTGCAACAGAGGTACCTCCTTGCTCTGAGGTTGAGCCAAATGCTGAGCCGCCTGTCTACCTAGCCTCCTCTGTGTTTCTCCAAGAGCAGTCACTTGCAATTCTTGCAAGCTGTGCTTCTGCAACAGGTCTTCGACTCCCAACAGATGCGGCCCTACGTCCGTACTTTGGAAATTCAGTTGCAGTTCCTGTATAGAGGCCAAGGTTGTGTCGATCTCTCGCATGAGGCTCATGAGAGAGCTCAAGGCAACTAAATTGGATTTATGATGATCTAGGAGAGCTAAGAGCTCCTTCCACCTTTGGAGAACCTCCTGTTCTCTTATTTGCACCCTCTCTAATCCGTGGTAATTTTCCCTTACTAATTCTTCCGACATGTTGGTCAAATCGTGGAACCGTTCCTCGCGAGCTAAAATATCCGCGCTAATCGCTTCGTGTTTCTTCACCGTGGCATCTACCTGGGCCAAATTGCTACCGTATCTAGGATCCGTCAACACTTGAATCATTTCCTTCAAGTAACCCTCCCTCAGAACACTCTTCCTTTCGAATTTATAGTTCAACTGTTCTAATCTCTCCTGCCTGAGAAGCTCGGTCCTAAGAGCGACTTCTCGACGATGCTCAGCCCGTTCCAGCTCTACCCAATTCCTTTCGATATCGTGTATCAATTGACCCTCTTGAGGCGTAAAGGCAGGCTGATTCAAGGATTTCAATTGGGTGTTTATGTGAAAGTACAGAGCCTCTATTTCTGACCGTTCTTTGTACTTCGGCGGTTTCTCTACCGTTCTGTATTGCTTGAATGCCAACAATTCTCTCTGAATACCCTCCAAAGAGTTGGGGAAGTTCCTGTTCTCTAGTACTCCTATCTTCATCTTGATCCATTCCAACAGGTCTGTCGTGAGTTTTTCGTAGTGAATCTTCATCTTGTCAGCGTCCATCATTTGCCCCACGATCTAAGGATAATGATGATGTTGTATTTTGAAAGTTCTTTGATAATCAAATTGGCAGACCTCGATAGATAGGTGTGCAACGTGAAACCTGACTTACATTCGCGATTCTTTTACCGCTCTTGATCTCGTTCTTCATCCTGGCGAAGGTGTGGTAATAAGAAGCGACGTACGTGATGATGGATTTCTCGTCGGGCCGCGCGGTGTCAACATCCTCCGCGTCCAACAATCGCGGGATTCCAAGTTCCGAGTTGGCCACGTCGAACGCATAATTAAGATTGTCGATATTTTTATTTTGCTGCAGCTCCGACCAATTGACCAGGTCTGGTCTGTGAGCATGGATAAGGGCATTGAAACCAAGACCACTTCGCCACGATACTGCAATCAATCACATTTTGTCACGTCAGATGGCGTTTACGTTAATTGGGATAGACTCGAGCAAAGCACTCACCGGTGAAATCCTGTATGTTAACGCCAGGATAACCGTTAGTTTTCCTCTGACACCAGAGCAGCAGCGCATCTTTGGCTGACTTCTTCTCGCTGCTATCGTTCTCCTCGTCCACGTCGATCTCGATCTCCTGGATTTGGAATCTCAGGATGATGGTCCAGATCAGGCCAAGTATCAACCTTGGATTCCCGTCCACTATGTCCTCCGCACCGATGCTTTCCAAACGGACCTGCAAATCGCCATACGTCAATTCATCTGATCGAGACATCCAATGCTCTCTGCGAACAGGTGAACATGCGCGACCATAACGCAAAGCGGTATAATAACGCGGTCGTTAGAATTTATGAGAAGGGATCGGGTGGACTTCTGGCACGAATGATATTCGCATTCCATCGTGCACGTGTGTTGGTACGCGTGTATGCGCGCGCGGAATGCACGCTGGCTATTGGCATCGCGCGCGTTGCGTAAACAGTGGGACTTAAATAGGCGCCTGTGCACGAACATCTTTTGCTATGATAAAACAGGCATGCACTCGCGCCGCGCCATGTGAAAAGTAACAACTAGCTAGACGGCCTTCGAAACATCGTATTATGATGACGTTTGTTGAAAATAAATAATATAATGCTTCAAATATATACACGAGGAGGTGTATACTGGGTCATCCTGCTTCCGACTGATTATAAACTGTTGGAAAATCGACACGTTAAATTTACAAAATGATCTTTCGTCGAGTTTCAGCTTTTGGGAACGTTTCTTTTGGGAAGTCACAGGTAAGGAAATCGAGTGAAACATATGTCGGTCAGATAAATGTGAAAGAACGTTTTAATCGTAGCGCCGCCATTTTCGCAGACGCTGGAATGCATAACAACAATGACAGTGGAATAACCTCATAAATATTAATCATCGTGCATTGGGATTATTCTGTTCGTTTGAGATTGAAAACTTTATTAAGCGTATGTACAAATAATCACGTTGGATACACACACACACATATATATATATATCATTTAATTTGCGCTGCCAACTGATTGCGGACCATAACGAGTGACCAACACCGTATACAATAATTTCGTCGCTTTCTTTTTGAACTCGTCGATACGATATCATTGGATTATTGAGATTAATATTAATATTAATTAATAAATTGGATTATTGAGAGGTAATAAGTTTATTATTTGTCATATTTCAACTTAAAACTGAGAAAATATTGCAATTTTCAGCCAAATACTTTCGACGTGTCTGGCACGTTCATTCCAGCGCGAAAGGTTAAATCAAAGAAGACTATGGGAAGGTACAAAAATTTGCAGAATTCAAGATATTCAAATCTATTCATATTGTACTCGCCAGAGGTTCATTGCATTCATAAAAATGTGAGTTCGTGATCTGCTATTGCAAAAAATAATTAATTAATCAAATCGAAAGACAATAATCATAGATATTGCCAGGAAAGAGGAAGTATCATTTTTATTGGGCCTCGATTATAAAAGTGGGTAACTCATGTATATAATCGTGCAATCATGCTGATCTTCCAGAATGAAATTGTAGCGGTGTCCCGACATCGACTTATGGCTTCATTGACTTCTCCGGCGCATTCGATCGAGCGTTATGATCGAGACCCGAAGAAACCCTCGTGGGGGCCAGCAAACGGCTCCGCTACGCCTTATTATACTTAATCGCGGTGCGCGCCCGAAGCGCGACGTTCTCGCGATTGCTGGAATGTCGTCCGATCACTTGCTTGCCGGTCTATCAAGGCCGTTGGGAAATGAAAATCGTTCCTTTCTGACCGACTGATATCCTACGGTCTTGCGAATCCAAAAGATTGCGAACGGGAAAAGGGTGGGTCGATGGGTAGGTAAATACCGGTTAATGCATCTTGCAGATGTGAAAAACTGGTTCACCGAGACGTTACTATCCACGATAATATTAAATTATATCCGCGTATCCAAATTGTGGCACTAGTGTCGTTGAATTGGGTTCGTTCATTTCTAGATCTATCGGCAATCTACACGTTAGTTTCATAACTGAACAAACAGTTATTATCTATCAAATATTAGAAAATTTAATACTCTATGTTCTTTAATATTTAGTACGATTAGTTTTACACATTTCTCATTTTATTTTATTCTTAAAGGAGAAAATATGGCACCTGGTATGGACGCAGGTCCCTGAACAAGATTACAGAAGAGGCAAACGAGAACAGAAGAGACGATGCACTTCATAATCATTCTCATTTCCATACGGAAGTTATCTATTACCCTGAGCGTGAGCATCGAACCATTACGTTCCATTTAATTAACAATGTGGCGGGCAAGCGTCAATCTCGAAGCGCCTCGTGCAACCGATGCAAACCACGCGTTAAAATCAATCATCACTGGGCTCACCCGGTGAACAACGATTAGCCCGCGGGTGAGCAAACAAATGTTTCCACGATGCGCGTTACACGTCAGGGCAAATAGACTGCGCCTTCCGTCACGTAATTCGTAGTCGTGGCGCGCGCCTCATATATGTAACGATCGATGTGATCACTCGATAATAACAGATCCAAGAATATCCAGCAGAGTGGACGTTAGCCGCATCATCGTCCCGATTATCAATTTCACCATCTAATGTATCATTAGGGCATCATCTCTGCGAATGCTCTCCGGGATAAGTATTGATAAAAGAGCAGTTGGATGATTTACCTATCATTTAGGCACGCTTACAATTCTACCGCGTAAACTGTAATTTTGCTCGTTTTTTTTTTTTTTTAGATCAAAATTAAAGAAGAGAAAGACCAAATTCGAAGTTAGTTCTTAAAAAATCAAGATAACCTTGACTCTAATCTCTGCAGAAAAGAAGAAAAGGGAGAAACTAATCTAAAAGTTATTGCCGATTCATTTCTAGGCTTACTACCGTTTCACGTTGCAATAAATTTACACTTGGCTCGCGATACAGATCATCGAGAAGCACAGCCATTATCTTTTACAATTGTATCGATACGACGGATCAATCGTCGAATTTCCAAAGAAGCAGCCAAACTGCATACGATCACGTTGTAAGGCGACCAGAGTGTATCAACGCATGCCAACGTATGAATAATGAATGAGCCTCGGACTGCATAGTGAGACTTTCTCTCTCTCTCTCTCTCTCTCTCTCTCTCTCTCTCTCTCTCTCTCTCTCTCTCTCTGGGAATACGGTACTGTTACATCCAGCGAAAAGGTGGGATTGCACAGTTAAAACTCGTGCAACGAGACGACCGGCCAATAAACAGGCGTAAGAGTGACGGCGTTAAATAACCGGTACTCGTTCTATCGGCCGATTGCTTTTTGTTGTAGGCCACGGCATGTCAGAGCTCGAGTACCACTCTGCCGGCCAGCGAAACGGCTAATGTTCTCGTTCTTTTTTTCCTCTTTTTTTCTTTATCTTGCCTTCTTCTTTCTGTTTTCATTCTTCTTCCCCTTCTTCTTCTTCTTTTTCTTCTTCTTCTTATTTCTTCCTCCTTGACTCTTTCACTCTTTTTTGAGCTCGATCGCGAGGGGACGTTGAAAATATTTTTTGACAAGCGATTTTGTTGCCATAATGAGATCCTCCTGTTTTAACTTATGTAAAGAATCGGTTCTCTTGTCATTAGGGAACATGTGAATTTTGAAAATTCGTCGAACGCCAATCTTCGTAATCGTTGACTTTCGCTCTGTTTGTACTTGAAGTTTTTCAGTCAGCGTAGACAGTCGACAGAACGGTATTTAAATACCTGTGCACGTTCTAAAGATCGATATGTATTTAATATCTCCTATGAAATATCGAATCTTACACGGTGAACTAGTTCCCCGTCGACCAACGAGTACCGATCGATTAATTCCAAGGATCCTATCCAGCAACTTTTACGCGCCATTTTTTCTTGTCGGACAGGTTGCCCCGGGTTGTAAGTCCTTAAATGCATCCATGCGCGTCTCATAACGTTCGCCCGATTATCTGTTCATTCATTTCGCTTAATTGCGAACACCGTTATCAGCCTGCCTCTACGACGTCCGAGGCGCACGCTTTATCTGCGGCCGTTTGATAAAAAGGACAGGTTTACTCGTACGCAGATCACGTTGAGTAAATTCGTATGTGGGTAACTGTGGCTCGGGGAGGCGAGTGAATTGTTATTAAAAAAGATCCGAGAATGACAAAATAATCGTGCAAAGACTATGGAGAAAATTAAAATTAAAAAAAAAAGAAAACGAGATTAATTTTAAGAAATAATTGCTCGAGATAAAGGAATTGTTTTAATTTTCAGATTAATCGCCAGGATGGAGCCACTGAACTTTAGATTAATCATTACAAAAGGAGTTGCCTGGATATCTTGGAACTGTCAGTTCCAAACTCTGGAGATCTAACAAATTTCTCGCTTCGTTCCCTCCGATGGGTAATACAGAGTGAATTAAGAGACGAAAATCAATATCATCGGGAATATCGTGGTAAACAACTGGGGTCTGTGGACTGTGCGAAGCCAACGGAATGGCTCTAGACGTTCTTAATGCATTTAACGTGGAATGCAACTCTTACGTTCACTGGATCGACCGGCGCAGCTCGGCTACGAACGCTCGTTTCGTCCGACGTTAACCGGAGCTACAATGGCGAGCCGCTACAATGTAGGCCTTTGAGCGGCGCAAAAATGTGAGCCGTAACCGTGGGCGATACGATCGTCATTTAATAATTTACGGCTGGGTGGTCTACTCGCCGATCAAGATGAAAATCCATCATCGCTTTTGCAAAAAAAAGAAAAGAAAAAAACAAAAAACAAAACAGCTCACACTCTCGAATAGAACAGCGTATCGATCTCGGTTAAGGTAGCGAGGATCATTGGTCAGTGATGAAGAAACGAATTGCAACGCTCATTGTACACGCTTGTTCGCACGTTGATTTTTGATAGGAGCGATCGCAACACGCTTTGAAAGTTGCTTGAAGCGCATCTGGCTTGATCAAGTTTTGTCCAGAGGGATGCGTGATTTACGAGCTTGCGATTACGACGAGCTGCTAATGGAACTGTCCGTGAACTCCTTCTCGTTACAAAACAGATTAATCGTAATGTGAATTTAATGAATCGCGTCGCGGTAAAAAATTTAGGAACAACCTGTATCAAACTGGACAGCGATTGTAATCTGGCGATGATCGTCTGTGATCATAATCTACGCACAACCTGACAGGAGTTACCATTCACTCCGGAAACATTGAAATAACCTGAATCCCAAGTTATTCCACTCTCGGAGTTGAGCGTTAACCACCAGCGCTGGCAACTGATTGCGGACCATAACGAGTGACCGAACCGTATACAATAATTCCGTCGCTTTCTTCTTGAACTCGTCGGATAGAAATTATTGACAAGTAATCAATTCATTATTTGCTTTGCCTGGGTTATATTTAAATATACTTATATAAAGAAATTTATATAATTATACTATATTTATATAATTATGTTATTATAAATTATTATTATATAAATATAATTATATTATTATAAATTATTAATATTATATAAATATAATTATATTATTATATAAATATTATTTCATACATTTATATAATTATAAATATTAAATGAACAATATATGTGTCGTGGCACGTCGGAAATATTTGGCCCAAAATTGCAATATTTTCTCGGTTTTAAGCATATTTAAAGTATAACCAAGTATAAGTATTGCAGTTTTGCAAAAATGACTCGGCAGATACGGGATGAAATAATGAAACACATTAAAAATCGCGACGAAGGGAGTGTTGAATGTTAATTTAAATGTTTCAGTGCAGAGGACGCGAGGGGAAAATAGGAAAAGTGGTCCAGGAAGCCTAATCGCGACGACCGGGGGCACATTACGCGGAACACGTCCAGCGGTACAGGTTTAACGGTAAAGGCGGATAAACGGCTCATCTGCGGTGCTCGTACGATTCCTTAAACGATGACGAAACGTCGGGAATGTTTCGTGGTGCACCGCGTGCGCGCTGCACGGTCACGATCAGGAATGTCCTTTTGCGAGCTGACGTTCGCGTGCCTTCGATCCACATTCCGCAGTCCTGCCAAGAATGCGCATCGCCAGTTGTAAACGATACCCGTAGAAAAACCGCTACACGGCCCGACTTAAACAAAAGAGAGAGAGAGAGAGAGAGAGAGAGAGAGAGAGAGAGAGAGGCCTGGTGGATGAAAATAATTACTAACGAATTCGAAAACACGCTGCCCCTCCTTGATCTCTATGCTCGTTGCCCGATCGTTGATTATTTTCATCTCAGACGGCGCTAATTCAACAGAACTGATTTGATTCCTCTTGGAATGAAGACGTGAAGTCGCGGACAATGATAGTAGACAGATAATTTATATACCTCTCCGCGGGAAATGGCTGCAGATGGAATTTTCATAATTTTCTTTTTGCAGGAGAAATGATTTCCAAGAGCGCCCGTTTGATGATTTATAGTTTCATGAACTTGAAGAAGCGGGGAGAGAGGAATTAGAGACACGGAGTACGACGAAAGTATATTTTATTTTATGTGCTCGGCGACTACTGCAAGCTACTAATCGTCGCGGAGACATCAGGGTCCCACATTAATAGAGATATTTGGATTCTGTTCGATAAAGTACGGCCTCGGTAAACGAGCGTATCTTCCTTATCAATTTTCAACGGCACGCAGTCCGCCATAATGCTCGAACACGCAGTAACACCAGCGTCGTTTTCCCGTATCGCAGCATCGAAACACGGACTTTATTGCACGAGACACACACCGTGAATACGAGAGTCGTCGATCCACTAAAACGTAAAAACTTATGTCGTCGGGGAACACGATCAACTCACCATCCCTCCCCCCCTCCATCGTCCATTTTTTCATGGTGACGAGAACATCTCAAAAATGTTACAAGTGTACTTTCATGCAGATGAAGGACGCTTGCAAATGACTTAATTTTGCATAAACTTAAGAATCGAAATGATCACTTTCTTAAGTACAGAGGATGCAAGTTTGATTGTCAATTTTTCGAACAACTTAGTTATGAGGATGAAAGTTACTAAGAATCAATTGTCACAGTTGCTTGATTTAACAAGTGCTCTTTTTTATTCTCTGCACGCTCCAATTTAACAAAAAATAACAAGCCAACAAGTGGTAACAATGTTGCGACGTTTTAATCAGAGATACCTTGTACGGTTATAGGGCACAAGGTTGATCGAAATGACTCCGACAGTACCCAAAGGGACATTCATCGCTACGAAACGAATAAAATCAGCTTTCGTAATGACGAACCGACCGAGAAACGTTGTTGTTCCAGTCTCTGGCCAGCGACCACATTCCGCAATATTTCGTTCCTGGCCAATGCAACGAACTGCAGATGACACTGCCATAACAAAGTTAAGACGATGTTTCTCACTCGAGAAGAATTCGATACCCCATTCGCGCTAACCACAGGTCCCTGAATTATTATTAAATCAATCGTTAATTCCATCTTTCGAGTAAATCGCGCACACGTATGTGCATATCCGTGCAGAATAAAATTGTAAATCGAAGTAACGATTTACAACGCCGCTTCAAGTTGCCTCGATTTAAAATTTAATTAGAATTGATCACGCTGGAAGGCTGTTCAGAAGAAAAGTTCAAATTGCCACGGCGTTACAACGGGATGTGAAACAGTATCGAACAGCTGGTGAACGATAACCGAACGAAGCGAAGATCTATTAAGTTAGAAGGTCGCCCTTTTTCGATTTTACGGATGCAACTATTTCGACAGAGTCGTAAATCAGGAGTGTGCAGGTCTCGTTTTGGAATCGAGATAGTTGATACGATGATGTTTGTACAACGAAATAAGTATTGGTAAAACAGTGGAAACATCTGAAGCCTCAAGTGAGTTTGACACATAATTTTCTCAAAACAAAGAATGATGCTCGAAACAACCATTTTTATTTTATACTTTATATCGATATGTATTTCTGTATCACCCTGTACATGTAGCCACACGCATGACCGGAATTTTGAAGCGTCCTGTACTGCTTTCTCTGACAAGTGCTAAAAAGAGAAACCTGGGAGATGCATACGAGGTCACCGGCATAAAATCTGTGGTTAACTTAAAAACCAAATATTTATAAACATTTTATCGGTCATTGATATCGATTGTTCACACGGAAGAGCTGCAAGACACTCTCAATTCATGGAATTACTCGTAATAATGTAACGACTTAATTTTTAATAACAATCAAACACGTTACACTTGTGCAAGTTAATTTAATTTCAATATTTCAGAACTGTGGTGTTCAGAGCGGATGTAGAACAGAGTACCGGAAGAGGACGAGTTCTGAGAATAATTGTTTCACCGCAAAATCGACCGTGACTCACGACGACATTAAGTCACGCATCCTACGTAAATCCTGCGATTCATTATACAACTGACACGGTGACATCATCAATTTTCCCTTAGAAAAAAACACCGTTGTAAGGACAGTCATAAATCAATATTTGATTTTGCGATCTTGCATCACTGCCAAAAATAAATGTCGCAGATATTCACACCGATTAGTAACAGGAAAATAAGGGATATTAAATATATGTAAGTCATTGCAAAAGAGCTCTGCTTCGTCCAGCTCGGAATCATACAAATTACGAATCATTAATATTAATTCTTGCAGTTATATACGAAATAATTTCATATATAAAATTGTAAAGAGAAGAGTCTAAAAATCTCATAAACTGTAACTTGTCATTTCACTGATATCAGTTGACAGAGTACTGTAAAGTTATATAAGAAATAATTTCATGTATAACTTTATATATGAAATTGTAAAAGGGAAGATCTCATAAACTGTAACTTGTCATTTCACTGATACCAGTTGATAGAGTATTGTAAAGTTATATAAGAAATAGTTTCATGTATAACTTTATATATGAAATTGTAAAAGGGAAGATCTCATAAACTGTAACTTGTCATTTCACTGATACCAGTTGACAGAGTACTGTAAAGTTATATAAGAAATAATTTCATGTATAACTTTATATATAACATTGTGGAAGGGAAGTCTGAAAATCCCATAAACTGTAACTTGTCACTTTACTATGTCACTTTACTATGTCAGCTGATGGATTATTGTGCAATCAGGTCCAGAAAATCAATCAAATTTTGACAAATTGTGACGATACTTGTGAAAAGACCTGATATTTTAATTCGCGTGGAATTCCTCGCAACTCTTTCTCTGATCTTTGCACTATGTCCCCGTTCCAATTACTCCCTCCCGCGACATAAAATCGCAACACTGACTGATAACGACAGATCGTTCCAATTAATTGTTTACCAAATTCTTGCTTTATCGTGGTCTCGAGACGAAGGTTATCACACGGTTGCTTGAATCTGGTTATTTTCTTTGAATATATATATATGTAACCTACGACAGCAGTCACTCCAATTCCCGGCCCCTTTCACGATAATTGCTAAGAGATGCAAGTCACACGTTCCCCCGACTGCACTTTCACCGAAACTTTTTGCTCGGCCCTTTCAACGAGCAGGCTTTTAATCCATACGTGGAAATGCATAAAGACGAATTCTTTCATTCATCGGTTTTTTTGCTGGTCGAGTGAGGTAACACTCGCGTGAATCTCTCGTTGGCTTTCTTTCTCTGCAAGCGGCATAGAATTACGAATATAGACAGATACAAAATTACTCCAAATCAAAATCAATAAAATAACTAACGATAAAAGTAAGATAAGAAGACTGAAAGCCAAAGGCTCGGAAAGTTTAAAGATCTTTCTACTTTCTTATTACACTGCACATTATTACTACTATAAATTAAGAATTACTACTATAAAATAACCGTTAATAATTATTATATATAAAACTGTAATAATCATTATAAGTTAATAATTGTCATTACAGTTCATACAGTCATGTTATCAATATATCATATTGTAAATTAGTAATTATTACATATAAAACTGTAATAATTATCACAAGTTAATAATTATCATATATGAAACTGTAATAGTTATTATCATACATAAAACTGTAAATAATTATTACCACCGTAAAATAAGGAAGAAGGTAGAATACGAAGGACACGCAGGAAGATTTTAACTTGATTTTCTGACAAACTGAGCATCTTCTGAGCATCTTCTCCAACTATCTCAGAAGGAGATATCTGATTCGAGTTTTGTTCATCTCAGATTCCACTTCCCGATGCCTTTGATTAAAACGTTATCTCGTCATCGACGCGATTGTAAATGAAACGTTGCCAGGGAAAAGTATCAAGAGAAGAAGTGTCGCCGAGTTGTACGCACGCCTGGAGGCGTCGGTCCAAGGTGTGGACAGGCTCGTAAAAGCGGTTCTTCGTTGCGGAACCAGCGTCTAACGTGAAATGATCGGCACACGAGCAACGTATGTGCCCCGTCTGGTTTCATTTCACATCTGCGGGCCTCACGGTCTAGCAAGTTTCGCCTCGGTCGCTGACCCTTCCTTCCCTCTTTCTCTCCCTCTGCCCCGCCGTTTCGCTCCTTTGATCGGGCCTCCGGTTTCTGTCCCTCTTCCAGAGATCTCCTCCCCCCCTTTTCTCCTCTGGCCGCTCTTTGATTGTACCCTTCGATTTCGATCCCTTTCGTTTATCCGTCCTCGCACGGTCCTTTCTATCCTCCGACCAGTTCCAGTCGATCCAACGTCTCAAAAATATCTCTAACGTCGTCCGGGAGTGTGCAAAAATATTCCGCCAGTCCGAAACGAAAGATATTTATATATACTTGTATATTTCAATGACAATTTGATGATCAGTAACTCGATGTTTCAGTACTCTGTCAGCGTCTTCGCTCGAGTATCCAAAACTTCAACGTTATTGACACTCTGACAAACCAATCCAATTTTCCACTGTAGACTCTAAGTGCAAAGAATGTACGTATGTATATAATTATACAATTTGTACGATTACACGCTTGTACAGCTCGTAGGATCCAATTAATCCAGGTCTTTAATTCCAAGTGTTTCGTTTATACTCTTCAGGTAGCATCCCTTGTTCGTTTCGGGGGATTTCACGAGTCCTAGAAGGTTCGAGGTTTCCTTATGATACGAATTTTATCGTACTTTCGTAAAATAAATTATTTAATTAAATTAACTCCCAACTCTCCTAATAAATATTTAAATAAAATCCACATAAATTTTATTGTACCGTCGACTTTCTTAACGTAAATTAATTACTCCTGATAAGTAATTGTTGGATGACCAACCCAGACAATATCGGATCTACGCTAATAATGACAACGAGCTAGCAACAGTGAACATAAAAGTGAACTGTGAATAGTTAGTCATAAGGGCAAGATCCAATACTTGGTCATCTATGCTCCTTCCCCTTCCACTTGAGGAACCAAATATATATAAGGACATGTTTTACAGTAGAGAGTTAGAATACTACAGAATACTACAGAATACTACAGAATACTGCAGAATACTACAGAATACTACAGAATACTACAGAATACTGCAGAATACTACAGAATACTACAGAATACTACAGAATACTGCAGAATACTGCAGAATACTGCAGAATACTACAGAATACTACAGAATACTACAGAATACTACAGAATACTGCAGAATACTACAGAATACTACAGAATACTACAGAATACTGCAGAATACTGCAGAATACTGCAGAATACTGCAGAATACTACAGAATACTACAGAATACTGCAGAATACTACAGAATACTACAGAATACTGCAGAATACTACAGAATACTACAGAATACTACAGTACAGTTAGACAGAATTAGAATACTACAGTAAAGTTAAACAGAATAGAGTATTACAATAGATAGAGACAGACTAGAAGATCACAGAACATTCTATATCATTTTATATCATTCTATATCATCATACATCATACACGACCACGAACAAGGAATAAACTCTTCAAAATTATAAGCGTGGTGACTCCATTACACGGAATCCAACATAATTGAATTAAATCAACTCCCAACTCTCCTAATAAATACTTAAATAAAATCCATATGAATTTTATTGTACTGTCGACTTTCTCAACGTAAATTAACCCCTGATAAGTAATTGAATTAAATCAACTCCCAACTCTCCTAATAAATATTTAAATAAAATCTATATGAATTTTATTGTATTGTCGACTTTCTCAACGTAAATTAACCCCTGATAAGTAATTGAATTAAATCAACTCCCAACCTCCCTAATGAATACTTAAATAAAATCCACACACGAAGTAATTTACGACACATCTTTTAATAATAATTTCGAGACGAAAATTACTAATAACCGACAGAAACTGCTTCTTCTCCAGAAACCTACGTTAGTCCTTGCCTCTCCTTGAGACTGGACACTTAAAAAATATAACCCTCGTGCACGTGGCTGTTTTAAGTTGCTAAGGGGGAGGGGGGGAGGCTATGGTTTCTGAGAATGGCCCGAGGATACCTCCCTAATTACTGTCGGCTCGGATTCTTTCGGTCATGGGAACAGCCCTTGGCCGGTCCGCGTTTTAGACGCAGTTATCTTGTCAGAACCTTGGAAACATAGTTGGAGAGAACGCTCCGCGAGAATTATTACAACCCCTCCCGACTCCTCTCTCTGTAAAAATTTGCATTTTTATCAACTATCAAAATTCCTTTAATCCTTCGATCGCGTCTTCCTTTCTAAATTCGTTTCTACAACTTCCAATTTCCCTCCTTTTGCTCTTCTCTTCCATTCCAAATGTTCATTTCAATTTTTTTTCTTGAAATTTCAGAATTTACTCTCAGAATAGAAGAGAATTTTTTTAGAAGCTCTTTCGAAACAAGAGTGAAATATATCAGAATACAGAAAATAATTCGTGGACGTAGACGTTACCGTAAAAAAACGCGTTGATCACGTTTGAAAAAGCACAGTCGCGACGTATGTTCGTAAATGAACAGCGAACAACAATCTTTGCGAATTCCGATGGAGATTTCTGTCGAAGATTTTGTCATGCAAATTAAATGTCACGCCAACTGTGGAAATACTTGCAGCTAAATAAACGATTTACGAACAATTCCAGATTGTTCGGTCGTTTTATTGTTCTCCGGTGTGTCGCAAATTGGTGGATAGAAAATTTTCAGGGAACGGTGTTGAAAAGGCTGGGAAATAATCGAATTTAATTGCATGGTGTTTCGACGTGCAGAATTGTAGAATTTAAATCGAAAGCCTTCCGTCGGCGGCGTCGATTATGAGCAGGTACATAAATTTAATACACCGCCTGAGATCACGTCCGCATATTTTACGCTTTTTATACGCGATTAGCAAGATGCTTTACGTAACGGCGCTGTCGCGGAATCGCGGCAACACGAGCGAACGGTAATAAGCACGCGCGAAACGTGTCCTTTCCACGAATAACTTTCCATCCGCGATCACTCGCTCGATCGACTCGTCATTTAGTAATAAAGCGAGACGAAATTGTTCGGAATTTATCCCATTTTTCTCTCTTTTGTAACAATTTTCTTTCTTTTCTTTTTTTTTTTTTTTTGTGTAAAGAATTTTGTTGCAATCAAGTCTGTTTTTTTGAACAATTTTCAAAATCATTCAATTTATTGTTATTTGAAATTTCTTTTAATCCTTTAAATCAATTAATTTATTTTATTTTTTTTTCAATTTTTATATCAATTAATATTTATTTAATAAAACCAATATTGTTATTATTTTTATTTATAATTTTAATTATTATAATTAGAGGTACAATAGTTTTATTTTCTTATTTTATTTGTTTAGTTAATTTGCAAAAAATAAATAAAATTAAATTAAAATCATATTATTTTTTATCATATTTATTTATTTTTATATCTATATTTTTATATATAAAATTAAATTATTTATTTATATTAAAAGATTTTAAAATTTTTGATAATTCTTTTAATTATTCAATAAATAAATTATTTTATTTTCCAAATTTATTCTGAACGATAATTTCTTTCGATGTCTCTTAAAAAAACTTCACTTTTTTTAACGTTAATGATTTTTCTTTCTGACATTTTCTTTTTTTTGATGAAAGGATTTTCTTCCAATTACTTCTATAATTTTTTTATAATTTTCTATAATCTCTATAAAATCCATAATTTTCTCTATAAAATCTATAATTTTCTATAATCTTCTCTATAAGATCTATAATTTTCTATAATCTTCTCTGTAAAATCTATAATTTTCTATAATCATCAAAATTATTCACTATTCATCACAATTTAGTCTATTTAACAATTCCTTTCAATATCTTTTTAGAAATTTCACTTCATCCAATAATTTATTCTATCTACTAATTTATTCCTTAATAAATAACTCTAAAAATTTATTAAATCCTTTCTAAATCTAGATTTCCCCCTAGATTTAACATACCTCGCCTCACCTCATGTATGTAAGTATAGGCTCCAAAACTCGAAATCAATTTTAATTTCAAATTAATTTCAATTAATCTAAAAGTGTTCTTAACTTCACTCTGAAAAAAAGAAAAAACGAAAAATATCCTTTTCCTCTAAATCTAAATCTTTCCCCACGTATGTACAGCGTAGAACAATTTTATCAAAGTGCAAGAATATTTACAACGTGTTCATTTATCAATCAAACTACACGTGCACTTGACAGACCGGATGCGTGCGTGACAAATCCGAGTAATAAACGACGAACGATCGGTTCACAGGGACGACAATAATCGTGGAGAACCACGCCTAATCGAATTCGGCGCGCGAATTAATCATCGTGGAATCGAGCAACGAACGACGACGACGACGACAGTTTCCCACTTGGATCGTTGAAAAGGACACGAGTTATTTCTGAATGGTGATCCCCGGTTTAACGCATTCCATAAACGTCCCGGCGATTTTTCATCCAGCTTTAGAAAGTCGCGGGAAAACAGGCGCGGCAAGCGCGGCGAATTTCGAATCGCGAAAGTATTCGACGAGGAAAGTTCTCTGCCGGTGAAATTAACTATTTATTCAGGAAAATAACTATTTACTCAGGGTTCATAACTTCTCGAGTAGACAGTACTTGCCAGAGAAAGAAGAGGAGACTTCAGAAGACAGTTCAGAAAAAGAAGAAATTATAAGATAAACACCATATTTTTATTATAACACCTTATAATTTATTATTTGTTTATTATTTATTTATTTATAAGTGAGTTCCACTCGAATCTAAAGATCATTACTATTAACATAATTATTAATAATATTACTATACATTTAGACATTATTAAAGTTTTGGATCTTTTTTTCACAAAAACAAAGTAACAAAAAAACTTATGAATATTCTGACAACGCTGACAATTATTACTACGTTGCCGTCGTCACGATAATAATGCTAGTCACGTACAATGCATGTAGTATTTGGGTGCACTTCTCATGGTCGATACAACCATAGAGCTTCGAGAAGACATCCTACGTGTACGCGGAACTTGCGGCGAGGCCCTACAAGTGCAAAGTCCTCGTGAATGGCCTCTATGCTTCGTAGCTTATGACATAATAGTTTTATGTATGCCGCATATGGCGCGGTGTAATGCACTTACGGGATCGTGGGCGTTAGATGCGTCCGAAAGACGTTGTTTCTATTGTGACTTTTGTAATTTATTCGCGTCGTACGACTCGTCGTAAACCGTTGGAAATTGTGTCTCTTGTCTCCACAGATGCAGAATATGTAATATAATGTAAGAACTCAAGTTCTTGTATTGTATCTTTCTACATACTATATCTCACAATATTCTTTGAAACCGAGCGTTTCTTAATCTTGATACTCATCAAGAAAGTTTACGTTTTTACACGTGAAGAATTTCCTTCTATGGTTGAAGAATAGTAAAACTCTCTTTTAAAAGTGACATCCCTTTCCAAAACGTGAAAGTTGTCTCCACAGATACAAAATATATCTGCTAGATTCTGTTTTCTTTGTAAAAACTCAAGTTTTTATACTGTATCACTCTAGATACTAGATCTCACAATATTCCTTGAAACTGAGCATTTCTTAATCCTGATATTCATCAAGAAAGTTTACGTTTTTACACGTGAAGAATTTCCTTTTATGGTTGAAGAATAGTAAAACTCTCTTTTAAAAGTGACATCCCTTTCCAAAACGTGAAAGTTGTCTCCACAGATACAAAATATATCTGCTAGATTCTGTTTTCCTTGTAAAAACTCAAGTTCTTGTATTGTATCTCTCTATATGTGTCTCACAATATTGTCATCATTAGAAACTGAGAATTTTTAACTGATATTTATCAAGAAAGTTTTACACTTGAACAATTTCCTTTCATGATGGAAGAATAGTAAACTCTCTTATAAAAGTAATATCCTATTCCAAAACGTGAAAGTTGTCTCCACAGATACAAAATATATCTGCTAGATTCTGTTTTCTTTGTAAAAACTCAAGTTTTTGTACTGTATCACTCTAGATACTAGATCTCACAATATTCCCTGAAACTGAGCGTTTCTTAATCCTGATATTCATCAAGAAAGTTTACGTTTTTACACTTGAAGAATTTCCTTTAATGGTTGAAGAATAGTAAAACTCTCTTTTAAAAGTGATATCCCTTTCCAAAATGTGAAAATTGCCTCCACAAATACAAAATATATCTGCATACTGATAGATTCTGTTTTCCTTGTAAAAACTCAAGTTCTTGTATTGTATCTCTCTATATGTGTCTCACAATATTGTCATCATTTGAAACTGAGAGTTTTTAACTCTGATATTCATCAAGAAAGCTTCGGTTTTACACTTGAAAGATTTCCTTTTATGATGGAAGACTCTCCTTTAAAAGTGATATCCTTTTTCAAAACGTGAAAGTTGTGTCCACAAGTACAAAATATATCTGCATACTGATAGATTCTGTTTTCTTTGTGAAAACTCAAATTCTTGTATTGTATCTCTCTATATATATCTTACAATATTGAAACTGAAACTGAAAGTTTTTAACTCTGATATTCATCAAGAAAGCTTTTACATTTGAAGGATTTCCTTTTATGATAGAAGACTCTCCTTTAAAAGTGACATCCTTTTCCCAAAAAGTGAGTTTCACGTTCCAAAATCTCCAACTATTATTATTTGTTTCTCTAGAGACGATCAGGCACTGTGTACAGCATATCGTCAACGACAGGATCCAAGGAAGCTCGATCACGAAGCACGGGTTCTCTCGTTACCGGAAGTAGCAGCCACGCGTCACATATCTCACCGCTTCTCTCACGGTTTCACGTGTTCATTCTTCTGAATTTTAATACACCATCGAGATTCGCATTAATGCTCAGGTGGTAATTTTCGCTTTTAATTTTCTCGTTTAGCGGTGCTCGAGTAGAACGAGGGCTGATAGCCTCGGGTGTAACGAAACGATCGAGTCGGATATCGGATGATACAGCAACATTCGTTATTAATGTCCACGGCCGAGGAAAAGCGCCTCGCGAAGAAATTTTTACTTGCGTAACACGGTATCTCGGTTGCGTAACACAGAACGCGAAATACCGTGTCGCGAAATGGGGAAAAGACAATCGCGAAAGCGTGAGAATTATTTCTGCATGTCCTCGCCGACGAACAATTAGATCCATTGGCTTAATGAACCATGCTGCTGGCGTCTGTGACGTCCGGGAGAAATTTTCTAATCCTCCCGAGAGGAAGATGTCGAACGTGATAATTTGTTCGTTCGTGAAGATGTGTTAAGACGGGGAGGAAGGAGGCCAAGTAGTTTTTGTTTGACTACGTCTTAGTGTAAATTTAAACCACAATAAATCGACAATTGTTGATTCGTCGAAGTGAATTTTAACTTTGCACACTTCCGAGAAGCATAAAATTCTGCGTTTCAGAAGTAAGATTCGTCAGGTATTTCCAGATTCTAGATTTTTCCTAGATTTTCTTCTTCAATTGGGAACGTGAAAGAAATCCCTGAATATGTGTTTCTAGAGTTGCGTTTCCTTGAAAATGTTTTGTCGAGGACGACTTGACTACTTTCTTTTTTTTTTTACAAAAATTAAGTAATAAAAAATTTGTGATTTAACAAAAAAATAAGTGACTATAATTAAGTAATAAAAAATTTGTGATTTAGCCAAAAATAAGTGACTATAATTAAGTAATGAAAAATTTGTGACTAACAAAAAATAAGTGACTATAATTATGTAATAAAAAATTTGTGATTTAGCCAAAAATAAGTAACTATAATTAAGTAATAAAAAATTTGTGATCTAACCAAAAATAAGTAACTATAATTAAATAGTAAAAAATTTGTGACCAACAAAAAATAAGTGACTACAATTCAATAATAAAAAAATTGGTGATTTAAGCAAAAATAAGTGACTATAATTAACTAATAAAAAATTTGTGATTTTACCAAAAATAAATGACTGTAATTAAGTAATAAAAAATTTGTGATTTAGCCAAAAAGTGACTATAATTAAGTAATAAAAAATTTGTGGTTTAACAAAAAATAAGTGACTATAATTAAGTAATAAAAAAAACTTGTGACTAACAAAAGATAACTGACTATAATTACGTAATAAAAAAATTTATGATTTAACAGAAAACAAGCGACTATTTAACAAAAAGATAAGTTTTGTCAAATAGTCACATAAAAATGTACGTACTTGAAAAACGTACGTATGTACATGTATATGTACTGGAAAAAAAACACATGCACGCCTGGAGGGACATCCGATTCGAATGAATGGAACACGATTAATTAATCCTACCTTTGTGTGAAGGAACGCCAGGGACTTGTTCACGTTCTCGATTTTGTGCACGCGCATGCGACCATTGTTAGGCTTGGCCAGTCGTTCGCCGGAGATGATCTCCAGCAGTTTCAGCAGCTTCTTGCCGTCCGCTAGATCCGTAAATAAATCCTCCACTTCCATACGTGCCTGCGAAGTGAAAGTAATCGAATTCAACAAGGATCTATACGCCGTGGAATCACTTCCTGTCTAGATACGCCAACGTGATTGCAAGTAACGTGACATTTCTTTCCTACAAAGGCACCGTCCAAACTTGAACCTGCACGGCCAATTCTGCCTCAACTCGAGAAATTTGAAAAGTTCTCTAACTCTGGTCTTACTGCCTTTTCAAAAAAAAAAAAAAAAAAGAAAAAAGAAATGAATTTTCTTGAAACAACAATACCTTCAGCAGAAACGAGTTGATCCATTTGGTGAACGTCTTCTTCTGTATGTGCAGACGTTCCTCCTGCAGGGCCTTGATACGGCCCTGCTCGAACCTCAGCGTGTCCTCCCTCTGAGTCATTCTTTTCTGTATGTCGGTACCACCCCTGTATTTGTCGATTCTGGATGGCGGATAGCTCGGTGGCACGTAGTCGTAAATGTGGCTCCTGTTCTGGGGTGCAGCGCCAAGCCCAGCACCGGGCACATACTGCGCCCCTGAAACACCAAACATTTCGCCAGAATTAGACACGGCTTCAAACACGCCGCATAACATACCGGTGGTTTCCGACAGTTTGCACAGAAGCACCCTCGCGACGGAAACGAAGAGGAAACGTTTCTTTCCAAACGGCGGTGACATTTCACAGAAATGGAGGGGAGGAGGAGTTTCTTACGAGTGTCGGGGGAAATTTTCCAGTGATTCTATTTCAGCGACTGGTGGTAAAATGTATGGTACAGAGACAAATACATGATGCAGAGAGCTAAGAATCATGACGAGATAAATCAACCCAATCAATCGTATTCAGCCTACCGAGTATAGATTATAACGTGATTCTTTTCACAATTGAAATTAATGGTCAAAATGACCAATTAATAATTTTCTGTGAAAATTTTGTATACTTGTGACAGTGTGTCTTTTAGATACTCGAACAATTTTTAATAAAATATTTAAATATGAAGTATATTAATTTTAAATATATAAATATGAAATATGTTAATCTTAAATATATAAATATGAAATATATTAATTTTAAATATATAAATATGTAATATATTAATTTTGAATATATAAATATATTAATTTTAAATATATAAATATGAAATATACTGATTTTAAATATTTAAATATAAAATATATTAATTTCAAATACATAAATGTGAAATACATTAATTTTAAATATATAAATATATTAATTCTAAATATATAAATATGAAATATACTGATTTTAAATATATAAATATAAAATATATTAATTTCGAATACATAAATGTGAAATACATTAATTTTAAATATATAAATACATAAATATGTTAGGCTTGTGTTCTTTACTGTATTATTAACTTTTCCTTGTTACGAATATATAATATTATAATATTATTATTACAATGTATTATTAACTTTACCTCGTTACGAATATATAATATTATAATATTATCACACACGAATACATAATATTATATATTACAATATTATAATACACATTATATACAACATAAATTATATATAAGTAATTCAGTCCCTGACTGAACAAACTTAATTCCAATCTCTTTATTCCTACATCCATCGTTCAACACCTGAAACCACAAAAACAATTATCCACAATTTTCGAAAGTCAATAAGCATCGAAGCTTGTTTATCCTGTTGATACTTCTATTTATCCAGTGAATCCTGGTACGAAGGCGAAGCGAAGACAGTCCTATTAAATCCCAGTTTTTTCGCTCGCCCGCCAAAGCGAGCGATTCGCATTCGCGTGCACGTTTATTCGGTGGTTTGTTCGGTCCGTACAAGGCGGGAAAAAATTTATGACACATGCCGGTCCGCACGACGATAGCAACGATAAACCGTGGACAATAATTCTGTCGAGTCACGAACGCCGAGTAAAAAACGAAACGGCTCTACCGGATAAACGTCGTTCGCGCTTGCTCTTTATTTACCTTGCGCGCATTTCGCCCCTCTCTCTTTCTCCTTTTTCTTTTTTTTTTTCTTATTATGACCCGACATTGTCCGCCGAAAGACGCGGACAATCGATTTTACTCGGCGATTCAACTCGTAAAAGTCACCGGAACCGGGCGAAAGAAACGGAAGATCGACCGTAAAAAAAGTCAATCAATCGCGATTTTTGAACCTCGATCTTGTTACCAGGATGTTCGACGACGCCCTGATCTAGAATTTATCTCGAATAAGAAACGTCCCCGTGCTTCTCATTCGAAAACGGAATTTTCGTTTGTTCACGCGACCGCGAGGAAGAAACTTGGAAGACTCCTCTTCGAACAACAATCGCTTATCGCGTGACTCTCGATGATAATCTATCAACCGATAATTTATCAAAGGCAAACAATAAAGCGTCGTGTTCACGAAATTTTTTTTTTTTTTCCTCTTGGAACCTGATCTCGGTAACAGAAACGTTTCAGAGGAAATACGCGTAAAGAGAAGATTCTCTCTGCAAACAAAAGGCGATTAAAATGAAAGTGTTTTTAAAGGGAATGAATTATGGTTATTGAACTTTGGCACGTTACAAAGTCCAGCCACGCGTGCCTTATCGCACGCTGATGTATATGTATCCCAATAATCAATTCATATCGCGCATTATCGCTCGAGATTAACTTCAGCGAGTGGTCGGGCAATTTTTCCTCCCCCCCGAGGGGGAGAGAGAAAAGAAAAGCATCATACGAAGCAGAAAATCGAAGAAAACGACGCAGGCGGCTGTTTCGTGGCGGATAATTTTCTATTTCCGCGACGTGGTGATGATTCCTCCGCTCTCCGGAGAAGATACCTTATCGAAACCTGGCGATAGCCTCGTAATTGAAATAGTCGCGACAATAACGCGATGACACAGTTTCCCCTTCGTGCAACTTCACTACAAGCGATCCTTATTATTTCTGGCAACCTGAACACTTTGAAATTTAAAAACCCCTGATGAACTTTTTTTAAACATTCTTGTGTAATACTCTGTTTGAAACAGTCGGTGATAAGATAATGGAAATTTATGGATCATAAAACGGCGAGATTCGATTTTGAAAAAAAAAAAAAGTATTAATTATACGGCCAATGAAGTTTATTGCTCAATAACGAATATTTGCAATATACTATATACTATACTTACTATGTTATACTATACTTACTATAATATAGTATAGTTAATAATATACTATACTTACTATTTCAGAATCATTTTCAACTATTACTACGGAGCTCCGATTTAAAATTATCCCTAATTGGGGAAAATACATGCATTATGATACAACCAGCACGAACTAAGAATTAACTAATTGTGAAAGATAAGATTCGCTTAAAAAAAAAAAAAAAAAAATGCTACCACGAACAATTTATTCCAATTGGTTCATTCCAACGACGTTCATTCCGGTTGCAAACCCTCCTTCGGTACATACGCTATCTAAGCAGCGAGTGAACCGATTGCAATTAATTGAGCTCGGTAACTAAATACCACAGCTCGTGCTGCGATATCGTTTATGTCGACGTGCGCGCACGACGCACACGACGCGGTGTCGTTGGAAAACATATTCAGCAAGAATGCTCATTATGTTAATCGCGCCGGTATCTCGAAATTGATGATTGCCTGAACACAGGAGAGTGGTCGGTTTCCATTGCAAAACTACTAGAGCTAATTAACTGCGCGCCTCAACGATGGAAATATGTAATTTGTGTGTCGTTGTCGCACCTGAGAATTCTTGCACTTCTCAGATAACGAACAGTGACTATAAATAGTTGAAAAACAATGCACGAACGATACGTCGCGTTACGTCAACCGAATGTTGTTTCTAAAAGTAGCATAGGATAGGATATACATTTACGTACGCCACAATTAGTAAAATTTAACTCGTTTATTAATCTTAATAGTGGTTACTAATGAAATAATTGTATTATATGTTCATCAGTAATGAAATTCTACTCGTTCATTAATCTTAATAATGCTTACCAGTAAATTAATAAAATTGAACTCGATTGTCAATCTCAAAGATGTCTTTTCCTTCCAAGAATTCAGCCCTGGCCTCTTGCGCTAGTAACTGGTTCGCGGACCATAACGAGTGACCAAACCGTATAGAGTGATTTGTCTTCTTTTTCGAATTCATCATATATATATCACTGGATAGAAATTACTAAGAAGCAATAAATTTATTATCTGCTTTGCCTATTTTAGTTTTACTTAAATACACTTGAAACTGAGGAAATATTACAATTTTTAGGTTAACCACTTGCACTGGCAATTGATTGCGGACCATAACGAGTGACCAAACCGTATACAGTGATTTGTCTTCTTTTTCGAATTCATCATATATATATATCACTGGATAGAAATTACTAAGAAGTAATAAATTTATTATCTGCTTTGCCTATTTTAGTTTTACTTAAATACACTTGAAACTGAGGAAATATTACAATTTTTAGGTTAACCACTTGCGCTGGCAACTGATTGCGGACTATAACGAGTGACCAAACCGTATACAGTAATTTGTCTTCTTTTTCGAATTCATCATATATATATATATCACCGGATAGAAATTACTAAGAAGTAATAAATTTATTATTTGCTTTCTCTATTTTAGTTTCATTTGAGTACACTTGAAACTGAGGAAATATTACAATTTTTAGGTTAACCACTTGCACTGGCAACTGATTGCGGACCATAACGAGTGACCAAACCGTATACAGTGATTTGTCTTCTTTTTCGAATTCATCATATATATATCACTCGATAGAAATTACTAAGAAGTAATAAATTTATTATTTGCTTTGTCTATTTTAGTTTTATTTGAGTACACTTGAAACTGAGGAAATATTACAATTTTTAGGTTAACCACTTGCACTGGCAACTGATTGCGGACCATAACGAGTGACCAAACCGTATACAATGATTCGCCTTCCTTTTGAATTCATCGGTGCATCACTGGATAGAAATTACTTATATTTCGACATACTTAAAACTATGAAATATGTTGCAATTTTGGGCCAAATGTTTCGGCATAAGAGGCTAGGAACGAGGAACATTTTATCATTCTAAAGGCCAAGCGAAAACATCAAGCGACGTTCGTACGTAAAAAGCGTGGCGTCTACGCCAATGAAGGGGAA
Organism: Tetragonisca angustula; assembly: GCA_036937485.2. NCBI lineage: Eukaryota > Metazoa > Arthropoda > Insecta > Hymenoptera > Apidae > Tetragonisca > Tetragonisca angustula. The sequence goes on along the minus strand of JAWNGG020000135.1, from coordinate 552,782 downwards.
CAGCAAGCTTATAGGTTAGTCGGTGTTCGCGCTGAAAAACGTGCAAAACCGAGAGGGCAATGACAAGCAGGTAACACGAGGTAGATTTGATTAGAGTACCCTCTCTCTCTCTCTCTCTGTCTGAAGCTCTGTCTCGTCGCGTTTTCTAAGTCGTTGGAAACCATGTAACGCGATTGTAACACGCGCGCGCGCCTGTGTGGACGCTTGCGGATTCCTCGAGCGTAACGTCTGCAAACTGCAAACACAACTACACCATCGTTTGTCTGTTCGTGGTCTCGAGTAAACCACTTCTACACAATATAATACTTCTGAACTTGCTCCGTGTACTGTTACGGTTTTTCCAGGAAGTTGGTTCGAGTGTCAGATAGAATAATTTTTGGAGAACCGAGAGATTAGATACGGGAGAGATAGTAAGGACGATCGCTGAAGATACTTTTCTTCTTCTTTAAACAATTTCAAACAGCACAGAACTGTTCATTATCTTGTCTTCGCTTTAGAAAATTTCATCGAAGCTCGATAAATCGATAAACTACGCTGGACAAACACTTGCGCACTTGAAAGTAGACCAAAAAGTTGTTGCAAACACGACACGAGACAGCGGACACCGATGAAAAACATGATCGATTAAATTAAACGATCGGTAAGTCGTCGAAAGACTAAACAGAGGGAACGACAACACTCTGTCGAGCTCGAATTACACGAAACGCGTGACAAGACTTTGATAGATAATCCATCTCTATCTTCCGCCATAAAACGCATGTTAGACAGCGTCCTTAATCCCTTACGTAAAAACATAAAGGGGGGGTTTCTAACCAATCAACGGCTAATCCTGTACAACGCCAGCACCAAACAAAAACTTCGTTAAAAACTCGAGTACGATCTTTTATCTACAGTTTACGACTCATTGATTCGCAAATTGAATTACATCACTGGCTAAATTCAACGTACCGTAAGAATAACTGCGCGACATGGTTGGTTATCCTTTTTTTGTTTCTCAATGGCCGTCGATCCACTGGTCCGTTTTCATGACTTCTTTCGGTACAGTTTTGTATAAAAAAAAAAAAAAGTTGACGAGTCACTGTCGAAAATTCGAACGAGAGGAAGAGGTATTAAGAGCGTTTAGACGTTCGCGAATGGCAACGACGAACTGATTCAGCTGTTAGTACAAGACCACTGGCTGTCAGGATTCTTATCGCGTAATGCGAGTGTGTTGTGTCCGTAGCAGACGCTAACAATAAGTATACGAGTATTACATATCTTTTCCATTTTTTTTTTCGCGAGCGTACAATCAAGCACGATTGATTTGCACAGTATCGATGCATAAATTTTTGTTGTTAATTGTAATGTAACAATTTCGTGATTGCACAGTTCTGCCCCGAAAATGGCGAAACATGTACTTTTGAACAAGCAGGTACCGATCAATGACGTATTAAGTTGTTGGTTGAAACATCGACGATAATAATTGATGTCAAAGTCAAGAAATCCTTGTTTTCTCTCTCGCTATCAGTTTTTAAAATTAAAAGAACCAATGCTGACAATAATAGCGCGGTTACTTGAGACTTGAATAAAATACTCGAATGTTTACGAATTCAAACGAGACGTGATTCACTCGTGGATCAAGCATGCATTGGATGATCGTTTATAAACTACGACGCAATTATGCAGTCCGAGCACCGACGTCTGTTTAAAGTTGGAATGAAATTTGCATTAATCGATAGACGCGTGACTATAACAGAATTGACTGAAACAATTCTTGAAACACATGTTAGAGTTAGATAAAAGAATTTTTATGCCACAGTAGACATCTCTGAAATTTAAATTTGCAATGTCTGCTGTGGACGAGCCATTTGAGTCTACGCTCTAGTCGAAGATCTGACCTAACGTCACGAGAGATACGCTCGGCAAATAAATTTTGTTTTCCAACTTGTCGTCATTTTCTGATGTAACGTCTTGGAATACGAGGAATCGTTGAAACGTTCGTCAATGCGACAGGAAATGGAAGATCTTTCCCTAAAATCTCACGAATATACAGAACAGAAGTGAATTGTTTTATTCCCTGGCTTGTATCGCGTGGAATAGCGAATAGTGAAATTTTCGAATTTCACACGGCGAAATATCTTTTTTACTTTATTCCGCGAAATAAATGCACAATGTCGAATTGGCGTACAGCAGAGTAATTTCCTAAAATAACTCTTCGAATATCGCGATAATTCAGAATCTCAATACTCTTCGAATTTCAATTTACCAGTGATAAAAAAAAAAAAATGACAAACACCTTGCTTTATGAAGTCATAGATGCGGAAAATATTTTCGTACGACTTGTCGCGACGATTATGCCACAAAAGTGGCGGTGACGTTACCAATTATGAATTCATCTTACTGCTGCTTATTTCTTTCCCAAGATGACGCCAATATTCGAACATTTTTGACGACGAAAAATACTTTCAACGTCAATTGAACCAACGCCTATAACCAATTGTACTAACGACGCGACACTAGCGCCGCCACTTGACTATTAACTACTACAATGCGGACTTATTTATTTCTCTAACCTCGCGTTTCTTTGATTATTACTTCCATTTTGTCATAGTTTGTTACTTCGTAACGTAAAAATTTTGAAACTGATTATGTATATGGTGCTCGAACTGAAAGTACATCGTTCAATGCAGTCACAGTTCCGTCGTTATTTACTTTCAGTTGTCTGTTCGCCGCGGTGAGCCACCGCGAGAGAAAGTAAAACGAAATCCAAGACGCATCACCACTCGCTGATTTTCCGCGCATCATCAAGACTAATTGTATTTACAAGTTCTAGAATGTTAACGACTTCTTCCTGCGTGTTTACACGCGGCGCACGTTAATTTTCACTCGCATCAGCTTTTATCGTTCACAAGGAGAGGTCACAGCAGTTGGGTCGTCGATTTTAATGAAATTTGGTCTGTCGATTCTAAAGCAAATATAATTCAACCAAGCATTTGCGTCAATACTCATTATTTACACAGATATTTAATGTTTTATTTTTCTATTCCTTCTATCCAACTATATATTATTCCTGTAAGATTTTGTACTAGTAATGCCGTAGTGAAGCTAATGGTGTAGTAGATTCATACTCTAATGTTTTCAGGGTTTCGAATCCCTTGTAGGGAAGGGAATATTTTTGTATCATCTTTAATTTTGCTTTTTTTTTTGGTTTTCTTGTTTTTTTTATATAGACTGTGTTTTACATTTCTATAGTATCCCTAATTATTAATTTATTTAAAATATCAAAAAATTTCAATATAAAATACAACGTCGAACATAACAATTTTTATTAGCCAATATTTTGCAAAAGAACATTACAATGTTTAGGATGATAAGCGTCATAAAAGCATGAAAGGCATAAATATACCTCGCAGTATGAACATTTTATACATGCCATATTTTTACAAGAACATTTTGCGTTTCTTACATCGTCTATGTTGTTCGACATTGTGTTTTGCACTGAAATTGTCAATGATACTTTAAATAAATTAATAATTAGGGACATAAAAATGTAGAACATAGTATCCTACACAAAAAAAAAAAAAAAAAACAGAAAAATAAAAGAAAAAAAAGAAAACATAGAGATAATACGAAAATATTCCTGCCTCCAAAGGATTCGAGAACCTAAATCATCCTTGGTATAAACTCACTATACCACCAACTTCGTTATTACGTTGCTTGCTACAACTTTAAGAAAAGAAGTATATGTTTCTGTGATAGAGGATTAAAACATTAAATATCTCTGTAATTAATGAGTATTGACGCAAATGCTTGGACATAGTTAAATTACATTTGCTTTAGAATCGATAGACCAAATTTTATTAAAATCGACGATCCAACTGCTGTGACCTCTCCTAGTCAGCTTTAGAGCTGCAATATAGCCACCGCACGAGTTCGTTTATTCGTACAGCGCGAGTAGGAAGTTCGCCGAGATTCAACAGGAAGCACGCTGCATGCGCCACGTTACAGCCACAGGAACACCTCGATGAATTGCAGCAACGTCTATATAGATAAAAGACCGATAACTTTCCGATATCGATTCAAAACACAAGTCACGTCGAGAAGTTATTTTCTTTTTTTTTATCTCGGACTATATGCATTACTTATAAATATAATAACGTTCACATTATGTTCAATTATTGCTAATCGAAATTTACTGTACCTTTAATAAGAAATAAGCGGAGGTTTTGTTTCAATTTCGCAGACAAAAAATGGAATAGAAAGAGCAATTAAAATTTCAATGATCGAGCAATTACGTTTTCAGCGAGACCCTGACGGATGCGTGACAGTATATTTAAACGCGCTAATTTCGGTCGTGTCTCGCGTGACGTTTCGAATTTGCATATTCAGTGGACGGACCACCAAAATTATTACCGAGGACGATGTAGGGAGTGTTGGTGCCCCTTTAGCCCCTCGAGCGAAATACAGACGATGCTCTTGGCCTCGGTGTACCATCATCTTATTGTTTTCCCCAATCGTTCTAAAAACCTTCTCGAATTTGTCGAATAGAAAAAAGAAAGTTGCCAAAAATGTTGCTACGAGTGATCGAACGAAGGAAGCAAATGGAAATGAAAGGCGTTCGACGAGGATTACATAGAATATAGTTAGTGGCAGGAAGCACGAAATTGCCCCGGAAATACGGTATACGCAAAGACGCCACAGTCCTCGGAGAAGACCGTGGCAGAAGAGACCAGGTGAAATTTGAGCCGTATTATTATCGAGGCTCGTCCTCTCTCCCCTCCCCTCCCCCGCCAAGAGTCAGCTCGAAAAGAGACACCCGACGCTCTATTGACACTGATAGCTTGGGCAAACATTCATCCGGCGTAGTATACGCGTAGTATACACGGCCAAGTGAGAAAGAAATAAAGGATGTGTGGCAAGCGTTTTACACCGAGTTCAAACGACAGATATGACGACATGCCTATATTTGGCCGGAACGACCCGCTACGATGGCCACGTTTTTCAGTGGCACTTGTTGCCAGTCAACTACCATTTCGACCGTGAATTTAATGGTTCAGGGTCATTATGTAGATTGTCTGATAGAACATTCCTCCGACGTTCGATCCTTTTTTTTTTTTTTTTTTTAACTTATTTAGACGAGTGTGGAATGTGTAAGTGTGTTTGAAAGTCCCTTGGCTACCGATTACGGGGGATTAATTTTTGATTAAGAAACTTGTTGGACAATGTAACGTAACGCGAGTTTACAGTGTCATTTAGTGTCATGTTTGTACGGATTTACGATACAGGGCATTTGTTTTCCTTTAATGAAGACACGCAACACGAGGGATACACACAAGAATAATATTAACGTGCTAACACTTTCTTTCAGATATTCTATATCGAGTCGTAAATTCACCGAGGCTCTTGTTTTATTTTGACAAGATATTTTGGTCCTTCTTTTGCATAGTATCTCTAATAGCGAAGAAATTAGAATTCACTGAAGAGGAAAACACATTGTCTGAAGAGGAAATGTATTATAGTAAGTGCGAATGTATAGTAACAATGCGAATGAACGTAAAATGCCAAATACGTATAAGGCTGGCGCTTTGTTCTTGGAAAAATTTTCTCGAAAAAAAGAACGTCGAGTCCTACAATCGCTAAACAAATTCAATAATACTATCAAACTAACAACGTTTCAGCCCCGATGATATTTGTGATTACTTCATCTTTCTGATGAAATAAGAGATAACCACGACGTTTGACGTAACTCGCGTTTGATTTAGAAATGAAATCACTTCTCGAAATCTATTCATCGGAAACAATTCGTCGCTGGAACTGGGCCGTTATCTACCGATAAGCTAACAGCGAGGACAAAAATGCACGATTTATCCTCGGTTCGCGCAATTGTTTCAAAACTATGCGGTCTGCGGCTGGTTATTCTCATCATTGTCAAAACTAATTATCAAAACCGCTAATCGTTGATTGTAAGACGATTAGCTCTGTCGTTTCTGTTTCAGGTGGTTAAGGCGCTACAACTATGTTCCACCGCTCGTCTGCGAAATACCAATTTTCCGCGAAGTAAGGTTAGAGCGAGCGTAGCACCGATATTATTTACATAATTGCGAAATGCTCCGCCGCGAACGAGCCGTAATTTATTTAATCGGATGACAGTTCGTTAATCCAGATGACATCACTAGTTTCTCGGAAGTGCATGCGTGTCGTCATTTAATTTCAATTTCTCGGCGTAATCGGGCGCCGCAAAGCTCGACGAAAATGGCGCCGCCATGCCGCGTGAAACGCTGTAATTCTTTTTTTTTTCCATAGATTCGTTACGTTCCTTTTGCGTCGAGTCATCAATTACTGAGAATCTTACGAACCTGAAAGTTTAAAAAAAGTACAGCACTTCAACGCCCGGAAATTGGCGAGTTCAAAAACTTGTGGATTTCGGAAATTTAACCTCTTGCGCTAAGTAACTGGTTCGCGGACCATAACGAGCGACCAAACCGTACACAATAATTCGTCTTCTTTTTTGAATTCATCGGTACATCGCTGGATAGGAATTACTGAGAAGTAATAAATTTATTATTTGTTTTGCCTGGGTTATACTTCAATATACTTGAAAACTATGGAAATATTGCAAATATTCTCGACGTGCGTCCTAATGCAAGAGGTTAAAAATTCCAAAGTCATTTCAAATTCTTAAATTTACGAGTCAAGAAAGCCGTGCATCTTTTTTTTTTAAATGAAAAGTTGCAGGAGAGTCAGTAACATTTGCACAATGACCCATTTATGGCTCGAGTTCTTGCTCGATGAAGAAACAACCTTGCTGTTGGCCATACGAATATAAGTAAGTACTTATTACGATAATCACGGAAGGAGAAATAATTACCTCGCATCGTTCTCCACATGATGTCACTGACATTCACCATCGAACAAAAAAAAAAAAAAAAAAACCATTTCAATCTGATTGATTTAATTAATAACAACTTGTCTTTCAGAAAGTTCGCGCAAGACGTTAGTGAGTCATTTCCTGCGGACGTTAATTGTTAAATCATAACTTTCACGGTGCAAATTGAACAACGAATTACATATTATCTATGTTCTCGATCTCCAAAGACGTGAGGAAACTAATGTTTCGCAAATTGTTCGCGCCAATTTTTCATTGACCATCTGGTCTTCAGGATTATAAGACTCGTCTCGGTGTCCACTAATTGCAAAATCTTCCAATATTCATTTCAACAAACATTTGTATATATATTATTTCACCTAGCCTGAATTAAATTTCAAAAGAACATTTTAAAGAATGTATAACGATTTTTCACCTGCTATTGTGAAATATACAGGGTAACTGGTGCTATAACCAAGTAAAGGGTTAAAGGAAAAATAAAATTTTACTCTACATTCATTACTTATTTTCGCACGTAGAATGATCTATTGGTTATTTTCTGCTCAGTTCAAATGTAGAATGAAGGCTCCCGTGGAAAAAATATTCTTCCTTTTTCACGTAGAATCATCTAGTTTTCACTACTCGTACGCTAGTAGTACCACTAGTTGGACATCCTGTATATCTGGACATTTTCCATTTACCCGCTATGTTTCCTACATCCCACGCTATACACGGTATATTACAACTTGCATATCGGTTTACCTACATATGCATTATCAAGAACGAATAGAACGTGTTATTTCACAGAAGATGGATATGCGTGCATCATTTAGTCGTAAACATCACTGATGTTTTTCGCGTTCCACGTAATAGCGTGGCTCTGCGATGCCTTTTGTAACTTTCGCGTAAACTCTCACGTGCCACATTAGGCCACCTTTCATTCTGAAGTTGGACGCACGAATTCATCGTGGAATTCACGCCACCCTATTGTATGCGAATACAATGCGAATTCAGTATGTCCAAAAGCGTTTCGAACGAGTGATACGAATTCCGATGAGTCGTCTTGTCAAACAAAATTTGTTGACTCTTCGATACAGGGGGATCTTCTATTTTATTGATAAGGAGCGACTCAGAGTTTAATCTGAGATTACTAAAGTGTCATGCCTATACGAATCGATGTTTAAAGTCACCCAGTGTATTTTGAAATTTTGATTAACCTCTTTCTTTGATAACATTTCTTTTATGCTCCTAATTGTAAACGCCAGAGGACGTCGCGATCGAAATGTTCTTTTCCTATCAGTGAGCTGTTTAAATGAGATTTTGAGTGGGAATTCAAATATGACAGTATTGCACAAATAATTGAGTCTCGCTTGAAGCGAGTTCAAGTTTCAAAATTACCTCGTTGTTTGCTCGATTTTCGTCGATAAATTCGAGCAGTCGAAACGAGGTTAGACGACATAACCTATAAATTTTCTCATTTATTAAGTCATAAAAGAATACAGTTTGAATATTTATTGAAAGTCACAAGAATTTATTGGAATGTTGATTAAAAGTTTCTTAAAGAAAAGATTTGGGATAGTTTATCGCTTTATTTTATCATTCATAGTTTGTGTGTTTTTTCACTTCAACAATTTTAAAGACACAAACGCCTAATATGAAAATTACTAGTTCAGAGTAATACTATTTCTTGAAACTTACAAATTCTTTGATAAATATGTTCACAATTGGTCCAACAGAAAGATTCTTCACCAATTACATTACTATGCTAATGTGATTAATCAGTATGCCTCAAGTAGAAATGCTGCAAGTAGGTTGATACTACATAAAATTTTACTCTGTCTTTGGATCATACTACATTCCTTTAATATCCTTGATATTTACAGGTATGTCAGGAAAAAGGAAAAAAGTCATTGTCACCATGGCGAAGAAGTTAGAAGCTTTATACAGAATCGATAAAGGTGAGCCACTGAAAAGTGTGGCTATTGATTTAGGAGTAGGAACATCTACTGTCTCTGATTGGAAAAAAAACAGAAAAGAGATTGAAGACTTTTGTGCCAAGATGGTTTCTAGAGATAGCTTGGGTAATAGAGGAACAATTAAAAAAGCAAAGAATGTAACACTGGATGATGCACTGTACGTGTGGTATATACAAGAACGTGAAAATGGCGTTCCTGTGTCAGGACCTATCCTTAGAAAAAAGGCTCTCAGCCTTAATAAGAAGTTGGGTGGTGATCCTACTTTCACAGCAAGTGTAGGATGGCTAGGAAGATGGAAAGCTAGGCATGGTATAAGATTAACCCTTTGTAGTGAAAGTTTATTGGAGGATGCTATTACTAATGACAGTACAGATCGATTATTATTAGAAGATAACATTGTGACTGTATGTTTATCCACTCAAGATGAAGAAGACATTCAAGACTCTTTCAATGATAGATGTGATCAAGAAGCAACAGGTGTAAATCACCTTGAAGCGAAGGAAATGTTAGAGAAACTGATTACCTATTTTGAGCAACAAAGTGACACCTTAGAGAATGAATTAATGACCCTAAGACGTTTACACGACTGTACATCAAAGAAATATTTGCTGACTCTGAAAAAGGAAACCGCTGATTTTATTAAATAACACTGCCACTAGTGTATAGTAATAATTTGTGTACATATACCTTTCTACCATCTAATTTTTCTAATGTAAATAAATTCTGTAAATATATAATATTTTTTTACCGTTCATCTACCAAAAATTGTACACTGAGCATCAGTTCTCACGTATGCAAATTTGTAGACGAATTTATTGGTATTTACTCCAAGATTAATTTGTATTTGTCCTCAAATACATAGAAAGGATATTTTTATCAGGCAGATGTAATTTTTTTTAAACCTATCACTCAAGGAATTCAAATTTCCTCTTATTCCCTATTAAAAAAAATATAGAGAAACCGTATTAAATGATAAAAAACAAAATAATCATCTCAATTAAAAAATAATACGTCAATTGCTCGTACACTAATTGTCTGTAATAGACTAAGTAGTTCTGTATTCTAAGTACATTCTGCATTCAGTAAACTTCATCATTTTTCGCGTCAATCAAACTATTTTCCATCAGCCAACCAATTCACTTCGCCTAATCCAATTATTTCCTCGATGGTTATCCAATGATAATTTAATATCCTTTCGAGTCTTCTTTTTTTTTTTTAAATCGCATTCCATCGTCTATATCGAGCATTGAAATCGGAAGATCTCGGTGGAATTGCGGCGATTCCAGTTTCCGCTTCGTCGCTCTGATTCGCTCGGCGAATTTCCAAGAAGTCTTGCCTATGCCTTTCTAACGGGCCATTGAATTTCAGCAAAATTGCGTTGCACGTACTCGCGGCAATGGCGAAGCTGCGAATCCACCGTTAGATGATGAGGAGGGCTGCAGATTTGTATGCCCTCTCGAGCGGAAATCGATACAGGCCATTACATCACTGCTATGCGAGAAAAATATTTGGGAAATTACGCGAGAGGAATTACTCACCTTTTTTTTCTGACAATTGTCTCAAGCGCATTTCTCTTAGGAAAATAGGTCAAGTAAGGAAGTACAAGACCGAGTATTATCAGAAACTGATTGAGCATTATCGGGATAAGCAAAAACGGAAATGAAAATTTAAAAGATAAAAGGTTTATGAAAGAGGACGATTGTGTGAGAAACGAAACCCTACACCATGTACAGCTCGAAGCGAACGACACTTGTAAGTACCTAAAAGAGGGCTATGTACACCGCTTATGTATTGATAGCACGGAGCGAAGCTATGCTTTTTCAGGGCACTGTGAACGAGCTGTTAAATACGCCGTGAAGACGCCATTAAGTGGAAACGAAATATACATGTACTCGTAAAGTGAAATGAGCGGTGAAAAGTGAAATGAGACCCTGAGTTGATATAATTTTGTTCTGTTCGATCGTAGAAGAAGATACATCGAATTATAATGAATTACGTTTCACTGGCTTGAGCGGTGAAATTTCAACGAGGTCGCTGACCGAGGTGATACGCTTTTTGCTCGACGAAAAACAACGAAATTCGATTCAAATTTCAAGACATCTCTCGAAAAGCGAGAAATGGAATGCGAGGGTGCAAGAATGCAATGGAAAAAAAACCTATAACAATCTTTTCGATCCTCTTGCATTATTGAGGTTATCTTTCGAAGTTACTGTCGACAATAGGCATTGAATAATGATTTCACGCTACCGGGTCAAAGATAGTAGCGTTACAGCCAGCCAATCGAGAACTATTTATTCCTCTATCTTATCGTCATTCCTGCATTAATTACACGGGATAATAAACGTCTGTTCACTTGTTCACACTTCTCTTTTAATGCCCCCCCCCTCTCTCACTGGCTGCCTTATTTGTTATTCATTATTATCGCATTTGATTCAATTAAATTTTGTCAAAAATAGAGGGTAAATATTCGGCTCTGACCATCAGTTTTTTTAAACGCCCCTCTGCTGCATTTGACAGTGGGACCCCCCCCTCGTGGTGACGTCAGAGGCACGTAGAAAGTCGACAAGAAAAATCTACATTCCTGCATGCGTTCTGGCAGTTTTACATTCACCGTCGTGCCGTGGCCGTCTGCTAGAGGAGTCCGATCGCGTGTACGCGCCAGATAAAACTCCGTTTCTTCATATCGTATTCCGTCGACGCATCTCGGCGAGTCACGTAAAGGGGGGGAGGAGGGGGGCTTACAACTAATTACGCCAATGAGAGATGTCGTTTAAGATGTACGACCAAAATGTCTCTCCTTCGTCACTCGTCGCCTGTGTTCATCATTTGCGTCTTACACCGGCTCAAAACAACAGCTTGCCGGAGTTCTACGGAATTCGTACATCAAATTTGAAAGAAACTGTATCTGTTCTGCGTAGCTTCTACGAAGTTTCAAGTCGGACAACGCGTTTTCAAATCTTAATTAAATCCTGTTCGAAAGAAACTTTCAAAAGCGATTCAATGTATAATTAATGCTGTTAACTTTGAATAAGAGAGGGGCGGGAGCCACTGCTGTCCCACATTTCCTCATTCATGCATCCTAAATTCCTAGTTTTCCCTAATTGTATAGGAAAGCATGGGGACATGATACCCGGCCATCATGCGTAGCCTGAAACAGGTTGCGGTAATGGGGATACTCGAGTCGGTACAATAACACATTGCACGCAAGAATTTTTTTTCTTTTTTTTTTTTTTTCTTTTTCACCGTGGTCGTTCGTAAATCCACGATTGACGGAACGCGGGAGTACACGTTAAGCCTTGAAGTCTGTAACCGGAGTCTCGGCTTGTTCGCTCGCGTCTCGAGTCTTGGGTTCCAGGACTCGCCAAGGATCTTTCTTTCTGTCTCTCTTTCTCTCTCTCTCTCTGTCTCTCTTCTTCTTATTTTCTTCGTCCGCGCGGTCGCAACGAAGAAAAGGAGGGAGAAAAGGGGGACTTTGAGAGCGGTCCAGCAACTCCCCCAGAAAACGTGTGTGTGCGCGCGCGCACGCATGAGAAACGTACGTTTCGTTGGTAATACTCCGACTAACGTTGGCTAGCGATGGGAACGACATGATATTCATTTGTTCGATATCGACAGAATGCTCTGATCTTCGAAAAATTCTTCATGCTTCTGTGATAAATTTATTTAGAAGTTATGTTCGACAAAATTCGAGTATTTGGCAAGTGTGACCTTGAAACAACTTCGAGCGGAAAAATCCTTGAACAAATGAGCTCACCAGACGATACTTAATCTATGACGGGTGTTTACATTGCATACTAATGAGCACCCTGACCGGGTATTTTTAGATTCTATTTTAATTAAATCAGCCGGTGTCGCGTAAACACGATGTTTTGGAAATAAAAATTTTTTTTTTTCTTAATTTGATAATTTCCCCTGGCGTTATCTCAATGTGTTTAAACATTCACATCATTTCGTAATCTGCGTTTCTTTCCAACACGCGACGTCTTTATAACAGACAGTATTTGTTAATCTCATCAAATGACAAGATAAGAGCGTCCATTTTGGTTACATAACCTAACATACGTATATTTTCGATATGCTATGATTTAATTTGAATAGGAGGCTATTCTACGTATTTAAATAATTCAAAGAATGATACATTTAAAACTCATTTTCATATACGTATTATTTATACGTTTCACATTCATATGCGTAATCTTCTAACCTAGCTCACAGCACGTGACCATTGTCCATTCGCAAGTAACTATATTTTTGCACATATATCTGACAAGTTCTTAAATTTAGTGTCTTTAAAATCGAAACCTAAATCTACCGATTGTTCATTTATTTCTGCATGCAGGATAACCTCTTATCTCATATATATCGTACCGTATATATAAATTCTCATAATACATGATAATTCTTCGACATATGTTCTTCCCTCGTATTGCAATTTCAAACAAATTAACGCAAGAACGGTTGTTCCCATCGCTTCACGTACACGACTTTCGCCCGCGAAACGCGCATCGAAAGGAACCACTGGCGGGGAGTGGAGGGAACGCGAAAAGCACGGCTGGTAGAAGTAAAGGGAGAAGGCCGCGTGATGGAGGGAAGAAAAACGACTCTTGAGAAAGGGAGGCAATGAAAGAGAGAGGGAGAGAGAAAGAGAGAGAAAAGAACGATATCCATTGAGAATTACGGTATTCGTGTAGTAGAGGAACGGAGTATTGGAGGGGCTCATTAGAAACTCTAGGCAGTACGGCGCGGCGGCGGCGGCGTGCGTAATATTATTTCCTCGTGGAACGCAGGGGCTAAGGCTCTGATCAAATGCCGGGTACCGTTCGGGAAAGGATCGAAGTCCGCTCCAATTTCACGTGCAACGACGCCAGCGCCCCGTTATGATCGTTCGCTTCCAACAGAGAAACTTGCTCCGACCGCGGAAGGAAAAGGAAAATCTCCACCGGTATCCCTTGTGTACAATACACGTACGCATGCGCGCACGCGGTTTTCCAGCTGTCCGTCGAGCGACCTTTGCAAACGACCAGTTCTCCGCGAGGAATTCTGACCTCGTAACAGAATGGCTTTACGCGTAGATCATTACACATGGGAGTAAAGAGATGTAGAATATCCCCAGGAAGAGGAAGCTCCAAAAAAGGTATCAAGCTACCTTTATGCAAGTATGAAATTAGAATAATTAGAGCTTTCTTGAAGCAAAATGAACGAATAGAATGTTCAACTGATCTGACTTGATCATTTTCGTGCACTTGACGATACAGAATATAGATAATTTATGAGCAACCATAACCTCTGAATTTAGTCCTAATCTTGCATAATCCTCGGTCATAACACAAACGCCTTTCAAGCGGTGGGGGATGATGGTAGTGGAGACATCTTGGGGGAGAAATCGATATCGATTTTTTTTTTACCGATGAAATCCGTCAAATCGAAATTTAAAATACGCGATATAAAAGTGCGCGAAATTTAAAAACACCGCCATTACTTTCAAGCGGAGAATTCATGGTTGAAGTAACAGGTACTTGAAGCAGTAAAAACTTTTAAATATTGTACACCTACTACATGTACAGTAATAAAAATAATAAAAAGATTAAATGATGTAGAGGAAAATTTCTTTGAAATTAGTAATTGTGGTATAAATAACGTACGTATACGTCATCATTTAAGGATTAGAAAAAAAAGATTCTTGAGAGATGAGACTGAGAATGTGAATGGAGCGAAGAATGATAAAATATTTCAATACTTTTCGCACGATTCCCAAGTATGAGACCCTTTGTTCAGCTCTCATAATTTTCTCCAAAGTTCTCTTAACTTTACGTGCTTTAAATTTTTATACGATTCTTCAATAAAGAAAAGGATTTTCAATCTTACTTTTAAAGGGTCTAATGTTAAGAGACATAATCCATCTTAATAGCAATTGCTTGTTATTTTCTTCAAACTTCAGAACTTTTTCTGGAAAATATTGCTGGATCGGACTAAAGGATAGTATTCTTTCAATTAATAGAAAAAAGTAATTATTTTTGTATACGATATTTCTAACATTTCTAATAAGTATCAACCAAACGTGGTAATGCAAAGGGGGGACGCATATTCGAAAAAGGCGAATTCAAATAAACGCGACACCCGTCATGGTTAATCTCGAAAAGATCAAGGATAACCTTTCGGTCAGTGCGACGAGTTTGCAAAGATTCCAGTTATGTTATGACGAAAAAAAGGCCCTCAAAGGGGCAAGGACTTTCGCACGCGAGACGACTTTTTCTGTCGTTGAAGTGGATTAGTAGATTCTCTACGTTACACGAAATATCCCACGTGACCCATCGACCTTTTCGCGCGTAAACTTTCTGTTTGCCGACCACACAGAGCTCGAGGACAACAAACAAACTCGGAGTCTCAATCTGGCTAGACAGCGTTCGTAATAAATTGCGAACTATCGTATGAAATTTAGAAAATCTCATTCCAATGCGCATATATATATAAATCGAACGGTTCGTCATTCGATCGGATCGTTCGATAAACTACGCGGGATAGGTAAATAACGGTCTGTCAACTGTATACATACGTACTTTTCGACGTGTGTACGAAGCTTATCCAAAACCTGGAACAAAAGCGCCTGGAAATTCCGTGGGAACGCACTTGTGTCAAACACACTTTCCAAGCACACTGTATCCACTAGAATGCGTACACCTAGGTGTTTGGTCCGTCGAGTTCATAAACACACGCGCACACAGTACAAAACTCAGAAACGCACGCCTCAACTTCGTGCTGGCGGTAGCGTGTCGCGCGAACCGTACCGAGGTCTGCGCCAATGCGTTTGCGGCTTCAAACTCCGAGCGTTTCTCCGGCGGTTCCCGCCTCCCACCCTCAGCGATCCAGAAGTTCCATCACGAATGCCCCACCAGGTCATTTTGCGTCGCTCTGGTGCAGTCATCGAACGAGTCTTGCCATCTAGGAACATACCGTGACACTACGTTTAACCTCTGATAACTGGTCATTAGCCCGCGCCAATATTGCAATTCAAATTTTCGAATCTGTAATTATTATTATTGAGAAATTAGGTAGATGTATGGACACTAATGTATAGACTATCATTTATTCACAAAATATAACTCAAATGTATCGAAAAAATTCGAAATTAAAGTAGAAGTCGTTCCTTGTTAATCAAATCTTTATTATTCCCTACTATATCACTCACGCCCTATTCCATATTCGTTACATAGGTGTTGGTAACACTGCTTGTAATCATAATGCACTAATGGTAGTTGATCATAAAGAGAATAACCCTATCACTTGTATAATTTTTCGTTAATTCTAAGTTAAATGTAAATATACATAATGGCTGGTATAGAAATATTTAATAACATTTTAAGTGCTGTTGATAATAATACTAAAAAACCGGAACAATTTTTAACGTAAGTACAAGTCTCAATATTCTTCGTTCCTAACCTGCGTCTAATAATCTGTCTATAACAGTAACAATAACTTTGTCTATAGCGTTCAAAACGGTGTTGCTCTGGATTTTAAAAATTCCTTAAAGCATTTATACGACTTTACGAAACGGGAATCGGAAAGAAACACGAACGCCTTGCCGGAGCTTGTTACAGAAGGTTTTGACGAAGAGCAGATCTGGCAGCAAATTGAATTACAAAACGAGGGTGAACTTGACCACTTAATTGGTGGTGTTTCTAAATTACTAGCCAAAACCAAAGCGTTTAAGCTACCAGTCAGTACAACTAAATTGAAGTCTGTACCTGAACAAAATAATGAAGATTTACCAGAGGACACAGAGAAAATGACTAAGGAAGAAACTGATGACAATGAGGAGGAACTAAAAAGTAATTTAAAACAGCAAAAAGATTTGAAGAGAAGAAGAAAGAAATCATCTATAGTGGATGATAAGTTTTTTAAATTGGAAGAGTTAGATGAATACTTAACGAAAGAAGAAAGGAAAGAAAAACAGAATCTAAGGAATGAAGAAGATTCTGACAATGAATCTGTAGATTTGTTCAATGATTTTTCTGATGATAATGATGACAAAACTGAGAAGGCAGAACTGTTGAAGTATGCAGATTTCTTCGATAGTCCAGAAAGTGAAGTTGAAGAAGAACCTAATAATTCCATGCAACATAAGCGCAAAAGGTCTGATAATGAGGATAATGAATCACTAGATAATGATAGTAATTCGGATAATGAAATGGATATAGATAGTGAAATAGAAGATCAAACGTCTTCCAAGAAAAAGGTTACGTTTAACCTTACAAATGACTCTGATGAGTCAGATAGTTTAGAAAGTAAGAATATGGAGTTGAAAGAAAATACAGAAGTTAAATCTTCCTTAGAAATGCGACAAGAAAGATTAAAAACAAAGATTGAAAAGTTGGAAGAGGAAGCTATAAGTGACAAACCTTGGCAACTGAAAGGTGAAGTCACTGCAACAAACAGGCCGCAAAATTCCTTGCTGGAGGAATTTGTAGAATTTGATATTACAACCAGACCTGCCCCTGTAATTACTGAGAAAACGACATTAAAACTAGAAGATATAATTAAACAAAGAATAAAAGATAAAGCTTGGGATGATGTTGAGAAGAAGTTCAAACCAGTTGAGACTCCATTGGAATATAAGAAGAAATTGATCTTGAATCAGGAAAAAAGTAAAGAAAGTTTATCTCAGATATACGAAAATGAGTACCTTAGACAGAAGGAAGCATTAAATCCAGATAACAATGAGAAAGAAGAGGAAGAACCAAAGTTGCATATGGAAGTTCGTGAAATGATGAATTCCTTGTTCTCCAAGTTGGACGCTTTGTCCAATTTCCACTTTACTCCGAGACAGGTAAGAAGATATTGTAATATTTAAAAAATTATTTTTCCATTTTATAAATTTTTAGTTAGTCAATAATTAATATTACACATTTTTTCTAAGGTTAAACCAGAGATTAGAGTGATTAATAATATGCCTGCAATCAACATGGAAGAAGTGGCTCCAGTTGGACTGAGCGATGCTGCTTTATTAGCACCAGAAGAAATTAAAGGTATAGTGTCTACAAAAAATTTCGCACGTTTAAAATATTTTTTGTAATTACAGTATTTAATTATGATCTTTATTTCTTTTCTAAAAGCTAAACCACGAGGTGATGTGATTGGTAAGACGGAAAGAACCAAAACAGATATGAAACGAGAACGAAGACGTAAAAAGATGAGACAACATGCTAAAAAAGAAGCCATGGAGCAAAAGGAGAAATTAAATGCACTCAAACCAGGCGTTGCTAAGAAATATAAGAAAGAAAAGGCGCAAGAGTTGGCAAAGAAATTGAGCAAAAATCGAAATATCATAAAAATGGATGAGTCGAGTTTCAAAGCTCCCAAGTCCTCTACAGCGTTCTTTAATCAACTACAAGATGAAGTGAAGAGTCACATTAAAGCAAAGACTGATACAGATGGCTCGAAGAAACAGAAAAATGTTTTATCTGCGATAAAATTAAAATTATAATTTTTGTACAAAGTTATTTAAATACAAGTTAAAAATGTTGTATAATGTTTGATTTTTAGCCTGTCCCTCAGTCGGTTTCTAAGTCGTCCCTAGGATTCATTTTACTTTCGTTTGGACAGAACAATAAGAAAGGAAGATGATTTCAAATAATAGAGGAGAAAGGATTATAGAATATAATCAGAAATATGTTTCGAAGTTTAATCAGTTATTTGCGTTATACATATTGATGCCTTCGTCGACTTCAATATGTTAATTATTGTCAATAATCGTAGCTACTTTCGACAAAGGATGATTAAAAAGAATTATAGGTGTAATGTAAATTTTTATATATATTAGTGACAAATGTTCCCAATTCATCATGATATGCTGCAACTGTTCCTTTGATCTACTTAATAAGAATTTGCTAGACATGTACATCTACAATGCACTAAATCACACGTGGTTACTTATAAATGCAATTATGTTTTCGTATGTGTAACGTTATCTATATTTTTTTTTAGAAATATCTAAAAATGGTGTTTCTGCTTTTTTGTTTTGCACAGAGAAGCAAAGTGGATTACATATCATTTTTTTTTTTTTTTGTACATCACTGTTGTTGAGTTCAAACAATGCTTTCCTTTCAGCGTCGATTTTGACGATTGCACTATTTATAATTACAAAGATCTAAATTAAAATAATTAAGCTAACCTTAGAAATCTAACGATAAGCTTGTATTAAAATTACCGTGATTTGTTTGAATTTGATTGAGAAGTTTCTTTTAAAAAATACTTTTCGCTTTTTCATTTTTCCCCTTATCGTTTAAAATGCATCTCTTTAAACGTTCATCGAAGTGCGCTAGCTTCTTTGAAACAAAACCGCTACTACGTAAAAGAGGAGAGAAATCACTTCCTATTACTTATTAATAAGCACAGATGAGGCGTTAAAATTCTATAAAAATGTAAAGTGATAATAACCGTACAAAATACATGCAGTTCCATACACAACGAACGTTTCGTTTGGAATCTTAATAAAGCGTTACTTTTCCTCGAACAATTACAAATCTTACACGCATTTTTGTTCCTTTTTTTTTATCCAAAATTTTATACATATACTTACATCCATTTAACAATATTCTCAATGAAGTTCTAGCTCTTCCTATTACCATACCGTCCTTGAAATGTCATGTACAATTTAAATATAACTTACGCTACTATACTTGCGTTCTTTTTTTTAAAACAGCGAGGAGAATTCATTTCCTAACTTGCACCGCTTACATCAAAATTGCTTCCTCTAAATGTCACAAAATCAGATCAACAGAAAGAAATGATCATCCACTAAATACAACGTAACCTACGCTTGAGTTGTAAGAAGCAAACGAAGAAAAAAAGAAAAAAAAAAGAAAAAAGAAACTTAAAATTATGAATTATAAATTCCCTTTCGAAAGATCCATCTGTGTTATTTGTCAAATGTTAAAACCTGCATCTCGTCAACTGATCCATCTGTGCGTATTATAAGTTTCCATTTTCCGTATTTTGTTTTTTTTCCCCAACGTGATATTTAATGGCACTTTCGCAAAACGAATTCCGAATAATTTATCGCGCAAGCTATCGTACGATCGTTAAAATCGTACTGTCAACAATAAAAGAGTTCCAGCGGAACGAAAGCGCTGACAAATCAATCTGTGAAAGTTGGGTAGTAAATCTCTATCGTTAAGTTGAAATTTACGCGTGAGGTGCTGACTGGCGAACTCTTGTTATCATAATTGAATAATGCTCAAGTAAAAGTGTGATTTACGATACTTGGAACAAACTCCAATTAAATGAAACTCGAATACTAAAGCTTCTTTAAGATAGACGTTTATCGGCCATGCTGTTTTCTTGTCGCTACTCGAAATTAGTATTGAACATGTTTAACTCCTCGAAACCGGAGGCTCCACCCTGATCTTGCAGCATCTGTAACATGTCTGACAATTCCTGTGGTTGTGTGCCGGGTCCACCTTGCGAAGGATGGGGTTGTTGCGCTTGTCCAGCCACCTGAGGATTTGATTGTCCGCCATCTTGCTGAGGCGCTTGATGTTGTTGGCTTTGCCATCCCCACATGCCTATAATGATCCAATTATTTATCTTTCTGTTCTGTCATTGATTAAATAAAATGAATATTATAGACATTAGAGATTATTTATCAGTGTGCTGGATTAAAACTAAGCCTACCGGGGTTATTAGGTACAGTTGTGACTGCATGATATTGCGTGGCTGGTGTCCTAGCACCGCTACTTAATTGAGTATACGTTGGTCCATTCGGTGACCTCGAAGGACTTAATTGATTGTACTGGTATCCTTCTGTCACAGGTTGCTAAAACGGTAAGCAATATTACAACCTGGTTTTCATGAAATGTTTTCTAAGATTAAGCACAGACTTATTTTTTATATATTTACCTGTCTTCCAATAGCCCACCCTTGTTGCACTGGAGTTGGCGATGTGTTAGCTGGTTTCTGAATTCTGCTTAAAACAGAAGAAGACGCACTTTGTTGGCCAGGGGAACCATAAGCTATGGGCGATTGCGTCGTTTCGTATCCCTGATAAACATTTTGCGTACTGGACGGCCTAGGTTGTTGAGGACCTAATGAATTTATTTATGATTACATCAATACATTTTAAATACAACTTTAAATATAAAATTAATGATTTAAGTCTAATAGTCTAATAATCTACCAGCTGTAGCGACAGTCGCTGGATGCTGCATCATATGATGCCCAGAATAAAGAGGATCTCTGGTAGGATGTCTCTGCAGGGAATAATCTAGGCCAGGTTGTCCATAAGCAGGTACAGCTTCATTTTCTGTCTGACCATCACTGCTAGGATGGAATGACCTTAAATATCAAGAACGAACGTTTTTAAAGTTAGAGTACATAAAGAAAGAAATGAGAAAGATTCAAAAATACATTTGCACGATACAGAATAAGTGAACTGAACACGGTCCAGTGTCGATTCATACTTGGCATGTGTATTCGTGCAGACAATGTATTCAACGTCGTCATTGTACGGGTTTAAAAATGCAAATGCAGACGTTCTTAACCACACCCAGTCACGATTTTTGGCTCGAAATCTGTATATTACAGACACCACCTGTCCCTTCATCTTCAGCACTGCAACAACAGGCGGCCATTAACAATAACGAACACGAATATGGATGGTCTTTCTCTCAGTCTCTTAAGAGGCATCACCTTGCTCAAAACTTTCTCGCATATGCGTCAAATCCTCCGGATGGAAGAATTCGTAGCACGGATGACCTAAGAGCTCGGACGGCGTGTACCCTAGAATTCCACCGACTCTTTGGTCCACAAAGGTGAATTTACCTTCGGCCGAATGACGTGAAATAAATTCTGAAAACAAAGGAGAGGTGGATAGATGAAACAAATGCCCGCTTACCATGAACTCCAAAGTGACATTATTTAATGAATACTTGCCATTATTGCTATTGGAACCTGCTAAATCGCTACTATTTGGTGTACTAGTAACCTGTAGTCGCCCAATGGCAACCAGGCAGCAGTGAGTGCTGACGTTGTCGTCTGTGACCACCCCGTCAGGTCCGACTTGAACGCCGGCAGCCTCCCTGTCAGCTAATCCCATACCTGGTACACATGGGGGTACAAAATCACCTACAGCGTAAAACGACGAGTCAGTCCATGGTTCCTCATAATCCAAAAACTGATTATGATTTACATGCTGCTAGGCACAACAACAACTAGCTATGTACTTCCAAGACGGATAGAATTTGGAATATGCATTCAATTATGAACGTGCATGTTAGAATTCTCGTCAACTTCCATCCATCTTGAAATTACTTCAGTTCTTCTTCTCTTGGAGTTATCTCTTTGGTTGCTCAACATGTTTCCTATCAGATATCGTTTCTCTGATCATATTCAATTACAATGCAATAATGCGATATGCAATATCAATTGGATTAAATTTTGAAATTTTGAATTCCGGCATTGGTACCGGAAAGCTCATTCAGACATTACAGAGATACATGTCATGCAACGTTCTATGAATCAGCTGCATGACGTGATTCTAAAAGCGAAATCACCCGTGGACAAGAGACATTTGTACGTCCCGCAAGATAACATTATCGCTTGCACATGAGTAACGTAACGTGCCGGAGAACGTGTTAATTGCAAAGATCATAATTACAAGAGTATCTTCCTTTGCGGGCACTCGATGGCGACGAAGGAGGACCCCAATAAATTTTACAAGAATCGAATGGGCTTGAGAAAGATACAATGTACGTAAGAGGCCGCATCAAACACAAAAATCCAAAGCGAAATAAAAGGAAGAGGTGCGAAGTTCAATTGCTCGTGAAACGATTGAAAATAAGGCGGGAAATCGGGCTGGCATGGGAGGCTGTTATTATGCATCGGGGTCTTTGATAAGGCATACAAATTCCGCATCGGGCACCGTCTCGACATAGTTTATCGGTATTCCAGCCGGTTCTGTCGGCTGTTAGGTCAAGACGATTCCATTCATTCTTTATAAACCGATCATATACACATCCGTGCTCGCCACCGAGTGCCGGCCCCCTTAATTTATAGTACAAACGTCGCTATCCTCGTGCATTCTACGAAGTGGTCGGGTTCGTTCATATTCCTGCTGCACACCGACTTGTCTCCCTCGCTTTAAAATAGAAAGTTGGCGCTATGTCTCGCGCGCAGCCATCAACAGGCCCCGTTATACGTCGTTATACGTACACCATCATCGTCACCGTCATCGTGGCAAATCAGCGAGAAGCAACACTGACCAGAGATTGAAATCAATTGCCAAACACTCACCATTTGGTGGCCAGCTTTTGATGTACCCTGTACAATGAACCACCGCGTAATTTTGACCGTCGCGAGCTGGAGGACCGAGGGAGTTCCTCTGTTTCACGTGGTGGAGGCCGTGGGCCGCAGCCATGTCGCCAGTCGTCTGCATGTTCCCAACCTTCATGCGACATATGAAGCCTCTTCTCGAGCCCATGCACAGTCTCATCGACGCTGCGGATGTTAATTCAGACTTATTTCTATGCCAACGATTCGTTCACTTTTGTTTCAATGATGATTGATGTATCGACTGCTATAGTCCAAGTTATTTTTATTATTATTATTATTGTTACTATTGTTATTAGAATTCGTTAACTTTTGTTTCAATAAAGATTGGTATATCAATCATTATGTGAGCCACTAAGTGACTAGTAAGACTACTATAGTCCAAGTAATATAAGCTATGTAATTCTTATTATATTATAATAGAAGCTATATAATTTATATTATAATAAAAGCCATATAATTCTTATTATATTATAATAGAAGTTATATAATTCTTATTATATTACAATATAAGCTATATAGTTCCTATTATATTGCAATATAAGCTATGTAGTTCTTATTATATTATAATATAAGCTTAATATAAGCTATGTCTTGCTATATTATAATATAAGCTTAATGTAAGCTATACAATTCTTGTTATATTATATTATAAGCTGTCTTGCTATATTATAATATAAGCTTAATGTAAGCTATATAATTCTTGCTATATTCTATTATAAGCTTAATATAAGCTATGTCTTGCTATATTACAATATAAGCTTAATGTAAGCTATATAATTCTTGCTATATTCTATTATAAGCTTAATATAAGCTATGTCTTGCTATATTACAATATAAGCTTAATGTAAGCTATATAATTCTTGTTATATTATATTATAAGCTTAATATAAGCTATGTCTTGCTATATTACAATATAAGCTTAATGTAAGCTATATAATTCTTGTTATATTATATTATATTCTTGCTATATTCTATTATAAGCTTAATATAAGCTATATAATTCTTGCTATATTCTATTATAAGCTTAATATAAGCTATGTCTTGCTATATTACAATATAAGCTTAATGTAAGCTATATAATTCTTGTTATATTCTATTATAAGCTTAATATAAGCTATGTCTTGCTATATTACAATATAAGCTTAATATAAGCTATATAATTCTTGTTATATTATATTATAAGCTTAATATAAGCTATATAATAATATAATAATATAAGCTATATAATAATAGAATAACATAAGCTATATAATTCTTATTACATTATATACTCACATTGCCCCTCCTTTTTCACCGTCCCTGTTTTCAAGTCCAGCACCCTGCCGCCGTTTTCCGGCTCGGCGCCGCTCAATTGCTCCTTCACTTTCTCCGTATCGTCCGGATGGACCTGCGAATAGAGGCTGGTCCCGTACCAATCGTTCTGCGTGTAGTTCAAAACAGGCGCCACAGAATCGGAGACGTAGATGATCATCCCGCTGTTGCAGTTGACGACGAAGAGAAAGCCATCGGCTGCCTCCAGGATCAGGTGTTTCAGCTCTTGATCGGTGAGGAAGGAGGGCTTGTACGCGCCGTCCGAACTGGTGTTTCCTGTTCCTGCCACAAAATTTCGCATCTTTCTTTCCACGGATCTTCAATTAACTTCTGATCAAATCGACAACCGGCTGGCGGATATGAACTTAATCGAGTTAAGTTCAATTTATTCAACTTTCAATTGAAAATAAAACCAACCTCTGTATCCTTAGGGTCAAAATTCTTTTAACTTGTGTCCTTTTCTTTTCTATTTTTTTCTAAGGAAGATGATTATGTTTTCGGTAAATTAAGATACTGACTTTTCGAGATGATTGGGGGATTTGGTGTAACTTTGACTCAAGGATCGATCTCTCTCCGACAGAGGAAAATTGATTGTTCCTTCGAAGGAACGCGTTGACTTTTTCCACGACGAGGACTGGATTTTTATATCGCGTTTGATGTAAATGGTACGTATCGATCCGAGGTATCTACCCTCTCGACATCGAGCGCACGTGTAACGAGGAACAGTTTTCAAGCGAAACGGATGCCTTGTCCGTTAGATACGTGCTCTTCTCCACTCGCTTGTAGATCACTGACGTTCTAACTTTGAGGTGTGTTCGCTCTTTATTAAATCCCATCCCCGATGCCAGGATACCTATGATACTGGGAAAGAGAATTAAATCCGCCGAGGACAAGCAGCAAATCTTTCATCAAACTTGCGGCAGCGAATGGCAAATTCGATCAGAACTTTGAGAATTTTTATGCTATTATAGAATATTGATACGGCCCGTCAACCCACAAATCCATGTGAAAAATCCCATTAAACGTGACAAGGGTGTACATTGCCGCGTGAAATAAGAGCGTAGCGTGAAGAACTGAAAGAGAGTTGCAAGGAACAACTACAACGAAGAAACGATTGATTAAGGGACATCACACGTTGATTCAATTTCAACGGTCGCATAATTTTCGTTCACGCCGGAGGGTTTAAAAGTTTAGAAAATAAAATTTAACCTGACTGTAAAAATCGAACGTAAACATCGACTGTATTCGATACGAAAACTGAAAAGTTTGGTCAATGATTGAACACTTGCGCTGGCAACTGATTGCGGACCATAACGAGCGACCAAAACCGTATACAATAATTCGTCGCTTTCTTTTTCCTTTTGAACTCGTCGGTACGATATCACTGGATAGAAACTATCGAGAAGTAATAAATTTGTTATCTGTTTTGCCCGGGTTACACTTAAATATACTTAAAATTGAGAAATTGTTGCAATTTTGGGACAAAAAGTCCTCGTGGCACGTCATTCCAGCGCAACAGGTTAAATAACTGTTGGTTTCACCAGAGATCTCTCTGAAATCCATCAAAAAAAAAAAAGGCTTCGGACGTACCGTCGCGAGCAACATTTGACGACAAACAAATCTTTGAAATTCAACAAGAAGCTTGGAGCAAGGGACGAAGGGAGAAAGAACCAAAAATGAGGACGGAGCAGCTCCTCGGCAAGCGTAGGTAACTATCGAGGTGCAAGATCGGAATTGCAAAGCGGACAGGATCCCGCGAGACGGTAGAGAGAAGCAGCCAAGAGAGTAAGAGAGAAAGAGAGAGAGAGAGAGAGAGGGTCGCGATGCGATCTTTACCCCGATATACGGAGAAATTCCGGGAAGAGGTACTTTAACGACTTCCAAACAAGATCTATGGAAGACCCCGGGTGACCTTCGTTACCATTACCTTCCACGTAGAGGAACGGTCTTTCGATGGACATAAATGCTGCCGTGATTCTACCATCCAAAGGAGACGCGGATGCTCCCCTTGACCCATCTAGCGAAACACGCTCCACCAGGTGGTTTCTAACCACTTGCGCCTGGCAATTGATTGCGGACCATAACGAGCGACCGAAACCGTATACAATAATTCGTCGCTTTCTTTTGAACTCGTCGGTACGATATCACTGGATAGAAATGATTGAAAAGTAATGAATTTATCATTTGTTTTGCCAAGATTATACTTAAATATACTTAAAACTGAGGAAATACTGCAATATAGGGATAAATTCCAGCGCAAGAGGTTAACTGATTGCGGACCATAACGAGTGACCGAACCGTGTACAATAATTCGTCGCTTTCTTTTTCTTTTGAACTCGTCAGTACGATATCAGTGGACAGAAATTATTGAGAAGTAATAAATTTATCATTTGTTTTGCCTACATTGTACTTAAATATACTTAAAACTGAGAAAATATTGCAATTTTGAGACAAATTCCAGCGCAAGAGGTTAACTGACTGCGGACCATAACGAGCGACCAAAACCGTATACAATAATTCGTCGCTTTCTTTTGAACTCGTCGGTACGATATCACTGGATAGAAATGATTGAAAAGTAATGAATTTATCATTTGTTTTGCCAAGGTTATACTTAAATATACTTAAAACTGAGGAAATACTGCAATATAGGGACAAATTCCAGCGCAAGAGGTTAACCAGTTGCGCTGGCAACTGACTGCGGACCATAACGAGCGACCGAAACCGTATACAATAATTCGTCGCTTTTTTTTGAACTCGTCGGTACGATATCACTGGATAGAAATGATTGAAAAGTAATGAATTTATCATTTTTTTTTGCCAAGGTTATACTCAAATGTGCTTAAAACTGAGGAAATATTGCAATATTGGGACAAATTCCAGCGTAAGAGGTTAACCAGTTGCGCTGGCAACTGATTGCGGACCATAACGAGCGACCGAAACCGTATACAATAATTCGTCACTTTCTTTTGAACTCGTCGGTACGATATCACTGGATAGAAATGATTGAAAAGTAATGAATTTATCATTTGTTTTGCCAAGGTTATACTTAAATATACTTAAAACTGAGGAAATACTGCAATATAGGGACAAATTCCAGCGCAAGAGGTTAACCAGTTGCGCTGGCAACTGACTGCGGACCATAACGAGCGACCGAAACCGTACACAATAACTCGTCGCTTTCTTTTTCAACTCGTCGGTTGACGATATCACTGGATAACAATTACTGATAAGTAATAAATTTATTATTTGTTGAGTACAATGCTTTTTATAATGTTCGAGGTGTGAAACAATCTTTTACGCAGGTTCGACTTCTTGAATTATATTTTCAAACAATAGAATTTTACATAAAAATCCACGGTCTGTAAATGAGATTCTATCGTAGCTTTGAATGGATTTATGATTCTATTGGAATCTATCGTTGAATTTAATACCAGAATCGAGGATCCATTGTTGCGGTTAACACTAGTTATGATTGAGGAAATGTAATCTTAAAATATGATTGAAGAATTCATATTTCGTGATTAATCGCAAGGTTTGTTTGATCGCGTTCAGTAATCAGATTTCTCTACGACGATTACTCGAAGCATAACCGAGCGAAAACGAATTTAGAAATCAGAGTCGTTGCTCCGATCATCCCCAAGTTTCATTGTCGCTTAATTCGCATACAGCGCGGGACGCGAACACCGGAAGCTGATACGATCTATCGATTCAAGGAAATAATCCTCGCTGATCGATCATGCGGTAAAAATAAAGCTCGAAGGAGAATTTTTAGTGACATTTCATTGCTAAGAGATTCACATTCTCATATTATCAGCATTGTATAATTTTAAAGTATTTTTTAAAATGTATTTATAAGTGTTTTTAAACATATTTATCTATAATTTAAAGGATATGTACAATTTATTATTTTTGTAAAACATATAGATAAAAATTTATGTTAAATAGTTACTGTTACCATACAGCTTTCCTGTTTCTTCATTTCAACGTCCCTGATGGAAATTTTATACGCAAGTCGGTAGTTTTAATGTTAACCACTTGCGCTGGCAACTGATTGCGGACCATAACGAGTGACCGAACCGTACACAATAATTCGTCGCTTTCTTTTTCTTTCGAACTCGTCGGTACGATATCACCGGATAGAAATTATTGAGTAAGTAATAAATAAATTTTAATTATTTTAGTAATTTTAATAATTTAAGTAATAAATTAATTTTATTATTTATTCTGCCTGGTTTACTCTTAAATATACTTAAAACTGACACTTAAACATACTTTCTCTTTGAACTGATCTCATCAATATGATAAGTGACTGGACAGAAATTATTGGGAATTAATAAATTTATTACTCGTTTTGCCTGGGTTACACTTAAATATACCTAAAATATCATATATAAATATAGAAAATATAAAACTGTGAAAATATCGCAGCTTTGGGACAAAAAACATTCTCGACGTGCGTGGCACGCCCATTCCAGCGCAAGAGGTTAATTATGCCAGAGTATTCCATGGCATACTCTTGATTCTACAATTTAGTAAAGCCAGCGAAGAATGTATCGATTCTACGAAAAAGAAAAAAAAAATAACGAAAACGAGAAAGAGGAGCAGAGAAAAGTGTCTATTGGACGTCTCTCGGAGCGATGGGTGCGCGCCGACGAGGGGTGGGTGCGTGTACGCGCGCGACGTATCCCGGAGGTGATCGCCTCTCTCTCTCTCTCTCTCTCCTCTCTCTGAGTGGATAAAGACACAGGTAACGAAGCAAGAAACGGGAGAGACAGACAGAGAGAGAGAGAGAGAGAGAGAGAAATGCTCTTCGGCCTCTGGAGCAATTTGTATTCAGCGGCCGCGTTGTCGGGAAAGAGGAGAAGTGGCTATAAACAATGCGACGCACCACCAATACTTAGCTGGAATCACGACACGCACACCAACTGATTCACTAACCAAACCGTAGGGAAAAGAAACGAAGGGAGAAAGAGAGAAGAGAGGTAAAGAGAGGTCTCGCACGGACGCGTGTGTGCACGCATCGTAGAAGGGAGTCGAAGGGGGCTAAAGGGACAGCCGACGGGGGGCAGCTACTCCACCCATTCTTGCACCGGAAGCATATATCGCGCTTTCTGCATTCGATATGACCGAGCACACGACGAAACCTTCGTAGAGTTATGACCGTTCCGGTGCGCGCAGGCCGGATGAATTCACCGCGAGGAAAGAGAAGAACTCTGCGGCTGTGTCACCGCCGAAACCGACACCCCCTCTTGCTTGTTCCAGGTGCTCTTGTATTATATTATGTGAAGACGTTGCCTTTCCGTACAAACGATTGGAGGATAACTAGAGATTGCTTCAAATTTATTTTGGAAAACAGTTGGCTGCCTCTTAGTTCAAATAATTTCAGTTGAGTATGATTCTTTTTAACAGAGATAAATCAGAAAATTTATTTAATATTAAATCTAATTTATTTAATATTGAATCTAATAAAATATAATGTTAATGAAATAATTAGGATAATAAAATTATGTGAATGTAATGAATTTGAATTTTTGGCTTATGGTTACATTGTCACATGGTTCAGAATTGTGTGTGTTACATTTGATTTTTGGAATTCCTGTTTGAGAGTTTAGATTTGGACAATTAAAAAAAATATCGTTGGTACTGAAGAAACTCGTGTCATACTTTAGAGGGTTCGAAATTGACTCACTGTCACGCGTTTACGTTGATTATATCTAGTAACTGGTCGATCTGTCGAGTAATTACGAGCCACGGAATGGCTGTACACGGGGAGAGAAGGGGAAAACATTTTCAACGAGCCGGGTGTCCGATAAGGCACAATGTAGTTCAATGCGGGACGTGACGATTAAGCATCGTCGATGTTTGAGTTATCCGTCACGAGCAGCGAAATAGCTTCGGCAACGCGATCTTTCAGCTTTGACTCGGACCGATTGAATTACAGCTTACACGATTCCTTCGTCGGTTATCGATACGAGAGCCTCGAAGTATCGAGCCACTCGCGACTTGTTAATATCGTCAAAAAAAAAAAAAAAATGTTACGATAATTAATCAACCCAGCCTTCCAAAGTATTCGTAATTTTTAGCCCCATCAAACAGTCCTGCCCCCTTAAATTAGAGTTTCCAATTTTTTAAATGTTCAATAAATGATTACTAACTTGAGAGAGAGAGAGAGAAAAGATTGTCAGGAAATTTTATTACCATCGTTCTTCTGGATTTCCACGAGATACGAAAATACGAGAAGAGAAACGGAGATAGAAGAAAGAGACTTACCCCTGAGGTTCCTCATATGGGCGACCGCCATCCTCAGTATGGTCAATTTGTCTGGTTTCCTGGCGAGTGCTGAACACGTCGGCACCATGTCGGACAATTCGGTGATGTAGGCGGTCATCTTGTTCCGCCGCCGCCGTTCAATTTCGCAATGATTCTCCCTGCAGTAAGACGCAAGACAAAACCAAGGTAATTGCATAGTTCCATGAATAATGGATGATACGCGAATTCGTGGGAGAAATGCGTCTTGAGCTTTGTCATGGGATTATTATCCCTGATAATTTACAGAATTTTGATTTTTTTTTTTTTTTTGGAGGGGGGATATATTTTAGAAAAAGTATTAACGTTGACTACAAATCATTATTTTGGTAGTTCGTGTGTCAAATCATTCTGGAATTTAAAGAATTTTAATCTCGATAATTCAAATCTCTACTGAGTGTCGGTAAATCCACACGAAATGAAAGAAATAAATCGATTAAAAATAAAATTTTGATGCCAAGAAATTCTTGGCACAATCTCGAAAGAAAAAGATGTAAAGAAATTCTTAATATTATAGTTCTTAATAAAAAGAAAGTTCTTACAGCAATGGTAGTATCGATAAAGAAGAGAGGAAAATATTTTAAAAAATTCTCAAAACACAGAAGCACCTTGATACTAATAAAATTTTAAGCCTAAGAAATGCTGGTCACAATCTTAAAAAGAAAAAGATCTAAAGAAATCCTTGATATTATAGTTCTTAATAAAAGAAAAGTTCTTATATCAATAAAATTCTCAATGCTAGTACAAAGAAGAAAGAAAGAGAGAAAGGGAGAAATAAAAAAATTCTAAAAACACAGAAGCACCTTGATACTAATAAAATTTTAATCCTAAGAAATGCTCGTCACAATCTTAAAAAGAAAAAGATCTAAAGAAATCCTTGATATTATAGTTCTTAATAAAAGAAAAGTTCTTATATCAATAAAATTCTCAATGCTAGTACAAAGAAGAAAGAAAGAGAGAGAGAGAGAAATAAAAAAATTCTAAAAACACAGAAGCACCTTGATACTAATAAAATTTTAATCCTAAGAAATGCTCGTCACAATCTTAAAAAGAAAAAGATCTAAAGAAATCCTTGATATTATAGTTCTTAATAAAAGAAAAGTTCTTATATCAATAAAATTCTCAATGCTAGTACAAAGAAGGAAGGAGGAGAGCGAGAGGGAAATAAAAAAATTCTCAAAACACAAAAATACCACATTCACTGCAACGAGTGTAACATTAAGAGAACCATCCACAGACGGGACGAGCATTTCCATCGGCTGGCGACGTCATTGATAAGGGTGTTCGTGATCAATGTAGCCAATAAATTCTGAAACGATGCCCCCATCGAGAAAAGGGGTATCGGGTGAAACCACAATTTCTGGCCCTCCCCTGTTATTACCGCTACCAGAGGGTAACCGGCGCGAGTAACGGCGCGCGTCTCCTCTCCGCTTCCTACGCGGCCCCGGTAATTGTCGGCGAGTAATCGTAAATTTAATGGCATTTAATTCCTGATAATTTCCGACGAACCTACCATGCAGCCTCATGGCGCACGCGAACAAGCCAACAACCGACTCGCAAAGTCGCCCAGAGTTCACGGATGGAAGCATCATCCCCCTCTCTGCGACCAATTTTTTCGCGATTTTATTCATTACTATTCTAACATTTCTTAATCACGGTGTTTGTGTATCGCATAGTGGCGAGTCACCCTCTATGTGTAGTTCTATAAGGTATTAATTAAGGCGAGGATTAAGAAAGATATTGGGAGAGATTAGGCGCGAGAACTTTTTACGATGGTATGATGGAATAGGGATTTTACAAGAATCTCAAGTTGAAAATTAAGTGTAAGAGAGAATTCAATCCAGAGTAGAATGGAATTTTTCTAATTCTTAACACAGTTATGATAATTATTATTATTATATTACTATTATATTATTATATATATAATATTATTATTATTATTATATCATTATATATATAATATTATATAGAGTAGAATACAATTTTTCTAATTCTTAACACAGTTATAATAATATTATAATATTATATTATTATTGTATATATAATATCATATATATATATATATATATATATATAATATTATATAGAATAGAATGCAATTTTTCTAATTCTTAACACAGTTATAATAATATTATAATATTATATAATATTATATAGAGTAGAATGCAATTTTTCTAATTCTTAACACAGTTATAATAATAATAATATTACATACATAATATTTATATATATTTTTATAGATATAAAATATTATATGGAATAGAATACAATTTTTCTAATTCTCAACCCAGTTATAATAACAATATTATATAATACAAATCATTATGAAAAAAGGAGATAATCTTGTGAATAATTTTTCCGATTATCTTTCGAGGTACTCAGCTGCAAACTCTCGGGAATTACATACCACAATAATAAAAATTCGACGAAATGAATTTCGAGGAAACTCAAATTCGAAAACTGAACGACGAAAACGTGTTGCTTCTTGAGAGTGAGGATTTTTAAGATTGCAATAACAAAGTCCACGACATTTGTCGACAATTCGAGGCCCAGTATCTCAGACCTAAAATCCGAGGATTCCAAGCAATCAAGATAGGAAGCTTCTCCGCGGATAGACGAGACACACCGCGGAAGATTAAAGGGAATCTGAAATACACGAATGAACTCGTTTATTTTCTAGACCCGGGTGTATCCGGGATGTTTCTCTCCTTCGTTCAACTGTCGCGACTCTCTCTCTCTCTCTCTCTCTCTCTCTCTCTCTCTCTCTCAGCTACGGGGTAGAGAACTTCCTTTTGTGTCTATTCACGAGATAAGGCCCTCTCCATCTCGTTCCAGGTCCATCAGGAACTATTACCTCATGCTTGTTCCCTTAGACTCCTAGGCTTTCGTTCTCCGTCGTGCAAACCGGCTCTAGATTCGATCAACTCTCATTCCTTTTCTCTCTCCACTTCCAGTTTAATATTTATCGCGTCCATTGTAATTTAACATTTTTCCAAATTAAATTTGAACCGCTCAATTTCAGATTCAATTCTGGAATCAACATTCATTTGTCTAGCCTGAGACTTAATTTCAAAGTATTTTTGAGAAACTTAATCTTACTGCGTGTATTGCGATTAGCTTATCATTTCGTAATTAATTTATCATTGTTAGTGTATTCTTTTTCATGTATGAATATCACGACAAAATGGTGTACGGTTTCTTTTCACGTTTCTTCTTACTGCGGCTCGCTGGATAATTTTTTTTTTTTTTTTCTTCAACGGAGGAACAGTTTGCATTTTTCTCGATTGCACAAAGGGACTCGCGAGTGAAATATTGCTGAAGTTGACGGGAGGCTGATGTCTTCGTGTCGTGAACATTGACCTCTCGTTAACTTCCGCGTCCAGGACGTCCACCCCGTCTGGAACACCGCGACCCCGTGCCAGAAAAATGGTTCTCCAGGTTGTTCCACGTACGAAAGCCTGTTCGTGGCCATAGAATTTTCAATCTGGCGTAATTTGTTTTTCCTTTTCCTCTGATATTCTGTAATTTTCAGGACACCAAATCGTCGGGCTTTGTAATTATTTCAATCTCACGTCAAATGCTTCAATTTCTTGAGAAACTAGTAATATTTCTTTGTAAGACTAGATTCTCACAGAATACTTGTACCTTACATAGACAATAGTTTATGAAGTCTTTAAATTTGCTAAAGAACCATAATTATTTTCTATATTCTTTAAAGAGAGAATTCTGATTTGAAATTTTCTCCAAATAGTCAGATTTCAAGACACCATTCCAAGATGCTTTTATATCTTATACTCCAAAGTTTTAAGATTCTCCACTTCGCTCGTAGAATTTTTGGAAAATCTTTTTTTAACCTTGAAAGCTTCCTCCACATCACACACAAAAATTAACTAAATCTACACTGTACATTCCAAAATTTCGACTCTCCATTTCGCTGAAAGAGTTCTTCACTTTACAACTCCTACAAAATTCCCAAGAAAGAGGAAACATGCCTGAACCCTCAAAAAAAAAAAAAAAATTCTTTCTATCACGCAAAAACATTGTATATAAAATTTTAACTCTTCGTACGTAGTATATGAAATTTCAGTTCTCCATTTCGTTGAAAGAGTTTTTTTTTCCCCCATTCTTCAACTTCCACAAAATCCCCAAGAGAGAAATCTTCAATCTCTCTGACCCCCCTCCCCAAAGAACAATCTCTTCTTCACTGCACCGAGATCAACTGATCTTCTCCACCGAGATCAACTGAACTCGGTTACTCGGTTACTTCCATATTCCATATTCCGTGGTTTCGAGACGTTTCGCCTCGCATTCGGTCGAAGGAGGTTGCCTGGCTTGGAATCGGTAACGCTGCCCCACCGACGACGCGGTGCCACGAAGTCGGAGCCAGAGCGCAAGGGCCGCTATTTAAAAGAGGCCAGGGCGCTTAAAGCGCAAGTATAAAGCAGAGTATGTACCGTGCAGGACGGTAGAAGAACACGGAGGAGCAACAGGGGAGAGAGGGTAGAAGAGGAACGCGATCCAACGAGAGCAGGACGGAGAGAACCTCCTGGGTCAAGGGTCAGACGTTCCGAAGTTGCCCGTTCGCTTCGTGGGTCCAGCAAACGCTATACAAGGTGGCTACGTTCCAACGTTCTTTACGTTTCACGGCACTTTGCAATTCTATTTCCCTACGTTTCCAGAGTTGGGCATATTTTCGATTTTTTTCGAACAATACGAATAACGAACGAATCTGTCAAATTTATTCGTAAACAACGAACAACGACTCTATTCGAGGAAAAATTATTCGAACATGATTTTATTGTACGGTATTGATTATTTCGAGTAATAATTCAGTATTGATACTGACGTTACAACATCAAAGATTTTGTCGTTTATCATAACGCTTTCCCTCTCCAAAGTTCATAGTTTCATATTACTTGCGCTGGCAAACTGACTGCGGACCATAACGAGTGACCAGACCGTACACAAATAATTCGTCGCTTTCTTTTTCAACTTCGTCGGTCGACGATATCACTGGATAACAATTACTGATAAGTAATAAATTTATTATTTGCTTTGCCTATTTTGTTTTACTTGAATATACTTAAAACTGAGGAAATATTAGAATATTGAAACGAAAAATTCTCGACGTGCGTGGCACGTCGTTGCAGCGCAAGAGGTTAATTACTTACAACTGACTGCGGACCATAACGAGTGACCAGACCGTATACAATAATTCGTTGCATTCTTTTTCTTTTGAATTCGTCGGTACGATACTACTGAATAGAAATTATTGATAAGTAATAAATTTATTACTTGCTTTTCTTATTTTGTTTTACTTGAATATACTTAAAACTGAGGAAATATTACAATTTTAAAGCAAAAAATTCTCGACGTGCGTGGCACGTCATTACAGCGCAAGAGGTTAATCACTTGCAACTGACTGCGGACCATAACGAGTGACTAGATCGTATAGAATAATTCGTTGCATTCTTTTTCTTTTGAATTCGTCGGTACGATACTACTGAATAGAAATTATTGATAAGTAATAAATTTATTACTTGCTTTTCTTATTTTGTTTTATTTGAATATACTTAAAACTGAGGAAATATTACAATTTTAAAGCAAAAAATTCTCGACGTGCGTGGCACGTCATTACAGCGCAAGAGGTTAATCACTTGCAACTGACTGCGGACCATAACGAGTGACTAGATCGTATAGAATAATTCGTTGCATTCTTTTTCTTTTGAATTCGTCGGTACGATACTACTGAATAGAAATTATTGATAAGTAATAAATTTATTACTTGCTTTTCTTATTTTGTTTTACTTGAATATACTTAAAACTGAGGAAATATTACAATTTTAAAGCAAAAAATTCTTGACGTGCGTGGCACGTCATTACAGCGCAAGAGGTTAATCACTTGCAACTGACTGCGGACCACAACGAGTGACCAGACCGTATACAATAATTCGTCGCTTTCTTTTTAAACTCGTCCGTCGACGATATCACTGGATAACAATTATTGATAGGTAATAAATTTATTATTTGCTTTGCATATTTTGTTTTACTTGAATATACTTAAAACAGAGAAGAAATATTACAATTTTGAAATAAAAAGATCTCGACACCGTCGTTCCAGCGCAAGAGGTTAATCGAGATACCGTTCGTTCGAAGCGTCAAAACGAGCACCCACCCAGTATATCGATCTGTGCATCACGATGATACAAAGTCGGCACTGAGATGCACGTACCGCACACATAAAATCGTTCTAAGGGGGGAAAAAACGAGTTCCTCCCCGACGTACACACACACACAACACACACACACACACACACACACACACACACACACACAAACACACACAGGAGAAACTCACGTGTACACATGTACACAAAGGAGTAGGAAAGGAGATCGCGATGGAGATGGTTCCGCGAGAGTCATCATCGATACTACGCTCGGTATTACCGGGCAATCCTATAAATGACAACGTCCACACGTGAATTATGGATTCGTCTAACGATCGAGTCCGCCGCCGCCGTCGGCGGCGTGTCGACAGGACTCAACTCTGCCTCAAACTCCTGCCTCCTGGGCTCGAACAATGAAATGAATTATGAATCGATCGGAGGAATCGTTCAATCGCGATCCTATTCGTTATCGAGCGTACACCAAGCCTGTGGACGTATGCTAACGAGCCCGCGGTGCCGATTGATTTATGCGGGATCTTAATATTCCGCATGCTAATGGCGTTCGAGTACTCGCCACGCGGAAGGAGAGACCTTCTTTTTTCATTTTCTTTTTTCCTTTCCCCCTCTTCTTCCATTTTTATTACTCGACGATAACGTCGATAATTCCACTAGAATGGAAACGAATATGCTTGAAATTTGTCCCTTTTAGTTTTCGAGTTATAGTTCGTCGCGTTATGAGAACTTAGACTTTCTCTCTCCTTCTCGATAACGTTTGCCTCCTTTGAGATCACTCGCGATTTCAAGATTCCTTTTCATTCGGATTCTTGAGAATTTTCAAAATCCATCTTGGTTCTTAAGGAATTTTCAGAAAATTTGTCTTTCTAATTGAAAGTCACTTGTTCTAATGCTAAATTTAGTAATATTCTAGTCGTGACACTGAATTTAGTAATACTCTAGTAATACTAAATCTAACAACGACAGATTTTACACGTTTAATCATCACGAGAGTAAGAATAATTCTTTTGCTAAACCAAGTTAACAATTAAACAGAAAAAGATAAATAAATATAAATAAATAATAAAATATACAAAAAATGAAAGAAGAAGAAGAAGAAGAACTGTGACGCGTTTCCCTCAAACGAATTTCCCTCGACAAATTGTAAAATTTATATAATATAAATACATACATATTAATTTACAATATAATACAATATTATAATTTATAACATTAATTATATATTATATATTATATTAATTATATAAATTATAACACTGTCTTGATATTTTGCGTGCCAAAGTCAGCCGATATCTCTTTTAATAACATAACTGATGGACAGAATGGTCACGGGGGTCAATGTTATCTCCCGATGCCACGAAATTTCTCGATTCGTTGAGAGCGAGTTGCGCGACCGTGAGCGATTACACACGGAGGAATCTGTCGCCGACAGTTCTGCCAACAGGTTCGCGCGATCGTAAAATCGGCTCGTAAAATAATGTTAGAACATCGGAATGGGTAATTCCGCGTCGAATATGCGACCCGTTGAGTGCCGTTTAAATCATTTCACGAACGAAGATGTTAGAATCTCGGCGAAGTGTCGAACGATAAATTCTCTCGGGGTTTACACGGGGTGCAATCGTGATCTTTTACTCGCGTACGTGGAGCCAGCCATCGTTTTTCAATCATGCTCAAACACGATGGGACAAGTTTTCCTCTTTTCAACGAAATAATGTCGCGAGTATTGCAGATCAGCCAGTATGAAGTACAGATTCTTTGTTAACATCTAGCGCCTGAATGACGTCGAGAACTTTTTGTCCCAAAATTGTAATACTTTCATTTCAGTTTTAAATAAAACAAAATTGGCAAAACAGACAATAAATTTATTGCTTCTCAATCATTTCTATCCAGTGGTATCGTGCCGTTCAGAAAGAAAGCGACGATTTATTGTACACGGTTCGGTCGCTCGTTATGGTCCGCAGTCGGCTGCCACTGAGCCGAGTGGTCAATTTCACTGTTTGGATTTCGCAAACGCGCAATCAACTTTTATTGATGCAACTAAAGAAACAGGTGTTCGTTTCGACTGTGAAATTAAATTAGAAACAATTACAAATAAAAATTTCGCAAAAGTATTGCGAAGCTATCTCTTTTAATTTAATGCATAAAAATTCGCAGTCCATCCAAATAGTTTTTCGTTCTCACAGAGAAGATCTAAATAATTTAACTAACGTTAATAAATCTAAATAATTGAACAAGATCCAAATAATAATAACAACTAATTGGCCAGAAATATTAATATTAAAATAAAAGCTTTGTTAGATAAAGACTATTCTCGTTTTTACGATCGATTTCATCGACGATATCAAGGTCTCGATTGTACACGATAATATTCAGTGAAAAAGCCTTGGTCACATGAGGTCAACGACATTCTCAAATTCTTGTTCCACAATTTTAGGTCGCACGACTCTTCATTCGTTTTGTCATTGGCCGCCATTAGCTGTACGAGTAGATCGTCTTATAATTCCATTATGCTCGGCAGGAACAGGCCTAACATTACGGATAATGGAAGACCTTAAGGATCTAATGACTGTAACCAGCTTGAAAATCATTTCCATCGGCGAATCTTCTTTTTATTTCTTTTTTTCTATTTTCGTAGTTCAAATAACATTTCACTGTTATCTTCCACGCCTGGGAAGATCGTATCCCGTCGACGACTTCCATCGAAATTACATCCTAAGCCTGTTCTCTGCGTCGAAGTCTCTCGAATTTTGCCCCATTCAAAGAATCCTTTGCAAAGTATTACCATAAATACATATTACTGGCAAATTTTCCGACTGAACTTAATTTTACCTCGTTTAAAAAATTCCTTTGAGGCAGTATTTTATTTTACAAGTACGTCGTGTACTATTGTACGTTCTTTTGCATCGAATTCTTCACCCTTCAACACCCTTTTCGTCTCTCTTTTTTTTTAATTTCCTTCCCATCGCTATTTATCATCTTCCCTTTTAGAAAAATTATAGAAACATAAAACGTAAATATAGAAATACATTTTACAGAGATATATTTTAGAATTATAAATTATTTAAAATTATGTTTAGAAATATAAGATACATAAGAAATGTAAGGTATATTTTAAAATTATAAATTATTATATTTAAAATTATATTTAGAAATATAAGATTATAATTGTAAATTATATCAGAGATACAGAACTGAAAATGAAATTTATAATAACAATTATATTTATTCAACAACAAGATTATTACTGTTTTCCAAATTATATAATTTTTTTAATAATTATTTTATTTATAATTTTAATTAACATTAAATTTGATGAAATTGATAATAACAATTATATTTATTCAACAATAAGATTATCCTGTTTTCCAAATTATATAATTTTCTTAATAATTATTTTATTTATAATTTTAACACTTTCAAATTTCGTAAAAAAATTTGTTATATTAAAAAAGGAGAATCTTTACGAAATAAACTATTGAAAAAATTTAAATTAATAATTTATAAAAATAATGTATTTAAAATTCCATTGTCATTTATTAATCTTCCAACGCCAGTAAATATCAATTGTATATGAAATTTTGCATCGATATTAGGAATGAAATATTAAAATCTTCCTTTACATCCGAATAAACACAATACTGTCGACGAACGCGGAATTTTACTTAAAAAAAAAAAAAAAAAAAAACTGTTTACTGTCGCTAGGAATTCCACGCGTTAGAAACTCTTCTCCACCCAAACAGAAAAAAAAAAAAAAAATAATAAAGAAGACGGAGACACCGTCAGTGAAAAATCTGATCGAGAATTTCGTACGTTCTTGCAATTTTTGAAATCGTCACAGATTCCACGACTGTGGAAACCTCGTCTCCGTCGAACGAAAGAAACAAAGGTGAAAGAAGACCTGGCATTCGCGGTTCGCCGCCGAAAACGGGCGGAGAAATTCGCGGGAAAGGAAGGAAATGGCGGCCGCCGTTTGAAACGGGCGAACGTGGATGAGAGGGTTGTGGCCCGCGGCGGGGATGAGGTAATTGCGTTATTAAGTTAAAAGCGAGGTGCATCGAAGCGGCCGCGACATCGCCGCCGCAAACTTTTCCATGAAATGCGTACGTACGGTGGCCCCCGTGGCTCCAGCAATCACTGTGTACTCCCTCCTCCTCCACAACCCCCTCGGGAACAGCAAAATACAACCGGCCGACGCAAATTCACGGTTGCAAGCCGTCTGTTTCTGTCCACCGCGACCATACCCCACTTGGACGAGAGAAGTCGGCGGATGCTGATGGCGCATCCAGTCTCTCTCTCGACCTCTCTCTCCACCGTTGCACGAGTCTTTGTATCTTTTTGCAAACAGGCAGAGCTTTCTGCCTTCTGAACGCGTAGCTGGTAGAACGAGCTCGTGCCGAATCGAAAAATCGAAATCCTCTCGCTGTTCAAATTTACACCGTTCTCTCTCCGAGCGAGGAAAGAGAAATGACAGCAAAGCTCATCGATTACTTCCTGAAAAGCAACGACACTCCTCCGAGTTTGGCACGACGTGAGAGTACCAAAAAAAAAAAAAAAAAAAAAAAAGCCACTGTCTGTGCCACCATCTGTTATTTCTGAAAAGCAACGAACGCTCCTCCAGCAGGCATAATATCGATCGCTCGTCGTATATCATTTCGACGGATCCGCGGCCGTGTCAACGGCTGGTCTATCGCGTCGCGGGATCAAGATCCACGGTGTCTCTTCGCGGGCGGACGCGGGACTTATGCGAACGTCCCGCGCGTATAAGTGGCTGGTGTTCCCACGCTGGAGCAGCCCGGAGGGCTTCCCATTCCGCTATCGACTCGCATTGGCGGCTGGTATCATGTGTAGGTATGTATGTATCTTCGTACTTGGCCGGGCAACATGTACAGGGTGTACCCGGTGGAACATATTGGCCCACGATTTCGTGAGATGAATTAACAATGCCCTCCTCTGTCGCTATCAGCGGCACCCCACGTTTCTCTCTCTCTCTCTCTGTCTATGTCTCTCACTTGCACTTTATGCTTTCGTCAAATCGAAGGAAAGATATATCTGTGTTTTCGAAGAAGGGAGAACTTCAGGAATTTCAGACTCTGACCTTTTTGGATTTCATTGCTAAGGGATTTCACTTTCTTTATATTTTTGTTATATTATTATTATTATTTTT
Organism: Tetragonisca angustula; assembly: GCA_036937485.2. Lineage (NCBI taxonomy): Eukaryota > Metazoa > Arthropoda > Insecta > Hymenoptera > Apidae > Tetragonisca > Tetragonisca angustula. The sequence goes on along the minus strand of JAWNGG020000135.1, from coordinate 510,674 downwards.
TTATATTTTGCAGATTGAAGCGAAGTCGAATTGTATGTCGGAAGTTTGACGAATGGTGGAGTTTTAACTTTAAGTTTTCCTTTTCTTTTCTTTTTCTTTCTTTTGGCAATACTGTGATCCCCGAAAATAGAAATTGTTATAACATTTATCTCACAATCTTGTAAAATTTAAACTTCCTGTGGCTGCTCTCAAAGAATATACCAATGTATGAAAATTGTGCGAAAGGAAGAATTAATCAGAATTCATTCAGAAGTTATGTCTTCTCTACGAGGAGCTGTGAATTCTAATAAATTTGATGAAAATCCTCTTTAAAAAACTGAATTAGTCGAGTTCTAACAAATTATGCTCGAAGTTAGTTAAACTTCTCGTAGATTGTACTAATTATTAATAATTATAAATTCTATAAGCTCCAGTCTTGACTTTAACAATTATACATAACTCACAAATGTCATTAATCACAGCGGACAGATAATAAGTTCTAATAAATTCCAACAACTATAGTTAACAGATACCGATAATTAGAACTCACAAGTTTCAATGATTATTGCCGATAGATTCTAATTATAAGCTAGATTATAACATTAACTGGAAGATGACACTAGATTCTAACAAATGACTAACAATCCTGATTAACAAACTCTGATGTCCAATCAACGATTGAAACTGTTATCCAAGGCTGCTCAATGCTTCAATATTTCTGTCCATTACCACTGGAGAGGCTTTCAGTATGTAAATGACGCCTCTGGCAAAAATCCCCTGGCTCAGGAAAGGACGCATTTTTCCGACGAAAACAAATAAAAAAAAAAAAAAAAAAAGAAAAAAGAAAAGAAAACGGGGAGGAGGAGGGAGAGGGGACGTTTAACCCGTTCACCGACCCCTCTCATTTATCGCAAGTCGAAAAGAGCATGCAAGTTACGTCGAGCCTGACACTCACCTCGCAAATCTTTCTTTGTCCTGTACATTCTCGTTCTCCAGCCTTCTATATTTACACCCGCTCGGATCGTCCTCGTCGGATCTGCAAAGATACAGACGTTTGTGATCATTCAAAAAAAGAAAGGAGTATGTTTCAACCGACACTAACGTGGATTCGTTTAACTCGTGTTGCGGCGATGTTTCTTCGACTCAAAATCTCTCTTCTTTTTCTTTTCTTTTCTTTTTTTTTTTTTTAAATATTGCCAAAAATGCACGGATGTTTTTGTCAAACTTAACTGTTGATCTTTACGTTGACAGTTGTATTTATTTTAATTATTATTATTGTAACGATTTACATATAGAATATTTTTGCACTGGTTTCCAGTTTCCGTGTGTTAACCACGTTGCGCTGGCAACTGACTGCGGACCATAACGAGCGACCAAACCGCACACAATAATTCGTCGCTTTCTTTCTGAACACGTCGGCACGATATCGCTGAAATGATTGACAAGTAACAAATTTGTTGTTTGCTTTGCCTCTGTATTTAGTTATACTCGAGTACATTTAAAACTGAGAAAATATTGCAATTTTGGACAAAAAATTCTCCACGTGCGTGGCACGTCATTCCAGCGCAACAGATTAAACTTGCGCTGGCAACTGATTGCGGACCATAACGAGCGACCAAACCGCATACAATAATTCGTCGCTTTTCTTTTGAACACGTCGGTATAACATCGTTGGATAGAAATTACTGAAAAGTAATAATAAATTTTTTATTCGTTCTTTCCTGAGTTATACTTAAATATATACTCAAAACTGTGGAGATATTGCATTTCATTCCAGCGCAAGAGGTTAAGGACGACGTACACAGTGTAATCGGAATGAATCGAATATAATGAAACTTCGTTTACACGGACTCCGTTTATTTGAAAATTTGGTCGAACGAACCTGTTCTATTAAATCGAATCAAATCAATTTGCATTGCATTCGTATGCATTCGTCGACAAGTCCATGTAAACGAAATACTAAAACAAAAAAAAAAAAAAAACAAAATTTCACACACTGTACAATTAATAAATCGCATTCAAAGCAGACTTACAAAAGATTTCAATTTCAGTCGCGTTACAAATTAAAAAAAAAAAAAAAAAGGAAAGAGAAAGATTTACTACTTGTATTTAATTTTCCAAAATCCATCTAACGATCTAACGCGTAGAAATACAAAAAGACACGAAGTGAAATGAGGCACGTGGCAAGGGCCACGGTTTGTCAACGACACGTATGTATGTACATAAGTAACTAGAAAGCTCGATTGTGCGTGCAAAAAAAGAAAAAAAAAAAAAGAGAAAGAAAAATAAAAAGAAGAAGCCAGGCGAGAACTCTTCCTCGGCCTTCGTTCTCAGCGAGGAGCGTTACGTCGTTTCGAGGTCCATCTGCCGGTTCGACCGATCGCATATTCTACGAACGTCGCGAATAAACGTCGCGTCGCCGATACGTCGCAGTGTAATCGCTTCCGGATTACCAAACGCGACCGGAGGCCTTACAAAATTGGCCGTCGCCTATCCAACTTCCCCAAATCTGGATCGCTCGCGTAACAGTATAAGCGCAGAATAGAGAAGGCCATCTCTCATGCAATATTCACGCGGGCATTCTGCTCTTTATATCGCCCCCCCCCTTCCCACCACGGCGAGCAAACTCGCGTTTTCGCGCGATCGAGCTCGATGAATTCTATTAAAATCGAATCCTGTGTTTTCATCTTCGATTTCGTTCATTGCGAAAGAGATTATTTTCATACTCATAATTATATTCAATTTGCGGCCAGTTACATGAAACAATCGGGGGATTAAGTAAATGTCAAGTGAATGACCATATGAATGATATGTAACAATTATTAACGATGTTAATAACGCAATTTATTAATTATAAAGTTAGATTTAAAAATTGTTGATTTAAACTGCAGCGCAAGAAATAATATAATTATCTTCACTTTTCTTTCATTTCAAGATTACTCGATATAAATTTCTAGTCATCTTGATACAACAAGCAGGGGGAAAAATAAAGGAATGTTCCAAGGTCTTTCGACGATGATAAAACTGGATTAATTGGCACGGTCGAGAATATCAGTTGCAATTTCCTCAACGTCTCAATAGGAGTCGCATTTTTTTCTTTCAGACGTGCAATCGGTGGAATTATAGTATGGTTACATTGCTCTCTGATACATCTGTTCTCTTTCTTGCCTAATCTGAGATTTGTCTTCGTCTTCGTTCCTCGATGTTAAAACCATCGCACAGGCTGGTACAATGGTTTCGATCAAACCACATTTCGACTCACACCAACACGACAGGCCTCTCTCTCCCTTTTAATTAATTCCCAACGTTGACTGTAATCGATCAAGATTGAATATCAAACGAGACGAAAGAACAGCGGAGAGAAAGAGCGATAGAAATAATTCAATGGAAGCGGAGCCAGAATATAAAGAGAAGAGCAGGAGGAGGAGAAGGAAGCGTGAAAAAGCAGGAAGAGCGAGGAAGGCGTCGTAAATCCGTCATTGGCATCTCGTTACTCTAGCGCCAATCGTGTTCTCTCGATCGAGAGCGGTCGTATTAAGCGCAGGATAGAAAATTATGCTCTCGTTGGCTGCGATGTTACACGCAGAAATCCGGTTGATCGTACGGCGTGCTACATCAAGCTGACGCACGCTCGGGGATGCGATCAATTTCAACGTGTACCCGCGAATCTGACTAAATTCTGATAGAAAACCTCCATTTCTGTCGAATTCTGCCTCTACTTCGATCTCAAAGTTGATTTCGAAGAAACGCGCAGTAAATATTTGCAAACTTCGCGAATCTGTAGTAACACCAAGAATAAAAAAAAAAAAAAAAAAAAAAAGAAAGAAAGAAATTAGATTAGAAATTAGACTGATCCCTAGCTTCCTTCTCCTTTTTAATATTTCGAACAGACTTTGGAAGTTCACAGAGTTTGTACATTAATGACGTGCTACGTACGTTGAGAATATTTGGCCCAAAATCGCAACATCTTCTCAGTTTTATTGAAATATAACACAGACAAAGGCAAATAATAAATTTATTGCTTCTTCTGGTAATTTCTGTCCAGTGATATAGCGATGAATTCAAAAAGACGACGAATTATTGTATATACGGTTTGGTCACTCGTTATGGTCCGCGAATCAGTTACTGGCGCTAGAAGTTAGAGGTTAACTCCGCGGGCATTGGAATCGAATCGACTGAAATTTCCCAATCACGTTCGATTCTACACTCTTCGATTTATTTATTATTTACTCGTTATTACTTATTATTTATTCACCATTATTTATTATATACCACCGGTCATATTCTATTTTATATACTTGATCCCATCTCCCTAACGTACTAACGTCTCTGACCCTGAAAGAAAAACCAAGATCCCCTTCTCCCCAAGCCCTACGTACGTTCGTCTTGTTTTTTTTTCTTCCTCTTTCTTTTGCTCCGGTGCAAGAGCTACACCGGAGTTACAGTGCCCCAGCATCTGACCCCCCCGCCACCGGGTAACCGAGATGGTGGTGGGGGTGTAGGGCCCGCGCTGTATCCGGGTACAACGAGAAGGCCCCGTACTTCTTCGCCGTCCCTCCTCCCTCCCTCTTTCCTCTCCTCCCACCGTTTGCTTACTCGCTCCGTACGTCTGCCTGCTTTGAGCCTCTTTTTCTGGTCTGTTTTTTGCCCTGGGAGCAGTCGGTTACGTACGAGGCGAGACGAGGAGAGACGATAGGACCCGGAGACTTATGGAGTACATAATGATGCGGCTCGCGGTATTACGCCGACTTAACAGATACGTATGCGTGCTTGGTAGCCAGAGAACACGCCGTGTCCACGGACGCGGACCCGACATCTTTCCTTGACCACCGTCGTATGGGGCCAACCGAGACACAGAGAGGTGGGAGGGGAGGATTTTGGGACTCATTGAGACGTTGATGCCCGGTGCGTGGCGGAGATCGCCTTCGAGATTCGCTGCGTTTAGGTGGTGAGGATGGTGGATGATTCCTTTCGGAATCTCCTTCCATATTTTTGACTTTCTATGCCCATCTGTATTTTACTCTTTGTTTCTATCTTCTACTTGCGTTGGTTGTTCCAGCTGTTTAGATTTAGGCAGACAATTCTGGGTTGTAGTTTTGGATCGGAGAATTTTTGAAATTATAATCGCGATAGTTCTCAATTGGTCATCTTTTCTCGAGGTTGGGCTTCAGTTTCTCGAGTGGAATTTTTGGAAGTGATAGGAGATTCTTATCGATCAATTTAACGATTTCTCACGTCTGTGAACCAGGATTTCCCGGAATTATTTGCTCTTGCTCTTGATTCGTATCATTCAATCACGATACTCGGCCCGCTCTAGACTTAACTGAATAACATTGTGCAACAAAGAGGAGATCCCTATCGATCGTCAGTGGTCTCCATCACGTAAAATACACATTAGACAGATAAAATCAGTTGCCTTAATATCGTCTGTTACGATTCAAGTTCCATTCAAACTTTGAAGAACACTTGTGACAAGTATTCCAGTTTACTCGCTTCTACGTTTCTTTCTGTCTCTTTTTCAACGTAGAATCAAATCTAATTTAGTTTGCATCGACTACGATGACGCACGAACGTAATCATTTGTAGTCGATATATTTGTTCGATAATTGTTCTTCTTCCCTTCTTTAAACGAAACTTTCTTAATGGTCTTAATTGCGCGGAACGACTCGAAGAACGTGTTGTAGGCTCGTAGGCAACGACATTTTGGTTATCGATCGTAGAACACGGTGAAAGTGTCTGGGTCTTGGTGATTCAGATGGGGGGGGCCCTCCGCCGAGCACGTGTAGATTTTGCAGTCAGATCACAAATCTCCGTATTCTCCTCGGATCTCGGAGCATTCGATAATTTGTAGCCGCGAACGCCGTGGGAATCGAGCCTCCATTCTGATTTTTATCTCGTTTATCTGGATAGTAAATCATCGGAAGCGGAGTAGCGCTAGACCTTTTCTCTGTTACGAGCCAGGAATTATCGCGTTCTTCAATCCTTGTTCCACCACACACACACGCTTCTACTTCTCCTCTCATATTCTTTTTTTTATTATTCATTCATATTCTTTTTTTTATTATTCATTCCTCAATCGACTTTCATACGACATTTAAATTGTTCCTAGTTTCATTCAAATTATTCCTATGAATAACCTATTTTCATTTGAATTGCTCCTATTTTAAGATCTGTACTATTCGTGCTTTCCTCTCGTTCTCGTGGAAATAAGTTTAACGTTCGACGAAACTAAATTCAAATGTCAAATTGTGTTCCCATTTTTCGTTCTCTCGTTCACTTTTAATAAGAATTTAAATTATTCCCATTTGAAAACTAATAAATTTAATTACACCCATTGTCCAATATAGCATGCTACAAGTTTATACTGTGAACTATCGTATAATTTATTCATATATTTAACAGATGAAACAGTTCTCTAAAATTTTAAAAGTAACGCCGATAAAATTTTAATATTTCTGTTTCTTCCAACGAAATCCAATTGAAATTTGATTAAATCAGATTAGAAGTCAAGCCTCCTATCGGTACAACAAAATTAGAAAAAAAAAAGAAAGAAAAGATTCTTATTAATCTCTGGCATGTAGAATAGCCCCACTTGATCTTTTTGTTGTAAACAGACTATTTTAATTGCTCTATTCCAACAAAACTCAACTCAAGTCAAATTTCCTGCTGTAAAATTCCTAGATTACAAAAATCCTCCCAATCACCGGCATATCATTACCAAAACGGTATAGTAAAAACGTTGGAGCACGAAACCGAGAGAGCTTCCACCACCAAAGCGTATTTCACGTCAGTTTGAACGTATGTACGACGTACATACGACAAAAGCAATAAATCGCTTCGTTAATCCGGCAACAGCACGCCGGCCTAATACGGCCATTATCCTGCGTATAAGGATCGTAATAACGTCTTGATAATCCTTCCACGAGACCGGTTCCTCTTCCACCTGTTCCTCAGGCATCGGCCTGCGTTAATGAGATGCGTCGTTACACGATCGATCTTCAACACGCGGCGAATAGTAAAACGATCGTCTCCCCTTTCCTGCGTTCGCGGATTTCTTTCCTGGATCGTTCGCTTTTTTTTTTTTTTTTTAAACGAGGGCTCCTTTTTTTTCTTTTTTTAAATTTTTTAACAACGTACGATCGATACGTTGTTAACTCGCGAGACCGATCGAGCAAGATATTAACACGTTAATGTTTGGACAATCACGAATCGATTTACGACGAGGCGTATGATGATGTCGATAATGATGAGGAAGAACGATCCACGATGGAGTGGATCGTTCTGAAACAAGGAGGATCGGCGAAAAATAAAAGATCAGAAGCCAAGAGAGGATGAAACTAAAAACTTGGTAAAAGGACAGAGAGTTGAAAAAGTGAAATTGTTAAGAGGCGTGTGAATAATTCTGACATTTGAAATAAAGTAGAATTTAAATTTTTTGGAATATTTCTTTGAAAACGTTCACCTGCAAATTTCTTCGTGAATAGTATGACCGACACTTCCATCTTTTTGCTCATCGTTTTACTCAGCAATTGATATATTGCGAGCTCGTCTCGCTAACGGATTCCTGGGTCAACGAGCCTGTTATTTTTTGTCAATTAAGATTCCTCGATAGGGATCTCACGCGTAGGATCGTGCATCTAACTATCTATTTCAACGATCAATAGAATATACATACACCTGTAAAGTTCAATTGCAAACACGTTACGACTTTGCTGACAATTCTTCTACGAAAATATGATACTCCATCTTTTCGTCTTTCTGATCAGAGACGCAGGTTAACCGGCTGGATTGTTTCATAACTAACTAGACTAATTGATCTGATTAACCTAATTAAATCTAATAAAAATCCATCGTTTCTAAAAACGTTTTGCTTTGTTAATTCCTACGGTACATTGTCTACGTAACTCTGTTAAACACGGTTTATATACAACCACCTTTTCATGCACAGTGTCGAAATTTGTAAATTTGTACTTTACACGTTACTCCGTAATAAATTACACTGGAAATTTTGCGACAATTCGAAAATTACCGTCATTTGTACACGCATAAATTAGCCAATGAATTTTCCATATTTCTGCCACGACGTGTACGAAATTAAATGGAAGAGCGCGAGAGGAGAGGGTAAGATCGAAAGATTTGCAAAATGGACGCGAAATACATGATACGAGGAAAAAACAGAGGAGAAGAGGGGGGGGGGAGTCACGTGATACGCTGGTCCCTGTTCAGGTTACAGTGGCGCCTTTTTGCATTTTTCCAACTCGACACCGTGGTCACGACTTTGACCCCCTACCTCCAACCCCCCCCCTCTGTTCCTCCACCTTTTTCTGCTCGTTGTCTGCGATCGTCCTCGTACGTTTACGTTCGCCATTCCTCTACGTCCACGTGTGCTACCATCCACCTAGGCTCCCTTCCTGCAGTACGTCCGACACTCGGGGCCGTGTAGCTTTGGACAGAACTCTTATCTGCCCCTGTGTACAGGGCCGCGCAAATATCACGGTCCTGCGTGGGGTTGAATTGCAGATGTTTATGTTCGATATGTTCTGGACTGTTGGGCAGATTTAACTACTTGCGGCTGGCAACTGATCGCGGACCATAACGAGTGACCAAACCGTATACAATCTCTTCAATTATATGTATAAATATATATATATATAGCTGTTGTAGGTTGAAAGGAATAACCAAAACAATTAACACGAGCTGAGAGTGAGAAACTAACCTAAATCTAAACCTAACCTACAAAGAGACACGTCTAGTAATTCTACAAAATATCAGATCCCAGGAACCTCCTCAAGATCCATCAACTCGCAAATAATTTCAGCATCCATTCAAGCTCAAACTGTCCTAAACAACACTCACTCTTTAACAACATCACATTCAATAAATTAATTTCAAAAACCAAGCCACCTCAGAGGCAACGCGACCATAACCTACAAAAAGACTCGAAAGGAGCAAGCAACTTGATTCAACGACAAAGAATTGAAAACTCCATCAAGAACCTTCCTCACATCTATTCTCTCACAATTTAAAGATCCTCCCGCCCCCTCTAGTCAACTACACCTGCAGAACAATTCCACGAAACGCCAATTCCAACTTAACCTCAACTACGACACCTAAAAAAAGGAGGGGGGAGGTCGTAAGGAGAATAAACAGGTGAGTCGAAGGTAAATGGGGGAGGGGGGGGGGGAGTAGAAATGTCCAGCGACAGTGACCACGTATCTAACACCTAGCTAGGTAGTTAGTGTGAGTTTCTTCTTTTTTTTTTTCCTTTTTCATTAGGAGAGCGGCGATCGAACGACGGCGAGTGTTCGCATATTAAAAGGAGAGAGCAAAGCTATTGGCGGGCCCGGGGAACAGGCCCGGGAGGCGGTCCATCGTTCTCCGACTGCGGGACTCTTATCCGTTCTCCGCCGACCTTATTGGTCACCGCCTCTCCGATCGTTTCTACCGACCCTCTTCTTGTACGTACGCCGGGCTTCTTGCGCCGAGTTTTCCCGCGATCCTCGATCGCTGTACAACACACCTCGTACCGCAGGGTGAGGTTAGGTTAGGTCAGGCTCAGCCCTTGGGACGTTGAAGATGACAGGGACCATTTCACTTGGCGTTTCTTTCGCTGGCTGCGAGTCGTAATATGGAAGACGTACTGCGGTTATATATTTATTTGTCGAAATGACCACCAAAGGATTGTGCTTGTCAAGAATTTCAACGAATAGAAATTATATCGTGCTCCCAAAAGTCGACATAATCATTGTCAAAAGTTCCTTCCTACCTATTTCTTTTCGTTTTTAATAAAACATCAAAATGTATGAGAAAACTAATTTTGTTAATTTTAAATTAAACTTGAGTTCAAACTCATTTTTCTTTTATTGCGTTTTAAAAATTATTTCTTCGAAACTATTTGTTACAGATTTATTTTAGTAGTGGGAAGTGATTTTTGACCTATTCTGACTACGCATTTTAGTTGGTTCTACAGATATAATTGTAACAAAACTCAAACGAGGCTTAAATAAAACAATAAAATTTTAGATAATAGCCAAGCAAGTTGCTTATTAATATGAACTTTGGCTGGATTAATAAACAATCGTTATCGGGTAGCGATGCGAATCTAGCGTGTAGAATATCTGGACAAAAATAGGTCAGATGAATAGGAAAAGTTGGCTCTAATTATTCTTACATTATTCTTTGATCAAACATTTCGATATAAAATACACTTGGATATAAAATATTTAATTGAAGATTTATCGCAGTAGTTCGTAAAAAAGGATTTGCATTATGCAATATTCACAGTAGAATTATATTTATTGAAACGAAAATTTTACTCGTTCGATTAAACCCACGCGACGTCTGACTACATACGGCTGGATCTACTTGGCGCCAAGTCCTGTTATACAAGCGACAAATCGCAAAGCTTGTTTGAACTATTAAACTAAAAAAATCTGAATACCGTAATAAATCCATTCGTATATCTCGACACCTTCGCTGTATATTAAAAACTAATAAAAAAAAAAAAAAAAAAAAAATCCTCACAAAACATTCCGCTCCAATAATACCTGTTGCTCCACCGCAGAAACTCTCACCCTCGAATTCAATGAACCGATCGCTCACACCTCTTTTCATCTCCTATTGAAACCCTCCTTCTCGCACTCCCTTTTTTACTCGGACAAAGCACCGACAAAACAGAGCAATTTACCTGGATCGTTTCGGTTCGTTAGTCGCGGCGAATTACCTCCGAGCAACAGTGGAGTTGTACGAAAAAAGAAAGAGAGGAAAGCCGTGGAAAACAGAGGGGGTGGATTTTCATCGGTTGGTAGAAAATTCCCCGGGTGGGTTTCTGGGATTCGCGACAAAGCGACACGATGGCTGGACTGATTGTGAGAATCCGAGCATCGAACGACGCTTCACGGTAGAACGGAACGAAAACGGGGTAAAGACGAAGGGGGAAATTCTCACGGCTGAGGAAACGCTCATTGTTGTTTCGGATACTCGGAACCAGCCGGGGGCTCGCCTCGAGCGGAAAGTCACGCGACCAAAACGCAAAAAGGAAGAGGAAATAAGAGGGAGATCCGGTTAATTGCCGGCGAAACGTTCGCTACCACCCCTCTCTGTTCATACACCGTGTAACTGCTCCACTCTGACTCCCGGTAATCTCTTTTCTTCCTTTCCTTTTTTTTTTTTTTTGTTATTACACGCTCGTTTGAGAACGATTACGTTATTTTTAGGACGTTTAGGTTACACCTCCGCTGCCGGATGGAAAGTTTTATAATTGACAGGTGGTTGGATTTTTCAGAAATGATCACGTTAATTGTCAATAGTTAAAGAAAATGTAAGGATGAAGTTTGATGCAGTTTGATGTAGTTTATGCTATTTTTGACGGTGTTTAGGTTACCTTGATTGCAGAGTGGAAAGTTTTATAACTGATAGGTGGTTGGATTTTTCAAAAACGATCACGTTAATTGTGGATAGTTAAAGAATGTGTAAGGATGAAGTTTGATGCAGTTTAATGCTAGTTTTGACGGTGTTTAGGTTACACTTTTATTGCAGAGTGGAAAGTTTTATAATTAACAGATGGTTGGATTTTTCAGAAATGATCACGTTAATTGTCAATAGTTAAAGAAAATGTAAGGATGAAGTTTGATGCAGTTTGATGTAGTTTATGCTATTTTTGACGGTGTGTCAATAGTTAAAGAAAATGTAAGGATGAAGTTTGATGCAGTTTGATGTAGTTTATGCTATTTTTGACGGTGTGTAGGTTACACTTTTATTGCAGAGTGGAAAGTTTTATAATTCACAGGTGGTTGGATTTTTCAGAAATGATCACGTTAATTGTGAATAGTTAAAGAAAGTGTAAGTATGAAGTTTAATGTAGTTTGTGCCATTTTTGACGGTGTTTAGGTTACACCTCGATTGCTTGGTGGAAAGTTTTATAATTGACAGATGGTTGGATTTCTCAGAAATGATTACGTTAATTGTGAACAGTTGAAAAAGGATAAAGTTTGATGTAGTTCAGTCGAAAAGTTATTTAGTTTCAGGCAAATCTTTATTCAGATATAATTTTATTTCGTCGTGAAGACACGAATTTACACGAATTTAAATGTTCGAAATCTATTCATGATTTTCTAATAGTTTCAAATCCAGTTCTTTTATCGTGACAAATAAAGTAAATTGGCGCGAGAAAAGCTCAAAGGGCGTAATGATTAAAATTATCCACGAGAAAGATAAACTTCGTTCATGAAATTACGAATTTATACAAACGTCCAGAATCGATTTGCAATAAATTATTAATAGTTTTTCAAACTATCATATCGTACCACATTTTTCCTAGACTCTCTTTTCGTTTACGATTAAATCTGTTAAAAATCTCGGAGGATGATAATTTTATTATGATGAAAAGAGGAAAAAGAGAGAAGAAGAAGAGAGAACGATAAAAATTCTATGGAGGAAAATCTATGTTGGACCTGTGTTATCGGTGGATTCCTCTTAAATACGTACACAGGAAACGCAAGCTGCACCGATGGTAGCCACGAGCTGTCCGCCTAATGCCAACCAGCTTAACGTAGTACGCGACGACCAAACAAAACCCGGTGCTCGCGGAATTCGTCACGTAGCAGAGATTTGCAGCCGTTCGCGAATTCACGCGGCCGATTACCAGATCATTACGTTACGTAACACACCAGCGGATTCTTTGTCTCGACACGGCTCTGTGTTCTTTTTTTGGCACGCGATATGTTTTTTTTCTCTTTTTTAGAATTTTTATCTCTCTCTTAGCGTGCATATATGTGCGTGTGTTTCTCGCACTGTACGCGCGCGAGATATCGACTCTTGCCTTACACACTCTGGTATATATAAATAACATGCATCGAGTATTTCTGTTTACAGAAGTTTTTCTCTTTTAGAAGTTTCGGAATTCTTTCACAGTTTTTTGGAGATTTTATTTTTTTAGAAAAGAGAAATTTTAGAATTTAGAACTTGGAATTTTCTTACAGCTTTCTTTGGATAAATATACATATATTTTTTTTTTTTTTTTTGGAAAAGAGAAATTCTAGAATTTAGAATTTAGAAAATTTTCAACTTGAAAATACCTCAGAGTTGAGTTTGGAAATTTTAGAATTCGGCAAAGAAGTTGGAAGAAGTTGAAAGTTTGAAAATCTCAGAAGTAGAAATTCAAGAATTTGGAAATTTGAGAAACATCAAAACTTTAAAATTTGAAAATTCTTGATCTCTGGAATTTTTTTGTGAAATGTAAAAATTCTCCTAGAACAGATATTGTTCCAGTTTTTGCACGTTGAATCAATAGAAAAGAAGGGCGAGCTCGTCATGATAGATCTGCAGCGTATTAACATATTTCTAATTTACTTCCTGCCAGTTCAATTACTCGTATCCATGAGATGCAAATACAATTGCATTATTAATTACGTTGAATAGTCGAGACTTGCTTCACCTATAATCTTCTCCCGAGAATTTGGCACATCTCTGATCCAACCTAAGAATCTGATTATCATACGAATTATTAAACGTTTCTTCGATCATAATCTAACTAAGAATCGAATTATCATACGAATTATTAAATACAAAATTGAACTCGATGCTTAATCTCAACGTTAAACCTTTCTTCGATCATTGTTAGAAAATAGAAGCCACCAAAGTTGGACTAATTGTACAATGTCATTTGACACGGTTAAATTTCATTTAAAAAAAAAAATTTTTTTCCACTACCAAGTGGAATTCAGTAACGTATAAAAAATTAAATCGCAGTCATGTAAGAAATTAACTTGCTTTGGCAATTAATTCAAGCCTCAAAAATCCAATTTCTTAACCTCTTGCGCCGGAATGACGCACCATTGACAATTGCAATAGTTTCTCAGTTTTAAGTATAATTCCCAGGCAAAACAAATAATAAATTTATTACCTCTCAATGATTTCTAGTCATATCGTACCAATGAGACGAGTTCAAACAGAAAGCGACGAATGTATCGTATACGGTTCGGTCGCTCGTTATGGTCCGCAATCGGCTGCCAGCGAATCGCAAAAGAAAACAGCGACGAAACCTAAAAAAAAAATTCCTCGTTCGAAAATTCAAAAATTCCCTCTCCACGTTCTACGTCGTCCAGATTTACAGGAAAAGACGCGTTTCCTCATCTGTAAGGAGTCGTTGAACCGGATGGAACATGCGACGAGAGAAAAGTGTGTTTCGAGACTGAGGCGGTTCGCGCATATTATTTTTGTTCATAATTAAGTGCTTATTAGTAACGGTGGCTAAACGCGCCGCGTTAATGCATATTTATGTCATAGAAGCGTGTATCGACACGCATCTTCACGCGAGCCCCATGCCTCGTTCAGCAAAATCAACGCGTTACGACGAGCGATAATTCCAGCGCGTTCATTAAAGCCTCTCGACGAGAGAACTTCTCGTTAAGTACACACTATCTCGTACACATCGAGGGAAATTTAATGGCTTAATTCAGCCACTGGGTTCCCCGTGTATCGTATACGAGTGTATGAAGTACAATGTACTTTTTTACCTTTTTTTAGATTTTCGATCGAAAGCGACGTTTCGTTCGTTGAAATTCCATTATCAGTAAGTTCCACTCACCGCTGAAAAGGTGTAAGTTTATTACGTTGCGAGAGAGAATAAACCGAGGTGGATTTATCGAGAAATTATTTAAGAGGTAAAAGCCCGTGGAGGAACATTGAATAGAATACTATCAGAGAGAGAAAGAGAAAGAGAGAGAGATTTAGATCTCTAAATAATAAAGAGAAAATTTGTGAGAGGATTTATAACTTGCGATTTCATCATTCATTTCTATTGTTCAAGCTCGAATTTTTACTGGATTTGTCGAAAGGAAAAAAAAAAAAATTGTAACTATTACGTTGAATGAATCAGTCCAACACACTCCAATTCTGCAAATCATATTGTCTTCAACGGTGATCGTATAAATGGAGTTTTAATCAGTTCGCTATATATAGAGATTAAATTTCCTTCTCTCGTTCATAAATTATGCATTCCTTGTCATTAAATTAAGAAACGAGTTAAAATTTAATTCATTTCGTGTAATCACTTTGCTACAATCTCATTAAAAAAAAAAAAAAGTAACACGTTTGTTTCACTATAAAAAAAAGAAAAAAAGATGAGAAATACCACGTCCTCCGTGGAACTTAAAGTCAAACTGACCAATTTATAATTTCTGTCAGAAATTTCTGTGGACACGATTCGGGGATTTAAATGACTTTAGAACACATGAATTGAAGCCTGTGCAAAGTCTTCACTTCAACCTATTGCGCTGAAACGACGTGCCTTCCAAAATTGTAATATTTTCTCAGTTTCAAGTATACTCAAGTAAAGCAAAATAGCCGAAACAATTATTATTTCAAACGAGTTCAAATAAAGTTAAAAAAGCAACTCTTGATATCACCATCAGTATTAACAAGGTATAATTTAAAATTAAAAATTATCATTTACATGTAATTTAACTTGAGTTCCATATTTAAAACGCCAGTATGTCGAAATGACGCGACGATTTATACGGCTCGGTCACTCGTTACGGTCCGCAATCGGCTGCCAAGCGCGAGCTTGGTCAATTTTGCGTTTCAATTATCGTCAGTTTTGCTGCGTCCGTGGGGAACATATCGGAACCAGGCGACGGCCCAGTTAACAAATTAAAAAAACGCTCGTTAGAGGAATCCTCATCGAGTAGGTAACAAGGACGAAAAGAAACAGATCGCACAGCCCGTGGAAGATCGAAAGAACTCTCGGCCGACTTGGTCAGTACGCAACTGGATGATCTCGTAAAAAACCAGCTGGATCGTCCCCTGTTCGGCTGTTAGATCGCCAAGGCTATCGGTGAAGATTCGTTCGTGACGCGCGGCTAACCATAGTTGACGAAGAAGAAGAAGAAGATGATGATGATGACGACGAAAAGGAGGAAGAAACGAATGAAGCGTGACTCGGTTGGATTCGACGAAAGTGAGAACAAACCTCGGCGAGGATAATGGCCAGACGCAGGGAGAACCGCGTGCAGGATGATGGCGGAGGCGTTGCTGGTCTGCAAGAGGAGAAAAAAGCTCCTTTCACGGCTCGACCGCTGCCCTTTCGATAGATCGAGTTTTTACGCGAAACGCAGAAATGCCAGCCGTCCTCGTTGGTACCGTTTTCGTTTCGCTGTCCGACAAAAGCGTCTCTATATCGCGCAAAGTAAGTCGTCGACACAGGATCTCGTGTCTTCAGTCCCCAGCTCTTCGTTTCGTTCAGTCTTGATCTGTTTGCAACGGGAGTTTCATGATAAACGAAATTCACTTAATTTTGTGACAATTTTTTATTTATTTATTATTTCTCTCTCTTTTTTTTTTTTTTTTTTTTTTGGAGTAAATGAGGATTAATTTTCATTCCACGGCTGTATGTTGGCACGTGTGTAATTTTGTTATATTAGATAAACCTTGTAGTTCCGTGTAATTTAAAAAAAATTATGAAATTCCCACCTTCTCCACTTTGTAAATCCTTATTCCATGTTATCGATCCTTCGTCTCGAATTTCTTTAGAGGAAAAGCTACTTTCTCCAAAAGAAATTCTGAAAACACTGCTTTCGTCAAGAATTCTAAGTCTTGCTAATATCAACTTCGTTTGTCACGAATTTCTTCAGGAAGAAGTTACAAAGTTACAAAGCCAAAAACGAAGCAAACATCACCTTGAAAGTAAACAAGCTTGTCTCAACCGGAGGACTACACGAAATTCCGTGTTTCCTCTCGACTAATATCAAAGGAACGGATGCCACCACTCGGTTGATTGAAAAATCACTCGCGCAGCAAGTATTAAAATCACGGTGGCGAGGTATGAGGAAGTCGTACGCACAATCGTTTTCCAATCCGTTTTTGTATATATAATGAACTGTGCCTGCTGGTTGCGCAAGACGACGTTGTACAATAATGAAGCAATTTACTTCCGCCGAAACGTGACATTGTTTGTAATTCCGTGCGGCGGACGTGTTTTGGATTTCAGTGGAAAAAGTTGCCGATCTTGTAATAACCGCTCGCACGCCGCACCTTGTGCTTGCTCGTATCGGTGAGAGACAATAATTTTGTGACGAAATCAAACCGACGAGAACGAAAATTAATCGACGAGTCGAGTTGGAATGTACATGAAAGTAAAAAAAAACATTGTGCACGACACGATACGAAGGCATAAAGATCGCCGTGTGTAATTGTTAGAAATATATTCCTACGATTGTTTTTTCGTTTTTTTTTTTTTTTTTTTTTTTTTTTTTACGAAGAAACGAGAAATTGAAGAAGACAAGATAAAAATTAACAGACGCTTGAAAAGTGGAAGGCGAATTAAATACGCAATTGTGAGTTAACCCTTTTTAGCACACCGAACTATTTTTCAATTATTTCTTTCTTTATTTAACTGGCAATTTAAAGATATCAAGTGTGAGAGTAAAGATATCAGCATAAGAGTTCTTGCGATAAAAACTGATGTCAAGTCACACTCAATTAAAAAAGGATTAAATGCGAAGAAATAAAAATTATTATATATTATTATTAAAATTATATTATTGTAAAATCATTACATAATAATTATATTAAAAATATATCATTGTAAAATTATTATACAATAATTATATTAAAATTGTATTATTGTAAAATTGTTATATTAAAATTATATTAAGAAGCACGTAGAAACAAAAATCACGAAAAGCTGCGTAGATTGTAAAAGAAATCTAGTGCACAGGAAAAAAGATTTCATTATATTCTTTTTGTTTCTTACTTGAATTATATTCCCACTAATTATGTTCCTCTTATATACTCGAATGATAGTTTTATTAATTATATTCTTTTCATATACTTGAATTATATCCTTACCAATTATATTATTTTTATTTGTTTGAACTAATTATTCTTACTAATTGTATTCCTTCTATGCACTCGAGTTGTATCCTTACTAATTACATTCTCTTTACATATTCGAATTACATTTTTACTAATTATATTCTCTTACTAACCATCCTAGCAGTAACGAAAGGCGTAAAATCAACTATCGAACGAAAATATGGAGAAAACAACAGACTGTTAGCAGAGGACAGAATGCACGCCTTCGAATTCACGATATCTGTTGCACGACGCTCACGGTTTCCGTCCACGTGGTGACGGTAAAGCTGACTTTTACGACGCGTGCACGGTTGCTTTTACGCGGTTTCCCCGTCGATAATCGGGCCATCTCGATTCAAAGACGGCGCGATAGTCGACCGTCATCAAACCAACCGCGGAATCACGGCCGATACCGCCGAATTCTTTCGTCACTGTTGATAACACCAAAAGAGAGAAAGAGAGAGAGCTACGTGATAAACTCATGGCATTCTCTCCCAGCCGTGTTTTCGACTGCGTGGTGTGCTCGTCAACCGTAGATATCAAAGTTCACTTGGCCAATTAAGGCACTCCTTTTCCAGCTTTGCCCTCTTATCTCACGTTGTTCCCTCTATCGATTTCGAGCCCCTTGTTCGCATCGTCGTAAAAGTCGATCGAGTTCTCCCCGATTTTCCACAGATAACCCGGAGAGATTTTTAGCTGTCTGGTCGTAGCTCGAGCGATCAAACTCTGAATCGTCGATCAATTTTTTTTAAACACTTTGCACTCGACTGTTATTTCCTGAGGCGAACATCTAGCCAACAGCTCATTAGAATAAATTTGGTGATTGTGTGACCGTAAGAAGAACAAAAGAATTTCAGGAGAGGAGATTTCTGAAGACAGCCCTGAGTATGTCGATTTCACACTCGTTGGAATAATTCATACAATTCGGAATAATTCTAGTGGCGAACTAGACTTCTTTATCTATTGCTTCTCACGAAAGTTTAAAAGACGGTGGAGGATATTATTTTGCCAGATATTGAAATCTATGTATCATTATTACTTTTGCACATTATATTTGATGATTGCTTTAAACTAACACGAAATTTTGTTGATTGTATCTTTCTGATATGTGATACATTAATTTAAGTTTAAATCTAAATCGATCATCAACGAATTCGACACGAAATTTTGTTTATTTGAATGATTATCTCCAACGTTGTGTAATTTTTTTTTTCTTCTTTTTTTCTTTTTAATATGAGTTTTAACGTCGCATCGACTACAGGGTCTTTAGCGACGTGCTGGAACTTTCTTTTATATTTGTTTGTCGCTGAGAGGTGACATTCGCATAGTAATCGACGAGGGGTTGGGAACCTCTTACCTATCTCGATAATCCTCGTTGTCGGATCGATCTGGCATAAATCGGCCACGGGTAATGGCCCGATCGGCAAGAAATCCCCGAACGGTAAGCCGCGGAAGTTTTTTTCCCCTCCCGCGGGCTATTGATTTAAGGGAACAGCGAATCCATGACCGCTAACATACGCTCGCCTCTCTCAATTTCAATAAGCAATTGCGAGAACAACGGTCACGATTTCAGTCTGAAACTAGACCGAACACGATCTAGCAGCCTAGCATGGAATTCTTTCGCCGTCTCTCTGTCTCTCCTTTCTGCCTCCACCCCCCCTTCCTATCTTTTTTCCTTGCTTGCCTCTTCGCTTCGTTAAACACGCAGAATAGTCATTTACAATTTAGAAACCATGTCTTGATCTGTGACTGAACGCCACGCGCGCGCGTGTGTGTGTTCCTCTGTGGAGGGGAGATAATTTTGCACAGAATTGTACCGTAGGAATGAAAAGGATAAGAGAGGTATTTAGAAAAATCAATTACAAAATTAATTAATTCTCTTTCTCTTCCTGCCTTTTGCTTTTCTTTTCAATTATCATACAGAGGGATCGATCTGTCTTTTACACGTTCGAACGACAAGTGTTTAATCACTTGCGCTGGCAGCTGATTTGCGGACCATAACGAGTGACCGAACCGTACACAATAATTCGTCACCTTCTTTTTCTTTTGGAACTGGTCGATACGACATCACCTGACAGAAATTACTGAGGAGTAATAAATTTATCATTTGTTCTGCCTGGGTTATAGTTAAATGCACTTAAAACTGGGAAAAATATTGCAATTTTGAGACAAAAAATTCTCGACGTACGTCATTTCAGCGCAAGAGGTTAACTACTTGCGCTGGCAGCTGATTTGCGGACCATAACGAGTGACCGAACCGTATACAACAATTCGTCGCTTTCTTTTTCTTTTGGAACGCGTCGGTACGACAGAAATTATTGAGAAGTAATAAATTTATTATTTGTTCTGCCTGGGTTATAATTAAATATACTTAAAACTGAGGAAATATTGCAATTTTGGGACAAATTCCAGCGCAAGAGGTTAACTCCTTGCGCTGACGACTGACTGCGGACCGTAACGAGTGACCGAGCCGTACACAATAATTCGTCACCTTCTTTTTCTTTTGAAACTCGTCGATACGACATCACCTGACAGAAATTACTGAGGAGTAATAAATTTGTTATTCGTTTCGCCTGGGTTATAGCTAAATGTACTTAAAACTGAGGAAATATTGCAATTTTGGGACAAATTCCAGCGCAAGAGGTTAACTCCTTGCGCTGACGACTGACTGCGGACCGTAACGAGTGACCGAACCGTACACAATAATTCGTCACCTTCTTTTTCTTTTGAAACTCGTCGATACGACATCACCTGACAGAAATTACCGAGGAGTAATAAATTTATCATTTGTTTCGCCTGGGTTATAGTTAAATGTACTTAAAACTGAGAAAAATATTGCAATTTTGCGACAAAAAATTCTCGACGCACGTCATTCCCAGCGCAAGAGGTTAAAGTGGAATTGGAGTTTCAGTGAGAGAATGACGGATCGAGGTAGAAGTGATTCATGTACTGCGATACTGCGAAGCTCTTTGTTCAAAGGAAAGACGCAGCGTTCTTTCTTATAAGGCCGCGTTCTTTTTTAATCAAAGGGGAAGGCTGCGCGAAGGCAGCTTCATAAGCATATAGGTCAAGAATTCACTTGGCCATCTTCTTGTGCTAATTATAACTATTCTGTATCGATTATACCGAACCGCGCGGTTTCCACTTTCGAGGGAAACACCCGTTGTTCTCTTCCACGAAAATTCCGCGGCTCTTGCATCGAGAGCTCTTTCGGGCTTTCATTTTTCCTCTCGCATAAATATAAAAATTCGTCGAAATATTCCAATGGAATTCTCGCGAATAAATCAAATAAAAATCCTTCCAACAGAATTCCCTCAATATAAAATATAAAAAAACCTCGAAACACTCCAATAGAATTCTCTCAAGTAAATATAAAAATCCTCCCAACAGAATTCTCTCAAATAAATATAAAAATCGTCAAAATACACCAGCAGAATTCACGAATCTTTAAAAATATAAAAGTTCCTTCGATAAAAGCCTTAGAACAATTTCCACTCTAATCTGAAAAGTCCAGTCTGCAAATTCTAAAAAAATTTTGTTTCCCTATCTACAAGTATCTACAAATTCTAAATCGTTTCATCGCGAACGATGTCGTAAGAAATTACTGAGATATGTAGTCGCGAACAAAGGAGAGAAAAGAAAAAAAAAAAAAACGATTTTTACCTCCTTCTTTTGGACTGTTGCGCGTCCCCATGGGTCTGCTGCATGTGATGGGGCGATAGATTAGGTCCGTAAGACAGAAGCTGACTTCCGGCGTTGGGGCACGCCGGCGGGGGCGGCGGGGGTGGCAATTGGTAGCCGACGGACGTGGCCGAGGGTATGTAATGCGATGGGCCCGCTCCTGGGCCCAAACCGACCCCATACCCGCTGCCACCCGTCCCGCCCCCGTACATACCACTACCACCAGGGTACTCTATTTTGTCGGTCTTTTCTACCCACCACGATCTACCAAACCCCTCCCATAAACCAAAGTTTCAGTTCACTTGGCGTTCGTACGACGAACGTTACATATTCACCGAGTTGCACACAGACGACAGAAAATTATTCTTTGTTCGTTCGTGCTTTTGATTTTGAGCTATCAAGTGTTCTGCATTTGCAATGGATGTCAAACACTATAGTATAGAATGAACGACAGGTCCAAGCGAAGTGATACACAAAATCTCAATCAATTGCTGAAATTTCGATTTCAAAGCTGACTCAATGATTATTATTATTATTGTTGTTAGCCCGAATTTCTTCGAAGTTCCTCAACTCACGTTACCGCGTGTCGATTCTATATTTATTTCTCCCGACGTTCGCGAAGACAGCAGACGTCAGATTCATTTCTGAATTGCTCGTTAATATCCGCTTAACATTGTGCTGAGCTTTCACTGATTGTCTTTGTCCGACGTTGGCGATTCCAACCATGCCTCTGAAGTCCCGTACATTTCACCATCATCCGTTGCATTGAAAATCCTCGAAAATTACAAGGAGTCGGTGGATTGAAATCGTAGTCCGTAAATATTCTGAAAATCAGTCCACCTTCATTCTCTACCGCAGGAGATTCTAGCAGTGGTTAGATTGAAAAGAAACTTCTGCCCGCGGTTATCGCGGAAATCTCAAGATGCGCCACAGATCGCACAGGAAGCGTCCACACGGATCCTCCGCTGCTTTTTTCAAAGTCCAGGGTTATTTCGCTCTGATCCTTCCAAACTTCTCTCACAATTTTTTCAAACGATTATTTTTCAGATCATTTCTTCTTCGACAACAGTCTTCTGAACCAAATTTTTCGAATTTTGGAATTTTTTCGTCGCTGCATCGAATTCCACGGTCCTTCAACTTCACATCCTTTCAACCAAAATTGTCTTTAGTGCGTGGAATTTCATAGCCTTTTAATTTCACAGTCTCTTTGACCAAAATTCTCTTTGCTGTATCGAATTTGTCCAAGTCTTGTTCTCTACAGTTCTGTACGATATTCTGTATGCATTTCGCGAGTCGAATCTTCCAAGATAAGAACCGAATTTCTCTCCGAGAAGAGAAACCCGCCTTTGTTTTATAATTTCTATATAACTATGTTATAATCTCGGTCCAAAAAACGCGATTTCGTTTCGCGATTTTCACGGGAGTTTCATTGGCAGGCCGGTGGTCGAAGAGCCGGGAGAATCGGTTCGTTCACCTCGGTCACGATTATCACCTCGTCATCTGGTTTTCCAGCAGAGATCTATGCTCGACGAATCTCTGATACTTTACACCCTGTTCACAGCGGCGGTCTGCCAGATATTCCAGGCCTGTTGCTCGTAGATATTCTCGACGATTATTTTTCTTTTTTTCTCTCCACAAATCCGACAGGTATATTTATGGGTGACGCGCGCAAGAATGATCCGCGCCTTCTTCGACTTTTATTTCCCCGTGTTTCCAGCGACACCAACCGTCGTGGAAAACTGTTCACTTCGAGCGATTATCCTCGGTCTCTTCGATCTCTCGATTTCTTTCGACTTTCTTCAAAGTTGTGAAAACGTCTCCTATTAATTAGAATCCACGGATTTTCTTCGATCAGGCAGCAACTCGACGACCAATGCTTTAACAAGAGGCGATCGTTTCGAATTCGTGGCTTTCTCGCAGTGTTTAGAAGGCCTCGGCTGAATTTCAAGAATTTTAAAGTATGTTTTACTGTTTCGTGAAAATTCTCAGTCTTCGAGGTAGTCGTGATCTTCCTCTCGGCCTCAAAAAGTAGTAATTTTCTAACCTAGTTGCGGAGAACATCTAGCCTCTAGTTTGTTTTTCTCATCAAAACTTGCACTCAGGGCTAGGTTTGGGATTTTGAAAAACAGTACGGAACACTCAGTAGAAGACGAGGAAAAAGTTTCGTTTCTGATTACAGATAAGCCACGACGAGAATCACAGAGGAAAACTCGAGAATGGAACGAATACCGGCAATTCCAGCGTCATTTTTACAGTCAGAATCTACATGGTTGTCCCTCGAACGACACCTATGATTAGAAACGGAGTTCCATCGAAGATTCTCGTTTCTGACTCCATTAGAACCGACTCAGGGACTCTCTCAACTTCCCTCGATAATTCCTTCTTCAATGTTTGAAAGTCTTCGGGTGTTCTTCATCAGGGAAAGTATTCTTCCACCCTATTTAAAATCTCCTTTATCGAACCAACCTCCAATTTCGTTACACGAGAATCAACTAAACACTCGCCGACACTTCCCAGTCCCAGTAATTACAACGACATTACTTTCCAACAAGGTCTCTCCCTCTCGTCCCGAAGAAAGTTCGAACGATCACTCGCTCGCGAGTATTCGAATTACTCGCGTGAAATTCGAATCTCAATCCCACGAAATCTCTCACGTGACGCACAGAATTCTCTCGAACCAATAACCTCACTTTCACGATCCAGAGAATCTTTCATATTCGAAAAAAAAGAAAAAAAAAAAAGGAAAGTTTAGCCAGATCGTCGAGAAAACCACGATGGAACAGCTCGAGACGAGGCAACGCGACGGCACGTGCGCGACGGAGTAACTGGTGACGATCGAGCGACGATCGGGATATCTCGATCGCGATTTCTCCCCGGCCGAACGGGCGTAGAGACAGAAACGAGACAGAAACGAAACGATACGATACGAAACGAAAGGAACGAAAACGCGGAAGCACGTTTGCCAACTCGGACGGATGGGTCGCCGACTAGTCACCACCCACAACTCGCCAGTGACTGATTCCACCATAGCCGCATAATGTGCCGCTGTGCTATACCCCGGTAAGGACTATCACTTCTCCCACCAGAGAGCCACACGGAACACAGCCACTGTGTAAAGCATGACTTTTAAACCGGGATGCATCGTCCTCGTTCTGCGCGCTACACGGTCGCGAGGAGGAGGACGGCCAGGATCAGGATCAGGCTCCTGCCGATCCGGTGTGCAACCGCCGCTGGAGAACCGCTTGGAGGGACGCGTCTAACTCGAGACAGATTTCTTTCATTTTTTTTTTCTTTCTTTTTTCGTGATCTTTACTCTTTGAGGGAAATTCTGGAGAATTTTTCTGGGAGAGGGAAAGGATTTCTTGGATCGTGAATCGAGACTTGTTGATTTTATTTGGAGGAATTCTTCACTCCTTGAGGGAAATTCTGGAGAACTTCTTGGATTATGGATCGAGAATTGTTAATTTTACTTGTTAGAAGAATTCTTTACTCCTTGAGGGAAATTCTGGAGAATTTTTTGAAAGTTGTCGTTAAATTTTATTGGATTTAAACTTAGGTGCAACTCGAGACAGATTTCTTTTATTTCTTTCTCTTTTGTTTCCTATTTTTTCTTTTTCTCTTTTTTTTTCGTGATCTTTACTCTTTGAGGGAAATTCTGGAGAATTTTTCTGGGAGAGGGAAAGGATTTCTTGGATCGTGAATCGAGACTTGTTGATTTTATTTGGAGGAATTCTTCACTCCTTGAGGGAAATTCTGGAGAACTTCTTGGATTATGGATCGAGAATTGTTAATTTTACTTGTTAGAAGAATTCTTTACTCCTTGAGGGAAATTCTGGAGAATTTTTTGAAAGTTGTCGTTAAATTTTATTGGATTTAAACTTAGGTGCAACTCGAGACAGATTTCTTTTATTTCTTTCTCTTTTGTTTCCTATTTTTTCTTTTTCTCTTTTTTTTTCGTGATCTTTACTCTTTGAGGGAAATTCTGGAGAATTTTTCTGGGAGAGGGAAAGGATTTCTTGGATCGTGAATCGAGACTTGTTGATTTTATTTGGAGGAATTCTTCACTCCTTGAGGGAAATTCTGGAGAACTTTTCGTGATCTTTACTCTTTGAGGGAAATTCTGGAGAATTTTTCTGGGAGAGGGAAAGGATTTCTTGGATCGTGAATCGAGACTTGTTGATTTTATTTGGAGGAATTCTTCACTCCTTGAGGGAAATTCTGGAGAATTTCTTGGATTGTAGATCGAAACTTGTTAATTTTACTTGTTAGAAGAATTCTTCACTCCTTGAGGGAAATTCTGGAGAATTTTTTGAAAGTTTTCGTTAAATTTTATTGGATTTGAACTTAGATACAACTCGAGACAGACTTCTTTTACTTTTTTCTCTTTTGTTTCCTCTTTTTTTTTCTTTTTCGTGATCTTTACTCTTTGAGGGAAATTCTGGAGAATTTTTTGGATCGAGACTTATTAATTTTACTTGTTAGAAGAGTTCTTCACTCCTTGGGGGAAATTCTGGAGAATGTTTTGAAGGGGTTTTCGTTAAATTTTATTGGATTTAATCTTAGGAAATTTTCTTAGAAGAATGCTTGGGAATACTTGGAACTTTTGTAGATTTCTTTCTTTGGATATAATTTGTGATAATTCAATCATTCAGAACATGTTGAATGCGGAACAGATTTCTTTTCAGTTTCCATTTTTCGAAGATTTTCTCGCCATCCTCATTTGTTGAGGAAAATGAGTCTGAAGACGTTTTCTTGAATTCCAGATTTAGATTTATTAAATTCTTCTTAGAACTCTTCGGAATATTTGGAATTTTTGTAGATCTCTTTTCTGTGACGTAACTTGTGATCATTTCAACAGTTCTCTTTGACGTAGAAGACTTGGAATTTTTGTCACTTTCTCTTACCAATCATTTTATTACTTGAAAGATTCTTCGGGAAGCCTTCTTCTTATCCGTAAGAGGTTTGAAATAGTTTTTTTCTTTTTTTAACGTTCGTTAAAAACTCGGAACTTCTCGAAATGATTGTTCAGAATGTTTGGAAAATTTTCAGCATCATTCACTTGAAATTTTCCTACGTTTCTTTCTCTCTCCACGTCTGAAGGTTCGAAATTTTCACGATTCACTTTTACTTTTCTTGGAAAAGTTCGCAGATCCGAATATTCACCGAAGGATTCGGAATATTCGGAATTTTCGTAATTTTCCTCTTTCGCGAAAAGTTTGAAAAATTGCAAGAATTCTTGGAAATGAAGACTTGGTAAGTTCTACGTGGAATTATTCATCGCGGTGATGATGCAAAAAAAAAAAAAAAGAAAGAAATCACGTTTCTTCGTAATGAGGCATTGTTGTCTTCGCAAAAGAACTGCCTTGCTCTTTAATGAAACGAGAAGTTTAAACATAGTACAATTAAGCACTTTGTGGTGAAATGCGAAGACGTTTAGATCCAGCGCGATTAAGTCTACTTTAAGTACGCTACTGTTGGTCTCGTTAGCCTATGGGATTCTTGTTAAAATTATTAGCCATTTTTCGAGAGACTGAGAGTCACTTAACAACCCTTTCTCGATGTATTTTAATTTCATAAGGATTTCAATTCCTCTCGAAAAAATTTCCTCCCTTCGCAATTTATCTTGAATTTCCACGAAATTTCTCGTGTCCTATCGCAGCAATGAATCTCAATGCTAAATTTTAAAATATCGCCAGGTTTAATTAAATTAAACAATCCGAGTTGGATCTCGATCGACCCAAAATTCGTGGTCTCCAAATTTTCCAAGATGAAATGATAACAGAGTCTTAATAGGAAACTTAGTTAGCTCATTGTGTTACCTATTAGAGAGATGAAACGAATTATTAGAATAAACGGAGACAGGCTAATGAGAGTCGCCGAAGGAAGTGAGTTATTACATCGGATCGTTGCTGTAGTTATCGTTTCGGATAATGTATATTTTATGTAATAGACATTTATATAATATCTGTATGGGTTTCTTTTATACGTGATTTACAAGCGGTGTCGTATCTTTTTTATTTTTCCTTACATAACTTCCTCCTCCTGTGAAAAAACAAACTTTGTATAAACAATAACGATTATGTAAACAACGACGGTTTGCAACTGTGTTAAAACGACTTCCTAATTGCCTTTTACTTGAAAAAGAATTTTCAGCGCACCAAACTGATCAGTAACACTGACTCTCCTATTTTTTTTTTTTTTTTAAATAATTCCAATTCTAATTTTTTTTTTAAAAATCGCGACAAATTAGATTCCAAAAAAATCTTTCGACTTTAAAAAATCATTAGAAATTCTAAAATATCAAAGTAATTATCAGGTACCTGATATTTACGTTAGTAAAACTGTTGATGTATTCTATAGTGCCGTTACTTAATAATTAAAATTGCCACCAATTGCTAAAAATTATACTGTTAAAACATTCTCCCCATTATACTGTGTGTGCTTTACACGCGTGAAAAAATTTACCGGTTCAATGAATAGGAGGCTTATCTGGCGATCGTTTGTGTACGATTAACGTGTAAATTCCTATTTCAAGGAGTCGTTTCAAGGCGTTTACAACGGAGGTAAATGTATGCAACGACGTTCACGATAACGAAACGTTTCTAGCGCTATGTCGCAACCGCTTGTGCGAACGAACATTGGCGGGCATCGACAGGTCAGAAATCGCCTACCATTGTGGCTGCCAGACCGGGCTCATTGTCGCTGCTTGTGACGCTTCTTGGAATCGTGTTAATCGAGAACAGTGTGCCGAACAAAATATCACGCCATTCGGGTTAACGACAAAATAACGACAACACAACCTTCCTGCAAAGTAAACTCAGTCCTACTGATCTTTATTCGCCATTCATTAACTTTCTAAACTTAAAATCTGGCGACAAAACGGAAGCTAAATTAGTTTGGCAAGTACAGTAAATATTTTTCAGGAGCAATCATAGTAGCAATGTACAGGGCAATTGAATAAAGATAAATAAGAAAGAAAATTTCAAGTGAAGGAACTTTCGATTGGGCAAAAATTTGATAATTGTAGACATATAAACATGTAGAATTATATCTGAACAATAATAATTAATGGTATCCTATCTAATTATTTGATTTGCAATGAATGAAAGACAAAAATTTTGAATGAAGAGTAACTTGCTTATCAATATAATTTCAATAGTGGCTTTTTTTGTGATAAGTAAAAAGAGAGACTGTTTGACTGAATGAATCATACAGAAACTTAATGTCTAATTAAGTGGAAAATATAAAAGATAATCTGAACATGATGTAACGGCGTTGAATGACTACAATCGAAGAAAGGAAGGATAATGATCTTGTTAGGACTTACCCAACATGTGACATGCTAGCACCACGCTTCTGCGTCATCTTGTTCGGGTCACTCCCTGAAATAACTAGAAATAGTGAATACCTGGTCACGGTACTACGATTCTATAAACAAGAGATAACGTTTAAATTGTTTTACAGTAATTTTAATGCCAGTCATATGAATATATCTACTACTACGTGTACATTTGTTTTCTGTGGCAGTCTATCATTCAAATCTTAGCAATGGTCGTTAAACTTTGAACATACATGCACATCTGTGAGGAATTTATACACATTAGAATCTACAGAATCGAAAGAATTGCGTTGAAAACAAGTTTCATTGATTTCTAATTATGCTTCGCTTTCACACATCAAAATTACATATGCAACTCCACACAAGCCCCCTCTCATTAAAATCATTACTCAAATATAGGGCGAGAAAAATGGAGATTCGTGCCGTACTAGAGCAACGATAGATTCGCGTCTTAAGCACGGTAAATTGCACGCAGAAAACAATTAGCGCTTTACGATGGAAAAGGGAACTTGGAGGAAGAAAATGCATTTAAATGTCGATTCAAAATTTCTCGAAACCCGGCGAGTTTAGCAGAGGAACCTCCGTTCAGAAACGAGAACGACTTTCGGGAGGAACTTTCTAATGAGATGCCCGCGCGTTGATCGAACTGGCTAAAATGAGAAAATACATTTCAACTCAAACACAACTTCGACACGTACCTGGTATGGAATGGGCGATCGTGGATACAGTGAACATTCAGACAAAATTTGATCGTCACACCGTGAAACACAAATAAGAATGTGACAGTCGATCGGACGTGGACGCGAACACCTCGCGGCTAATTCACTTTACTCAACATCAAAACTGGGTGTTTACACTCGGCAGCCGCGCCATTTTGAAGTTTTACTCGGAATTTTATTTTTCCACGGGCCTCCAGCCACGAGAAGTCGCCTCGATCGCAGCGCGATCTGTTAGCCAAGTTGCGAAAACGTTCCGCGTCGGAACGTATGCGTATGTATGTACAAACACATACGCGCGTACACATGACCAATTGCTCTTTCTGTTCTACATAGGTGCATGCAAATTTTCAAATTAAAAACCACGTCAGCTACGCGTCCTAAAATATGTCATCGCTTTCTGTAAAATTCTCGTCCGCAGCGTCGTAGGAACAAGTCATTGCTTGCATTGATCGGTTCTTGGCCATTTGGAAATGCTCGATTAAGGGCGACAATTGAGACTGTTAATACCTTCGGACGTTAAATTGACTAATTAATTGGAACGATAATTAACGAGAAAATATCTTTTTCAGACGTTAATTGCTAAAGGTTGTACAATTAAAGTAGCCTGCTAGCGCCACCTACGAGTAGCTTTCGTTGTTAAATCATCGAATACACTGTCAAGACACAGTGTCGAATACTATTTTAAATCTTTAAAGGATATTCAATCTATAAAGGATTGTCAATTATTATTATTATTATTTTATTTTTAAACAATTGCGAAACGAGCCCTTATTAACAGATTATAATTAGGTGCAATGCATACGTTTGATTTATAAAATGTAATTGATGATAGAATTTGTCAGACCGATTGTATCACTCTCGTGTGAACAGTAGTCTAATGCTGTCACATGGATTTTCAGTTAATCGGCAGAATTTTCATCACTAGTAAATTCTACGAGTAACATTCTTGAACTTTCAAGAGAGAACAGACTCGAATTAGATTTTCGTGTTGATATAATGTACAAACTGCGACGACTCAAGTTGCAAAAATCAAAATTCGCGCCTGAAGCATTAGGACGTATCCGCAATGACATCAAGGCAAACGTACAACGTCTTAATTCCTAAGAATGTTCCAAACCTACTTTTTTACTATACTTCGTTGCTAGTAATTAAAACTCTAAGAAGCAAAAAAGGAAAAAGAATAAATAATTAATTCGACTCGCTTTCAGTTACACTTTCTTGCGAAAATATCGATAGACTAAATAGCCATTCTTACGTGTATGTCATCATAATCACGTCATAAATTGACGTTTGACGATACTATGGAACAGATACAGATGTGACAAAAATTGGAAAAACTTGGATCAACCAGCTAGAAATATCGCTCTCATGCGAACGGCTCATTGTAATTCGAAATCAGACGCCGTAGCGCCGGTATATCTGTATCTAGCCTGTATCTACTACGCCACTTCCGCTAACTCGCTGCTGAGCAAAATGGACGCCTTTGTGTCTGTTTTCCTCGTATTCACACTATAAATACTGTTTTCCCTGCGATGCACCACCTTTGACATGGCGATGTTTACGCGGTTTTGCGAGAAACGTAAGTGAAAGTCGTGACGTGCCGCGGATCGATGTGCATTCCTTGGTGATCGACGAGAAAACGCGTCCAACCAAATAGGCCAGAACCACGGATGACAATTGAGTGAATATCTCTGACGACGGAAACTTTTTCGAGCAGACCCGCACGAACTGGGACCGTTGTTTTGGCGGACATGTAAATATCGACGGGACACGCACGTCGAGCAACACTGGAATCTTGGATATCGTTACGCCTCCCGCCAAAATTCCACTCGCTGCTCGCATTCTGCAGTATAAATAATCGGCTGCGGACAGCTAGGTAATGCAATTGACACAAAACTTCCACCGATGTTTGTTTTCATCCGTCAAATGACATACAGCCGATGCTGTTACCACCACTGACCATGGCAATTCTATTATTTAGCAGAATTGAGCACACCTGGGAGGTTTCCAGCCTGTAGCATCCTCCTTAAGGCCATGTTATCATATATATGATGTTGGATGGTAGATACTCGACAACTGGAGGTAATAATAACAGCTTTATGTGGTGATAGTGAGCCAACCGTTCTATGTTAGATGAACACTTTCTGTGAAATTGTCCGGACAACGCAAATGATCAGGACTATTAAAGGAAATACGGTTCGTATATTTGAAAAAAAAAAAAAAAAAAAAGAATATGACATATTTGTTTGACACATCACATGCGTGAAGCAGTTTCTTCATTCGTTCACTGATTTCCATCAGAGTCTTGATACAAACTGATTTCAGTGTGTTTTGTTTGATTTGTTAGTGACATTGATACTCTTGAGGGTCGTTGTAATGATTTCATTGATTTGATTGTATTTTTGTTATGACATTATGGCATGCATGTATGTGTATATACGTATATACAAATATATAGAACTACAATGTAGCAGCATTTTTGCAAAATCTATGAATGAAATACCATTGTACGCAACATATAATGACAATACAATGTGATTTTATGAATTTTAAGTCGGGATTTTCATAAATTTTTTTTATCTAAGTTTTGGGAAATCATTTGATGTAAATATAACCTTTAACACTTTTTTACTGATGTTTAATGTTTTAATGTGTGTAACACAATATTAACGTCTTTCATTAGTTTAGCATTAGCATTGGTTTTTTATCAGATTTGTGGATTAAAGAGCCTAAAAAATAAGTTTATCTGATAGTAATATTTTTTCATAAAAGTATATCAAATGTATATCATTAACCTGACGTTACAGAAATAGAAGTTGATTTTATTTTATTTTTTATGAAAATAATAAACTTTTTTGTACATTTAGTAATATATATTTAAAAAATTAATAGTACTTGTGGATTCATTACTTTGAAATATATATTAGATTTTTGTACAGCTTTGAATTCATACACATAAAATGTAACAAATGAATAATTCAGATGCCATTATATTTGTTGTTACGTGTCTGTTTCAGGAGAAGAAATTATTACTAACAATGGACCGTTTGTTGGAGGATCCACGTGCTTCATCAAAATTTGGTTGATAATTTCTAATACATCATGGGAACTTAAAAGAGACTTCGTTAAGTTCCCAATATATGCCTTAGTGCTAGTGTTCTTTAATAAGCGTTAGATATAATTCTGCTTGACAGTGAAATATCTCTCATGTCGGAATGCCTTGAAAATGCGAGTGTAAACATTTTAACAATGATTTCTTTAAGCATTCGTGGAAACAGTGCATTTAGATATGTTCTGTTGATTTATATTTATCACATACTGTGAATAAGACTTTTTCTAATATGTCAGTGCAGTGTTTGTTACGTTGGATAATTCTATGAACCTCAGAGTACGCATAAAGACACTGGATCTAATTTTAATAATATTTTTTGTCCAGGCTGTAATGCCAGAACAAGTCAAATTCAAGATGAACGGGGTTATACCGAGTGTGCCAATCACAACTCTCGCTGGTATTGCGAGTCTCACTGACTTGTTACCTGAAATGCCCCTTCCAACACCGCTGCCTCAGACTCTAACTAACAAGTCCCTTTTATTTCATCCAAGAGTGGCAGAGGAAGCACAAATATTGCTAAGTGTTCGCAATGAAAATTTAGTGCCGCAGTTAATATTATCTTTATCTCAAACCTCATCTGATCACATTGAACTGAAAGATAATTATGCAAATGCAGAACAGCCTTTGGAAACCGAGCAAAATACTCCGGAGTTACTTAAGGCAATTTTACAAATAAATCCGCATGTGTTTAAGGGCCCTCAATACAATTCACCGCGAAACTGGGCCCAAGGCACACCTATGATGCACACCAATCAAACATCCGCTAATTACGGGCGATTTTCACCATCCTACTCGAGTTCTTCAGGGTCGAGACAAACACCTCAAGGTAGTCCAGCTCATCCTGCTGCTGCTAGAACAGTGCTAGCGCCGCCCACAGGCATAAACCCCCTACCCAACATGACCCCGCAGCCAAATATGTATTCTCCGGCACATATGAGCTCTCCCGGAACGCCGTTAACGACTCTCGGTAATGTAACACCTCAGCACCACAATATGGCTGGTATGACGCCTCAACATAACATGCATATGGCATCTCCTATGCGTGCTAATATACCTTTGCAACAACATCAGCCCATTAATATCCAACAAAATATGTACGATCCTTTAATGAATCAACAAGTACATCATCCATTAGGGAATCACCAACCAATGGACATAGACAGTACAGTGCAAGAAAATCAGCAATTTTTGCTCGATCCAGTCACAGGTCTTCCCGATATCGATATACCGATTGAAAATATCGAGGCGAAACAACAGAATATCGATAACGCGACGCAACATCTGTTATCCACGACGCAAACCACATCTTATCCAAACATGGACACCAACAATATGGTAAATACGTTGAACACCACTACAGCGCCAATGTTACAACATCAGCAGAATAACAATTCAGAGAAGGGAATGAAAATGTCTGCTTCATTGCCGGAGAAGTTGAAAGAGCCGATTGTCATGCTGGACAGATTATCATTGGCAGATCAGGCTCTGATGCAGAAGAGTTTAACTGCGTTCGCCGAGAAGTCGCCGAGTCGGGCCGCGAAGATGGGCATTTCTAATCGCGAGGATGTGAAGTCCGACTCCGAGAGCGAAGAGGAAATCGGTAAGAACAACAAATATTTCAAAGCGCGCGCGAAAGAGCGCCAGGTTCAAAGGGAAAAGGAGAAAGCCGAGAGGAAGAAAAGCGACGATAAGCGTAGACGAAAAAGGGTAACGGACGACGACGACGAGGAGGAGGACAAGAAGGAAGTTTTCACACCGACGAAACCAAAAATCCGGAAGATAGAAAAGAAACTCGTTCCTGTTTTGGCTAAGCTTAGCGTGGAGGAGCTAATGGAAACGAATACGTACCAGCGTTTCAACACCACCATAGAAACGATATTCGAAAACACAGAGGACGTAGCAACCAATACCGAATTGGAAGACGACGGTGATGTGCCTCCAGAATTATTAATTCCTAAATATCAGTTGCACGATCTGTGCACGGAAGCGGCCAAGCTGAAAGCATTAGGGGCGATGGAGTCAATTCCAGCAGACAGATTGGTCAGACTGTTGAATATTTTGGAGAAAAATATTCGAGACGGGGCCAAAGTGTCTCCGCTGGCGGATCCGGACGACGATGTCGATGAGAGTCGATTGTGGACCCAGTTGGCCATGGAGAGAGTTCAGCGCGCCGTGGACGCGTCCTTAATCGCGCTGCACATAATGACGTCTAGCAATATGCCAAAAATGGTTTACTTAGAGGACGTGATCGACCGAATAGTCCTTTTCATGAAGTTTCAGTTGCAAAACACTATTTATCCTTCATTCGATCCAGTTTACAAGATAGACACGAAGAATAAGACTGACAATTATAATTCTAGTGGTCGTAAGAAGAGAGGTCACATGAAAGAGGTCCGCGAGAAAAGTATCCTCCAGGTGTACAATAAAATGCACGAATTGGTTGGCCTTCTTGCTGAATTATTAAACATTCAGGTTCTGACAGACACTAGTGTCCTTCATGCCTCTACACTGGGCGTTGCACCATTTTTCGTCGAATCTGTCAGCGATCTTCAATTGAGCGCGTTAAAACTGGTCACTGTAATATTTACCAAGTACGAGAAGCATAGGAGATTGTTGTTAGACGATATTTTGGCATCCATAGCGCGGCTTCCTAGCAGCAAAAGGAGCTTGAGAACGTACAGGTTAAATTCCGAGGATCACATACAGATGCTGACAGCGTTGGTCCTACAGTTGATTCAATGCGTTGTCGTCCTATCTGACAATGTCCTCCCGCAACAGAAGAAATCGCAGGAGGACGAGGAGAGGAAGGAAGAGAAGAAGCCCAATTACGTGGACGCGGACGTTCTGATTATAAACAAATACGAGACGGCCACCAGAATAGCAGGGAATTTTTTAACGGTGTTCCTGAACAAGTGTGGCAGCAAAGGCGAGGAAATTGATTACAGGCCGCTGTTCGAGAATTTTGTGCAGGATCTGTTGGCCACTGTCAATAAACCGGAATGGCCAGCAGCTGAGCTACTCCTGAGTTTACTTGGAAATCTGCTGGTGGGTCATTTTTCCAATAAGAGTTCCGACATGGCGCTCAGAGTGGCCTCCATAGACTATCTAGGCGTCGTGGCGGCCAGATTGCGAAAAGACGCGGTAAGCTCGCAATGTAAGTTGTCCACCATTGATCAAATTATAAAGGATATCAAAATTGAGCAGCAAAAGGACTCTGACTACGACCAGGTGAAAGATAAAGAGATAGTTGGTCTGAGCGAGGACGAGGAGCGGACGGTTTTTTTACAGAAAGTACTTTTAGATTATTTGGCTGTAAACGGAACCAAGGATTCCGCGCTGGGCTATGCACGCCATTTTTATCTGGCACAGTGGTACAGGGATTGCGCGTTGGAAAAATCCAAGGTTGGCCAGACAAAGAATAGCCCGAGCAAGAAGATACACAAGAAGAGAGTGAAAAAGAAGAACAAGCATCACTCGAGCGATCAGGATTCAGAGTCGGAGCTGGACGAACCGGATGCCGATGAGAACGACAATAACGAACAGAAAAACTCAGAGGCGTACAGAATCATAGAGGAGAAGAAGAAGTACATTATAAGTAGAATAAGGCCGTACAGTACTGGCACGAAACCGGATATTCTTCAGACCTACATCGATTACAATTCAGCGGAGCTGATATCGCAGTATCTCGCATCGAAAAGGCCGTTTTCACAGAGTTTCGATCGATACCTGAAGCAGATCCTGCATGTGCTCACCGAGTCGTCCATAGCGATCAGGACGAAAGCTATGAAGTGCCTGACGATGATCGTCGAGGCGGATCCGAGCGTTTTGGCGCGGGTGGACATGCAGCTGGGCGTGAAGCATTCGTTTCTAGATCACGCAACGTCTGTGCGCGAGGCGGCCGTCGATCTGGTAGGAAAATTTGTATTAAGTAGGCCCGAATTAATAGATAAGTATTACGACATGCTGTCAGCTAGAATCCTAGATACCGGTGTTAGCGTCCGTAAGCGTGTGATCAAGATTCTGAAGGACATCTGCATGGAGTGTCCCGACTTCCCGAAGATACCGGAGATCTGCGTGAAGATGATCAGGCGGGTGAACGACGAGGAAGGTATTAGAAAATTGGTGATGGAAGTGTTTCAGAATATGTGGTTCACGCCGGTCAGAGAACGTCCCACGTTGGATTCCGAGTCCCTGTTGAGGAAGGTTATGAATATCACAGACGTCGTGGCAGCTAGCAAAGACATGGGTCTGGAGTGGTTCGAACAGCTGCTGGTTAGCTTGTTCAAGCCCAAGGAGGACAAAGACGATAGTACAAAGATGCTAACCGAGCCGCCAAAGGCACTGTTGACCGCATGCAAGCAGATCGTGGACTGCTTGATCGAGAACGTCCTTCGGTTGGAAGAGACGAATCTGGAGGAGTCTGAGAAGTCGGAGAAGAAGGGATCCTCTCAGAGATTGGTCGCTTGCTTGACAACCCTGTATCTCTTCGCGAAGATACGGCCGCAGTTGCTAGTGAATCACGCGATCACGTTACAGCCTTATTTGAGCTTGAAGTGTCAAACGCAGGGCGACTATCAGATCATCAGCAGCGTGGCTCACACGTTGGAATTGGTCGTGCCGTTGATGGAACATCCGAGCGAAACTTTTTTAGCGCAGCTTGAAGAGGACTCGGTGAAATTAATCTTGCAACACGATAGGTCGGTCGTTGCCAGCTGTCTCTCCTGTCTAGGCTCTATAGTGAACAACGTAACTAGAAATTTTAAATTAATACGAGACTGTTTTAAGAAATACTACGGACATCTGACTGAGTACAAATCCTTTTACGAGAAAGATCCTACAAATCCTATGCTCTTGAAGTATCGGCCGTTTGTCAGAAGGGCGTTGTTCACCGTTGGCTTGTTGCTCAGGCACTTCAATTTCACCGACCCCGAGGTGATCGAGGGACTGGCCGAGAATATAAAAGACCAGGTATTTGAAACGTTGAACTATTTCGTACATCTGGACAACGACGACATTCGACACTTTACTTTATCAGCCATTGGTTCTCTGTGTATCCGCCATTATGAATTTATGTTGCTCCCCGAGTTGAAGGAACTGTACCATCATTTGCTCACGTCGGAGAACGCCTTGGTTCACATGAGGATTCAGGTTCTAAACAATATCGAGGTTTACTTGCAAGAGGAAGACAAACGGATGATCAAACAGGATATGGAGTGGGCGAAGATGTCCAAGCAGGAGAACCTGAAGGAAATGGGAGACGTGTCGTCAGGAATGGCTAGCACGGTGATCCAGTTGTACGTAAAAGAGATCCTGGAAGCCTTTCTGCACGCGAACATCAGCGTTAGACACGCGGCGCTGAAGGTGATCCAGTTGATCCTTGCCCAGGGTTTGGTCCATCCGGTCCAAATAGTTCCCTATTTGATCTGCATGAGCACGGATTGCGAAAAGGCAGTCAGTCACAGTGCGGACAAGCAGCTGCAGGATATCGAGAAGAAGTATCCAGGCTTTATCCACATGAAGTCCCAGCTGGGCATCAAGCTGAGCTATCGACTACAGAAGATCCTGCAAAATGACATGACGGTGAGGGGAATGCGTGTGAAGGACGGCGAGTTCCCCGGCGCGCTAAATGGCTTTCTGTACACTATTCTGCGAAACACGAAACAACAGAGGCGAGCCATCGTCCTGTCATTCCTGAAGCAGTTCGACGAGTCTGCGAAAACAAG
This sequence comes from Tetragonisca angustula, assembly GCA_036937485.2. Classification (NCBI taxonomy): domain Eukaryota; kingdom Metazoa; phylum Arthropoda; class Insecta; order Hymenoptera; family Apidae; genus Tetragonisca; species Tetragonisca angustula. The sequence goes on along the minus strand of JAWNGG020000135.1, from coordinate 472,268 downwards.
CCTGTCGCAGATGCTCTACTTGGCCGACAATCTCGCTTACTTTACATATCAAGTGCAAGACGAGCCTCTCTTCATCATCCATCACATCGACATTATCATCTCGATGTCCGGTACAAACTTAGTGCAGTCGTTCAAGGAAGCACTGTTGCCGAAGGAAGGTGGCAGCCAGTCTCAATTGCATCATCAACAGCACCACCAGCAGCAGCAGCAGCAGCAACAACAACATCAGACTCATTCGACTCTGGGACCGGACGGGCAACCGCGACCGGAACAGCTGCTGTCAGCGCTCGAAGACGAGGAAGACGACGAAGAGGACGAGGACGCCCTGTTGGCTAGATTGCCAGGTGACACGACGTTGCTGAGGGACTACATCACCGCCAGCCAAGGCTTCCTGCTGCTGCTCACGTTGAGGCAGCACCTGAAGGACCTGTACGGCTTCTCCGACCAGAAGATCGGCCAGTACTCGCCGACGGAGGCGGCGAAGGTGTACGAGAAGGCGGTGAACCGTAAGAGCAACTTGCTGTTCAAACCAAAGGCCACGCTGCAGCGGCTGAAGGAGGGCGTGAACAACGCCGAGCTGGACGCCGACGGCAGGAAGAAGCTGGTGAAAGAGTACTTAGACTTCAAGCAGCTGATGCTGAAGTTCGACCTGGAGGAGCCGGAGGAGGATGGGAACGAAGGCGACACGAGCGGTGGCAAGCACACCATGGACATTAAGATGACGAACTCCGACACGGATGTGAAGATGACTCACGTGGGCATGGCGAATCCTCAAGTGGTTAACCAGCAGTATCCTGGCAACCTGAACTCGTCGATCGAGCACCCGAACAATTCGGTGAACTCGATGGCCACAGGCGGCCCGATGCCGGTCGCCATGGTCATCGACGCGCCGCCGCAGGCCCCGATGAACGTCGCCGCATCGCAGATGGCCGCGCCGCGTGTGCCTAAGCTGACGATACACGCGCACCACCAGGAGGGCGCGAAGGAACACCGCAAGCATCGGGCGCACAAAACCGAGAAGATCAAGAAACACAAGAAGAAGAAGAGGAGAAGAATCTCCGACAGTAGCGAGAGTGGCGAGGACTACAGTGATCCAGACTTTCTAGTGTGAGTGCGGTGGTGTATGCCCGCGCTTAACGTGTACATATAATTACGTTACTACGTACGAGACCTCTAAAATAACGATAACTTGGACGCGTGTTTCGCGTGGCTGATGATGTGCGTGCTGGTGTGCGTGGCAGCGGCGTCTATTTTTCTTCTTTTCTTTTTTTTTTTTTTTTTCCTTTCTTTTTCTTCTTCTTCTTCTTCTTCTTGGTGCGTTTTCGCGTCGGCCGTGAATGTAGGCGTTCCTTTTTCTCTTCTGTTCTTTTTTTTTTCTTTCTTTCTTTTTTTACGTAAATGGAATTCGAACACACTACGTATTACGTACACGTACAGACACACACACACACACACACACACACACACACACACACACACACACACACACACACACACACACACACACACACACACACACACACACACACACACACACACACACACACACACACACACGGATACAATGATAAAGAAGGAGAGAAAGGACAGAAAAAAAGATATAAATATATATATATATATATATATATATATATATATATTTATATATATATAGAGAGAGAGAGAACATATATGTATGTATGACACTAATGTTGTAGGAAGTACCAGTGCCGGACGCTCTGAAATCGCGGCGAACTTCCATCGAACACAGAAACGGACTGAAATCACTTTTAACGAAAATTCAGTGCGGATATGAAACGGCGCGAAATAACGAGAGTATGAAGTATAATGAATTTGAAACGATGCTGATCTGTATAGTGGACGGTGGTGCTCTGCGGAAATGCGAATTGTATGATCCTTGTTTTGGTGATTTGACTCGATTGAGAGGGAGCGAGAGAAAATGGAAGGAATGCTTTGAGTTTTAAGTATTGATCGTCTCCGTACGATCCGTTAGGGTTATTTCATTGGCTAGAACACACACACACACACACACACACACACACACACACACACACACACACACACACACATACACGCGCATTAAGATTTTCTTAGTCCATATTCGAACTGTTCGAAACGTAGATCGATACAAAGGATGGAACTTGGTTCAGTCGCGAGTCGACGTTTCTGTTGTTCGATTATTTCCTAGTTTCGTCTCTTCTTTTCTTTTCGTTTACGCGAGATGAGACAATTCCTCTGCGAAAGAAAATTTTTCGTTCCCGTTTTTCTTCTTCTTTCTCCACCCGTTCCCGTGAACATTACGAAGCTCAAGTTCAAATGAAAAAAAAAAAAACAAAAAAAGAAAGAAACGAGAGGAATTTTATTTCACACGATCCTTGAAACTTGAAAGAAGATTAAGAGAATGATTTCTTTATTTTTTCTTCTTTTTCTTCAGTTCTCGGAAGATACTCGCGTAAGAATGTCAACGCAAGAAAATCACAGAGTACGCCTATATGTATAATTTCGATCGGATCAGATTAAGATGGAGAAATATCTCGAACCAAGTTCCCAATTTGACAGAGGGAGCTCGAGTGAAAATTCTTCTTCTTTTTTTTTTTTTTTTGAACACGTTTTTTATTCGAACAAACATTGTCAGTGTAAATAATATTGAATAATTACAACAAGATCGATGCGAGATAATTTAATTTCCTTTTCACGGAGACGAAAAAGGCGGAGAGACCAGTATTAGATGATGATGACGGGAAGGTTTGAATTTTTGCTGAGGAAGAAGCTCGAGAAATATTGGCATCGTAAGTTTTTGTTTCGAAATCTTACTGTTATCAAAAGTGAGAGAGAGAGAGAGAGAGAAGAGGAAAGAAAACTCAGGAGAAACGACGAGAGAAGAGAGCCAACAACAACAACAACAACAACAAAGAAAAGAAAAAGACGGAAAAGAGCAAATCATGAGAGAAGAGAGACAAGGAAAGAATCCGTTTAGGCTTGTTCCGCAACAATGTATTATAGAGAAGTGTGTAGTTAAGTGAAGATTAAATGAAAAGAAAAAAAAGAAAAAAAGAAACAAAATGAAAGGAAACAGAAACACATTGCCTATGCATTATGAGAGAGAGGGAGAGCGAAACGAGCGCGCGCGAGAGAGAGAGAGAGAGAGAATGCGAGAGAGAGAGAGAGAAACAAAAAAAACGTTGTTTGTAATATCTGTACATACAAATTTCAAGTAAAGTATCTTATTTTCTTACAAACTATATAGCGATGACATTACGAAAGAATACTTAAAATTTTGTTGTAATATTAAGTATTTATTCAGAACTCATGTTGTCCCAATATAGTTTGCTTTATGCACACAACTCGTCTTTTCGTGGTAATTGAACAAGCAAACAAACAAACAAACAAACAAAAAAAGAAAAAAAAACTATCGTTTTTATACAAGCTTAGAGGTAAACGAAACAAAAGCAGAAAACAAAACAAAAAAAAAAAAAGGAAAAGAAAGAAGAAAGTGTAGAACGAAAAGTAAAGAGAGAGAAAGAGAAGAAGAGAACGAAGAGTTAAAAGGAAAAAAAGACCATCTAGTTATCTTTCGACTGTGAAAATGAACGGAGGTTATTATTAGGAGATAGATGCAAACGAAGAACCAGGAAGAAAAGCCAAACAGCTGGAGATCCGTGAAAAATGTACGATCGAAGGGATGACATCGACGGATCGCGCAGCTGTTCCGCGTGGCTCGTTTTCTTCGTGACACGCCGCACGCGACTGTCTCGACTGTCCAGTTCAACCGAGCGTTCCTACGGCGTTAGTGTCGAAAATTGGCGTTATAAACATTTCACTCATCGATCGTCCCTGACTCGGGAACCAACCGTGCAGCTGTGATCTTTTAGCGATATCAACGTGGGGACACACAAGGTGTAACTCGTCTCTTTTATACGTTTATAGAAAGTATCCATCGGCCATCATCGTCGACACGCAAGTGTGAAAAAAACGGAGCAGTTTTAACGATGCCTCTCGTTGTCCTGGATGGTCGAACGTCACGTTCGAAACACACTCGCGTCTTTCATACGTATTCACAGACACCGTAGACTCGATCCGGCGAAATCGAGTCGTTTAAAGATTATAAATCAACGCACCGATCCGAGTCTTCGTCGAAGGCGAACCAACATTGCGAATACCATTGTCCATACTCATTTTAGATCGCTAGCTCGAAGCGTTTTGTGCGTCGACTGGGACACGAAGGGAACGAGTCGATTGGTTGGACAGGAACGGCTGCGTGATCCGTGCGAGTCAGCCCTGGTTTGGCGATCGAAAGGTGAAAGGAATGAAAGGATATGAGAGAGAGAGAGAGAGAGAGAGAGAGAGAGGGGGGTTTTTTCACTTTCCAACGTGGATCATCCTTTTTGTCCTGCGAGAACGTTACCATCATTTTACGATCATTTGTCAATCATTGTTGCATTTACGGCTGGTCGTTCATTTCGTACGATGGAAAATAAAAAACCGACGAGAAAGAAAAGAGAAGAGAAGAGAAGAAAGGAAGATGAGGGAAGCGGAGAACGTCGACGAACGATCGCGAGACAGAATGATCTATTAGGTGATAATACGCTTCTTTCGTTTTAATCTCGATTTAAAACTAGCACTTTATTGGGGCCCAGATGTACATTCATCTCTATATCTCATCAATAAATCTGGCAGCAAAAGAAGTATGGAATTCATTCGATTAGTTGTTAAGAGTCTCGCGAGAGATGCACGTGGACCGCCGGTTCTCGCTCTCGTTTTTCAATTAACGGCTTCGAATCGAAGGAACGTGTTACGCGTTTTGTCGTCACATCTTCAACCGGTGAAAATGGAAAGGGACGTCGAGCAATTCGCGTGCATTTCTTGCTCTTCTAGATTAGCCGAAACGTTCTCGAGAACGATCGCGCGAATCCCTTTGGAGATCCAAAAAGTCGAACGATTCGTTGAGAAATGAGAAAGAAAACAGTGACTTTCCGGTCCGACATTGATTCCAGGAACATGCACGAGTCGCGTGATCGATCGCGTTCCCTCTTTCGTCTTGGAGCCATTGGACGACGCGATTCTTCACCGAAACCGACGATCGATCTCGACTCCAGATGGAGTGATCTCGTGTCCGTATTCTTTACCGTCCCCTGAACCGTGTGCAATGCTAGAAATTAGAGATAAACTCCAAGCGTCGAAGTCACTGAAACGAACGCGCTGTTCCTGGCACTTTGAGAGAATGAGCGAGCAAGAGAGAGAGAGAGAGAGAGAGGAAAGGGACACGTAGATTTTTCGATCGTTGGAAATGGCGTCGCGGACTATTCGATGGATCCTGGTTGTTCGATCGACAAGAAAGCAAAAAAAGAAAAAAAAACGAGAGAGGAAAAATCGATATAGACATATAAAAGAGAAGAGTAGAGAGAGAAAAGAAGAAGAGAGCAATCGAACACACACACACACACACACACACACACACACACTTGTTGCGCCTACAGTTAGTCGCCAGCAGAAGAGAGAAAGAACGAAAGGAAATAGCGAGTTGGGAGGGAGGTAACGGAATGGATGAGGCAACGCGTCTGAGGTTATCGATGATGACAAATATTGTTGGGGAGGGAGATGTCAAAGTGACTGAACTAAAATCGTAGCGAGACAGAGAGGAAGATTTTCAAGACCTGTACAAAAATGTTCAAGTGTGTACATATTTATTATATATTGGGATGGGAAACGACGACGTTGGCAAAGGTGAGGAAAGAGAAAAAAATGTCGGATCTGATGGTTCTTGTTGCGAGGATGGACAGGAGAGAACGAGAGGATGAATAGACGGTGTTGTGTGCGCGCGTATGGAATGGAAGAAGAAAGGTGAGAGAGGACATATGTTGATATATGATATATGAATGAATGAGACGGGGAGCTGAAAGCATTTCATTAAACACTTTATTGTTCGTTGTAATAAACTTCTAGAGAATACGATTATTGAAGAGAGAAAGAAAAAGAGAGTGAGAGAGTGAGAGAGAAGAATATTAAACGGTTGTATTTCTTTGTGCATATATACATATGTCATATATGTGTATATATACGCAGCTCGAAAGAAACAGAAAATCGAAGGAATTACTACTATTGCTATAACGTGTGGCGTTTAATTCGTAACGATGCGAGGATGTGAATTGGCGTGTTTGTGAGGTAATAGAGTGATCCGCGAGAGAGAGAGGTAGCGAGGAATGTGAATAGGAAGCAAAAAAAAAAAAAAAAAAGAAGAGAATACGCGAACAAAAGAAAATGTGGACAAACAAAAAATATGAATATAAAACACTTGTCGAATTTGATTGATCTATCGTACTCAGCACAGTACGAGGCACATTTGTATTATATAAATATATATATATATAGTATATATATATTGTATCACCTATGTTTTTGTATTTGATCATCTAACGAAAGGCGAAAGAAAAGGTTCTACAAAACAAAAAAAAAAAAAAAGAATATTGAATTAACGAACAGAAGGTTAATAGAAAGTATATTATATATTTGAGTAAAATCGCCGAGAATTGGTATTATCCACGGCTGGCCAGGAGAGGGGAGAGAAATGAAATCTTTCTTTCGTTTCGCATATACACATATATACATATTCGTGTATATTCGTTTGAGTTTTCGTCTTTTCGTTCTTTTTCTTTGGTCTTTCTATATACAGATATATATATATATATGTTTGTTTCTCTGCATTAGGCACATGCACATACACATGTATACACGGATAACACATGCTCAGGTAACGATAGTTGAGGGAGGGAGGTTAATTAATTAATTAATTAATTAATATCAGCAGTCTACTTTGAACAGAGAAGAATAGAATGTCGACAGTCCTGGATAAAACCAACGCTCTTTTTACTCATAACTTATTATGTACATCGTCTGAAGAAAACCGGTACGTTCGCAAAGAAAAAAATAAACATAAGTATATATCAATCGGTTTCGTTCATTTCCTCTTTGCCCTTCATTATTATTCGAATTCTCTCGCACTCGTTTACGCAGTTTGAAAAAAAAAAAAAATGTTCAACCTGATGTGGTGAAGGAAACCATTGGAAGAGCTTTTTAATATATATATATATATATATATATATATATAATTGTATATATATATATATATATATAATTGTATATATATATAATTGTATATATATATATATATAAAATTCGCATAAAGTTGCGTCGTGTTGTGCTGAGATCGCGTTTTTAGAATGTGTTTTTCAGAGCGGATCTATTTGTATGGCTGACACTTCCGGCGTCACTGGCACCCGGCCCCGATACGCGACAAAGTAGATTTTTAGCGATTGTAAATATGAAAAAAGAAAAAAAAAAGAAAAAAAAAGAGAAAACAGTGGAGAAATAGAGAATCTTCGGACTACAGAGTGATTCGACGACGAGGGATAACCGATCACGAGGCATCATCGTGCTCGTTTTATGCTTGTGTTCGTGGGCACGTCGTTGTCCGTGGATCATTTCCTACGGAAGACTGTTTACTATAGAAGAGGATACTTTTAGCATACCGTTTCGGAAAACGAAGTACAAAACAGACACACCGAGATTTCGTTTCGCCTCTAGTGAAGTGATCCCGAGGTTCGGGAGAAGTTTCGGACAGGAAGTAAGTACAATTATTGTAAATACCATGAAGTACGATTATTACGCAGATTATTATATGGGAATTGCGTTGGAAGATTTGCTGTTCTAAGAGTGTGCTGTTCGATCGATTAATTTATTGAAAAGGTTATAACATTATGAATTAGCGGAGGAGTTAATGGGAAACATATCGTGTATTCTTTAGCTGTAAAACAGACATCTGTTTTTTTCCTTCTTTTAAATACGTGTGTACATCTTGTAAGCATTGATCGATTAACCCTTTCAGGATCGAACTTGTTTCAGAACTGTGGAACTATATTAATATCGTAATAGGTTTCAGACTATATTAATAATAGAGATACAGTCTCTCTGATATTTTTATAAAGAATTAGAACACGCCAAGATTCAGATTCAACCGCAATAATAAAACTAAAATTCAGACGCAACGTCGTGGAAGGGTTAACGAAAATAATCGTATTTTTCTTAAGTAAAAAAAAAAAAAAAAAAAAAGTAATCAAGGAAAAAAAGAGATAGACAATCTTTGCGTTGCGTTCAGATTCTCATCGAGTTGCATGATTTGTTGTTGAACGTTACTTTAGATGTTATAAAAAAAAAAAAAAAAAGAAAACATGGTGTAAAGTTCACGAGTGACAAAATTGTATATTTATACGTACTTTGAGTCGCGTTAGTTACCAAGTTACACTTACAGAATAAAACTTGTACGAGTACATACAATAAATTAGGCATACGATAACACGATCGTTTATACTAACGTCTTTTACATTTTTTAATCGATATATTTCTTGTTAGATTTTTAGATCCTCCGATTCTTCGTTCCTCCATCGGATACGCCTGTAATACCATCCATATGTAAATAAATAAACGGTTTAATAATTTATCTACGTTACTCACGTTCTTGGTAAATCCTTGATGTATCGGAATTCGTTTGACTGCCTTGTCTGCGGCTCTTCCGCTTTGCATTTCTCCCTCCAAACTTTCGTCGTATTTAACAATGTCGAGTAATTCCTCGTTTCTACGAGCTCCATCCTTTTTATATTTACCTGGTACTTGTTTGGTTTTTTCGCACGTAGGATCAAACATCTCCTCCTCTTGGTGAATTCTTTGTCTTGTTCCCTGCAAGTGTAATTCCTCTCCATCATTTAATTTCTTCAAATTCACTAATAAGTTTACTAATAACTTTACCTAAACGCTTTTATCAAGGTTGTATCGTATACACGTCTTTCTTTGGAACTCCTTTCCTCCATCTCTTTCAAGACATTTTCCAGGCACTTCTTCTTTTTATATTCGTCCAAAGCTACCTGGATCTTCTCCCTGCGTTTCTTCCTCTTACTCTCCTCCGCCTCTTTCCTCAACTTTATCTGCATTTTTATCTGTTCCTCGTCTATGAATCGCTTATTCTCTTTCTCCATTCTCCACTTTTTGATCAACTCTTTCTTCTGACTTTCACTCGAACTGGCACTGCTGTTGGTGCTTCTGCTCTCCCTCGCGGGCGGTCTTGTTTTCTTCAAATTATCGATTGTTTCCTCCTCGGGAACTTGGTTCAGAGAATCTTCATCCTCGCAATGATCTTCAATTTCTTTGTCCATTTCGTCGATATTTTTCTTCTTTTCCAAGGCCTTTCTCTGCCGCCATTCTTTCACCGCTGCCTTTTGCTTCTCGCGTAGATCTGTGTACTGTTTGTACCACGCCTCGTGATTCACTATCGTTTCAACGGACAGATCCGGAAACTTTTTCTGGACAGCTGCAACCAGAGTTGGAATGTTGTCGCACTTTTTTCGCATTTTCAAGAAAAACAAGTGATCCTCCATGGTCCAGTTTTCCGTGTGTCCTGTCACGCATTTGAAGGAAATTAGAAAAAAAAAAATTGTTCCGTCAGTTGTCACCTTGGTTAAACTCGTTTCAAATTCAATTGAAAAATTCACCCGTCGTCGCGACCAGGGCGTGAAAATCGTCCGCGCCTTTGTACTCCGATTTCTCTCGTTTATTCTCCACCTTACTCTTACACGATAACGACAGAAGCGTCGCGTTTTCCTGCGCTTTCTCATATTTGTCCAAATCGAAGCGAAGCTCGTGCAATTCGGAGCTCAATGCATCTCCTTCCTCCGTCAATGTCTGAATCGGGCAAGATTTCTCCAAGTCGAACAGTTTTCGCGAGAGTTTCATCAACTTCGACTTGTACGTATTTATGTCTGAACAGAGAGATAGAGAGATTATTTAAAACTGAAATATCGTAAATATCAATAACGTCACCTAGCTTTTGTAAATCGTCCGGATTGGTCGCAACGTGTTTCGCTGAATCCAATTCGGAAGCGACGTCTTCTATATTTTTCTGCATCGCGTCTAGAAAGTGTCGCCTAATACAAAAATTAATATTAACGATCAGTCTGCAATCTTGCAACAATCGATCAACTAGTCCAAGTGATTAGATGATGCAATCAATTGATCAATACGGCGAATTTTTCAGTTTACCTTTCCGAAGACAATTCTCTGTGCTGATTCATAATGTCCTCTACCAAGCTCGCGTCTATTTTCATGTTCTCGATAGCGGTGACAAGCCCCTTTTCAAGAATGCCTTCCTGCTGCTTTAACCTTAACAGCGGTTTCATGTATAGATCTTTTTGAGCGGAGGTCGATCTCTTCCTCGACGTGTCGCTCCTTGCTTTGACACTGTTACCGCTATTTGCCCTCATCGGCCTAATTAATTATTCGTAAATGGACACGTTAATTGTGCCGAGAAATTGCTCTCAGCAACCCTTTGAGCCTGACGTTCAACGTCAAAGTACACGAAGCTAAGTTCGGTTCAATTTCCACCGATGAGGACTGTAGTACTTTATGGGTTTCCATAGCGATTCCCCATAAAGCAGACCGCATACGTTCGATGCACCTGTCGTTCGAGTGAAAAAAGGTATTCCGCCGCGAGACCTATGGTAGCCTCGATAATTGTGTTTACACGTTGACTGTTTCTTTGAATGAGGGTTTTCTTGATTGAGATGCTAGCTGCGCAGGGAAAAAGTAAATTGCACAAGTTTTTTTCTTTTTTTTTTTTTTTTATTGGTACATCGTAGTACACGCTTGAGAAAAAGAAAGTGTATAGAATATTTTTCTTACTTCTTGATAATTATTATCGAATTATTACGACATAGTAAATATTTCGATCTCTTGAAACCTCGTCCCTGATACTTGGAGTAAATTTTCGGGATTTCTTTTTGTAAATTACAATACAAATCTGCCAGGGAACAATCGCAAGCAAAACGTTACATTAACGCCATCGTTGGATTAACGTTAGTCAACGATGCGACGGTTAGTGCTCAAAGGGTTAAAAATGATCATTTAATTATCATCTATAAAGAAATCTACCAAATCCACTTTCCCACTGTCGATAAAAACAGTCTCGTCGCAGACGGGGCACGTCATTCCGAGAGATCGGTAATATCACTCTCTTCTCTGCGTTTTCTTACCTGCTTCTCCCACTCTTTCGCCGTTTCTCCCACCAAAAAGCAGCCTATGCGATGGCGTCGCCTGGCGGAGGATCTGAGCGACACTGTTTTCCCTTCCCAGGCACTCGCCGAACCAACGACTACATTCACGTTGCGGCGAGGCATTTATACGGGTGGACAGTAACTAGGCGCTTTAGTCTCTGGTTGGGACGCGACGCGTGAGTATGGGGTATGGGAGCACCCCCGAGCGTGTGAACGGTATCGTCGTGCATTGAAAATAGAAAAAGTCGTCGCGACGCGGCAGCGTATCAAGGGGGATCGTATGACAGAGGAACGCGTGAATACGTACGATCGTGTCATCTGGCCTGGTAATTATCGAACTGTCGCCTGCAGTGACCGTCCATCGAAGTGAGAATCCGCCAGTCCCGCGAATGTCCGGCGAATCGATCGTGTAACAGTGTGTAACACGCGACAAGCCCGAGACGAGATTCGTCGGCCTGATGAGTACTGGCGGTCTCGCGGTCCGATAGATCGAGACGATTTTCGAGATTTAGTCGTTCGTCCATGCGACACTCGCCGTCGCGTGTGCCTGTCAGTGATACGTGAGGGAAGGTCGCCTTTTTTCGTGAACACGGCTGATAGGTGAGTGAGAAACTATCAAGTGTTTATTGATTTTATTTGGCTAGTATTGCGCCGTAGCGCGGTTATCCCGCGGTTTTTGTTTACTCCCTTCGCCGCCGTTTCGGATGGCAATTGTTACCGACTCGGCGACGATTGTCAAAATTGACGGTTTCTCACAAGGGGTGCCAACTTCAAAGTAGAGCTTGAAGTTGGTAGGTCAAATAGAATTTTGAATTTGACATGTTCGCTGAATCGTTATTCGATACGTATTATTGGAAATAATATTCGAGAAGTTGTTACAACGACCGTTACGACTTTGACTCCGTTTCTGCTAGTTTGAAATTTCAAAATGGCGGTGTTGTTAAACACGCGTACCTAGCTTTGGCTAATAAATGTATCGAAGGAAGCCGTATTCGATGTTGTTGTAAGTATCTTTACGAGAAGTAATGTTATGTAAAAGCCCCTTCTCACTTAAATTCGTCGAAAGATCCACTGAATATTGGAGCATACATGGTTTGAAGCTAGTTTCACCCATTTGCATCGCGGAGCGAGATATTTCGCGAGCAGATACATATGTATTACGAATTTAACATTTATTGATATACGAAAGGATCAGAAATCAGTAAGTGTAGGCGATTATTTGTTTTGATTGAAAATTGCTTGTTCTTTCACGCAAATGTTCTTTTTGGTATTAAAAGTATCGGTGGGACAGTTTAGTTATTGTTTCCAGCAATTTCAACAATATCATTTAATAATGTTATTTAATATTACATAATTATAAACACTATTAACAATATATAACATATTATTTATATTATATATATATATATATATATTATAATATTGTACTCTTATTGTATATTTAATTATTATTTAAATAATATTTTTAGTTATTCTAATAACTATGTTACAGACCAAATAATATGTAACAATGTATCGTGTATAATGTTTAAAAAAAAAAAGAAGGAAAGAAAGAAAATCTGAAGTATTCGTAACGTTATGATTGTTCCTCAATACACGGTCGAGCGATTAACATTGCAAAAGAGATTATGCATATTGCTCTGTTTTAAAATACGACGCATGTGTTAATATTCATATCGAAGAGAAAAAAAAAAAAAATAGAAAGAAATACACGTAATAGTATCTGTACGCGAGAGTTGTGGAGTGGATATCAAAATTATTTTTGACGAATCGAGGGGCGCTCGATTGTTTGACACTCTGTCGGGGTCAGCGGTTTTTCATATTATATATTTAGAGCGGAGGAGATCGACGATAAGCCGCATCTCGATGACGCTGTATATGGCTTTAAATACACGCGATGATTTCAGTCGTCAAAAGTGACGTTGTCGCAGAAGATGTCTCTTCTTCTTCGTCGAACAATGTTTTTATTGACTTAGCGCGGCGAGTGTTTGACTTCGCGGTTACGCGCGATTGCTCGTCAAACAACCAATTAGGTTTTGCTTGTTTTTGACATCGAAATAATTGTTTCTTAACGAGTGGACGCAAACTGATCGGTTCTGTGATTTTTTTTTTTTTTTTTTTTTTTTTTGTATAACGATTGGAACGATGTAGTTTCCAGTAATATTTAGAGATTCTTTACTGAAATTAAAATGAAGAATCGTATAATTATGATAAATTTTGTAACTGCACGATATTTGTAATAGAATTGACGGTATAATCACACGATTGTAATGAAACTTTATTATCGAACGTATAGAGAGTCCGAGGCCGTTGATAATTCGAATTTCTTCGATAATTTCTTCAAAAACAAGATAAAGAACGATTTACTGGTTTGATTGGAAATATACCTAGCCTAACAGTGTACGTATAACATTTGAAGTTGTATATAGTGTAATAACATTGTTGATTGTTTGTCATTTATCGTCGCGTCATTTGTTTCAATATCGTTCAGTTGCCCAAGATTATCACGAGAATGTCACGAATTAACATTTTCAAAACATAGACTATCAATTTCTCGATAATACTCCGTCGTGCGATTTAGCATCTTTTTTTTCGAAATATTCAGGAAGTAAAACTCGATGCTCAAGGAGGTAGTGAGTTTTCTCAAAGGGAAAAAGGTAAAAAAATAATTTACGAGAAAATGAGTTGTTAAAAAAAGGAAATTCACTTTGATAACAATATGTAACATCGTCGACGTACATCCTCGCTCGAAGAAATCTTGGGCCAAGTGCTATAGTTGTACAATAAAAATGGTACACCATAAATAGAATATAAATTACACAATATAAAAGTATGAATTACGTACACAATGGTATTGTAAAACAACTTCTCTTCATATATTAATATATTATATATTATATATATTGTATTATATTAAATATTCTATTATTGTGTATGTATATTATAATATAATGTATTATATATTATATATATATTGTATTATATAACATCTTGCGCTGGAATTATTGTGTACGGTTTGGTCACTCGTTATGGTCCGCAATCGGTTTACAGCGCAAGTGGTGTTAACCTCTTCGACAACTTCTTCCCCCAAAAGTTACAATATTTTCTCAGCTTTAAGTATACTTAAATATAACCAAATACACGGGCAAAGCAAATAATAAATTTATTTACTTCTCAATAATTTCTGTCCAGTGATATGCCGACGAGTTCGAAAAGAAAGCGACAATTTATTGTATACAGTTTGGTCACTCGTTATGGTCCGCAATCAGTTGCAAGCGGTTAAATATTCCATTGTAAAATAAGAATATCACGTTCGTGTTATATTTTATTCTATTATATAATATGTATACACCTGTATATATATATATATATATATATGTATGTATGTATGTATATATGTATATAATCCACGATAAGAACTGAACGTCAAAAAATAAAGACTTTTCGAGCGGGAGCGTAGATTTTTGCACGATGTGCCAGTACGTATCGAAGATACTCAGCGCGCGTAGGATCGGCTTTGACCAGCAATTTGCGCTGTGAACGTTCCGTGTCCTTAGCGAGATCGTTATTGACGTCTATTTTCAAGCGGTTTTACCTTAAAGAGTCTCAATAAATTTTCGCCGAGTGCGCGGCGCTGACTCACGTGTCCTTAGCGCGTTTGAAAAACACTCTTAAAAGGCAAATGAGGCGATTAACGTATCGACGCGAGGGCAAATAAATAAATACACGCTTGACGTTCCAGCGAACGAGGCGATGATCTTTATAGAGACTGCCGTGTCAGATTAAATCGCGTCTCTAACCGTGGAATCGTCAGGCTTTGTTCCTTCCACCGATACATTATCCCGATAATGGCTGCGATCCACCGTGCTGTTTTCTCTACGTCTGAGATTTTCCAAGCTTCTTCCACTCGTTTTTTCTTCTCCCATCTGTGGAAATCTCTTCGTCTTTACTATCGTTCTTGAGTTTTTTTCTTTTTTGGTAAAACTGATGGAAAGATCGTCATGAAAAGATAGACCTTCGTGAAAAGAAGTGAGAGATCTCGTCCATCGGGTATCGAAGTCTCCGCGATAAATAGGTTAGATCGAGCAGTGAATTTATATATTTTTCGATAAAGTATATACGATAGATTCGAAGGTACGCGATACGTTGCAATTAATTTTAACAGTTCAATGATAATTTAATTTTTGCCAAATATTATATATTCCTTTTATCCGGCAATGTCGCCTAAGTTCTTCGAAAATATTTTCTAAAAGATTCACTTATCTCTAGAATAATAATATCTCTAGAAATAATAAATTATTGTTTCTATATATTTGTTTAATAAATTGTTATTTAACGTTCTGTCAAACAATTTGCTGTCAATCTATTTATGTAATTTATATATATAATCTATCAAGTGTCCGAATAATAACTTGTATGATATCACATCGGAAAAAATTCAAATCTCTGTTGAACAATCGATTGCGATCGATCCTCAAATATCATTTTCATTTTCATGTTTTCTCCTTCGTCGCCATCGTTGTAAATTATCGAAGCGACGATTAGGTTTGTCGAATTTTTCGACACGTCGGAAGGAAATCGGGCAAGTGGAGAGTTCTCGAAGTTGAATGAAGATGAAGTAAGCGGTTCGCGGCAATGGACGATGAAAACGACAACGATAGCCAACCAGGTCGAGATACCTGGACGGATACGTCGAACGCGCACGGCCACGCTCGCCAGATGCACTCTCGCGATAATCGGAGAGCCCATCGGGCGCATCTTTCGAAAGCTGGCTAGTTTGTGCTTTACCTCCCTCCCCCGTGAAACTCGTTTCTAAACGGTGGATGATGAATCGCTGATGCGCTATAGTCTTTGACGGTGAGAGGAATCGCGATAATCACGGGGATGCGAGAGAGTCGAAGGTTCCCTCCTGTTTCCGTGGAAAATTCAAGGGACTCGGGGCGATATTTTTTAAATCGTCGTTTAAATCTGATCTGGTCAAACTTTTATACCGTTGTCAATTTTTTCTCAAGCGAGTTGCTTAACGATGCGCCGCTTAACGGCGGCAGGACAGTTTGACATGTTTGAGCTCTTGTGGTTTATTTTAACACATTATGAACTATAAAGAGCAACATTAAAAGAGAAAAAAAGAGGGCTCTTGTTAAACTTTTCAACTATTTAAGGAAATATTAAAAATTTGTTTAACCGAACAAATCCATCACATTTTCAACCATTTCATCGACAAAAGAGAAAAAATTCAGGAAACTGGCATTTTGTCACCTAACTCTGGCGTTTCAAAGTTCATTAAAGTGATTAGAAAAAGTTTTAAAGTTAAAGAGAAAATCTGTCGCGGTAGAGATTTGACAAAGATTTGATAGAAAGAAGAGCGTCTCTCTCTTTAAGGTTCTTCCACCTTTATTATCTGTTAGTTAAACGACTAATAACAATAATAAACGACTCGAGCTATTACGAAAGAAACGCAAATCCCGAAATTTGTCCACTCGCAGAATTGAAAGAACGTTTCGACGATTATTCACCGTTGACTCGACGACAATGAAAATTAACGTTCGCCTCGAGAGCCGGGTGCGTGTACACTCAGAAACCGAACAATAACTTAAAGTAATCTCGTCGAGGGATTCACGTCGGATTAGCTGGCACAATAGAGAAAGCGGAAGAGATTAATGGAAACGGAGAGTGAAAATTATAATAAATGGCGATAATAGGAAGAAAGGAGGCGCCGGATGGCCACCTAGAACCCTGGCTCTACGAAGATGGATTCTCCGTTCACGACTTGAGCAAGAGAGAGAGAGAGAGAGAGGCGCAGGGACGGGCCATTTGCATATTATGTCTTGATACACAGGTTCCGGGAATGCAAATAAGGCGGTTAAGAAAACTGGTAGGCAACCGTGCGCGCGTAAACAATGGCGATGAAAATATTTGCGCGGCCATAGGGGAAAGTTGCGCGAATCGGTAAACGCGCACGGTGGTAAACGAGAAATTAAACGTACGGATTTTCAATCTAATAAACATCTCGATAAGATCATGCGCGGAATGTGAACAGCGAAGGGAATTGTTATGTCGGTGAGTGAAGTTTCCTTTCTTTCAGCCTTCCGTATCGAGTGTCGCACGTGTGGCGAAAAGTCAGGTCAATTCAATTCGACTGGTCTGTTGTATGACGTTAAAATGTAATTCATTTGAACTTCAAATTTATATATACATGTACATTGAAGTTAGACCAAAATTACGTGTCGATGAGCGAGTTTCTTTTTTTTCTTTGAGTTTTCATTGCGAGTCTCGCACGTGTGTGGTAAAAAGTAAGGTTAGGAATTGTTTATTTATTACGATAATCAATTTAATGATCGATTTGTAATATTAAAATATAATTCAAACCTCAAATTTATACATATGTGTACATTGAAGTTACCAAAATTACGTGTCAATGAGTAAGCTTATTCTTCTATCACGCGTGTGTGGTAAAAAGTTAGGTTAGGAATTGTTAATTTATTACGATAATCAATTTAATGATTGGTTTGTAATATTAAAATATAATTCAAACCTCAAATTCATACATATGTGTACATTGAAGTTACCAAAATTACGTGTCAATGAGTAAGCTTATTCTTCTATCACATGTGTGTGGTAAAAAGTTAGGTTAGAAATTGTTAGTTCAATGATTAATCTGTTACGTAATATCAAAGTATAATTGAAACTTAAAATTTATGCATACATGTGCACTGAAGCTACCAAAATCACGTGGCAATGAGTGAACTTTTTTCTCATTGAGTAAATGCGTGGTAAAAAGTAAGGTTAGAATTTGTTAATTTATCACGATGATCAATTTAATGTTTGGTTTGTCATGCAATGAAACGTAATTTATACAAAAGACACATATATTCTGTGTTTCATCTTATTCGATAGACTTGTCACAGTCTTCGAGAGGAATATAAGTATATCGACCCTCGTTGGAAGCAATTTTCCCTCAACAACGAACTTAAGTCTGACACAGCTAATTTGAAATATTTTTTCGAGTCGAGAGCGCATTAGTAAACCCGCTATTAATCTGAAAACACGCTCAGCTATCTCCAACAGAGCGTGACTGTAGTGTCGCGCGCGTGTTCCGGCGAGTCCGGTTAAAAGTGAATGGAGAAGCAGCTCATTCACAAGATTTTCTGTCGGTCAGTTTCGCGGTGGCGCGCGTACAAACGCTGCGCATGCGCAGTCGGACGCCGCTGCGCACGCACGCACGCGCAACCGCGGGAGCATGCGCGCTCTTTGAAATAAATTCCACTTCGTCGCGAGACAACTATCCTCGATCCCTCTCTCGTCTCTCCTTTTTTCTGCCATTTGTCAGCGAAAAAACGTCGTTTCGTCGTTGTATCGTTCCGTTCCGAGCTCGAAGAAACGACTCGAGAAACAAATATTCGTTTCCAATTCTTAATTTTCAACGTTCCGCTCTAAAAATTTTCAATTCTGAATTTCACGCGTTTCGTTCCTTCTCTGAGAAATTTCGAAGACTTTTATGTAGTAAATTGAGTTTCAAGAGGACGAAGGTTGAGAAGCCTCGATCGTGATTCCCTTTGTCGACAACTTTGTAATTCTCTTTACCGACAACTTCGGCCGACCAGTTAATCTCGATTGTCGCGTAGAAACATTTCAGCAAAAAGATATTCTGACGGACGACAGGAACAGCGTCGACTGTTTCTTATCGAATCAAAACTGCAAAGCAGTTGTAAATCTGTCCTCGAGTTTCTTAATATTTTGTTGAATAATCAATCGTTGAATAATTTATAGTCGAAATCACTAACGACCGACGATATTATCGCTGGAAAAAGAAGAAAAAAAAAAAAACAGAAGACTCGATTGCTCCGGTGCGTATCGATATAAATATATGCCGCCAGCAGGATTCCATAGTCGCACAGCCGTTGGATTTGTATTTTGTTTACCAGTCTCGTTCGATCAATCATCCGGCGATCGAATAGCTCCTCTTATCGCGTCGTTGCGCGTTCCAACGTTTCAACGTTTTAACATTTTGCCCGGTACGATTTTTCTCGCCGTGATTCAGCCTGTCGAACACCTTTCTATTTGAACGGGGTGTCACTTGTGTCCCGTCTGCGTTTGCAACGTGCCCGATTTGACCACGGTCGATGGTTGAACCGTCTAAACTGAACTATAGACATTTCTATGGATGTATAACGATGGTAATTGAGTTCCAGGGATTGGTGATATTTCTGTGACGATCAATGTTGATTGGCATGCACGTTGGTGTGTATTGTCTCGTAGGAGTTGAAGAATATCGATGAGTTCGAAAACAGTAATAAGAGGAAGGAAATAATGTATGTGGATTTTTTTAGAACAGGAGCAGAAGGGTGGCAAATATCAATAATATATAGGGAACTGGAATATTTAACCTCTTGCCACGCACGTTGAGAATTTTTCATCCCAAAATTGTAATATTTTCTCAGCTTTAGGTATGTTCAAGTAAAACAGAAAATAAATTTATTGCTTCTCAGTGATTTCCATCCAGTGACCACTAGTCATACCGACGAGTTCGAAAAGGAAGCAACGAATTATTGTATGAGACAGTTTGGTCGTTCGTTATGGTCCGCAATCGAGAAACGAGAAGGGTTAAAGAAAGAGTAGGAGGAAAATCCGAGCTTTCGCAAGGTAAAATAGAATTCTTCTTGAGAATCTCCGTGAAGATGGAGAAAGGAAATGGAAGAAGATCGAAATTCATCTCGATCCGGCGGAAGTGTACAACGAAACAGGAACGCCACGTTCCTGCGACAAATAAAAAAAAGAGAAAAGTCAGAGTCCTAACGAACTTGCAGGAAAGAGAGAGAGAGGGATTGTAAAACACTGGGGCTGGCCAGGTATGAAACGAGATATTTAATCGAATTACGTGCCATTCGCAGAGAGAAGTTGCTAGATTTACGCCTCTGACAGAGTCGTTAAGATCGAACTTACGATCCTGGATGGCTGTTATCCTTTTGCTCTCTTTCTCTCTCTCTCTCTCGTCGATGGTCTCGTTTCAATGAGAACGAAGTCACAACTTGGCACGCTGGATCGATAACGATCTCCGTGGTGCGCCGGTCGTTAAGAATAAGGACAACTTTTGCATAATCCGATTCACGAGCGTGTGCGGAGAGCAGTTCCAGACGCGCGATAGTTGCCTCGCGGAATTCGCGTTTTCCCTCCCTGCTATGTCTGTGTGTGTGTGTGTGTGTGTGTGTGTGTGTGTGTGTGTGTGTGTGTGTGTGCGCGCGCGCGCGCGCGCGACCACTGCAAATTGCACTTGCCGCCGCACATTTAGAATTTATAAGCCGGGCCGTGTGCAATTGTAAACGAGAGCAATTGAATCTCTGGATGACTGGTCTCAACAATGAGATTCAGATCGAAAATTTAGGGTTTTAGAGTTGCCGACAAATCTTTTCTTTCTTTTTTTTTTTATTCTCCTCTGCGAATGTGTCTATTTTGCACGTGCAAAATATTCACATTAGCAGATGTGAGGATTAAGAGCGAATTGATGGATCTTTTGGGGATAAATAGAGGAACAAGCTATAGTATTTTTGAGTTTTTGAGAGATTCTTGGTATTCGCGGAATTTTAGAATAATTTCCAGAAGAGAATTTTCGAAATCAGAATTACCGATTTTTCTTTCCATTCGATCGACCAAATGAGCTGCGTACCATCGAAATCCATTGTTTCTCAAATACTAAAGTGCTAATTATTTCAACAATTTATTTATCCAACTACTTGCATAATTTCAAATGAGCTACATATTATTGCCATCTATTATTTAAATACTAAAGAACCGATTGTTTCAACGATTTATTTATCCAATTATTTGCATTGCTTTGATCGACCAAATGAGCTTACGTATTATTGAAATTCATTAATACGTTAAACGCCGAAGAACTGATTGTTTCAACAATTTATTCACAATTATTTACCACTCGAAACAAATTTCGAATCCGTGTCTCGACTCGGAGTTCTCGTTCGCGAGAACGAGATTTAATACGTACTAGTAGCGAGATCGGTGCGTGCACGATGACAAACGAGCGCGCAAATGTTTCGGACGTTATCACCGGTTCGGTAGATACCGGCTCCAGATATATCCAACAAACGAGTCGCCGCGTTCCACGGCCATTATGATGCAGGCATTTCGAGACACAAGCCTCTCGGCGATATTTGCATTCGAGCCGCGTGCCACCGAACGCGTACGACGAAACAGGTTCATTTTCTCGCCGCGAATGAATGGAATCGTTACCCTGTTGCGACACGCATCGAAACCACCGCGCGACATCAGTCTTCACGCGGTGTTGTACGTACAGCTCTGACGAACGTTTCCGGTTTAATTTTAATTTTCAACGCTTCGCGGATTGCCAAGGTGGTTGGAACTTGCGTCAGAGGAAACTGAGATTTGTAGAAAGAAACAGGCGTGATTGTGCGAAGTTTGCAGCATCGACGAACGATCGTTCGAATTCTTTGACCTCTTGCCACGCGCGTCGAGAATTCTTTGTCCCAAAATTGTAATATTTCCACAGTTCTATGTATATTTGAGTAGAACGAAAATTAAATTTATTACTTCTCAATAATTTCTATCCGGTGACCACTAGTCATATCGACGAGTTTGAGAGGGAAGCAACGAATTGTTGTGTGATACAATTTGGTCACTCGTTATGGTCCGCAATCGGTTGCCAGCGCAAGTGGTTTAACCTCTTGCCACACGCGTCGAGAATTCTTTGTCCCAAAATTGTAATATTTCCTCAGTTTTATATATATTTAAGTAAAACAAAATAGGCGAGACAATTATTACCTCTGAATAATTTCTATCCAGCGATATCGTACCGACGATTTCGAAAAGAAAGCGACGATTTATTGTATACGGTCTGGTCACTCGTTATGGTCCGCGATCAGTTGCAAGTGATTAACCTCTTGCGCTGTAATGACGTGTCACGCACGTCGAGAATTCCTTATTTCAAAATTGTAATATTTTCTCGGTTTTAGGTATATTTAAGTAAAACAAAATAGACGAAAGAAATAATAAATTTCTTACTTCTCAATAATTTCTATCCAGCGATATCGTGCCGACGATTTCGAAAAGAAAGCGACGATTTATTGTACACGGTTTGGTCACTCGTTATGGTCCGCAACCAGCGCAAGTAAATTGTCAGAAATCGTGGTGAATTCGCTGTTACACTGTCGCTCGAAATTTCTGTATATCAGGATAGGATGTATTATACTTAACAAAACAGTCAAAATGACCACTTGAATATCTTGTTAGATATTTTGTAAATATAAAACAGCGTGTTTTTGGAAATTTGAATGATTCTTCGTAGAATATATAAGTAAAAGTTTGTATACCCTGTGTTGTGTATTATAAAGAGTTTCTGTTTCTTTTACTATATCGTCCCTGATGGAAGTTTTATGCTTTAGTCGTCGTTAGTTCCAGCATTAAGCAAGAGAGAAAACTAGTCTGTTTAAATATAATATAATCAGTCTGTTAAAAACAAGGAGCAATAATTATTATGTTTGAGATAAAGTGAGAACCTAGTCTTCCAAAGTGGAATGTATAGAATTACACAAAAATTTCAAAAAGGAAAGCATTTGACGTAGAAACAGCTAGTAGAATTTGTCGCGTCTTGGTGTCACACGAGCCATTAATTATCGAGAAGTGTCTAATCAATCGGTCTGTGCTGCAGAAATGCGTCGTAGGAGATAATCTGTTGAATTTTTATATTTTCCATCCTTACGTAGTTGCAGCCGTAGTTCCTTAGATTTCCTTAAAAGAAAAGAAAAAAGGCAGATTCCTTTTTATTTTATGTAACCTGTCTATTTTATAATCGTGCAGATTTTAATACTCTGTTTCTCTTCTCACGTTTCTCTTATACTTTATTTTATTTTTATATATACTTTAATTTATCTAATTTAATTATATACTTTATTTATTTTATATTTTATTTTATGTGTATCTTTATATATATACATATTTTTACAGTCATTGAAATTTTAGTATCCTCGTAAATTTGAACGTCCTTCTCTCCGCTCTCACTCACAAATTTCCCTTAACACGCGTTTTCAATTAGCCTTAATCACTCAATTCGTTTATACTCCTGTATAATATCCACTGCGCGCGTTGAAATTTGAAAAAAAAATGATAATAATAACAACGATGATGACGATAATAACGTAACGAACTGCTCTAAAATTATATCGGTAATTTACTTAACAACCGAGTCACGTAGTCAATAACACGATCTCGACGATCGACGAACTGGCGTATTACACCATAAAGATAATTATTACAACGTGTCGAACGAGGGATTACGTGAACTCACAGTCGCGGCCAATTACGCAGAATCTCAATTGGAGAAAGAAAGAAAGAAAAGAGAGAGAGAGAGAGAGAGAGAGAGAGAGAGAAAGACACAGGCGATAAGGAAAGAAATCTAGTTGACATTTAACTAAGCTAGTGAAAAAGAAAAAAAAAAAAAACAGCAAATGACCATTAATTACGCGCACGTTGAATTCGATCGTCGTTTTACACTTAATTATCGGTGCTTGTCGCGATTTACGCCATTATTCGATACGTAAATCGATTTGGGAAATGGATATGATTAATCGTGTTGTTACCCAGCTCACCGTGCTGTTATTGTCCGCGTAAATTAGCAAATTTCCAAGTTAGAAAGTTACGGTTTTCCGATTTTTCTCTTTCGAATCGTTCGTGTCTCTTTCTCGTTCGGAATTTTCCTTCTATTCTTCCGTTGCGAGAGAGTAGAAAGTTGATAGATGTCGGTTTCAGAATATTTTTTATTTTCCTTCTCGCGGAATCTTTTGTTTAAATGCAGAATTTTGGTTACTTTATTAATTTAAAGTGGAACGTTGTTTAGCTTCGAATTTTAGCAATTGTTTATCTTTATTTAGTTTGGAACCTTTCTTCTTTTTAAAGCAGAAAGTTGGAGCGTCTAGAAGTCTCTCGTTTCTTCAATTTTTCAATGTGCGGAACTTTTTCAACGTGCGGCGTGGTATCGTTGAAATTCGTCCAATTATTTATACTTCTCTAATTAAAGTTTGTCCTCTCAGTTTCAATTACTTATTCCCCTAATCTGAAATTATTCTAGAAGCAGAAAATTACATATCTGTTCTTACAATTTTCTTTCTCAGAACTTTTACAATTACTTATTTCCCCAATCTGTAATTATCCCAGAAGCAGAAAATTACGTATCTATTAGAATTTTTACAACTCTTCCTTTAAATCTAAATTCCCTTATTATTGATATTCGTGCAATTATTAATCCCTCTAATGGAATTAGTAATCTCTTTTCTCTAACAAAAGAATGGAGCTGCTTTCTACTTCAGAGTTTCCAAAATCCCCAGTTTCTCGGATCCAGAATTTTTCAAAATTCCCCACACGTGGTTTAGTTTTTTTTTCAACATCATCTGCCACCCAACTGTATCCCAAATTTTCCACCGGTCATCGGTGGAACGACTCGCCAGCGAGATTGCAGTGGTTAAAATAGATGGAAGAAATTTAGCCGTGCCCGTAGGGTTTTTATTATTCCATTGAACCGTGCGAAAGGGACTGAGTATGAAAAGGTGCGTGGCCCTCCTCCGGTTTATGAAAGAGCCAGTTCGTAAAGTTTACCTACGTGAGCGTACTTTAAAGGTGTACTTAGCTCGCTGTAACGGTATATCGCAACCATGTGTACTGCCAAACAGAGAGAAATAGAGAAGAGTTGTCGAGTGTATGCAC
Organism: Tetragonisca angustula; assembly: GCA_036937485.2. Classification (NCBI taxonomy): domain Eukaryota; kingdom Metazoa; phylum Arthropoda; class Insecta; order Hymenoptera; family Apidae; genus Tetragonisca; species Tetragonisca angustula. Next base: position 447,444 of record JAWNGG020000135.1, on the reverse strand, counting down.
GCCACTCGGTGAACAAGTAGAAGAGTAGATAGGAATAGAAATAGAAAATAAGAGAGAGAGAGAGAGAGAGAGAGAGAGAACGTTTCAGGATAAATAAGTCCCTTCATCTTCTTCTTTCTGCTTCTCTGCCTTGTTAGTTGGATTCTTCATCTTTAATGATAGCAGACAATTAGCTTTTGTACACGTCGATATCTTTTTGCTTCATTATCTCTTATTTATCGTTTGGAAATTTTGCAAAATGTGTGAATCTGTTTTCTTTAGGAATTTTTCTACTCTACATTCCATACTGTGCTTTATTTTATTTTTTAACTGGAAATTGGAATAGAAAATGGGAGAGAACGTTGCAAGATAAGTGAGGGTTTTTTTTCTTTCTTGCTTCATTATTTTTTATTCATCGTTCAGAAGTTTTGCAAAATGCATGAATCTGTTTTCTTTAGGAATTTTTCTACTCTACATTCCATGCTATAATTTATTTTATTTTTATATATTTTGTTATTACACTTTATTTTACTTTTTAACTGGAAATTGGAATAGAAAATGAGAGAGAACGTTGCAAGATAACTTTTCTCCTCTTTTGCTTCATTATTTCTTATTTATCGTTCAGAAGTTTTGCAAAATGTGTGAATCTGTCTTCTTTAGGCATTTTTCTACTTTACATTCCATACTGTACTTTATTTTATTTTTTAACTGGAAATTGGAATAGAAAATGAGAGAGAACGTTGCAAGATAAGTGAGTCTTTTCTTCTTTGCTGTCTCGTTACTTGGACTTTTTCTTCTTTAACTATCAGTTTCCTCACAATGTCAATATTTTTATCCTTCGTTATTTTCATTTATTACTTAGAAGTTTTCTAATTTTAAAGCATGTAAATTTGTTAGAGTACCATTTTCACCTCTTTTCTTTTTCTGTCAACAGTATACAAATTATCGCCCTGAAACAATAAACAATTAAGAAAAAAAGAACCTAGAAATGGAAGAAGAGTAAGAAAAAAAAAGACTGATCATCTCATTTCCCATTACATCCTAAATTTATCTATTTTACATTATAAATCACTTCATTTATTGCATTTACAAACTACTTAGAATTAACTTACTTAATCGCAAAGCAGTAACAATGTACGTCAGAAAGATGCAAAAAAGTGAAGCACAAAGTGAAAAGGTAAAACGGATATTCGTCGAGAGATAGAACGTGCAAGAGGCAGGAAAAATTCGCGGCCGAATGCTAATTAATCCAGGACAATAATTAATCGGGCTGGAGATCCTCGGTTTTCATTCACAACAGCTGATTCATTCATCCGTTCATTCATCCGTTCGTTTGTACGTTTCCAATTAACCTCGTTACGCCGTTCCAAGAGGCTCGAATCTCGAGGGAGAAACAATTGAACGAGGAAACCAGCCGATCGGCTCGCGCGTGAGCACAATCTCTCTCTCTCTCTCTCTCTCTCTCAGCGAGCTCGATCGTTTTACGATTTTCTGGATTACGGCGTGTAATATCTTTTATTACGACAGAGCGCGAGTCGAGATAAAAGTGAAATGATCGATTATGACGAAGTCGTACGGAGTTGCGAGAGCGTACGAGGAAACTTAGGCGAAGGTTATCTCGATGATTTCTTACGAGGTTAACGCAAGTGGAGAATAATTGAGTTTCTCGCGAGTTGGTCGTTCGGTCAGAGTTATTTCTCGAAGCAATTTCAGTTGTTATTTCTCTCTCTCTATCTGTTGGGTGTGAACGACGAGGGAATTGAATTTTATAATTTTTCTTTTTATTTCGAGAATCTCTGAAAGGATTAACTTTGGATAATTCTGACATTTTCTATTGAGTTTATCTATATTTGTCTATCATCAAGTCTATTTGACACGTCGAATAATTTATATCAATAACAACTCAGATTGTTAGTGTATTCCAAGTAGAGAGAAAATTTCGAGATCGTTGAATTTCAATTATGTTTTCCAAGTGCCACGCAGGATAATCTTTCAAGTCCCAAGTAGAGAGACAATTTTGAGAATTATCCGGACTAATTGTTTGAGAAGGTTTGTCAAAGACACGTAAAATTATTCTGATTCACCATTCGATTCCTTCACGAATATTTTCTTAATGTTTCGTTGCAAAAATTTTACGCTGAAAGCTTCTCGCGATAATGGTTAATATTTTACAAATTACGTTTCTCATCTACGACATAGACGAAACAAATGTCGAGTTTTCACGTTTTTAAATATTCGTTTATAGTTTCAAATTTTTTGAAAAGAACGCGATTTCCTTTGGCGTGCAATTCAGTTGGGATAGGCTGGTTGCTCGAAACGCGCGTGGCCAATGGCACTGATTTAGCAACTCCGCCGTTTGGTTTCGCGATAACACGCGCCTCTATTGAGCACGAGCTAACCGTAAATTAGAGGCTAACCTTCCGAGCTGAAGCTCCGTCCGCCTTTTCTTTCGTTTTCTTTTTCCCTCAAGCTTTCACGTCGAGGAAAACTCGCCTCGACTTCCAGTCTTCTTCCCTCTCCTCGTTCTTTCTCCTTCACGGATCATAAACACGAACGTCTATGACAGCGCGTGTTTCGTCAATGAAAAGGATGATCGATCGACGAGTCGTCAAAAAGCCTGAAGAATTTTTGCAGTAGTTTAATAATCTGTGTCCTTGTTTACGGAATTATCCAATAATGGCCAAATTTACAGAATTTGAATCTTCGGTTTTATCATTGAAATTGTATAGTTCTATGAAATATAAAATTATATAAACGAGAGAAATACGAATATATAAAAGTAAATAAATACGAGTGAAATATAAAATATGGGATATAGAATTAGATATCGAATATAGAATATTATTCTGTAAATGAAAAAAAATAAACAAATAGATACAATTCCATATATAGGTTATAAAATTCTGGTAACGCGCTAGAATCATCGTAGTTCACAGGAACGCTAATAATACACAGCTGGTAGTTTAATTAACCAGTTCCTTACTTCGTTCCCGTTTGAACTACCGAAAGGCTCGGAAGTTTAAAACAGAAATCACCATAACCGCTACCGCGAGCAATAAACCACAAGACGGACGATAAATCAGGGAAAGACGGAAGACAGAGTGAACAGAGCAACGATCTATAGATCATCGGGAGGATTCGCACGGAAAGCGCGCGAGAAACGGCGCAAGGGGCATAAATCGATGCGTTTGTTGCGCGCGCAGCTCTCGGCCGCGTTCGAAAAATCGCGCGGGACGATGCGCGCGCATCCTCCTGCGCCGCCACATCTCGCAACACCCGCGGCGAATTACACGCGAGATAGCGATCGCGTTTTGCCACAAACTTCGTGAAAGTGTTTGAGCAACACTCGCGCTACCAGTGCTGCTCTTGGCTTCTGGGTCTGTGAAAACGAGCGTGTCTCGTTTTACACCGTGATATCCACCGCTTCCTGGATCATAACCGTGTCTGATTGAAATTTTCCAACCCCTCGTGCTCCTGGTTTTCAGATAACGAAATTACCTCGTTTACGTTTCACGTGCCATAAATTCTCGAAATCTCCTCACCTGCGAGCGTGTGTGTGTGTGTATGTGTGTGTATTTCCTTGACATTTATTATTGGATGTGGGAACGTTTGCGTGGGATTAGATTAAGGTTAGGTTAGGTTATGTTTTTGACGATTAAAAAAAATTTTATTCAGATTGTGCGCGACGTTGACACACGAGGATTTTCTTCCAGTCGACACGATTGATAATTTATTCTCGTCGAGATGACACACGCGACACACGCGAGAGTCATTATAATGACGTTCGCCAGCCAAGAGGTTAGAAAGAGAAATCTCTACTTTACCAACCTTGACTTCTTTTTCATTCCGATGTTTTTACAATATGCAGAGCGGGTGGAAAATGAAAAATGAACTGGCAGTTTCACAACCGGATTGCTGCACGATTTTGTCATCGATTTGTAAAAATAACAGTTTAAAAATATCGAGAATTTTTCATCGAGTGTGTTCGATACTTTTCGTCCACCCTCTGTAGGTACAGTGCATTTAATAGGAACGTGGGCGCCATTTTTCCGAAGAAAAATATTATTTATAGTATAGTAATATTATGAATTTATAGTATAAAAATACTATAAATTTATAGTATAGTAATACTATAAATACTATGTTAATAAAATACAATATTTATAGTAAAGAAATTAAAAATGCAAGGTACAAGAAAAATATATGATAATACAAAAATAATATGAAAAATATATATAAATATATAATTATATATAAAAATATATGATACAATAATAAGAACAATACAATATACAGAGAAAGCACAAGAATAAGTTGCACAATAGACTAATAAAAATAATACAATCCGAGAACACAAGCTTCTATAAATAATGCGACTTTGTTAATCGTTAGAAATTCTACTATCTATGACTGGAACGAACTAAGGAGCCGAGAACTATGGAATTAGCAAGTTCCATTCGCAGTACCGTACAGAACCACCTCCACTTGCCAAAGCCAACTTGTAACAACTTTCGGTTTTCGCCGAGGAAAGAAAAATCCCAGAGAGAAAACCCCGCGAGTTTCGCACTTTGCCATTTAAGATGGAAAACACCTGTTAGCACGTGAGCTCTACGGGGCCTCGCTCGAGGAGCTCGCGGCACGACCGCAGATCGTGTAAACGAGGAGTAAATCACGGTTGTTACATCTCGGTGGAAACACGAGATGGGTGACATTTTAAAGTCAACCTTTTGGTAGCCTGTAATTCAGCATCGTCGATGCCTGGGCAACAGAGACCATCGACCTCGCCTTTATGATTTCTTGGGCCCTCGCCACGCTCCCCACGTTGCCTCGTTTCTTTCTCTTCCTTCCTTCGCCCCGTTCGCCTTCTTTGTCCGCGTTTCCCGACTCCTATTGTACTCTTCGTTAGCTTTTTATTGGGATTGATGGTCGATGAAGCGTTCGCGATACGATTCCTCTGTGACAGTGATTCTCATTGTTCGAGGGTTTTTCTTTCTTTAGGTAGATTTTTTTTGTTTCTTTTTTCGAAAATTATTTCCGTCAAATTGTCGACGATCGGTTTCATTAGTTTTCCGACCACTGAGCTATTTGTTCTGTTCCTAGAAATTTTTTTTTTTTTAATCAATTTTAATATTTATTTATTTTCAATTGATTTAATAATAGATTTTAGATTATTTTGTAACCGATGACCTGCTATTTAATTGAATTACTGAATATTGTGCAAAGTATTAGGTACAAAGAATATTGTATTAGGAGTAAGTGTTGGGTTAAGTTACTAAATAGGTTAATAGGTTAATAGGTATCAATGATTCTGTAAATCATTTAACGCAGAATCGAGTATTTCCTTTCTTCTTCTTCAATTCAACTTCGATCCACGATTCAAAATTCAAAGTTCGTCACAACGCGTCGACAACGCCACACTACTCCAAACATCCAGAATCCTAAATAAACGTACACATGTATGTATCAGAAACAAATCAGACAAGAATAAAAAAATCACTAGTTCTGCATCTCTTGAATTATTCTACAAGGTATTTCTTTCTTTTCTTTTTCTGTAATTATTAATTTCATCTATCTCGTAATCGACAGTTTGTTATTTATTAAATTGAATTACTGAATATTGGTAGTTGAGGGAAGTTTAACAACAACGTAGAGTAGAATATTTCCATCGATTCGAAAATTCTACGATCATACATCGACAACGCCACCCTATGGCAAACATTCGAAACCCTGTATAAACGTATAAATCAGAAACAAAGTCAAACACGCGCAAAGAGATCGTGTTTCTCTAACGGTAAAATAAACAGAAAATGACCGATGTTCCCAGAGCGTTTGCTCGCCGGACGATTCAGCCCTTTTTGAAACTGACAACGAGGACGGAGAATGAGTTTGAGAAAGGGGCAAACTCGACCGGCGGCGTGTAGTCCATTCGATCGGGAATCATCGTTTTATGAGGGCAATCAAGATTTATAGGGGTAGCATGGTGGAGAGTTTTTCGGACGCGATACGGCACGACTTTTGGTTACATTGATGCTAGCGGTCCTCTGGGGTAGTTCAACCACCGGGGTGGCACTCATCGTCGGAGGGGAGAATTTTCTGGAACGAGCCCCGGGACCACCGGGACCCTATTGTCTTGCAAATCCCCCCACCCGAAAATTTTATTGCTCGTCGCGGCAGTGTGTTTCGCACTCTGACGCGTCGTTGAATATCAGTTTACCGGTGCGTATCGTTCGTCGAGCCGTTGAATCATAATTGCAAATTATGTCCGCTGGTAAACGGCCCTAACTTGCTTTGTGCTACGCGAGAGCAGAGTCTAGCAATTACGCTGTTTGCCACATGTAGGGTATTTCGTTTTTTTTTTTTTTCACTTTCGAACAGTTCTATGTTGATTAATATTTTTACTTGATTGTAATAATAATAATTTTAATAGATTATTACGGTAATATTTAGAGTATATAATATTTATATTATAGTAATATTAATCATAATATAGTAGTACTTATTTTAAAGTTTTTAATGGTATTTGATATTTAGTAGTTCTTGTTATTAGTATCATTGGCAATTATTTAATTCATAATATTTTTAGCATACTACAATAATAATAATATTTAGATTTGTATTAATTAATTTATTATTAGTACGCTTATCTACTGTTAGGGTTGTACTAAGATTTGTATTAATTAATTTATTATTAGTACGCCCATCTACTGTATGAAGTCAGTCTTGTTCGAATAATTATGAACTATGGTATTGGCTCACTTCAGCATTACTTTACACGTATTAAATTTTACATTACATTATTAATTATAATAAAATATTAATTTACATCCTCGGTAACATCTGTAGTTTTATATTAATTTATATCTTTAGTACTATACTACTGCTTCACTTCAGATGGCAATCCCAAGTTCAAACTTCAAAATTTCAATTTCGTACGACGTGTAGAAAAATTGGTGGAACGTGTCATGACGTGTCATAAATCGATGTTTCAGGTATCGATTCGCACAGGCAATATGTCGGTGCTTCTCGAGGCGAGGTCTTACAGGCCTTTCAAGTCCTCGGAGGAGTATTTGGTCGCGATGAAAGAGGACCTGGCCGAATGGTTGAACGCGCTGTATCCGGAGCTGAGAATCAACGTTGACAATTTTATGGACAGGCTGGACACCGGCGTCGCACTCTGTAAAGTAAGTGGTCGCCGAAAGATTTATTACATTCCCCAGAACTATAAAACAGACCTTCGAGTCGTTAAACCATATATATATATATATATATATAAAACGCGTAGGTCTAAATAGAACTGTGAACAAGTACTTAACCAAAATGAATTCTCAAGGATTCGACAAGTGACAATAGAAAGAAAATAGAAAAAACGTACACGCGTACTGGAATTTATGTACTAATATATATATACTAATTTATCATAAACGAAAGACGAATTGAAGAGACTTGTATGAATTTTTACGCAATTTTATATTTTCGCAAATACGTTCAAGGAAAAGAAGCTGGATTAAATTTCTGCATTTGGTATTTCACATGTTTGTTTTTTCTTTTTTCTTTTCTTTCGTACATTCTTCGCGTTCTTCGCATTTTTCGTACTATTGGACATTGCGAGTCGTAATGAAACGTATAGATTTCTTTATCCAAAGGAAAATTATTCCTCAAACGGATCGTATCAATTTCGAAACAATTATATCGCGCGTTAATTCAATTTCAACGGTTGCATAATTTTCGCAAATGCCGCGTGGGAGGATTTAAACGTTTAAAAAATAAAATTTTAACCCGAATGTACAAATCGAGCGTAAACGATCGACTACGCTCGATACTGAAAACTAGAAAGTCCAGTCAAGGGTTATAACCACGTTGCGCTGGCAACTGATTGCGGACCATAACGAGCGACCGAACCGTATGCAATAAATCGTCGCTTTCATTTCGAACTCGTCGGTCATTGGATAGAAATGATTGACAATTAATAAATTTATTATCACGTTTTGCCTGGGCTATATACTGAAATACGCTTAATAAACTGTGAAAATGTTGCAAAATTTTGGGACGAAAAAAATTCTCGACGTGCCCGGGCAAAAGAGGTTAAATATCAGTTTTCCTGCAAGCTTGATAACGCGACAATTCAATGAAAATCCAAGGAAACTACGCTCGCTACGTGGCAATGACGTAGGGCGAAGGCGAACGTTCGCGTTTTACCGCTGTAACGGTTCGATGGGATAGCGAACAGAGGGGAGGAAACGAAAGAAGACTCGTTTCTTTCGCTCTTCTCTCGCCGTTGTCGCAGCGAAGTGTTCCTTAGACGCGGGCGGGGCGGCGGTCTTCATTCCTCATTCAGGCGGCGTCACGAGCAAGCAGCTTCCGGTGGACGTCACACGCGCATCCTTCTTCCTCTGTTTCACGATACCTCGTCGACCGAAACTACGTGCCCCTACGCGTGGCTACCACGCGTTTCCATTTAACGCCTCGCTGTGTTGCGAGCGGGCGCACACGTATTCACGCAAGTGCGCGCGTGTAAGTCGCGTCGTTTTCACGTTACTCACGCGGTAGAATTTTCAAGAGGTTTCCGGAGAATGGCCGCGAACATAATTTTGGTACGTTTTTAGAGAGGGAGAGGGAGAGGGAACGTTTGAAAGTCTTTTTTTTTTTAGATTCAATTTTGAAAGAACTCTTTCGAACGTAGAACGAAATATAGTTATAAATTAGTGTTTTCAAATGAAACGTGAATTGTCAGTTTTGTTTCTTTTTGAAACTTTTGCTTTAATGTTAGACGTGCCAACGCCGGGTCAAACGATCGGTTTAAAGGATGATTTACAATGTTGTTGAGCGAAATTGTCGTTTCTTTCTTCTTTGAAGGAAGATATCTGATTCTTTTTCTTATTATCTAAAAGTTTGTGCATTTGGGTGTATTAGAATTTATTTGAAAAGAAGAAAGACCGTAGGGTTTAGGGTATATATAGCCCATAGGTCAATTTTGTGTATTGTTTCCTATATTAGACGCAGGTAATTGAGCTGTAGGTGAAATACCTACAATCGTGAAAAAACTTTCATTTCATGACAGGTCATTTGTCACCGATTATGGTAGGAATAAGTACACATAAAGTGTCGATATCTTCAGTGTTAAAATATAAAATTGTTTTTCAGAAAGGGACAGACCATTTCGATCTTTCGAATTGTAACGAGAGATCAACTTCTTAAATTCGTTTCTCAATTTGCTTACAATTAGTCCCCGAAACAATCTTTATTTTTCGTCTAATATAACTCAAAACCAATTCAATTAAAAAAAAAAAAAAAAAAACAAAAACGAAACGAGTGTTTTAGAAACGACTCTTGTTCTTCGTTCGACAAAATCATCTTCGTCTAGTTTTCAAAAATCTTAATTGTAAAAGAAAAAAATATTCTACAAAACTCTCTCGAGAAAAGAAAAGTAACAAATTCATAACAAACAGACGCTTCTCGTAATTGGAATTTAAGAAAAGAAGAAAACGAGTGTCTCAGAAACGACTCACCTTCGTCTAGTTCTCAAAAATTTTAACTGTAAAAAAAAAAACATATTAACATATTCCCTTGGAAGAATAAAAGTAGCAAACACTCAACAAACAGACAGTAATCTCATAATTAAAATTACGAAGAGAAAAAAGAAAAGAAAATGAGTGTCCCAAGAATGACTCTCGTTCTTTCAAAAAAAAAAAAATCATCTAATTCTCAAAAGTCTTAACTGTAAAGAAAGAAAGAAAAGAAAAGGAAAATACTGCAAATATTCCCTTGGAAGTACAAAAGTAGCAAACATTCAATCTCATAATTAAAATTCCAAAAATTAAGAAAAAAAAAAAAAAGAAAAGGAGTATCTCAAGAATGACTCTCTTTCTTTCAGAAAGTCACCTCCTAACTCCCAAAAATCCTTAACTGTAGAAGAGCAAAGAGAAAAAAAGAAAGGAAAATAGAACAAAAATGGCAAACACTCAACAAACAGACAGTAACCTCATAATTAAAATTCCAAAGAGAAAAAAGAAAAAAAAATGAGTGTTGCAAGAATGACTCTCGCTCTTTCAAACAAAAAAATTACCTTCTAATTCCCAAAAATCTTAACTGTAAAGAGAGAAAAAAGAAAAAGGAAAATACTGCAAATATTCCCTTGGAGAAACGAAAGTACCATTCAACCTCACAATTAAAATTCCAAAAATGAAGAAAAAGAAAAAAAGAAAAGTAGTGTCTCAAGAATGACTGTCGTTCTTCCAGAAAGTCGCCTCCTAACTCCCAAAAATTCTCAAAAACTGTAAAAGAAGAAAAAGAAAAAAAGAGAAAGGAAAAAGCAACAAAAATGGCAAACGCTCAACAAACAGACAGTAACCTCATAATTAAAATTCCAAAGAGAAAAAAGAAAAAAAAATGAGTGTCGCAAGAATGACTCTCGCTCTTTCAAACAAAAAAATTACCTTCTAATTCCCAAAAATCTTAACTGTAAAGAGAGAAAAAAGAAAAAGGAAAATACTGCAAATATTCCCTTGGAGAAACGAAAGTACCATTCAACCTCATTAAAATTCCAAAAATGAAGAAAAAGAAAAAAAGAAAAGTAGTGTCTCAAGAATGACTGTCGTTCTTCCAGAAAGTCGCCTCCTAACTCCCAAAAATTCTCAAAAACTGTAAAAGAAGAAAAAGAAAAAAAGAGAAAGGAAAAAGCAACAAAAATGGCAAACGCTCAACAAACAGACAGTAACCTCATAATTAAAATTCCAAAGAGAAAAAAGAAAAAAAAATGAGTGTCGCAAGAATGACTCTCGCTCTTTCAAACAAAAAAATTACCTTCTAATTCCCAAAAATCTTAACTGTAAAGAGAGAAAAAAGAAAAAGGAAAATACTGCAAATATTCCCTTGGAGAAACGAAAGTACCATTCAACCTCACAATTAAAATTCCAAAAATGAAGAAAAAGAAAAAAAGAAAAGTAGTGTCTCAAGAATGACTGTCGTTCTTCCAGAAAGTCGCCTCCTAACTCCCAAAAATTCTCAAAAACTGTAAAAGAAGAAAAAGAAAAAAAGAGAAAGGAAAACGTAACAAAAATGGCAAACGCTCAACAAACAGACGGTAGCGTCCGTAATTGGAATTTAAACGAATTCCCCCCGGGGTGAAATAATCAGAGGTCCACGTCGTGCTGTCGGAACGAGTTCTTCGTGTGCTTTTCGCGCGACGACACAGCGTCGCAGAGGCAAAACGCGCGCAAGAAAGAGAGAAAGAGAGAGAGGGAGAGACGCGTGTGGGGAATGTCGTCGCGAGCAATGGAAACGGAGGCGATTATTAGGTCGCGAAAAAAAGCGAGAGAAATGGACGACGACAATAACAATTTTGGCAAAATTTATTCGCTAATTAAATTAATTCGACGTACGAGTTAAACCGCGCCGCGCGCGCTTCTTTCTGGCGAGCTTCTTTCTGATCGTGGTCGTTAGGGCGCGGCCGCAAGCGTGCAGCGAGAAAATGATATCCGCGTCGGATGGAGGGGGAGGGTGCTGCCACGTAGAATCGGCGGATAAATACCGCGGGAATTTACTATCGAGATAAAAGGGGAAATTTGCATCGGGCGAAAATAACTGGTCGGTGTCGCGTGGTGTTTCGGGGCGTAACTTCGCTCGGTTTATAGTCCGTAGCGAGAGACTAGTTTAACGACACGTTGCTTAGGCCGCCATACATTCCCATTCGCAAGTATCGAGACAGCGAAGTGGAGATATTCGAGAGAGAGAGAGAGAGAGAGAGAAACTTTAGTGACTTTTTGCTAAACTGTTTGCAGTGTTTTTCACTGCGTGGAGCAATTGACGAGCTCTTCTTGCAACGTTTCTCGAATTGCTTAGAAAAGAAGAGTATTGACTTACTAGTTTTTGTTCCTGGATTACTCGTGTCGCTCGTAGAAAAACCGAAAGTAGTTTTAGTTTTACTTTCAAGTGGAATGTAGATTGAAAATTTGCAAGTGTCCTCTGTGAAGACTCTTCGGTCGTTGCAACAACGTCGATTATGAATTTAATTCTTTTCAGTACCAGCCGCTCTTAGGATATCGTGTGATAATTACAGTTAACACGATTTATAATAATTAAGTTTGTTTTAAATTTTTATTTTTAAATAATTTCGTTTGCGATTAATTGTCGAAAATTGAATGGCACAATTACAAAATTAAACAAAGTAAGCTACACCGATGCAATATGTAAGCATTCCTTTGAATTTTATAAAACAATAATTTCGTAATATAGTATGTCTCGTATAAAATTAGAAATTTCACTTTGTTACATTCTTCGTGGCAGATATCACTGATATATACGAATTCCAAAATTATAATTGTACCAATTAAAATCAGATAAAATATTCCGAGATTAAACGGACCAATTGTGTACGTCTCAACTGATTAAACCAATTAACCTCGAATTCAGCACGAAGACGCCAAGTGTCTGTGATACTTGTGAACGGGACTGTACGCTGCTACAATATAAAGCAACGCTCGCCAAAACGTTTTCCAACGATCGGTATATACCCGTAATTGTATCTTTTAGTGGAATCGTGTCCTGCATGTTGGTTTTTCGATGTTTTCTGTTACGGAAGCTGCTACCACAGAGTGTGTTCAAGATGAATGGCCCCGATAGCTCTGAATTACCGATCGAGCCATTAGGATAAGAGGGTGTGCACGGCTGCAACGCCAATATCCGGTTTTTTATCTATGGAATTATTATGTACATGGGGGGAGGGGGTGGAGTAAAAATCGAGATATTGGCAGATAACTAACGTCGTAGTTATGCAACTCGAGTTTCTACCGATAAGTTGCCATTTGCATAAGCCACCACGTTCGTACGATCCCGGATTTTTTTTTTTCAATGTCGACTTTAGTCGTTCGCGCGAAAGTGAACCGACGTTACACGTTTCCCACGTGGTGGACAGGATGAATCTAATAAAAAATAAGTATATACAGATAATATAAAAAATACAACTAGACAATTTTATATTATTAACATAATAAATATATATAATATATATATATATATATATATATATATAATATAATAGCTCGAGTATCTCCGAAACTCGTTTCCAAAGGCGTGGAAAAATTGTTTGGTAATGATACAGGGCCCACGAGTGTGAGGTTCAAGATCATTATTCGCTAAAATGACACAGCTACAAAGTGACGATTACTACATATTACGGTTAAATAATATTCTAAACGATATTGTTGACAGAGTTTTTCCACATCTTCGAAAACAACTTTTAAAAACATTCAAGGTGATCACACGGTTCGCTATTTGTAATAATAATACTACCAATTACATTGGGACAATTTTCTAAACGATCTCTCTCAACGAATAATTTTATCTCTCGAGATATTTCTTGAGTCATAAAAATTGTTATAAAAATATGATAGAAATATTCTTTAATTTTCTTATATATGTACAATATGTAATATATATATTTAATTTTATAATGCTTTCGTTCAGAGAGATAAGTTATCATTATTATTATTATTATTATTATTTTTCTCTTTCGTCATTCTCATAGTGTCGAACACCATCGTGTGTGAGATCGGTCTCCTCGTAGATTCAGTGAAAGTCGAGGCAGTAAGCGGGTTGCTCGCGCCGCCGACAGCAAATCCGACAGAGACTGCTCTATCGGCGTTGTTCAATGGCGCACACACGCGATCCAGCGCTGCAGATACGACAAGCGGGGGGGCCCCTACGTGTTTCTTTCGACTCGACGCGCGGACGGTTTTCACATTCAGGATTTAGTTTGACAGTGGCAGACAGAGTCGGGCCGAGATCGTGTCGGACACGTCGCTCGAACGTTTCGATTGTCCGCCTCGATTAGTTTACACCGCGTTGCCTCGCGATAATTAATCGCGCGTTGGATTGTCAGGTGGAGGGGAGTTTTAGAAGCGACTCGGGGCTCGATTTCAGTGCCCCCGTTTCAGAGAGCTGTCGATCGAGTTAGATGAAAGTACGATCTTCGGTTGTGTATACTTGCGTGTACGTAGTATATTATATTATTGTAGTATACTGCTATATATATGCTACATAGTATATTATTGTAGTATACTGCTATATATATGCTACATAATATATTATTGTAGTATACTGCTATATATAGTTTACTATACTATATAAAAGTACGATCTTTGACTGCGCATACTTGTATATACATAGTATATTATATTATTATAGTATACTACATACATATATACTGCATAGTATATTATTAGAGTATACTGCTATATATATACTATACTATATAAAAGTACGATCTTCGATTGTGTATACATAGTATATTACATTATTATAGTATACTGCTATATATATGCTACATAATATATTTTTGTAGTATACTGCTATATATAGTTTACTATACTACATAAAAGTACGATCTTTGACTGTGTATACTTGTATATACATAGTATATTATATTATTATAGTATACTACATACATATATACTGGATAGTATATTATTAGAGTATACTGCTATATATATACTATACTATATAAAAGTACGATCTTCGATTGTGTATACATAGTATATTACATTATTATAGCATATATATGCTACACAATATATTTTTGTGCTATATATAGTTTACTATATAAAAGTATACTATATAAAAGTACGATCTTTGACTGTGTATACTTGTATATACATAGTATTATATATTATTATAGTATATAATATACATATATGCTGTATAGTATATTATTAGAGTATACTGCTATATATAGTATACTATACTATATAAAAGTAAGATCTTTGACTCTGTATACTTGTATATACATAGTATATTATATTGTTATAGTATACTGTATACATATATGCTGCATAGTATATTATTAGAGTATACTGCTATATATAGTATACTATACTATATAAAAGTAAGATTTTCGATTGTGTATACTTGTATATACATAGTATATTATATTATTATAGTATACTATACATATGCTACATAGTATATTATTATAGCATATTATACTATGTATGTATTAGATAGTATTTTATTATAATATACTATATATATATATATATATATATATATATATATATATATATATATATATATGCTACATAGTATATTCTTATAGTATACTGCTATATATAGTATGCTATATATACACTACGTATGTATCACATAGTATTTTATTATAATATACTATATATATATATATATACACTATATATTATTTATACACTATATATAATATAACTTTGCCGAAAATGAGAAAACAGCCGATCCCATATGTTTAGAGTGTCTCTGTTTGCTTCGAATATTTCTCTCCAGATATCCAGAGCATCGGAGAGTCTTTATCTCTCACGTTGCTTCGTACCTTATTACGTACCGCGCCCTTCTCCTATTCCACCTTCTCTCTCGTCATGGCTCGTAAAGTCGCAGAAGGTGACTCGCGAACAGCCCGCAAGGATCGGAAATTCTACGCGACTTCGTATTCAACGCACACACACATACACAGAGAGACAGAGAGAAAACGAGAGAAGGAACGAGACAAAGGGGTCTGTAATCCTTTTGCTACGGCAATGGGGGCGCGTAGCCGACGTAACTCGCCCGATTCTCTCTCTGTCTGCCCCTTTATCGCGGCTGCTGCTGCCTACTCTAAATATTTCTCTGGCATGAATTTATAACGACGACCGCCGCTAATAACGAGCCCACGATAACCGTGTTGCCTGCGCCTGTTCCTGGCCGATCGGTGGACGATCGTGGGCCAGGTTTAGGTGAACCGAACCCGAACGTGGTGTCGAGGGAATCGTGGAGGTGGTGTTCGTGGGTGTTGCGTGCCTGCCAGACGGTTTTCGTTCCGGGGATGGTTGACGGAAATAGCACGCGAGACACCGGCTGCTTGTCGAGAATTTCAGTTTTTCTTTTTCTTTTTTTTTTTTTCGGATTTTTAGTCGTTCGATATTTTTCTGTTACCACGGGGAAGTGGCTTTGTCGGAAGATTGAAATAGTGTGCGAGACACTAATATGTTAAGTTATCCAGTGTCTTACAGGTCGAGGGATTTCTGGCTCTTCGAATTTTAACTTCTTAACGCACGTCGAGAATTTTTGAAAATACTTCCTCTTGAATATTTTAAGCCTGTTTTAAATATTTTAAGCATATCTAAGTATAATCGCTTCTCAATAATTTCTATTCAGTGATATTGAATTATTGTACACGGTTCGGTCACTCGTTACGGTCCGCAACCAGTTGCAAGTGGTTGAATCGGGATAGTTGTGAACATCTGTGTTTGTATTAATAGAGGGTAATACTAATGTAAAAGCAGTGATAAGATATAGAAGTAGGAAGAATATTTCTAATACAGCGGGGGAATTTACATATTTAGTCTCAGAATTTACGTATTTTTAAATTTGTACATGACGAAGGAGAATTTGGCGTTTGTATATTTTCAGAAAAAAGTTATGTTGGAGTATATATTTATTAGATCGTACGTAAATTGATAATACAACACGTATTGTAATATTGTAACAGAGAGTTTTTATTGACTCGTACGCGACGCCACGACAAAGATTTATATATTTGTGGAATTTATGCATATTTTTAAATTTATAACAGAGAGTCTGATATTTGTACGTTTCAAGAAAAAAAATCTATCGTAGGTAAATTGGTTGACATTTAAGAAAATTGAATTGTCGTCTTTCAATTCAATTTTTGAGCGTGCTCAAATTTCTATAGTGTCTATAGCGCGCGTGTCTAAAGCCGGAGGGTCGAAAGAGTCGATGGCGAAGGGGTATTCGATCAAAGTGTTTCCTATCTACAGTCGCGTCCGAAGTCAATCGCCACTCAAGGCCACCGGTGGAGGGGGAAGTATCCGCACCCTCCACTTATTTTCCTCCTTCCGTTTTCTCTATTTACCTAAACTTTGTACCCCGACACGGGACCTTTAAACACGTACCAGCTTTAATAAATGTGCAAACACAGAGAATGCACGCAGATATCAAAATTTCTAGAATATGCGTCCTTTTGCAGAATAAGGGTTCCGTTCACAATGAATATCTTAACTTTATTGGTAACTTTCGTTCGTTTTTCTGTTTTAATGAGTTTAATCTCGGCTCAGCTGCCGACTAAATAAGTAAATGAGAAGTGGACTTCGAGTTTTAACTGTAACAGCCTAACTTTCACAATTTTTTTGACATTTTGGACCTTTCATTTGAGTCAAATGAAAAGACTGTTGTACCAATGTATATACTTTATATTATTTTATATATATTTTATTATAGATTATTGTATGTATATATATTTATTTATATTTATATTTAAGACTAATAATAGGACTACTTTGTAAATTCTTTTCTGCTGTAAAATTGCTATACAGATATGCCCTTTTTACATTCATGTTGAAACATCGATATTCAACAGTTGTAAATTAGTATTATTATAGAAAATGTATTTATTTATAATTCATGGATTAGGAATATTGAAACGCAACATTGAGGATAATCAAATACTTCTAGCAAGTTAACAATCCAGAATTGTACCCTACGTTATATTATAGCAAAACTACGTTTATATAGATTTGTTGAGAAGCAAAATAGTTCGTATACCCAATAAGACTTTGATGATTTTTCGTTCACATAAATAGTTCAGGTTTAAACAATTACATTCGACTAGACTCAACAGTTTATTTCATCGGATATTGACGGAAATTTATACAACAAACCAAATTTATACATTCTATTGTAATACCTTCGACAGATTCAGTCAAGTTTAAATTACGTTGCTTAATTTTCACTATATTAAATCGTTAAATCATTTCAAAGGAAATTCAGTTGAAAACAACTTGAGACAAATTTGAAATTGAAATTAAAAACTCGAGTTCCAGTGCGATGTGACGTATAGTGGTAAACATAATAGCATAAAATGCCCGAAACGAAAACGACGAGAAGGAGGAGATTTACCCTGAAATTTTCTTCCCCGAAGAATTGTCCAAGTATTGGACTAATCAAGCGCAATTGTCCACGTCTGCTTTCCTTGTTCCTTCTTTCACGGCTGAATTAGAATTTATCGGCCTCGTCTCCGCGTAACGCGCGTGTCCCCGATTTTTTTCAAACTTCCAAGAATCGCTTTCCTGTACGAAGATGATTTCTCTCTCTCTCTCTCTCTCTCTTTTTTTTCACCAATTAGCAGTTGGAAGAAACCAGAGCCGTAATTGGGATTAAACGACGGGGTTCGTCCTTGCCCGATCGACGAGCGCGAATCATGCAAATTAATTGTGTCACGCTTAGAGGCAACCGTGGTGATCTGATCACCGTGGACGTGCGCGCACGTCACTTCGTTTTCCACGGCTGTCCGATAAATCAGCGTCTTTTTTAAACGGCTTAAATCGGTTGAATCGGTTCACTCCGCGACCGAAGTCGTTTCTCTCGCCGACTTTTACTCCCGTCCGTGAATTTATTTTTGGCCGTGCTTAGGCTCCTTTCTTAATATCGACTTGTGCGTGCAGTTTTCTACCATTTTTTTGGTAGATTCTGGTGGATTCATTTCCATCGAAATTAATTTTTCATTTCGGAGGACGTTTGAATCGGACTTTGTTTTATTTTGAAAATAAAATTTTAATAATTTGTAATATTTTAATATTATATTATAGTATATGATATATTTTAAAATTTTTTATTTTGTTCGAAACTGGAGAACTATTTTTAACTCCTATTAAAATAGATCCGTAATTTATATATTATAATTACATATAATATTTAAATATTATATTATATTATATTATAATGAAAATAATATAATGATACAATGAAAATTTTTTATTTTGTTCGAAACTGAAGAACTATTTTTATCCCTACTAAAATAAATCCGTAATTTATAATAATATATAATATTTAAATATTTTAAAATTTTTTGTTTTGTTCGAAACTGGAGAACTATTTTTACTCCTATTAAAATAAATCCGTAATTTATATATTATAATTATATATAATATTTAAATATTATATTATAATGAAAATAATATAATAATAATATAAATAATATAATGAAAATTTTTTATTTTGTTCGAAACTCGAGAACTATTTTTACTCTCCATTAAAATAAATCCGTAATTCTTTTCTTATTTTCTTTATCTTATATTTTTGCCTCTGTCAACGGTCTGGCTGGTCGACATTTAAGAGGAATAATTTTTAAAACGCAATTGAAAAAAAATCATCGTTTGAACTTAAATTTAATTTAAAATTAATGAAACTTTTTCCCTATATTTTGATATTTTATTTAAAAAAAAAAAAAAAATAGATAAGAAACTTTTGGTCCATTCTCTTACAATATCTTTCGAAACCTGTCGATTTCTCATTCAAAATTCATTCTTCTAACCTCGTAACCCACAAACCTATTTCCCACGGCCAGTCGAAAACAACCAGTTTGTACGTAAACAAATTTCGATCCACTAGAAAGAAAAAGATCAGCGAACGAGAAATTCCACGAATGATGCGAAACTGTCGTTTGAAATACGCCACGATCGCTCGCGAGTTTAGCATTCTGACGCGTGTGTTCCCCTATCTGCCGCAGGATCTCTCGCTTTGCGCGTACCTACGCCATTTTACATACATTTACATACAAGAAGAGACGTTTACGTTCAGCCAGCCGTCCTTGCTAGCTGATTATCCTTTTCGGAAGGCCGAGCCTCTTTTTTTATTTTTTCAAGTCAGCAAGGACGAATCTAATCGTCAGGCTGTCGTTCTGTCTCTCTCGATTTTTATCAGCCCCTCACATAAACTCACATACGCGGTTTATCGCACACGGTTTCATTAGCACGCGGATATTTGTCTGACTGTGATATCTCGCGCGTCGTGCGTGCAGAATGCGATATCGCTTTGCATAATGCAGACCTGTATTTGTGTGTGTGTGTGATTTTAATCACAATTTTTATTAGCGTGTGACTTTAATCGTAATTTTAGTTGTGCGTAATTTTAATCGCAATTTTTATTAGTGTGTGACTTTAATACGTAATTTTAATCACAATTTTTATTAGTGTGTGACTTTAATCGTAATTTTAGTTGTACGTAATTCTAATCGCAATTTTTATTAGTGTGTGACTTTAATACGTAATTTTAATCACAATTTTTATTAGTGTGTGACTTTAATACGTAATTTCAATCGCAATTTTTATTAGCGTGTGATTTTAATCATAATTTTAGTTGTGCTTAATTCTAATCACAATTTTTATTAGCGTGTAACTTCAATCGTAATTTTAGTTGTACGTAATTTTAATCACAATTTTTATTAACGTGTGATTTGAATCGTAATTTTAGTTTTACGTAATTTTGATCGCGCACGTAATTTTATCTAGTCTATATAGTTTATGCGGTCTATTTGTCTATCAATTTTATTACACTTTTTAGCAATTTTTCGTGGCTTTCCAAACAAAATATACCAAATAGAATCAAATCATTTCTTCCCACCTGTTATTTTCAACAAAACGCGAGAAAAGAATTAATTTCATTAATTTTCAAATTGAATTCAAGTTCGAAACATGATTTTTTCCATTATGCTTTAAAAATTATCACTTTCGGAAGAAACGCGCGATAAAAAAATCGCGGCTTTATTTTGGGAAGTGACTTTCATTCCGTAGAATCGAGTAGACCAAAGTGAAGTAAAGTAGAATCAAGCTGAAAATTAATAATTTGGCCAGGACAATGTCAAAATGAAATAAAACACAGAAAAAAAAAAGAAATAATTCCACACTCGAGAAATAATATTCTATTTTTTGCCTTTCTCCTTTCAAAAACATTCTAGGTCTCGTTTTAAAGACTTTCAGTCCTGCGAGGGACTTGCAACCCTCTCGAAAGGTGGAGAGGTTGCAGCCTTATTAGAAATTCAAAGTCAGACAGAAGGATCTGCTGTGTTATCCCTGCGGATTAGTCGGATGGCCTCGACAGCTGGATTAAAAGACGCGTATAGACGTGTAAATCCCTAAAGGTGTCCTAGACGGTCGTGCTTCAGCGCCGTCATCGTGGTCGCCAGCGATTTCTATTTCGGTCGGTTGTTTCTCCAGTTCAGCCCCCGGCGCGTGCTTTTTCGAATTCGGGGGAGGAATCGGTATATTTAGACGTGAAAAAGGCCGGATGGAAGGACGACTGTCTGTTTATATTTGGTATCCACCGAAAAGGAGAGAAAAAAAGAAGAAGGAGAATTAGAGAGGAAAAAATTCCGGCTAAACCAGCCGACAACAAATCGTTCTGCCCTCGGATTCCGCCCTCGCGAAGGGTGGTTGAGAGGTGGAAACAAGTTTCCAGGAAATAGTAGACTTCTATGTTTTTTTTTTACTTTATTTGTTTTTCCGTCTTTTCGGAACTTTTCTCTCGTTTCTAGTTATTTTCATTTTTATCTGATTTATCGAAAACAGTTCATTGTGGATGAAAATTTAACAGGTGTACGCCGAATAAACGTGAAACATGGAAAGTGAATGTGAAAATGTCTTTTCTTAGTAATTATTTAGGATTATTTTCTGAATTTTCTCGTCGGTTCTTTTTTTTTTCTTCTGTTCACCTCTTTTTGGAAAGTCAGAGTTTGTTGAAAGATGAGAGGTTGGAAATTTAGTATATTTTAAGGTTTATAATTTAATTAATTAATAATAATATAATTAATATTACTATAATGTAATATAATAATATTAATGAAAATATAATGTTAATTATATAATAAATATAATAATATTTAATTTTTATAATTTAATTTAGTATATTTACATTTAATTCAGTATATTTTTGTAGATTCTATTGTATACTCTGAAACAAAAAGAAATAGTATAGATTTTGTAGGACAGACTTTCGATAATTATAAGATAGATTTAAACAATTTTACCACTAATTTGAAACTTTCTGTTCGGTAATTATTTTTGCGTGTGGTGGACATTCTCTGTAGATAAATCTGCGATAAGCGTAAGTAGAGGAATGTTGATTAATATAAAAAGCAGTTGGCGGACATATTGCCTTTTATTTGATCTTTCAGCAGTTGTTCGCTATCAATCTTCGTTATGCTTCGATAATTAAGATTAATCACCGTGATCTATGGCGAATGTAATAGCGCGCAACTTTTTGCCATTAATTCGAACGTAATAATAATGATATCGAGATCGAAATCGAATCTATCATCTGCAAAAATGGCATTTTTCTTTTTCAGATTCTATCCGAGATCTGATATAAAAATTAATTTATCCACGGTGTAAAAATAGAAATCAACTAGAAATCTCTTGAATCTTATCCTTCCAACTTCTGGTTTTTCAACTTTCAATTTTCTGAATTGACGGTTTCTCCGGTTGCCTTAATTTCTTGATTGATAATTTACCTCATTCCTAATTCTCTCAATTGGCGGTGCTTTCAAGTCTGGATCGTTCCAGCTGACAACATGTAGTTCACAGTGTTCTTTAATTTCCAATTTTTCAAATTTGAAAAACTTCTCCGTTCCAATTGCCAATTTTTGCACTGCCAAATCGTCGATTTCCCAATTGTCAATTTTCGTACTATTAAATCTTTCGGATCTTCGTTTTTGATTAAGACCAGACCTCTCATTTCCCAATAATCCATCTCGAAATTTTATCTATTCCTAATCTTTATATTTTTAAGCTTCCAACACGAACTTTTCCAAATTTGTTCTTTGAATTCTAATTTTTTCTTTTGAATCGTTGGACTTCTCATTTTTAAAGCCTTCTTCAATTGTTTATCATTTTCACCCCAAATTTTTGTCATTTTGATTCATATCTAGTTACAAATTCAGTTTCATCTTTCAAGTCTTCTAACTCTTAATTTTCATATTGTTAAATTTTCCAAATTTTACTTATTTTAATTTATCCTTATACTTCTAATCTCCCATCTATTAATTTTCATATTGTCAAATTTTACAAATTTTACCTTTTTTAATTTATTCTTATTCTTCTAATCTTCCAACTATTAATATTCATATTGTCAAGTTTTCCAAATTTTACCTATTTTAATTTATCCTTATATTTCTAATTTTCCAACTATTAATTTTCATATTGTCAAATTTTCCAAATTTTATCTATTTTAATTTATCCTTATATTTCTAATCTCCCAACTATTAATTTCATATTGTCAAATTTTCCAAATTTTACCTATTTTAATTTATCCTTATACTTCTAATCTCCCAACTATTAATTTCATATTGTCAAATTTTCCAAATAAAACCTATTTTAATTTATCCTTATACTTCTAATATCCCAACTATCAAATTTTCCAAATTTTACCTATTTTAATTTATTGTTGTACTTCTAATCTTCCAACTATTAATTTTCATATTGTCAAATTTTCCAAATTTTATCTATTTTAATTTATCCTTGTATTTCTAATCTCCCAACTATTAATATCCATATTGTCAAATTTTCCAAATTTTACCTATTTTAATTTATCCTTGTACTTCTAATCTTCCAACTATTAATATTCATATTGCCAAATTTTCCAAATTTTACCTATTTTGATTTATGTTTATATTTCTACTCTCCCAACTATTAATATTCATATTGTCAAATTTTCCAAATTTTACCTATTTTAATTTATCCTTACACTTCTAATATCCCAATTATCAAATTTTCCAAATTTTACCTATTTTAGTTTATTGTTGTACTTCTAATCTTCCAACTATTAATTTTCATATTGTCAAATTTTCCAAATTTTATCTATTTTAATTTATCCTTGTATTTCTAATCTCCCAACTATTAATATCCATATTGTCAAATTTTCCAAATTTTACCTATTTTAATTTATCCTTGTACTTCTAATCTTCCAACTATTAATATTCATATTGCCAAATTTTCCAAATTTTACCTATTTTGATTTATGTTTATATTTCTACTCTCCCAGCTATTAATATTCATATTGTCAAATTTTCCAAATTTTACCTATTTTAATTTATCCTTACACTTCTAATATCCCAATTATCAAATTTTCCAAATTTTACCTATTTTAGTTTATTGTTGTACTACTAATCTTCCAACTATTAATTTACATATTGTCAAATTTTCCATACTCTTTTGATTCGTTGGACTTATCATTCCCAAAATCCTCAAAACATCAAGTTCACTCCAGATTTTCCCCCCCTTTTCAGTTAATCCGTATTCCGTATTAACAGATTCAGTTACCCGCGCCATTTACATCCGCATTTGCATCGCCCAATTCCGGCCAAGCCAATTTGTACAATACGCTGTGTCCAACAGCAGAAGAGCTCCGCTATCTCGAGATTAAACCGAATAGCGATTGTCAACGTCGAAATGTCGCGTCCTGTTGCAAACTGTGTTGCGTTCTGTGTTCGGAGCATCCGATAACGTAGAAACGGTTCGCTTCAAGCGGCTCGTCGAGACGGATTAGCCGATGGAAAGTGCGCAAAAGTGGCCGTTGCATTCGCATGAAAGCGAAACGGGGCTCGCTCGCGCGCAAACGCGGATTTCCCTCGACTGTTTCTCCTATTCTTAAGCGTTCTTTATCTAGTCTAGTGGATCGTCGACCATTTCCATTTCGATCTAACCAAGGGGAGCTTAGAGTCTAATTACGTGTACGAACGCTTGTGGTCTTCATTGCTATAATTATTATCTTATTATTATGCCCCTCGTTGCGAGTTAATTATTATTAATGCTTCATTAAATATTATTAATCAAATTATGTTGTAGACGATCGTTCGTAGTTCGAAATTTTAATCGCCATTAGCGAGTCTTTATTACTTGTCTTACGTTTGACAGACTTGATTCGTTGAAATGCGTTTGCAGATACTGATCTTCGATTTCGCAGAGAGATCGGTCTTTCAAAAGTCGAAAATTCCAATTCTTAACAATATTCGTGTAATACTCTTGTAAATTACTGAAAAAAAAGTCACAGATTTGCTGAGAACATTCTGGTGGTTCAACACTTGAAAGGAGTAATCTTTAAAACACAATGGAGAAAGTTATGTTCGATTTTAATTTGAAATTAATTTATTTCGAGTTAAATTCATTTAAATTAATTTGAAATTAAATTTAACAGATTTACTAAGAACATTCTGATGGGTCAACATTTGAAGTCTGAGTAATCTTTAGAACGCAATGGAGGAAGTCACGTTCGATTTTAATCTATTTCAACTTAAATTTATTTAAGTTAATTTGAAATTGGTAAAATCAGTTTCTCCTGATGTTTCGATGTTTTATTTAAGAGAAAATAGGTGGGAAGAAACTTTTGGCCCACCCTCTATGTAATCGTCATCGCGCGTCATTCTAGCGACACAATAGATACATTCTGCATTTCTAAAAGCAGCGTCGTAACTAAGAGGTTAGGCAGTGTCTGGAAAATTCCACCTCGAGAAGATTTACATTTCTTATCTCGTTACACCTTGTTATATTATTCTCAGTGCAAGTAATATTTCGCGGACGAAATCACTTGTATTTATCTACGAATCGCTAGTTTTCGTTAGTGACGAAGTGACTCACGATTTCGAAATATCGTACAAGATAATAGAAACTATATATTATACAACTGTATATAATATAACTATATATTATGTAAAACAATAGAAACTGCTCAGATAATTAGAACTTTCGCAACTGCGTACATATCGGCGGTTTACGACGGAAGTCGAACGAGTAGAAGAGTATCTCACTTCGTTTTTGTCGCACAATGGCCCAACTCTTTAATTGGTAAGTTTCCTTCTACGCATGGAAAAACGGCGACTCTCTCTCCAAGAAGAAGAGTCCACCGGTGAAAAGAGGAAGCACTCCCCCTTTCTCTCTTTCTCTCGTAAGAATAGAAAACATCCGCTTTTTAACCCCTTGCGCTGGCAACTGGTCCGCGGACCATAACGAGTGACCGAACCGTATACGATAATTCGTCGCTTTCTTTTCCTTTTGGACTCGTATCATATCACTGGATAGAAATTATTGAGAAGTAATAAATTTATTATTTTTTACACTATTGAGAAGTAATAAATTGTTATTTTTTAAATTGTTGAGAAGTAATAAATTTGTTATTTTTTAAATTGTTGAGAAGTAATAAATTTGTTATTTTTTAAACTGTTGAGAGGTAATAAATTTATTATTTTTTAAACTATTGAGAAGTAATAAATTGTTATTTTTTAAATTGTTGAGAAGTAATAAATTTGTTATTTTTTAAATTGTTGAGAAGTAATAAATGTGTTATTTTTTAAATTGTTGAGAGGTAATAAATTTATTATTTTTTAAACTATTGAGAAGTAGTAAATTTATTATTTTTTAAACTGTTGAGAAGTAATAAATTGTTATTTTTTAAATTGTTGAGAAGTAATAAATTTGTTATTTTTTAAATTGTTGAGAAGTAATAAATGTGTTATTTTTTAAATTGTTGAGAGGTAATAAATTTATTATTTTTTAAACTATTGAGAAGTAGTAAATTTATTATTTTTTAAACTGTTGAGAAGTAATAAATTGTTATTTTTTAAATTGTTGAGAAGTAATAAATTTGTTATTTTTTAAATTGTTGAGAAGTAATAAATGTGTTATTTTTTAAATTGTTGAGAGGTAATAAATTTATTATTTTTTAAACTATTGAGAAGTAGTAAATTTAATATTTTTTAAACTGTTGAGAAGTAATAAATTTGTTATTTTTTAAATTGTTGAGAGGTAATAAATTTATTATTTTTTAAACTATTGAGAAGTAGTAAATTTATTATTTTTTAAACTGTTGAGAAGTAATAAATTGTTATTTTTTAAATTGTTGAGAAGTAATAAATTTATTTTTTAAATTGTTGAGAAGTAATAAATGTATTGTTCTTTTAAATTATTAACATGTAATAAATTTGTCATTTGTTTTGCCTATTTTGTTCTACTTAAATATGATACTTAAAACTGAGAAAATATTACAATTTTGGAACAAAAAATCCTCGACGTGCGTGACACGTCATTCCACACACAAGAGATTAATAATCGCAACTCCTCCGGCTGAATTTCGAAACGAAATCTTGAAGATCAAACGTTAAACAGAAGATTGTAGAATGAAACTCTGTCGCGTTTCGTCATCAAGATAAAAGAGAGTACTTGGAATTGTCTTTCGCTGATCAACAAGAATTCAGTCTGTCCAGAGCAATAAGTAACCACAGTCTGACTCCATTGATCAACGTGTCAAAAAACCGATTGAAAACACTTTACATCGAGTACAGCCTAATCCTAGCGCGAGTGTGATTTTCCACGACAAAGGCACGAGTCGATCGAATTGAAACGACAGGGAATCCAGGTGAAACAGCTGAAATTACTGCGCAATTTTCTACGACTGGTATATACGATAATACCGCCGCGTGCACGAGAAATTAACGTGCAATATCGTTTCTTGAACACGGTTATCTCGTTACGTTAATCCACGACAAGAGGCCACGATACACTATCTCCAGATAAATATGTGGCCATTAATTGCGCCGCGGATTATTTTGCCCGGGCAATTGTGGCGCTCAATTACTTAATAGACCCAGCTGATGTCGATTACCCCGTGACAGCCGACACACGGTGGGAAAACTGACTTCAACCGGCTCCAACACCGCCGCGATATATTACGGCGAAACCAATACCCAATGGGTAAATAGATATTTATGACGTGATCCGGCTCACGGGCAGCGGGTACGATTCATCTGGAGTCGAGCACGAGTTCCACGGATAATTAAGTTATCGTTACGTTCGAGTCGTGATGTTGTTTGCTCGGGTTTGAACTCTGGATCGGAGATATCGTTGGTTGAGTTTGATTAACAGTTGGAACAGTTTGGTCGTTTGGAATTTTATAGAATTTTAGGGGGAGAGAAAAGGAATAATTTTTTCTTTCTTTTTTTTTTTAGATTTTCTGTGACAGGTTTCTGATTAGGTTTGTAGGTGTTGTTGGTAGTGTGATTATGGGTAAGAAAATTTGATAAGATTTGATATTGGTAGTTAAATTTTAGTCTGATAAAGAAAGAGAGGGAGAGAGAGAAAGAGAGAGTAGGAATAATTTTTAAGATTTTCTGTACATACAGGTTTGTGGCTAGGTTTGTAGGGGTTGCTAATAGTGTGATTAAGAGTAAAAGGATCTGATAGTTAAATTTTAGTCTGTTAGAGAAAGAGAGAGAGAAAAAGAAGGAATAATTTTATAGACTTGTGGCTAAGTTTGTAGGTGTTGTTAATAGTGTGACTAGGAGTAAGAAGATTTGATATTTGGTAGTTAAATTTTAGTCTGATATATATATATATATAGAGAGAGAGAGAATAATTTTTAAGACTTTCTGTGTCAAGTTTCTGATTAGGTTTCTAGATGTTGTTGGTAATATATTTAATTTTAATAAAAAGAATATATTTAGAGAGGAAAAAAAAAACAATTTTCAAGATGTCAAGTTTGTGGTAAAGTTTGTAGGTATTATTAGTAATAGATTGTGAATAAAGAAAAGTTTGGTAGTGAAATTTTATTCTAGTCGAGAGAAAGACAGAAAGAATAACTTTTAAGATTTCCTGTGTCAAGTTTCTAGTTAAGTTCGTGGATATTGTTAGTAGTTTGACTAACAAATGGAACAGAGAGAAATAAAATAATTGTACATATTATTCATAGATTAGATTCGCTTAGCTTTAGTAAAAAAAAGAATCTCAAAGCAAACAAACAAACGGCGAATAATCCGACAAAGAGTGCGAGGAGAAGTTTGACAGAAAAGTTTTAACAAACCTCGAAGAACAAAACGTCAAACAGAAAAAAATTTCGTAAATGTGTCAACGTTCGAACGAACTTAACAATCGAGGTAATGAAAATATCGCGACACGCGGCCAGCGTCGATGCTCGAGCCTAAGCAAACACGAACGAAATAACCGAGCGAGTAAAGCGGAATAGCGACGCGTTACGCTTTTCTCCCTGGCATTATGGTTAACGACGACGCGCGCTTCTCTCCCCTCGTTACGAGATCTCTGCGTGACTCTTGCCAAGCTCCGCTCTAATTTACGATGTTGAATGTGCACCAAGCCATTTTCATTAAGCGCGTTTGCCCACGGTAGGAGTCGCGCGTCCCAGACGACGACGCACCATGCTCAGAACACGAGAACAGAGAGAGAGAGAGGGGGGGGGGGAAGAGGGAGGTCAGAGGCTATGTAATGTGACATCCTGTCGTCAAACTCTCATCTGCTCCGTTATATTACCATATGCGGCTGTTCGTTCCTCTTCCATTCTTCACGCTACTCTTCCTCTTCTTCCACGGGCCAGTGACTCTCATTTCTCTAACCCTTTTCTGCTTAGGGCCGTTTCGATTGCCAGGACCTTCGACTCGTTTCACGTTTGCAAAAGTGGATCCCTTTAGCTCAAGATTGACATTGCTTTCGAAGTCTGTTTTGAAGTTTGTTCATGTTTGTTTGTGTGTGCGTTGTGGTTGTTTAAGGTTTGTGCAGGTTTATTGTTAGACTGGCGGGTGAGATGAAAATTTGACTGGCTCGTCGGTCGTGAAAATGAAGAAAAGTCATTCTGCTTCTCTCCGTTGGTCGTGTAAATCGATCGGATTAATTCTCGATCTTTCCAACAGGTGATCTAGTTTTACGCGAGTATTGTCAAGGTAAATTCTACGTGGTATCGATTGTACTTGCAAGATCAATTTTCCCCGTTGTTCGATGCAGTTGAACGACTCGTACAGCGTTAAGACTTACGTACATCTTGAATTTAGGAAGAAAACTGGCAATGGACCAAACCTGACTAACTTCAATACTAGTGTTCGGCTTCCTAGTAATTACCATTTTATTTTCTTTTGTATTATATTCGTTACTAGTAAAAATTATTATTAATTACATTAATATTATATTATGATATTTTATATATTATATAAAATATATAATGTAATATATTATATATTATATTATAATAGAACGTATACATTGCAATTACAATTCAACAGCAATATCACAATACTTAATTTCACTTTCGGTACAACCAACATCTCACGCTCGAACATTTCATTAGATCAGAGCGGTAATAATAGTTTCAGAATTTTTTCGCAGATGACTACGATTACACACGTGCACAACAGCGTGCGATTTCAAACTTTTTCACCTTTATCGCGATCAGATCGACTTTATCAAACGTTCGTCGCGATTTTTCTAGTTTCTCTTGAAAACTAGAAAAGAGTTTCGCACGTTAGACAGACAGATGATTAATCTTTGCACACGTAGAACAATTTAGGGCAACCGGACCGACTGTGAACCGTGTTGGAAAGGGCTGGTATCTCGTAGCAGCGTGCACGTGGGGGCCCATAAGGCGATGGTATGCGGAGCGGGGTTCCACGGAGCTGTAGCTGGAACTGTAGCTGTTCAGCACTCGTAAAAATTCTATCTAACAGCATCCGGCCGGCCGTCCCGGCTCGATACCTCCCCGGGGGGACAATACAGAGATTAGGCGAACGTGTCAACGGCCTAACGGCCTAACCAGCCGTCGTTTTGCTGCTCGCCTTCGCGGGCTGGAGATCTCGCGAACACCGCGAGAGTGGGCACGATCGTTTTCGTCACGCTCCATTCTAGTCGAAATTCATTCGTTTTGTTGTCCCATTGTGAATTCCTCGATCGACTATGGTCAAGTGGCTTGAAAACTGTTCGTGGCCCGAAGATCGTCTGATTTTGTTTTGCATTTATTAAACTTACATCTATTCTTTTCGTTTCTGGTTTTTTAGAGTTTTATTGCAACGTTTATTGTGTGTGTGTGTGTGTGTGTGTGTGTGTGTGTGTGTGTGTGTGTGTGTGTGTGTGTGTGTGTGTGTGTGTGTGTGTGTGTGTGTGTGTGTGTGTGTGTGTGTGTGTGTGTGTGTGTGTGTGTGTGTGTGTGTGTGTGTGTGTGAAATCTGTTTGGTGTCTAGCAAACAGAAATGTACAAATCAGTTCCAAATAAACAGTATTTTTCACACTTTTTACACTTATTGTGTTTATTGTATTTGCAACGATTCGTTTCATCGTATTTTGGTTTTTTTAATATTTTTATAATTTATATTTCTATATTTTTATAATTCGTTTTGTTGTCCCACTGAGAATTCCTCGATCGACTATGACTATGGTCAAGTGGCTTGAAAACTGTTCGTGGCCCGAAGATCGTCTGATTTTGTTTTGCATTTATTAAACTTACATCTATTCTTTTCGTTTCTGCTTTTTAGAGTTTTATTGCAACGTTTATTGTGTGTGTGTGTGTGTGTGTGTGTGTGAAATCTGTTTGGTGTCTGGCTGAAGTCTAGCAAACAGAAATGTACAAATCAGTTCCAAAGAAACAGTATTTTTCACACTTTTTACACTTATTGTGTTTATTGTATTTGCAACGATTCGTTTCATCGTATTTTGGTTTTTTTAATATTTTTATAATTTATATTTCTATATTTTTATAATTCGTTTTGTTGTGAATTCTTCAATCGACCGTGACTATGTGGTCAAGTGGCTTGAAAACTGTTCGTGGTCTGAAAATCGTCTGATACATACTCGATTTTGTTTTGCATTTATTAAACTTACGTCTATTCTTTTCGTTTCTGGTTTTTTAGAGTTTTATTGCAACGTTTATTACGTGTGTGCGTGAAATCTGTTTGGTGTCTGGCTGAAGTCTAGCAAAAAAAAGAAATGTACGAATCAGTTTCAAACAAACAGTATTTTTCATACTTTTTACACTTATCGTGTTTATTGATTTGTTTCATCGTATTTTGGCTTTTTTATATTCTTATTATGTTTCACTATTACAATGCTCTTCTTCTCTTTCTTTTCTTTTTTTTTTTTTTTTTTTTTTTGGTCTGAAGAATACTCGATCGTTTTGCAAAATTACACGTGCATTCTCAAACTTACATTCTTGCTTCCTCTCCCTCCGCGAAAATTTTGTCGAATCTTATACACACGTAAAGATGCAAAAATCAGGTCTAAGTCCAGCAAATAATCAAGTTGCGCGTAGGTAATTATTTAAATAATACGATAAGATCAATATCGATTATTGAAAGTTACATTTACGCGTGGTTTATGTTTGATTTGTTTAACTAATTCATTTTTTACCACGACGAAACGTTCGAGAATAGTTAATCGTTTTTGGAAAGTTCGTAAAGTGAAATTGGGTTGCTTTCGGTCCGAGGTGCGAAGTGAATGGGATCGTGGATCGATTCTACGACGTCGTCGATTTCGGAAATTTGCCGTTCACACGGACAGGCGAAAATTAATTCGAGAAACAGTTATATCCTATTCCCAGCTGGACTCTCGTCGTTTGACTTCGATTTCGGTAACCAAGCCCACTTCGAATATTGTCCGACGTCGGTAGAATTTACTCAGGAATATCTTAGGCACCTCAGGTTTTTTTTCAATTGTATTTGAATATTATAAATAACTCTCGAAATTGTAAAAAATTCCTTGAAAGTTTCAAGAGATCGAGAAACATGACCCAGAACTTAATCCCTCGGAATTTGGGGATTTATTTGCGAAATTTATTCTTGAATTTGTCTTAGAAAAGTATACGAGAATTCTTCAAGCTTTGGAAGAGAGACAATGTGACAAACGAAAAAATAAACAAAAAATACTCGCATTTGAATACTAAAACCATACCAATGATGGTAAAAAAAAAGAAATTTTCTTTTTGTTTTAGTTAATTTTTGTTAGAAATTTTATAAATATAAAACAGAGAGTGTTTCTTTCTTTCTTTTACTTTAAATGTCTGCGATGGCTCTGGTGTGGAACGATGAAATCTCTTTTCGAAAACAATTTAAATAGAGACGCGTGTCTCTAACAATAAGAGCGGGAAACAAATGGAGATTCTTAAATTATTTGCTCAGTTGGAAGGAGGACTCCGGAGTTCCAACGTCCCCGTCGTCGATTATTGAAATTCATGGTGGCGTATCGAGACAGGAAATGAAGAATTACGGAACAATCGATCAGCGTCTGCCAGCTGACCTCTTTAACTGCTTTATCAAGTCGCCTGTAGTCGAATTAACAACGACGTACGGGCATGAATCGAAACGAGAAGTTTGCTCAACAGAAAACGACCGATTCTCCGTGATTAAGCTTTTGAAATGCTCTAGTTACGTAACTACCAGCTAGGGTCCCCTCTGTTCTTCGAACTTCAGGCTTATCTTGTTTTATTCCACGAAACTCGGGCACAGTTAGATGTACTCTGAGAATTTCTTATGGTTGAAAAATGTTAATTTAAAATGTGAGTGGATGGACGTTGTAATATACTTGATATACTGTTAATAATTAATGTTATAATATTAATTATTATGTATTAATATTATATGTAATGTGATATTATTATATATGTGTAACATAAATAATGTTATATAATAATTAATATTATAATATTGTACTATTATACTGTTATAATATTATAATATTATACAATGTTAATATTATAATATTAATTATTATATAACATTATTTATATATTATATTACGCATATATAATAATATCATATTACGTATAATATTAATTATTAAGTATATTACAACATTCATTCACCCACATTCTAAATATGAATATTATATGTAATATAATATATAAATAATATTATTATATAATATTAATAATTAATATACAATTTTCAATTATAATACACGATATCTAAGTTTCAAAGATTTCTTTTTAATTTAAAGAAAAAAAGAAAAGAAATTGCGTGTCTCGAAAGACAATTGTAATGCACGATATTGTCTCTGAAATTTTTTCGCAATTTAAGGAGAAAAGAAATGAGAAAAGAAGATTAAATTGACTAATGATTGGTGGAAGCTCGTAATTTTCACAAATCCTTCGAAAGTCAAACATTATTTAGAAAGTAAGAAATTCGTAAGAAGAATCGACGTTCGTCAGTTCAAAATTGACGACGTAACTTGAAATGAAAGTTACTCACGTTCACAGAATTTGCCCCGGTATTCATTAATTATTAGTCAATTAAATGATACAATCAAAAAAAAAAAAAATTTCAGCAATTACAACACACTCGGATTCGTAGCTTAAGGCCAAAGTCGCGAGCAGCGAGCATGCACGGTGAAAGTGAGATGAGAGGGCGTATTTAATCCGCGTGACATTGACCTCGCTTAGCCTTGAAACTAGCCGAACTGGAGGCTGAAAAGGAAGCGCCAACGAGCAACGAAAAACTTCGCAAGCACACTCGCGTCGATTAACTCACATTCTCGTGTGCAATTCGATTCCTTTCTTTCTTTCTTTCTTTGTTCTAGTTTAATAGAAACAGGGAGGAGCCGTGTATCGAGACTGTGCCCCCTGTTGCAGTAGAAACCAGCACCTGTCGATGGAAGTTTCGTTTCGTTGTTGACCGAGTGTACGGTTACCTCTCGTTGAAACGTTAGTGGAAATCTCTCGCGATACTGGATATTTCACTGCCACTGTTGACCTTTCTAACGGACACTTCCATTTTTCTCCTTTCCCTTTTTACGTGCTCGAGCTAGCTTCGATCGCCTAGAGATCGCTGTTTACTTCGCAGTTCGTTCAGATGATTTGCTCGAGTCTCTCCGACACTTGAGATTGAATTTCATTTTCGAAATTTTATTAGAGGCACGTTAATCTGCGTCGCAGTTGGATTTCAATCGAAGTTCGATTTGTTTCGTTTGTTAGTCAACTTGTTCGTTAAACTTTTGCTCGACTTAACCTCGTGAAATTTAATTACTTCCTGCAAGATACACTGGATAGACTTCGTACTCGACGTTTGAGTTGAAGTTTGAAATTTCAAGCGTCAATGAATTGAATTTCAGAGTGCATCTTCGTTCTGGCCAAGTTGTACGCAGCTCTTGGCAATCGGTGCTGAGAATAAGGGCAGTCGTTGTTAGTTGATGAACGAGGGACTTCAATTTCTCGCCGGACTTGGTTTAGACATCTGGTTGGCGCGTAAACGCGATAAGGAGGGATCGACGAGCTGTTCGATTGTGAGTGAACAGAGAAAATGTGTCATTTACGAGCCTTTCAGCAGTTCGTGACTTTCTGCTCAGTTCTGCCTGTCTTCATCCGCTTTTTCTAATTTCATGGAATTGATCGTTGTGGCTCTCGGTCAACGACTTCGACGTAATTCACTCGAATTATTGGAAATCGCAGACTTTCCAAGGGAATTCGAGTTATTCGCCCCGTAGAACTCCCGATGGTGCAACCTAACGGCCGACCATACTCGCGTATCTGATTCTCCTTCTCGGCGAGTGTGCCACACGACTGACATTCACCGGTAGGAACGCTGATTAAAGAGTCAAACGGACACGGGACCAGCCGTTAGATAGCATCTTAAACACCCGCGATGCTAATTGTTCCATTAATAACGCCGCGCGCATTAACATTCACCGGCGGCGATAAATATTGTTGCGAGACAACCAGTTGAGAATCCCCTTTTCCCCGCGGCGCGAAATGCCGTACATACGTAACACATCGTGCTGCACACGCTTTTCATCATCGACAATGCCGCCTGCTTAACCTTTTCACTACCAGCGTTCGATATATCGACACCTATACAGGCTGTTTCGTAACTTGTGGGACCCACTTCGGATTGTACGCCTAAAAATAATGAAAACAAATCGTATAAATGTATGCCCTATCTGTCTTCGTTTGTGAGATATAATGGATTTTATAAACAGAGCAAACTCTAGTAAGCTAGTCTCACCAGGGATGGTACATTCAATTTTCATGATAATCATAATTGAGGTGAAGAAAATCCACGTGTTATTGTGCATTCAAGACATCGACACCAGTTTAGTTTGAACGTATGGGCAGGGATAATTGATAAATTTTTCATTGGACCTTTTCTTCTCGATGGGAAACTAACAGGCACAAAGTACGTTGATTTTTCGAGCACGCGTTTACACGAATATATTAGAGGAAGAGTTTCAGTCGATATTTTACTTCGTATGTGGTTTATGCATGATGGTCCTCCGCCGCGTTTTAGCCGAGTGGCCAGGCAATTTTTAAATCAACGCTTTGCAAATAAATGGATTGGTCGTGGAGGTCCTATTGCATGGCCTGCTCGTTCTCCGGATTTGAATCCATTAGATTTTCATTTGTCGGGACGTTTAAAATCTATTGTACACGCAACGTCGATTGAAAATGCTGAAATACTACGAAATAGAATAGAGCAAGGCTTTTGACAAATATTCGAGAAATACCAGGAACGATAGGGAGAGCAGGCTTGTCTTCAAAAATGCAAGGTGGTCATTTCGAGCATTTTTTGTAAAAGTAATTAAAACAGAAAATATCATTGTATCTCGTAAACGAAGACAGATAGAACGTATATTTATATGACTTTTTTTCATTATTTTTAGGCGTACAATCAGCTCCCGAAGTGGGTGCCACAAGTTATTACGAAACACTCTGTATAATATCTGAGAATGCCGAATGTCCGATATATCGACAGTCTCTTCTCGTTCTCGAGTGGCTCGAGTCTATTCGATTTGATTAACTTTGAAAATATAGGAAATACAATAATTTATATGAGAACATGGCGATTTAAATCCAATCACTAGCGAAGGGGGATTTAAATACCCCGTCCTTGGAAGGTTAAGCAATTGGCTGATAATTGGATATCGGGATGATGTATACTCCCGTTCATAAGTCAGTTACTAGAACACGGATATACTTTTCCTGAATTAATTTTATTTTATTGTACAATCTTTTTATCATACAATTTTTATGCACGCCAAAACTGTCCTTTTTTTCCCCCCTTTAACCGTGTTTGTTTCGTTTCCGTAGCACGCGAACAACGTACGAAAATCGGCGGCGGAGTACGTGGCGCGGCGACAGGCGCGCAAGATCTCGATGACACGATCGATGACCTCGTCGCTGGCGTTGCCGATGAGCCAGCTGAGCGACGTGGCCTTCCTGCCGAACGCGAAGGCCGGCACGTTCTTCGCCCGTGACAACGTGTCGAACTTCATCGGCTGGTGCCGCAACAGCCTCGGTATCATCGAGTGCCTGCTGTTCGAGACCGACGACCTGATCATGCGCAAGAACGAACGCCACGTGATCCTCTGCC
The DNA here is from genome assembly GCA_036937485.2 of Tetragonisca angustula. NCBI lineage: Eukaryota > Metazoa > Arthropoda > Insecta > Hymenoptera > Apidae > Tetragonisca > Tetragonisca angustula. The sequence continues at coordinate 410,561 of JAWNGG020000135.1, read as the reverse complement.
TGCTGGAGGTGGCCAGGCGAGGCGCGAAATTCGGCATGCTGGCGCCGATGCTCGTGCAGATGGAGAGGCAGATCGACCGCGAGATCGCCGCGGAGAACAAGGCGGCGAACGGTGCACACGGGAACGGCACCGGGAACGAGGAGAGCGACGACGAGTACGCCGACATGCACCAGGAGGAGCCGTGTCTCATTTACGGGCCGCAGCCGCAGATCGTCACCAACGATCTGAAGAGCCTCGACGAAATGGTGAGTTTGTTCGACTTGATTTACTACGAGGGATTGTAATTTCTTTTTTTGGAGGAAGTTTTTTTTTTATCGGGATTAAATTTTAAATTTGCATCTGAACTTTCATCTGGATTGGATTTTAAACTTGTTCTAAAGATTCTGGCGTTTCGTGGGTTCTAAACGCTAAATAGAGAACGTTGTGTTCCGTCAAGTTTAGTTCGTTCGAGTGTTTATTTCGTCAGTCGTAGTTGGATGGTTTTAGGTTAGGTTTAGGTTTGGGTTAGGTTTAGGTTTAGCTTAGGTTCTCTCCCATTTTCTCCATTTTCTCTCTAGAGAAAACCTAACCTAAATCTAAATCTAAATCTAAACCTAAACCTAACCTAAAACTTAAACCTTTTACAAGTGTTTGTAGCTTATTTAGACAAAAGTCTTATCACGATTCTCTATACCCTAACTGAGCGATTTTTTTCTTTTTTTTTTTTTTTTTGGAGGAATTTTTTATTTGGAGAGAGTAATTTTAAATTCGTTCTAAAGATTCTAAACGCCAAAAGGAAAACGTTGCGTTCCGTGAAAGACACAAATTTAATTCGTTCGAGTCTTTATTTCGTCTTTTACGTCAATTGTAGTTGTATGGTTTAGGCTAGGTTTAGGCCAGCTTCAAGTTTAGGTTAGGTTTTCTCCCCTCCATTTCTGCAGATGTTTGTAGCTTATTTAGACAAAAGTCATATCACGATTCTTGTACTCTGGCTAAGCGATTTTCTTCTCTTTTTTTTCTTTCGGAGGAAATTTTTATCTGGAGGGTGTAATTTTAAATTCGTTCTAAAGATTCTAAACGCTAAACGGCCTGTTACATCGATCGTAGTTGAATGGTTTAAGTTAAGTTTAGATTTAGTCTAGGTTAGGTTTTCTCTCCCCCATTTCTACAAGTTAGGTTAGGTTTTCTCTCCTCCATTTTTGCAGCTTATTCAGACAAAAGGCTATGTGTTCGGGCGGCGTTCGAGTAAAAGTCTGATTCGCAGAAAAAAGAACGAAAAAAAAAATTGCATTCAAATATCTTCTGACCAACATATACTCCAAACTCTTCCTACAATTCCACGCGTTTCAAGGGAACAGTGACGTATCATCGTCGCAGGTGGCCCCGGCTAGTTTCGCAACGAAGAAAGAAACGAAGAGGGAGAGAAAAAGAAGAAGAGAAAAGAAAAAGAAACCAGAAAGAATAGAAAAGAAATGCCTTGAATGGAGTCTTAACCAGGCGCGCACGACGCCTTGATAATTCTCTTCCGCCGTGCGACCGCGCGCCGAGTGACTCGTAAATCGTATTAGCATGACACCGCCAGCAAAAACTGTCTCGCTTCCATGCTCCCACCGCGCGTTTTCCACCTTTAAATGGATTAAACGGCCACTAAATCAGCCGTTGGCGAACGTAACGCGTTCGCGTTCGCGTCACGTGGGCAGAACAAGCGTAATTGCCTGGCTTTACGCAGCTTGCCACGGGTTGCTAACTGTGTAACGCGGTGTGCCGAACGCGAGGAACGAGCCGATTTCGATTTCATTTTCGTTTTCGTGTTCGTTGCTCGATCGTAAATAGGCGGGTTATACGTGGGAATCCGGTCGTTTTGTTCGCCCTCGAGTTTTGTCCACCTTTTTCACTAGTTCTACTGGTCAGCCAGTGGCCAGCGTGGTTAACCAGTTGACTGCGGGATTTCATTTTAACGAAACTAATTAAGATCGAGGGAATGACGTCGAATTCAGGACAAATGCAAAATCCTGTTATAAATTTCAGTTCAACTGATTCGCGGTACACGCACGTCAGTCCGAAACTTTATTTCTTATATACGGTTGACGTGTATGTATGGTAAATGAAAAATTACCATTTTTCGAAAACTCCAAATTTCAATAGGAAGTAGTAAGAATGTCATTTCTGATGGTCGGTTTCCTTTGTACTGCCAATGAAACTGTATGTTAACGTTTATATAAAAAAGAAGGTTTAATTATTCACTTTGGTAAAGTGGTAACAAAAGCCATATGCATTGAGTCCAGAATAATCCACTCAGTTTGTAAAAAGTAATACATTGTTCGGGGAATGTCCGATATACCAAAGAGAATAATCAAACTTTTTCTTTTCTGTAAAATACATGGCAGTTTTGTTAGTAATATTAAAGTAATATTAGTAATTTATATCATATTAAATTAAATTGTATTATTACAAAAATTAAATTAAATGGTACAGAAATAAAAATTAAATTAATTAGTATGAAAAATTAAAATTAAAAATTAAATAGCATGAAAATTAACAATATTCAAATTGTTAATATTAATATTTATATTGAAGTAAATGGTAATTTTTTTATACACGACGAGTATGCACGTCGAGAACTTTCCCAGGAGTCGGCCACGTTCTTGCTGAAAAATTAAAATAACAAAGCTGTCCCATTTCCCTCGATCCTTTGTCCAGTTATGCGCGGCATGCCTAGGCATCCAGGGGGATTTCACTGCTTGTTGTTTTGAATGCTGGCGCGCTGTCTGAGTGGGAAAGGAGCAGTCTACTGACACACAAGGATTCATACACCGGCGCCAAGTAATGTGATTACGAGGCTGCTTCTAATTATTTCCTCTCAGTATATATTCATAAAAAAGCTAATGATATTTTTAAATGTCAAATTTGTGTTTGTTTGAAAATTAATAAGTTATTAATATAAATTATACATTAATGTATTAACAGTATATACATATTAATATAATATAATACAATATTATATTATATATAATATAATTTATATTAATAACTTAATATAAATTTTATATTAATGTGTATATATATATATATATTATTTTATCTTAATGTAACGTTATATTAATATAAATATATTGTATTAATTATCTTATATTGATAATGATATTTATATCGAGATTGAAGCAAACATTTTCCTGATTTTTCAATTTTTAATGTTATCATTTCTAAGCTTATTTTTAATTTTAATATCGTTACTGAATATATACTTTAACGACGATATGAATGTAATACATTAATATATATACATTAATTGTTACAAGTAACAATATATATAACATACATTCATCAAATAATCAATAGTGACGTATTATACAAATATTAATGCAACTTCCAAGGCGTGATAAAAAAATGATTCATGCACTGTGACACGTAGTTTCAAGAACGAGCTTTTACATCAAACACCAAAAGTAGCAATTCTTCATCGAGTTCCACGTAATCTATAGAATTATAAATTCGATTCGAATTACAGAACTGTGGAATTAGGGAGTTTGGAATGAAAGAATTACAGAATCAGAGAACGAAGGCGCATCAAGTGCAAAAGCAATCCCTCAGAAGATCAAATCCCACGTTTCACGTGGTTCGATCGAATCGAGTTTTCGTGACGGTCTCTGCCTCTGCACCGTGGCTTTCAAAAATAGTCGGCGAACAAAGAGCGCGTTAAAATCGACCTGGCTACTATCACGTGGACAAGGTGTAGGTGCGCCCGTAAAAGTTCGCCGCGCGGTGAACGACGACGTTCACCGCGTTACGTGGTGAGTTCAAAGGGCCAACCTTTGGAGGGGAAATTGTCCGGGGAATTCTCGAATAAGACGATGGTGAACCGCGCGGCGATAACGTGTCGCCGCTGGTAAGGGAATTTCTGCGTCGTGAAATGCCGCGTTGTTGTTCCAGTGTCGGGCGCGAAGAAAAAGAAAGAAATTAAAAAAGGAGGAAAAATAGAAAGAAAGGTCGGCTCGGAGGTGTTTTCCAGCGCGTTTCACACGGAACTAACGGCGTCTGGCTGCTTTAACCGCGAAGCTGAAAGGCCGCGCGCGCTTTCGAAAGCAAGAGGACAAGAAACGCCCGTTAATTTGTTTCGAACGCCGCCACGCCGTTCGCTGCTTCTCTTTCCCGTTTCATCCCGTTTGGTCTCGTTTGTTGTTGCTCTTGCAACTTGAAACGTTTCTGGGCTCTCGTCGAGTCTGCAGAATCGCACGATCTGTAATTGGGCAGAACACAATTGGGAGAATTCTCTGGTGAATTCGTAAATTTCGAGATTGAGATGTTGAGCTGAAAGGTGAAGCTTGGGTGAGGGCTGTGTTTCTCATGCACACGGTCGCTGATTTTCTGTGTTAAAATGTTCTATTAAATGATTATTTGAAATTGCGAGTTTGAATTATCATCGAGCTCTTCGGCAAAAATCAATTTCTTTCTAAATTGATCTTCATTCGTTTTGTGTCGACAGAAATTCAGCGATTTGGAAAAAATTTTGACACACACACACACACACACACACACAGGTGCATATATGAAAATGTCCACGTGTGTGACTGTCTTGAACGTTAATAAATTAAAACGTGTACACGTATGTGCCAGTATCTCTGAGGAAGTTAATAATTTTTAACCAGTTCTTCCTCGTTAATCGTTTCGAATTAACATTGTTTGCAAAATCAAGTTGAGACCGCCAAAATATCCATGTCAAGTGGAACAAGTTGTTCGTGGCGGTGTCGTAACCATTTTCAAACGTTTTCTCGGGTGGTCTCGGGAAGTGAGGTCGCGCGTCGCGTTACCTCAGGGCGAATTTGCATCGCGGGGAGAATGGCACGCGTGGCGGGAAACGGCGTTTCTTATGGGGACATACGCGATCGGTGTCCCGTATACGGGAATCGCAGCTGCGCGATTTATCCGCGGGCACGTTCGCACGGACACGCAAACGGGCATTTCTTCGACGCGCGTGCGCGTTCCACTAAGGGAGCCGGGAAAACATCTTGCGAAAGGGAAATCTGCACGGGTCGATCGGTTTCGTAGAACGCCAGGTCCACGTGTTTCTCTTCTCCTCTTGAATAGCAATCACCCGCGGATAGTTAAATGTAAATTGAAAATTAAATTCAAAACGTCCCGAATAGACGCGATTATATTTTTTATAGTGTAATAAATAATATTTTTATAATATAATATAATATTCCTTATAATGTAATAAGATAATAATTAAACATTTTTTGACGAGGCTTAACGTTTCTACCGCGTGACGCAAAGTAGACAGACGGACGCCATTTTGGTATCTTCTGGTTTGGAGTTGTTGCTCCGTTGCACTTTTTACCGACGGAGTTTTGTAGGTTAGCACCATTTTGGTATCATACAGACTCAGTTCGTTCGCTGCAACGACGTGACTCAAAATTTCTAGCTTGCTGAGTTATTCGCGCGGAAAAAGACGAATTGTTGCTTCGTTGCACTTTTTATCGACAGAGTTTTGTAGATTAGCACTATTTTTGTATTTTATGAGACTCCAGCTCGTTCGCTGCAACGACGTAACTCAAAATTCCCAGCTTGCAGAGATATTCGCGTGGACAGAGACGAGTTGTTGCTTCGTTGCACTTTTTACCGACGGAGTTTTGTAGGTTAGGTACTAGGTTTGCGAAATATTGTCACGAAGAACTTGGTATTTCTCTTGAAAATACGTGAGTTTGCGTGAAAATTATTATAGATGAGAAGAAGAAAAAAATTATTACAGATAAGAATATCGTTTAATATTGTAAAATTATTTCCTCCAATCGGTTTTTGAGTTATCGTTGTAGCAAATGAGCGACGTGTTTTTATGCAATTATTTTATAATTAATACTAGAGTATTAACTCATATTGATACGTTATAATAGTAATTTCTGTTTACACAGAAACATGAGGTTAATATTAATTGTTATCATCCAAATTGTAATGAATATTTTAATAGTGTTAAAGCATATTGTTCCACGCGTGTTCCCTGTATTTTTACATCCCTAAATTTCACATGAATGCAGAAATAAAGAGTTTCACTGGTTAAGAAAAGAAATCATTGGTTTATCAACAATTTTGTGCTTCAAGTAGCAAAATATGAAAAGATAAAGCAAGCTTTCTAAAATTCTTATATCTCGCCACCTCTGTTACGTTAATAATATTTCCACAGCTGAAAATTTTTATAGAAGAAAAGGAAGTTTTGTACTTCGAAGAGGAGGAGAGTGCGAAAAAATTGAGTCTTTTCTCGAAACAAAATGTACTGAAACTGGAGAAAAGGTGATTGAAGAAATCATCGGCGGCTGCTCGTTGCCGGACGAAACAAGAGCAAAAACCTTTAACAGTATTAACGATCGCGTAAACAAGGGGGCTTACGTAAGTCGATAATCACGCAGAATGTGTATCGGCTACCACGGTGGAATTTTATTCTCCACGGCAGGATCGATAATTGGCTATAATTTAACGCTAACGACTTTATTGATTCGTTAATGAGTTGAACTGAGAGCGGGAACGATCGCAAAAAGATCAGCCTGCCTCGTTGAGTGAACCATTTGAGTATCAATGATTTACGGTCGCGTTTCTGAATTTTAATAGTCGACGATTCAGGCTTGATCGTCGAGTCCTGTTTCGATGGATTAATCCTGTTTGTCGATGGATTAATGACGCATTAAAGATTCATAAACGTGTCGTGTTATCACTTGCGCGTCCTTCCGCGAAGGCATGAAAAAAAAAAATCACATGAGAATAACAGGTATGGCTGTTACAAAACATTTAATGAAAACATTTAAGAAAACTCGTATTCAACTGAGAAAGAGAAAAATAAAATAATGTGAAAGAATGTGAATGGAAGAATGGATAATGATGAGAAAACGGCGTTGAAAAGCAAGAACCTGAAGTATGCCAAAGAAGAATTGCATTAAAGTTTCATAAACGTGACGATTACATTGATTAGAAGCATTGAAAGATTCGTGTGTGACTAAGAATGATAAAGAATCGTTGAACGTGAATGGAAGAATGATGAATAACGATAAGGAAACATTGAGCAAATATTTTTCAACTGAAAAGTTGAACAAATAAAAATGGGTTGACGAAAAGTATGTTTCGATTTCCACGATGTAATTAAAATTTTTTAAAACAGTATTATCTATTATCTCATTCTACTCTTTTTTTTTTTGATCTCCTTTATTTGCATTTTCTAATAATATTACGTTTTTCATCTCACTGTACCCTCTACCAAAAAATCTACCCTATCGATTCGAGAAAGGCTGACAAAGCTTGTCTAATCAGAACAGAGTAAAACACGTCGATTCAATTCACGGTGAATCATTGGAACAACCCAAGCTGGAGTTCTAGAATCGCATGAAACAACACTGTTGGACTTTTAGACACTTAACCGAAAGATTATGTACACGCTCTGTGAGAAGTGGATAGTCACATTAGAGCAAACTGGAGTTGAAGGCGAGTAAAGAGTGTTTTTCAGTTTGTCTTTCGTAAAGTTGTTTCGAAAATTGTATTAAAGATACGTACTTTGTCCTCGTCATCCATAGTTATCTTCTGTTAACCTAGAAAAAAAAAAAAAGAACAAGAAATCGTATTTTCTAGCTACGTAGCTTATCTGAAAAAGGAAATTCCACTTATTTGAGACAAGCTTGAGTAATTATTGCTCAATAATCTCTCGACAGTTGTTTCCACGTATTTGTGTCTCTATTATTAAACCTAATCTTGGAGACACTCGATCTTTATCAACAGATCGTAAGTCAGGACCTAATCTATTTGTATTGCAGTGGTAAATAAGCAAAGTTGAAGCTGGTTCACTCCTCGTGGGAGAAACTTTCGAGAATCAGACAGTATTAAAATTCTGCTCTTAAATATGTTCAAAGTTTCGATACGCAACATAGATACTAACATACTGCGACATAGTGTCAAAAGCAAAAAAAGTTTTATATTTTTTAAAATTATATATTTTGTATTTTTCAAATTTTATATTTACATATTTTATTATATTTATATTATATTTATATATTTTTTATTACATTACATATTTACATATTTTATCATATTTTATTTATATTATATTTATATATTTTTTATTACATTACATATTTAAATATTTTATTATATTTTATTTATATTATATATTATATTATATTATATTTATATTATGTATATTATATATTTATATTATATTATATTTATATATTTTTTATTGTATTACATATTTACATATTTCATTATATTTTATTTATATTATATTTATTTATATTATATTTATATATTTATATATTTTTATTACATTACATATTTCATTAACATTTCATACATCTTTTCTTAATTTTATTGATTCCATTTCATTTTCTTTTTTAGTTGCCTTGAAATATTCTAAAATGTCCCAAATATATATAATTCTTTTGCCTAAATTTTGCAATAAATAGCAGAACCGAATGTCCTTTCTTTTTGCGCGATAAGTATATACTAATCGACATTGAGCAAAAAAAAAAACTCCACCTTCTCGCGACAAGTATATATACTTCACGCAAACGCTCAAGGGGTTCGTCGAAGTTGGGCTTTTCACCTCCTGTCTAGACCTAGTTCGTTTCTCCTCTTCTCTGCCACGAGAGACTATGGTCGCGTCCATGGCGATTCCCATGGCTGATAACGAGAGCGGGTTGAGCCCGCAGCGAGCTTGCACGGGGGGTGGTCGCCAGGCCGCCGCGGCGGAGCGTTTGCCTCGCAAGCGCCGAATGTTCGTATTGATCGCTTTTAGCCCATTTCGTATCAAGTTCAAGTCCGCAGTGTCCTCAAGTTTTCTGCGAAGGACGAGAAGGGAAGTTCCTTTCTCCTCCGAGGATATCGACTGCACGGTGCGCGGCCAGGACGAGAGGAAAGAGGAGGCACACCATCCCCCTCCTCGATCCTCTTACCTGCGTCTTGGCGAAGAAATAACGATCCCTACGTTCCGGTTAGAGCGATTCGACGTCCGGTCGTGGCAATTTCGGGTTAAGTGGGGAAACGATTATCGGGGATTTCAGATCGGCCGATGTACGTCGGTGTCGACGGCGTTGGAATTAAAAAGGGAAGTTCGTGACCTGTCGGGGGATGAATTTAATTTCTCTTGGGGAGGAAGCTCTCGAGGTTCGGGGATTTGTTGTTAGTTTTTTTTTTTTAAATATACAATCGTTCACGTGTCGCATCTGAATGTGCTTAATTATGTTTTTTCCTCTGGAGAGATGAGATCTCTTCTAATGAAATAGATAATTACTTTTTTTTTTTATGAAGAATATAAAGGGTGAGTTATCTTTTGTGAAGTTTCGCAATCTCGTTAAACTATTTTTTGTTATTTACATTATCGTATATTGCATCAGTGAAAAAGATAATGCTCTCGAGAGGTGATTTTATTTTTTTTTTCGGAGGGAATGTTTCTTTTTAACCACTTCTTTTTTTCGCTCTTTGTGAAAAATGCAATCGTTGCGAGTTGTTTTGTAAAGAGTAAATGGCACCACTTTCAGCAAGGCGAAACGACGTTTTGTAATCTCTGTTAATTATTTCGTTATCACTTGTTAATCATCTCTGTAAAACAAAATCTTTGTAAGAGTATCTTTCACACTTAAAAGATAAAGCTGTTTCGTGGTAATTATTACAAATAGCAAGCAGAAAGAAACTATTACGGCACATTCTTCCTAAGAATATTTCTTACAGGGAAAGAATATTTTTATTACTTCAACATTTTAATATTTTTATTATTTTAACAACATTTCATCATTACATTTATAGATAGACAATTGTTTTCTTTTCTTTTCCATCTTTCTTTTTTTAAATGAAAAATACGAAAGAACACTCTCATCTTCTGAAACCTTAATTTCACAATTGTTATACTTTTCAATATTTCCGCGGCATCCAGCGCACGGAGCCCTTATTATTCCAAAAATAGAGTCGGTTTGCCCCGGTTTCTGGCGACTAACGAGACTCCGGCCGGTCATTATCTATTCACGTATTCGTTAGCGATAAAAGGTTGACCGATTTCGAAATCCGCCTTTATCATTGCAAACGTTTCGCATTATCGTTTGAGAAAATATTTTCTCAGGTTCTTCGCGCGTACGATTTTCTACGGATATTTGGCCTGCGCTTCATTTCCGGTGATAAGCGAAAGAGAGAGTGTGTGTGTGCGCGCGTGTGTGTATGTGACGAACGTACCTGCGATCTCTCTCCGTTCTCGTATATCTTCTCTTCCTCTTTTTTTTTCTTCTTTTTTTTAATACGCCTCCGTAAATATTTGCCATCGTCAAATGCTGAAAATATTTTCACCATTTCACGTGTGGATTGACACTCGGACCACGTGGATTGAAACGCATCGATCGAACGAAATGAAATGGAGCAAAGAGAGTAGCGATTCCAGAGTGAAACAATCGATTGCAGAATTTATTTGATCGCAGTCGACATGTTTGACAGGAGTATCTAGCATTTGGTATGACGGAATTTCCCTTTATGTATTACTGTTTGAATTTAAAAGGAATTATTACTCTTTCAAATTTAGAAGAAAAAAAAAAATATGATTTTCAGTCTCGACGCTCAAAAGTACGAAGTCAGTGTCGAGTACCAAAGAAACAGGAAGCGAGTTTAATTAAATTTTAAATGTCAATTAATATTTAAACTCAGTGGATTACTTAACGCAGTGAAACAAGACTTGAACAAACTTAAAATTATTATTCTAAAATTATACTAATTATCTAGCATTACTACGAAATTATTATTCCAACTCATAAATCTGCCTGATCGAAGTTGAATTCTTACGTAAATTGTATTTACGCGAATTGTATTTACGAAATGATCGATTGACAAGAATCCTTCGAAATGCATACGTTCAAGTGTCTTCTAATACGTACATATGTATGTGCGTGACTTACGAAACGTCATTTGCAAAAATGACTGGCGAAGAATGACTGGCGCGACGTTTACATTGCGACGAGATAAAACAGCGATTCGAAAGCGTTTATCGGACAGGAAATGACGAGTACGCGTTCGCGTAACCGATTCGTAACACAACTTTACCAATGTGTACAACTACTTCATTTGCTCGTCAAACAGACGACGATATCCCCCTCCAAATAAAGGGTGGTCATCTGAAAGACTGAATGATGTAAAACAAAAGCAACATTTACAAAACACGTGTTTCTTTTAAATTTTTTATTATTTTATTTGGAAATACAATTAATGGATTATTTTCAGTAGACTGAATGATGTAAAACAAAAATAACTTTTACAAAAACGTATGTTTTAAAAATTTGTATTACTTTATTATCTTGTATGTTTTTTTAAATTTTTATTATTTTATTATCTTATGTGTTTCTTAAATTTTTATTATTTTATTAACTTGTATGTTTTTAAAATTTTTATTATTTTATTATCTTCTGTGTTTTTTAAATTTTTATTATTTTATTATTAATTTTTTATTATTTCATTTGGAAATACAATTAATGGATTTTTTTCAGTAGACTGAATGATGTAAAACAAAAATAACTTTTACAAAAACGTATGTTTTAAAAATTTGTATTACTTTATTATCTTGTATGTTTTTTTAAATTTTTATTACTTCATTATCTTCTGTGTTTTTTAAACTTTTATTATTTTATTATTAATTTTTTATTATTTCATTTGGAAATACAATTAATGGATTTTTTTCAGTAGACTGAATGATGTAAAACAAAAATAACTTTTACAAAAACGTATCTTTTAAAAATTTGTATTACTTTATTATCTTGTATGTTTTTTTAAATTTTTATTACTTCATTATCTTATGTGTTTTTAAAATTTTTATTATTTTATTATTAATTTTTTATTATTTCATTTGGAAATACAATTAATGGATTTTTTTCAGTAGACTGAATGATGTAAAACAAAAATAACTTTTACAAACACATGTTTTTAAAATTTTTATTATTTTATTATCTTGTATGTTTTTTAAAATTTTTATTATTTTATTATTAATTTTTTGTTATTTCATTTGGAAAACTACAATTAATGGATTTTTTCAGTACACTGAATGATATAAAACAAAAATAACTTTTACAAAAACGTATGTTTTTAATTTTTTATTATTTCATTTAGAAATACAATTAATGAATTCCTTCAGTAGACTGAATGATATAGAACGAAAATAACTTTAACAATGTTTTATTAATGCTTTATTATTTCATAAATTTGGAAATACCATTAATGGATTTTTTTCATTATTACGTCGTGAAAAATAACATCTCTCAAATGTCTCCACCATTTTGAAAATGAACGAGTTGTAACTTTTTCATAGCCCTTCAGCTTTTCAGTGGCCACCCTGTATAATGAAACGAGACAGAGGAGCCAGCTGGTCTTCCGAGTAGCGGTGTCGTCAACAGTGACACAGTGCCAAATGTTTCTGAAAACTTGTGTGATTCATTTAGATTCTCAGTCACTATCTACAATTGGTGACTAAAGTTTAGCGATCATGCTTATACAGGGTGGATCACACCGCATCTTGCCATCTAGATTTACGTCATTATTGTTACGCGTGGCGAAAAACGTTTCAGATGAAGTTGAATGGTTTCGAGTGGTGAACGTTTTGATGATGTTGGTTTTCTTGCAGAGTGGACGTGTAGAGGACACATGAAGGTCATTAACGTTTTTTTTTAAATACTTTTTATTGCACCTCGATATTCTTTACAAAAAAGTATCAGCCTATCTATGTTAAAAAATCATCAGTTCAGGAGATATTTCAATTTCAATTTTCTGAAGTCTATGCAAAGAAAGACAAAAACAGTACAAATATAAGAATACTATCCTTCGTCTTCCATGTCTCTCGTACGACAATTTTACAAAATTAAAATATCTTCTAAACTAATGATTTTTTAACACAACTAGGTTAATACTTTTTCGTAAAGAATATCAACTGATGCAAACACGTCCAAACTAGCATCATCAAAATGTACCCCTCTCGAGACCATTCAACTCCATCTGAAACATTTTTCGCTACGCGTAATAGTAATGACGTAAATCTAGATGGAAACCTAACCCAAACCTAACCCACCCTGTATATTCGATTGTCCTGAATTTATGAATCTTATTTGTCGCTTAGTCGTCGAGATAAAAAGAGAGAGAGAGAGAGAGAGAGAGAGAGAGAGAGAGAGAGAGAGAGAGAGAACAAGCACATGTATATTATATCTTCACGTAAGATCCTCACGTGTGCGTCGTTCGTTCCAAGTAAGTCATTTGTAACGTCACGTTATCGAAGAGATATACGCAATTAAGATGTCGAGCGGGTATCGATTTCAGTTCTACGATCGTTCTCAAGTCTAGGAACACTTGGGGTGAAGTTGATTCGATTAACCGTAGCTTCATCGAATGTTTGTTTGCGCGTAGAGGAAACTGGTCTTGTAGCTTTCAGCTTGTTGATCGCCGGCTCGAAGATTGCGCGTAGCACACACGTAGAGAAATTATACATTTTGTTCTAATGATTAGCTGTTTACAGTAAACATAACTGCGACGTGATTATAGATTTATGCATATAGAATATCGTTTAATATTGTAAAATTATTTCCTCCAATCGGTTTTTGAGTTATCGTTGAGCGACGTGTTTTTATGCAATTATTTTATAATTAATACTAGAGTATTAACTCATATTGATACGTTATAATAGTAATTTCTGTTTACACAGAAACAATTGTTATCATCCAAATTGTAATGAATATTTTAATAGTATTAAAGCATATTGTTCCACGCGTGTTCCCTGTATTTTTACATCCCTAAATTTCACATGAATGCAGAAATAAAGAGTTTCACTGGTTAAGAAAAGAAATCATTGGTTTATCAACAATTTTGTGCTTCAAGTAGCAAAATATGAAAAGACAAAGCAAGCTTTCTAAAATTCTTATATCTCGCCACCTCTGTTACGTTAATAATATTTCCACAGCTGAAAATTTTTATAGAAGAAAAGGAAGTTTTATACTTTGAAGAGGAGGAGAGTGCAAAAAAATATGCATATATATATATATATAAATTACGATAGGACATTCTGCTCTGATTGTTTATTATGTTTACAAAGTGGAGAAAATTTTTGATTGCACTCGCTGCTAAAATTGTCACGAAAGTATCGTGTTGCGATGAGATATTCTGCTCTTGCGTTTACAAACTGGATATAGTTTATAAATATCTTGTCACAATTTATTATAATAACCTAATAATATAATATGTGGCACAGTTTTATTATAATACATTATTTCATTGTGATAAATTAAATTTATTATAAACTAGTACCTTTATAATTATTGTGATTATAATTTTATAAATTAACTGTAATTTTGTATAATAAATACATACGTACATACGTATATATATTTATTGTAGTTTTATATATTTAGTATATTATAATAATAAAACTAGCAGTTTTACTGTAATAAATTATTTTATTACATATTCATTATAACAAATTAAATTTATTACAAACCAATAACTTTATTATAATTTTATACAATAAATGTATAAATATATAATATATAATACATACATTATGTATTACATATAATTCCATTGCAATAAATTAAATTTATTATAAACTAGTAGCTTTATCATAATAATAAACCTAATAGTTTTGCTATAATAAATTATTTTATTACATAAATTTCATTATAAAAAATTTTTTATAATGAAATTTATGACAAACTAATGACTTTATTATAATTCATTATAATTTTACGTTATATATTATATATTATAATAGAATTATTATAGTTTTATCATAACAAACCAGGATTCGTCTTCCATTTCCAATTCCAATAAAGATTGTGACACACGATCGATACTCTGCCCGTCTCCACAAGTCGAAACTCTCAATATGAAACCCGAGCAAATTAACAAATCCAACACGCTATTATTTGAGAAATGTTAACGATCCACGCTACTGAAGAGCGACAAAAACAAAAGAAAGATAAACGATCGAACTGCAGAGGATGCACTCTGTGGTCCGTTGCAACCAATCTTCGCGAATCCAGATATCCAACTAAGATACGAAACGCGTCCGAAACACGGTTTCCAAAGCGTGTTAAACAACGACAGGCCATTAAAGTGCAAGAAAAGCAGCCGCGTGACTCGAGCGCGTCGTCTCCTCCGCGTGGCCGGTTGAAAGTCGCCGATAAACACACTCGGAGGATTAGCCAAGAGTCAGACCGCAGCCAGACCTTGCACGGCTCGGTAGCCTTCTCTCGACGCGCTATCTCGGGCTAATTGCACGTAATAACTAACGCTGGTGCCTGGACTCCGAGACTCCAACGCTATTTATGGCAGTTTCTCGCGGACAGGCTCGCGGGATCAAAGGGAACGACGTGTTGTTTGCTTGTCTGTCTCTTCACTCTAAGAAAGACTAGAACCACTAAACGATTTAACCTCTTGCGCTGGAATGACGTGCCACGCACGTTGAGAATTCTTTGTCCCAAATTGCAACATTTTCCCCGTTTAAGTGTATTTAAATGTAACCCGGGCAAAACAAATAATAAATTTATTACTTTTCAATAATTTCTATCCAGCGACATCGTACCGACGAATTCAGAAGAAAAAGAAAGCGACGAGCTATTATATATGGTTTGGTCACTCGTTATGGTCCGCAAATCAGATGTCAGCGCAAGGAGTTAACCTCTTGCGCTGGAATTTGTCCCAAAATTGCAATATTTCCTCAGTTTTAAGTATATTTAAGTATAACCCAGGCAAAACAAATAACAAATTTATTACTTTTTAATAATTTCTATCCAGTGACATCGTACCGACGAATTCAGAAGAAAAAGAAAGCGACGAATTATTGTATACGGTTCGGTCTCTCGTTATGGTCCGCAAATCAGTTGCCAGCGCAAGGAGTTAACCTCTTGCGCTGGAATTTGTCTCAAAATTGCAATATTTCGTCAGTTTTAAGTATATTTAAGTATAACCCGGGCAAAACAAATAACAAATTTATTACTTTTTAATAATTTCTATCCAGTGACATCGTACCGACGAATTCAGAAGAAAAAGAAAGCGACGAATTATTGTATACGGTTCGGTCTCTCGTTATGGTCCGCAAATCAGTTGCCAGCGCAAGGAGTTAACCTCTTGCGCTGGAATTTGTCTCAAAATTGCAATATTTCGTCAGTTTTAAGTATATTTAAGTATAACCCGGGCAAAACAAATAACAAATTTATTACTTTTTAATAATTTCTATCCAGTGACATCGTACCGACGAATTCAGAAGAAAAAGAAAGCGACGAGCTATTATATATGGTTTGGTCACTCGTTATGGTCCGCAAATCAGATGTCAGCGCAAGAAGTTAACCTCTTGCGCTGGAATTTGTCCCAAAATTGCAATATTTGCTCAGTTTTAAGTATATTTAAGTATAACCCAGGCAAAACAAATAACAAATTTATTACTTTTTAATAATTTCTATCCAGCGACATCGTACCGACGAATTCAAAAGAAAAAGAAAGCGACGAATTATTGTATACGGTTCGGTCTCTCGTTATGGTCCGCAAATCAGTTGCCAGCGCAAGAAGTTAACCTCTTGCGCTGGAATTTGTCCCAAAATTGCAATATTTCCTCAGTTTTAAGTACATTTAACTATAACCCAGGCGAAACAAATGATAAATTTATTACTTCTCAGTAATTTCTGTCAGGTGATATCGTATCGACGAGTTCCAAAAGAAAAAGAAGGTGACGAATTATTGTGTACGATTCGGCCACAATAATTGCCCAGCGCAAAGGGGTTAGCAACGATTTTTCGAAATTCCTTGTTGGGCACTGCAAAATAGCATATTGTATTTTATATGTACATGTAATATTATGCGGGAACAGTAAATGTTGAAACTGTTGTAATTTTATTGCAACTTGTTTAATTTAAATAGAAGAGATACGAAAGATACAGTAATGAATTTGATCTCGTTTCGAAATTCGTGTCTCAAAAATGTATTCGTTCACTGATTCTAAAAGTCAATCTTCACAATATATTACAAAGTGAAGACACTTGTTGCCAGCGCAAGGGGTTAAGCGTAAAAATTTCTGTCAGAGACATAATTATTTTATATATATTTTATTTATTTATATATATTATATATATATATATAAAATAACATATATATACTAAAGAAACCTAAAAGAAAGATTAGAAGAGAAGAGAGGAAAGTGGAAACGAGAAAGGGAGACGGAGAGATCAATGGAAATCGCGAGAGAGGGAAGAGAGAAGGAGATTTTCTTGGATTTTCTCGTCTCTCGATGGTCGCCTTGCCTCGGAGTAATTAAAGGCCGGCAAATGACGAGAGCGCTCGCCGCCTTGTGCACGGGTTAGTGCGAACGACCTAGATTCACCTGCATATTGCGAATACTCGACGATTCAACCGGGTTTTTTTCAGACTTGCGTGAGAATTGCTTTTTTCTTCCACGATCGTTGCTTGCTCGGCGCAATCTGCGGTTTCCTCGCTGATACGTACCTGGAACTCGAATCAAAATCGGAATTTTTGAGGAGAATTTTCTCCAAGGACGTTGTTGAAGGAACGTTCGAATTCGATATCTGTGTTGTCGCATTTATGCTGAATTGGTGATCGATTGTTTCGTCGAGGTTTGTCCAATTAAACTGCGGAATTCTTGGACATTTTGAACATTTGTTGGAGACGTTTTAAAGTGCAGAGTTTTTAATGTTTGGTACATAAAGAATGTTTTTATCGAGCTTCTGCTTCTTTTTTCTTTTTACTACATTTTCGAAAAATCCACGATTTTTCATTGTGTAGCGATGATGAAAGATTGTAAAGAGAAGCGATAATTTCATCAGTGAGGACTTTTGGAATTTTTAGAAAATGAATAAGATAAATAAGATACATAATAAAAAGGTAAATAAGGTATAATTATATCATTCATATATATTATAGTATTATAATTAATCAATAAATAAGATGAATAATAAACTTTTCAAATCTTCAGGAAATAAACGAGGATTAATTTGTAATAATTGCAGCAATTGACTAAAAGACAAATTCAGTTTTTTTTTTAATCTGTATATTTGTCCTATCGTTAGAGTTATAACAATATACAGATTAATTCTTAATATATATTGCTCTGATTATTACAGACTAATTCTTAATATATTGTTAGAATTCTCAACATATATATTGTTATTGTCAGATTAATTCTTGATTCATGTATCAGAGTCTACTTTTCTCAGAAAGTTCGTTTCTCGTCGTTAAAAGCGATGGGACACCGACTGATAATCACAGAGACAGTCAAGAAAAATACCAAAATTAATTCGTCAGGCTTAATTTAAACTCCAACCCCTGCAAAATTTTATCGCCGTCGCCCCAGAACCCCCGTTCTTCATCTTCCCTCGGCGAACACTCGAGAGTCGAGGAAAAAAAATCGCGACAGGGAAAACCGGGTAACCCGCTGATGTGTCCCCATGGCCCCTCGAGCCTTCGCCGAGGGTCCTGAAGCGGAATTCACGCGGTTACCACTTTTCGCGCACCACGTTTCGATCCGTGACATCTAGGTTATTCCAATAAAGCGCACTCGAGGAGCTTCTAAACGGCTTGAACCGCGCGGCGACGAGGGTGCGCTGACCAGAAATCAGATTTCACAGTCGTGGACCGTGATCGTTCACCGGAAAACTGCAGCCGGCTGCACTGAGAGATCGATCGATCTTCAATTTACCGCGAGACAATTTCCAGTGGCACGTTTCTGGCGTGTTTCGAACGACGTGACGTTTTGGAAACTTGGAATTCTGGTGTCTTCGGCGAAGGCGGCAGTAATCGTCTGTTTCATATACTTCTTCTTTCCTCTTTTGATACTTTCTCTGTAGAAAGAATTTTTTTTGGGGGAGGGGGGGGAGTATTTTTCTATAAATATTCTGTGATTTTGTCTGTTTGACAACTTGTTTCTTCCTTCTCTCTTTTGATGTTTCTCTGTAAAGAGACATTTTCTTTTGTAAAATGTATTTTTCTATAGATTTTCTGCTTGATTTATTTTTTTTTTTCCTTTTTTGATATTTTTCTATATATTTTCTGTGATGTCTGTTTGGTTTATTTCTTCTTTTCTCGTTTGGTATTTTCTCTGTAAAGAGCCAGTTTCTTCTGTAAAATGTGTTTTTCTGTAGATTTTCTGCTCGATTTATTTTTTTTTCCTTTTTTGATATTTTTCTATAAATTTTCTGTGATGTTGTCTGTTTGATTTATTTCTTCTTTTCTCGTTTGGTATTTTCTCTGTAAAGAGACATTTTCTTCTGTAAAATGTATTTTTCTATAGATTTTCTGCTCGATTTATTTTTTTTTTTCCTTTTTTGATATTTTTCTATAAATTTTCTGTGATGTCTGTTTGGTTTATTTCTTCTTTTCTCGTTTGGTATTTTCTCTGTAAAGAAACATTTTCTTCTGTAAAATGTATTTTTCTATAGATTTATTTCTTTTTTTCTTTTTTGATATTTTTCTGTAAAGAGAATTTCTTCTGTAAAAGGTATTTTTCCATAAATTTTCTGTGATTTAGTCTGTTTGGTTTATTTCTCCTTTTGGTATTTTCATATAAGGAGAATTTCTTCTGTAAAAGGTATTTTTCTATAAATTTTTTACGATTTTGTTTATTTGTTCCTTCTTTTTTCTTTCGGTATTGTTCTATAAATTTTCTGTGATTTTGTCTGCTTGATTTATTTTTTCTTTTCTCTTTTGGTATTTTCCTGTAAAGAGAATTTCTTCTGTAATGAGTATTTTTCTATAGATTTTCCTGCGATTTCGTCCGGTTTCGTTTATTTCTTCTTTTGGTTCATTTATTTTTCTATAAAGAGGAGTTTTCTACAGTATAAAGTATCCAAGTGCTTTTGTCCATTAAAGTTCCACTTTTATAAATTATATAGTTTCAAAAAATATGAATTTTCACGGAAGAGTTCTATGCAGAGTTCTATTGATTGCTTAGAAAAGAAAATAGATCGTTGGAGATTGAAGAGACTGTCGAAGATAGAAAGGAAAGCAATTTGTTTGAAGATTGTAAACGCGTCGGGATCAAATTGAGAATGTACAACGTGACACGTGCGTTTGGGAATTTCGTCTCTCGACCTAAAGGTTCATCGTTATTCGAGGCGACCTCCCGAGAAATGTTTATTCGATTGTTTCGAGACGGCTATTTTTTTCGAAGACGAGACTCGAGACTGCCTTTTAACACGCTTTCGATTCGAATCACGAATCGGACACGATGAAAAAAAAAAAGGAGCAACGATGAGAGATAAAGCGAATGACAGTTTTCAATAAAGAGCGCGACAAGTTCGCATCGTTGAAATTCATCTTTTCCATTAAGCTTCTAGCCTCGTGCGCGATTTACACATACAGTGTTTCGATTTCTGAAAAATCCATCAAATGGTAATTTAACTGTTGTCAAATATTTTAGCATTTTCTTTCCGTGTTGTTAAATGGTCGCACTCGAAAGTATTTGAACAATCGTAGAAATTTTCTTTATGTTATGTTCCGTGAATGTATCGTACGTGTTGATATTTTACATACTCGATATGTGGACATTTGTTGAATTTGTGAATATTTTATCACTATTGAATATGTATGAATGTTTTGGTACTTCGTTGATTACGAACGTCATATTATGAACTACTTTTGATGAATTTTCGATTTTCATTACGTAAGTACGTCGTTAATATTCAGTTCTCGGGGACATGACTTACTTCCTCGAGTTCATTCATCCCGAGAAAATGTATAATTTATGTGAACCTCTCAGAAGCCAAACTGATCAGTTTCACTTTTTATTAATGTCTTATTTCCATTACGTAAGTGGAGTATCGATATTCAATTCTTGAAGAAAACAAAAAAAAAAATAAAAATAAAAATAAAATGACAAGTTGTGATAATTGTAAATTCTGAGATTTAAAAAAGAAATATTCTCAGAAATAATCGTTTTTCTAAATCTTTCAATTTATGAACATAATCGACATAATTTTTCAACTTCTTATCTCAGATGAGAGAAACCGGATTAATAAACCAAACTGTACCTAAATCAACTGTACCTTTTATTAACTTCTCATTTCCATTAGACAAATCCACTATTGATATTCAATTCTAAAAAAAAAAAGAAATGATAAGTTTATCCATCTTGGAAGACGACACAAAAATGATTCTAAATTCTAAGATGAAAAGAGATCAGGAAATATCGTCATCACTTTTTTAAATCTTAAATTCGCGAACGTCAACTTCTCACATTAAAAATCGCCTCAGAGACAAACTGAATGAAAAACCCAACAATTAAAATTTAAAAGATTAAAAAATTAAATGCACTTTTTCATCTGTCCATTCCCCGTTGGACGATATTCAATTTCAATTGAGAAACTGACAAGTTCATAGATCCAAGGAGTAATCCAAGGAGGAGTAAATTCTGAGACAAAAGTAGAGAAACCAAGAGACATTGTCATCACTGTTCTAAGCTCTAAAATTCGCGAGCTTGATCAACTTTATATAGCTGTGTAGCTTAAACTAACAATAAAATCACTTACAAACTGCATGAAAAGGAACCAATGGATCAACAACAACAAACAGTTGAATCACAATGGGGGAAACATTCCACCACAACGGCCAATTCCTCGACAACGACGAAACTGTTGTGTTGAAATGTTGCAACGAATGTTGTCTGAACGAATGTCAGGGGGTGTTCGCGGGCGTCTGGTGCGTGTCTGGACGTCGCGATAAATTTGTGAAACCGGACAAATTGCACGGCGTGAAAGTGGGAGACGAGGCGGAAATAAGACAGGCTAGGAGATGAGCCAGGGCGTAGAGAGAAAGCGAGGAACAGCTGGAGGTCGGAGCTCGCGGGACGTTGCGCCGCGACGTATTGATTGCAGAGACGCCGGCGCCGCGACGCTGCCCTCCGCCATAAAAGCCCTGCGCGCCGCGGGGCGTCGTGTTTGCGTGAATTCACCTGTCCTCCGAGTACCCAAAAGCCAGGAAACCAGCGATATTCCAACGACCGACTTCTCCCCCCCCCCCTCTCTCTCTCTCACGCTTCTCTTTCTCCTTTTCACAAACTTTTCAGAAACTCTGAAACTCCTTTCTGGAACGAAATGACAGAAAATTAGAAATTTTCTTTCTTCTACCTTTGAGTAGGATCCATTATTGCAACTGCTGTGAAAGTATATTAAAAATTTCTCCCTTTCTTCTCTTTTGCCATACTCGGTTCACTTTTGTACTTTAGATACAAAATGGAAAATATTTGTGTATCAAAGTTTTTAGTGATAATGTCAATCTAACAGCTACAGTACTAACAGTACTTTTCAATCGTATATTTTCAAACGCTAGTATACACATGGAAAAATATTTTAAATAGTTCTCAGTAATGATATCAATCTAACTAACAGCAATTTTCTATTATCTTTATGATAATATATTTAGGTTCTACTTTTCAACCGTATATTTTCAAGCACTAGTATACACGTGCAAAAATATTTTAAATAGCTCTCAGTAATAATATCAATCTAACTAATATCAGTTTTCTATTATCTTTATGATAATATATTTAGGTTCTACTTTTCAAGTACTAGTATACACATGGAAAAATATTTGAGGTCTCAGTAATAATATCAATCTAACTAATATCAGTTTTCTATTATCTTTGTGATAATATATTTAGGTTCTACTTCTCAAGCACTAGTATACAGATGGAAAAATATTTGAAGTAGGTCTCAGTAATAATATCAATCTAACTAACATCAGTTTTCTATTATCTTTGTGATAATATATTTAGGTTCTACTTCTCAAGCACTAGTATACACATGGAAAAATATTTGAAGTAGGTCTCAGTAATAGTATCAATTTAAAATATCAATCTAACTAATATCAGTTTTTTCCTATTATCTTTATGATAATATATTTAGGTTCTACTTTTCAAGCACTAGTATACACATGGAAAAATATTTGAAGTAGGTCTCAGTAATAGTATCAATTTAACTAATATCAGTTTTTTCCTATTATCTTTATGATAATATATTTAGGTTCTACTTTTCAAGCACTAGTATACACATGGAAAAATATTTGAAGTATTTTTCAAATAGTAACTAGCATGTGAATCAATTTTCTTTAATTGAATCTTTATCTAGAAAATTTCTAGATAAAGATTCGCAAGACATTATCACATCAACAAAATAAAGTATAAGAGATATGAATAAAATAAAGTATAAAGATCTACGAGAAAATTTCTAAGAGAATCGTAGAGCGACGTCAGATCTATCAGAAGACGTGATATATTGAAAATTGCATGAAGATTTCGCAGTCTGGAGGATGAAATGTTTCAACTACTTCTAGGGCCAGAGACCGACCGTATTCCTTAAATTTTTAAGCGAGTTCCCGTCTGGAATCTCGTATAAGGAATCTCACTTCGAAACTTTATTTACGATTTCTCCCCCAGCAGACGCGTGGGTGGAGAATTCGGAGAAGCTTGGCGAAAGAAATTTCGCTCCAGCACGCACGTCTTACACGATTCTTCAGAAGTCTTTCAAACGAAGCGTGTACTCGTAAAATTTCAATAGACAATAACTCGAACGATAAACGAGAGATTCGAAAGGGAACAGAAGAGCAAACGATCTTTATGGATTTACCACGAGAAAAAAGAAAAAAAAAAAAGAAAGAAAGAAGAAATAGAAAATTTCCAAGAGCGATAAAAAGATGACTTAAAGTACAAAGTTAAATTTAAAGACCATCGGAACACTTGTGTTTTCATCGACTGAGAATATTAAAATATATGTCGAGTATTAAAACAGTAACAAAAGTACAGAAGATATCCAGAAATTCGTCAAAATTGTCAAATTTTGTTACTTTACACAGTTTAGAAAATAAATAAATTAGGAAAATTAATAAATCTGGAAAATTAATAAATCTGAAAAATAAATAAATTAGGAAAATTCATAAATTTGGAAAATAAATAAATTAAGAAAATTCATAAATTTGGAAAATAAATAAATTAGGAAAATTAACAAATTTGAAGAATAAATAAATTAGATCACCAATAATTTATTTACTGCTCTTTTACGAATATTCTCTAAACTAATTTTCACGAAAAATTTTTCATAATAGCTGATCGATTTGAAAGAAATGAGAGGAAAGTAAAAATAGTGTATCGAGTATGGTGACTCGCGAGCGAAGGAGAAAGTTTTCAACATATTTTTACAGACTTTGCAATAATGGAACCAATTGAATGAATTTCACCTATTGACCATTAATATTGTCTGTGTGTACGTGTTTCTTACTTGTTCGGCGTCAACAATTATGGACTAATTGCGCGCGGGTATCGATGAATAGCGGCTCGCCTTCGAAATGAATCCATTATACGACCGGTAATCGCACCGGGACATTTTCCTGTGATTTACATCGACCGTCACGGTCGCCATTAGTATTCATCGGCTTATGTTCAAGGAAAATCTCTGAAGAAAGAAAAAAGAATTCTAATAACCTAATAAATGGAAATTTATTATACATTTGATTAAAAAGGAACGAGGAAGTGGTATATTCCTGTAAAGTTAATGTTGCGAAAGAATTTAAACGAAATTTTATTCGACATTTATTCGATCAGATTTACACGCTCGCGATTGTATTTTATTTTCATTTATCAAGTCTATTGGTGAAACGTGCGTGAGAAAATATTTCGATGGAAATCGTAAAGAAATTCTGGAGAATGATCGACTTCCCTTGAGAAGGATACGGAGAATGTGCAAACCTCTGAAAGAAAATAAGCTACGAACGAGTTGTTCCTTTTCGGAGAACACCTCGATATATTTTAAGTTATTTTACTATCCATCAAACCTTTCTTTTTTTATTTCTTTCGAAATGAATGTCCTTCAAAATCAAAATCGACGTATTTCCTATTGATATTGACAACAGAAATGTTTATCCTGAAAGGGAAAAGAATAAAGAAAAGAGAAATATTCTGAATTGATTTTTGAAAGTAAATTTTCTTCGAGTAATTTCTAGATTAGTAAATTATTTACAAACTACTGATAAACTGGTAAATAGATTTCTAACTAGTAAATTATTGTTATGCTAACTTATTATACTAAATTATACTATAAATTTAGAGTGAAGATAAATTTCCTAGCCTAAACCTAACCTAAATCTAATCTGAACAAAAATTATACTAATAAATTTGGAGTAAAGATAAATTTCCTAACCTAAACCTAATTTAAACTTAACCTAAATCTAGACTGAAAAGAAAAATTATACTAACAAACTTAGAGTAAAAATAAATTTCCCAATCTGAACCTAACCTAAATCTAATCTAAACAAAAGCTATACTAATAAATTTAGAGTAAAGATAAATTTCCTAACCCAAACCTAATTTAAACTTAATCTAAATCTAATCTAAAAAAAAAATTATACCAACAAATTTGGAGTAAAGATAAATTTCCCAACCAAAACCTAACCTAAAACTAGTCTAAACAAAAACTATACTAATAAATTTAGAGTAAAGATAAATTTCCTAACCTAAACCTAATTTAAAAAAAAAATTATACTAACAAATTTGGAGTAAAGATAAATTTCTCAACCAAAACCTAACCTAAAACTAGTCTAAATAAAAACTATACTAATAAATTTAGAGTAAAGATAAATTTCCTAACCTAAACCTAATTTAAACTTAACCTAAATCTAATTTAAAAAAAAAGTTATACTAACAAATTTGGAGTAAAGATAAATTTCCCAACCAAAACCTAACCTAAAACTAGTCTAAATAAAAAACTATACTAATAAATTTAGAGTAAAGATAAATTTCCTAACCTAAACCTAATTTAAACTTAACCTAAATCTAATTTAAAAAAAAAGTTATACTAACAAATTTGGAGTAAAGATAAATTTCCCAACCAAAACCTAACCTAAAACTAGTCTAAATAAAAACTATACTAATAAATTTAGAGTAAAGATAAATTTCCTAACCTAAACCTAATTTAAACTTAACCTAAATCTAATTTAAAAAAAAAGTTATACTAACAAATTTGGAGTAAAGATAAATTTCCCAACCAAAACCTAACCTAAAACTAGTCTAAATAAAAACTATACTAATAAATTTAGAGTAAAGATAAATTTCCTAACTTAAACCTAATTTAAACTTAACCTAAATCTAATTTAAAAAAAAAGTTATACTAACAAATTTGGAGTAAAGATAAATTTCCCAACCAAAACCTAACCTAAAACTAGTCTAAATAAAAACTATACTAATAAATTTAGAGTAAAGATAAATTTCCTAACCTAAACCTAATTTAAACTTAACCTAAATCTAATCTAAAAAAAAAAATTATACGAACAAATTTAATGTAAAGATAAATTTCCCAACCTGAACCTAACCTAATCTCAGTCTAATCTAAACGAAAATTACATTAACAAATTTAGAATAATGGTAAATTTATGGGTTACGAACAGGGTTACTTGAAACATTGCTCCAGCAGAAACTAAATTACTGTCTGGAAAACGTATTAATTAACTCTTGCTACTCTCTGGCGTCGTGCACGCAGCGTGCGGTGGGCGAGGTTGCACGAACGAGCCCCATTGTATGGAATCGATCGATCGGCAATCATCGAGAGGAATGCACGGACAAGTACTTGGCGATGTTTTTCGCGCAATTCCATTGCATTGACACGATGTTTCACGGGGAAAGAAGTCGAGATTCCGTTGAAGAGCTCCCCAGCACGTGCACGTGACAGCCGACGATTTTTCGTTTCCTTTCTTCGCTTCAACTTGGGTGAAGTCGTCGTCCGCTCGAGGAAATTTCATTTCTCGTTCTTTTTTTTGTTTTTTCTTTCAATTTCACTAGTTTCACTGGTCCTCATTCTTCGTTCTTCGTCGATGATCCGTCTCGATTCTGAAATTGCGTTAATTAATAAACACTCAGTTCCGAATTGTCTGTTTCAATATTGTTGTTTAGTTTTGCTTCGAATCCTTCGAAAATTTGAAACAAACTAAAATAACATTATAATAATGTAATAATTATTATATTGTGTTATTAATATTGTATTATCATATTATGTAATATATATTAATTAAATATCTCCGTTTTATCATATACTACCTTTATAATTACTGCAATAATAATTTCTAATTGCAAATGAACAATTCCTCCAAATTTTCTAAAAATCACAAACAGACAACAGCAGATGTCACAAGATCGGAGCGATGTAAAATCAATCGAATCATAATTCGCGTAATCCTCTTCTCGGGAATCGACCGAACAACCCCAATTCTCAACCCTCGTCGTGTCGTTGTGCACAGCAATCGCCGGAAGGTATCGACGAGAGTAACCATCTTCTCGCGTTTTACGTATCTATATACGTGCTTTCAATTTTTCGTCCGACTCGCCATAGAAAGGAAGCTCTCACAAAGAAGAACGAGATGAAGAAGAAGAATCGAATAGAGGATAGCCGGTTCGTTCCGCTCGCGCGATTTTTGCCGGCCGCAAAAACCGCAACTCGACCAAGAAAGAGGAAGAGAGAAAGAGAGAGAGAGATAAATATAACAAAAAGAAGAAGGCGAGAAAGAAAAGGGTCGGTGTGGGCGGGCCACGCCTTCGCGTTCGTACGACTTTTAATAATCGGGCCGATTTATCAATGCGCCGCGGCCCTAATTAGTAAGCAGCCTACCCCCCCCCCCTTCCCTCCCCCTCCGACCCGTTCTTTTTCAACGTGCGTTCCTACCTACCTTACCTACCTATCGTCGCGTCGCTGCGGGGCCTTTCTTCGCCTGAATCAACCGAACCACCAAGGGGGTTGAACGAGCGAATGGACGAGTGGCTGTCATTTCTTCTTCTCGTCGTTTCTTAATTAAAGGATATCATGCCCCTCGGATGAGTTTCCAAGTAATTGATTTTTATTTAATCGCCGTGGCCGTCTGCCCGCGGCTGAGAGGGACGAAGGGGGATGTCGAAACGGTTTGACTCTCGGTTCTCTCACTTTGGTTCTTTCTAGAGCGTCTGTTTGTTCGGCGTGATCTGTTCTTACAATTTGTTGGCGAAACCTGTTGACGAAATTTCGAACTGTGACTTTGAATTTTGATTAAGTTTTTGATTTGATTTATAGTGATTAACTTTTCGATATTCCGTTTGGTAGGAGCGGAAACAGGTGTTTGGAATTTAAAAGTTTGTTTTCAACGTTTTAACATTCGCGAAACAAGCAATATATCGTTTTCAAATGTTCGAAAAAATTGTACCATAGGCCAGATTGTAAACTGAACAAATTTCAAATGTGATCAAGTTTGAGTCTTCGATCTAAATTAATAAACTTTCCGACATTCGGTTTGGTAGGAGCGAAAACAGGTGTTTGGAATTTAAAAGTTTGTTTTCAACGTTTTAACATTCGCGAAACAAGCAATATATCGTTTTCAAATGTTCGAAAAAATTGTACCATAGGCCAGATTGTAAACTGAACAAATTTCAAATGAAATTCAAGGGAAAGGCTGTAAAATGGAAGAGACTCTGTCTATTCTAAATTTGAGAAGACGTGATTCATTCTCTCGAAGAAATAGAAGAGCACAACGTGAACAGATGATGAAACGAAACCGAGCCGAGAACTGGAAGATAAGGCGGGAAGGATTTAGGAAACAGTTCGAAACAGCTGAAAAAGCCAGATGATATCCGTTTTCTTCAGGAGACGTTTCTCTCGTTGCAGCTGTAGCCAGACTGCATTTTTTTTATCTGTGCTACGTGTACCAGGACAAAAGTCCGTTTGTACAAATTGTTCTATTGGAACAAAGATTTCTTTTTTTTTTTTAACCAGTTTCTGGCCTCGTCTTTAAACGTGACCCGTTCTCGGGGAAATAGGTCGACGTTTTAGCGAAGTAGAACGCTAAGTAACTTAGAGAGGAAACGTCGAACAAAGATATGGCGTTGGAGGATTCAGTTCAATGTACAAAATTTGATATTTAGGATGAAGTTTCACATAGTTTTATTTGAAAGTATGAAAGCAGTGTTAAATTTCTAAATGTTCCAAGTCAGTAGTTTGAAGAATTTTCAAATTTCCAGATTATCAACTTCCTAAATTTTCAGATTATCAACTTCCCAAATTTCCAGATTATCAATTTCCCAAATTTCTGAATTACTAGCTTTCCTGATTACCAAGTTTCCAAATTTCCAGATTATCGACTTCCCAAATTTCCATATTATTAACTTTTCAATTTTCCAAAGTACCAACTTTCTAAATATTCAGATTATCAACTTGCCAAGTTTCCAGATTATCAACTTCCCAAATTTCCAAAGTACCAACATATTATCGACTTTCCAAATTGACAAAGTGCCAACTTTCTACATTTCCAAAGTACCAACTTTCCAAATATTCAGATTATCAACTTGCCAAATTTCCAGATTACTAGCTTTCCAAATTTCCAGATAATCAACTTCCCAAATTTTGCAGATTATCAACGTGCCAAATTTCCACATCACCAACTTCCCAAATTGCCAGATTTCCAAAGTATCAATTTTCCAAACATTCAGATTATCAACTTGCCAAATTTACCGATTACTAGCTTCCCAACAGCGAATTCACCAACTTTCCAAATTTCCAAATTATCAACTTCCCAAATTTCCAAATTATCAACTTTCCAAATTTCCAAATTGTCAACTTTCCAAATTTCCAAATTGTCAACTTTCCAAATTTCCAAATTGTCAACTTTCCAAATTTCCAAATTATCAACTTTCCAAATATTCAGATCACGAACTTGCCAAATTTCAATTAACTTTCCAAATATTCAGATCACCAACTCGCTTAGATCCCTCCGCAAAATCGCTGACACGAGACACACACGCTTCTCAATTCTCTCCAACGCTTTCCTCGTTCATCTAACCCCCCTCCGACACCGTGCGAGTGAAACCACGCAGTAGTGGGGGGTGGCCTGAGCAGCGACCTTGAGCGGCACTCGATCTCACGCGAGCTATAACAAAACGTAAGAACAAAGTTGCAGCGCGACATGATCGATGTCGTTCCGACGATTCCTCCGGGACTTTTGTTCTCTCTCTCTCTCTCTCTCCCTCCTCTCTTTCCTAGGAAAAGAAGCGGCCGCTCATTTTCATGATCAGGAATCGCAATCACGGAACTGAGCAGCGCTCACGGATCGTTCTCTCTCCTCCTCTCTTCCCACGAGAGAGCCTCCCTCCGAGATCATCATGGGAAGATCGGCTGCCGGCGATAGCGGCGAGATAGCGATCAGGATCTCGACCGTGGTGGGTTCCGTCACTTTCTCCGCCGTGTATACACCGTGTTAATAAATGTCGGCGACAGTTCTCTCTCTCTCTCTCTCTCTCTCTCTCTCTCTTTCTTTCCTTTTTTCCCTGCAACGCATCGCATTGGTGACGTAACGATCAGAGAGCGTCTTTTTCCTTTTTATTATTAAATTTTCTTCTGTGTGTGTGTGTGTGTGTGTGTGTGTGTGTGTGTGTGTGTGTGCGTGTGCGTGCGGTTAGACGCGGATGTTTTTGATGATTTGAAAGTAAAGAATTCCATCTTTTATACGGCCACATTGACTCTGTATCGCAATAGGAGTACTGGTTTGAAATATTTCTACACTTGGGTCTTTTTTCTTTTATGTTCTTTCTCTTCGCTGTGTATTGAGATGGAGTTTGAAAGTTTGGAATCGAATCTTTTTAATACGGCTACAGTGACTTTGTGTCGCCAAGTATTCGAAGTATCGAAGTATCGAAGTATCGAAGAGTTCTGGCTTGGAAGAAGTGCAGAAGTTTTTGTACATCGGGGTTTGAAGAAGTGTAGAAGTGTTTGTACATCGTTTTTCTTTGCTGCGCATTGAGATAGATATATGGTCACGTACATGTTCGACAATTGGAAAATTTAGGAGTATCGAGCATGGCTCCGTTGACTTTACATGAATTTGAAACACACATTTCATATAAATTTAAAACACAGTGAAATTTTGAACGAAATGCACGAATTTCGGTCGAATCGAATTATTTACATTTGCACTTCGTACGTTCAAATCGAAAGTAAAAGAAGTACAGAGAAAGCTCTAGATGGATCGATTTGTGATCTATTTTATAAATTGACGATAATTTAACGTAAACTCAGAGTCAGTTTCCAGGAAAGTGCAAACCCAGTGTGAATGAACTAATTGGTAGAATTGATTCGAGGGTTGGAAGGGACCAAGGAAACCCGGTCGGTAAGGCAGTGACCTACAGAGTTTCAAGCTGAAGAGTCGTCGAAAGAATCATAATGAAAAGCTATATATATATATATGCACAGCCATACCTCGTGTGAAAGCTAATACCATAATAAAACGGATATCATAAAACAATCAATCCTTGATAGGACTCGACTCTCGGATGGCCTTGGGCCATCGATTCGTCACGGCGTTATCGCGAAATTAACGAAACCGCGGCGAATCTCTAACGAAACGGAACTACGTGAGATTCTTCACGATTTGTACGAGCGAACGAGAGGCCCGTTTGTTCGACAAAACGTTTCACAGTATCGCGTCGCGACGACACTTCCGCGTGTCGACGTGTCTATTAAACATAACGCGCAACGAGCGTGGAAAACCAATCCCACCGGGGGATACCAGAAGGAACTTTCCTTCCTTTGATGTCTGCTGGCTCTGATCACGCGAGCCTCCTCGCGCATCCGTCGTATTTATGGCGGTCGCTGCACGACGATGCCCCCTTGTGATTTAGAGCCCCCTTTAATTGAAGGAAAGCTCGGTGGTGAAGGTTAGGAGGAGCGAGAGAGGTTAGGCTGGGAGAGGAACGAGTCGGGTTATTACAAGTTGTTAGAAACCGACGTAAATCGACGTGACCGATGACATTTAGATAGACGAGATTTTTATGAAATTTTGGTCGAATTGGCCGACGTAGCTACGGAGGAACGAAATGTTTATTAATTTCAGAACGTTGACGAGATCTGAGGATTGTTTCCTAGATATTCGACTTGAGAAGGAAAGTAGATGGTTGCGTTTGGTAAAGTTTTGTTTCTGAGAATGATTAAATCTCAGGATGGGACATTTCATCTTGGAAGAGTATCGAGTTGTCAAAATGTTGTACTGTCTTTGAAAAGTCTATTTTCACGTAAAACGACATAAATATCGAAACGACAAATATATATGTATATTCTCGAATCTTTCTTTCTTTCAAACTGACGTTTTCTGGCGTAAATGTTTGCAGTACGTACTAAAAGTACTCCAAGATCACGTGTAATAATTAAAAAAAAAAAAAGAAAAGCAAGAAAAGGTTTGGAACAAAAGTGCCGGCGATTGTTGTTCTTTATACTCGATGAATTTTTCGTTTGCGTCACGATTCGAGGGAAAGTCGACTCAGCGACTCGGAAAAGAAGAAAAATGAACGATTTCGCAAGTAAACGGAAGACTGAAATCGACGATAATAACGCTGGGTAATTCCTCGTATGGCCAATAATTACCATTTATGCGATTTCTCTCTCTCTCTCTCTCTCTTTCTGTGTGTGCACACCACAGTCGTTGCCGGTCCATTATTTTACCGGTCATCGATCGTCATCGAGCGGAGGAAGCTAAGCGATCGTGTGTTTCTGAAAATTGAAAAGCTGATGCTTCTCCAATGCAAAACTCTCGCGAGAGAGTTGATGCACGTTTATCAGCTTTTCCCGCCCTCTGGCTGAAAAAGCAACTGAAAAGAATCGACGCGTTCTCTAGTCTCTAATCTCCAATGCATTTCACCGTGTGCAGGTTGCGTTTCCTCGAGTTGACTGACATTACGTGTGTATTTTTCTTCTTTTTTCTTTTTTCTTTTTTTTTTTTTTTCTTTATTAAATCGACGAGCGATTCGCGTGGTCTCTGACAGAAGTTTCTTTCGATTTCCAGTTAAAGGCGCAGCTAGAGAGACAGAGCATGTATCTCTAAAAATAAACTACATTCGCAATTCGTCGCCGTGAAATTTCTTTTATTTTTAGATTTGCAATATCCAAAAATCGAGAAGTAACATCGGCTCTACGATGCGAGAGAAACGGGAATAGATAATGAATTGGGGCAACAATGATTCCGTCCATTCGTTGCCCGAGTTACTCGATTAAGTTTAGCAGCAAACATGAACGACTCGACGACTGCAACACCTAACCTCAAAGGTGCAAAAATTAATTCGTCGTTCATGTACGAATTCGAATAACCTGCGAACAGTTTTGTCTGTGAAATAAATAAATTCGTGAAAATGGAGTTTAAAGCGGAGGAATTCGAACGACGTTTTACCAATTCGGCGTGCTCGTGTGACAGATTTAGGGATTTGACCAGGCTTGCCAACCACGGAACTCCTCTTTTCACGGGTGTTTCTAAACGATTACGAACCATGTTCCGTATCGTTGGGTTAGGTTCTATTACGTAAGCCCGTGGCGGCCTTGCATTATAGCATCATAACCATTCATCCTGTCCGCTCACCTGCAATGCGCCACGCTGTTTGTTCGGAGCGGTACGCGAGCGACATTGTGCCGACTGAATTCTGGTAGCTATCGCGCCTAGTTGCAGCCTTAGTGTCAACGACTCTTCAATACTGCTCCGAGTTCTTTTCACAATTTTCTTCTTTTCTTTCCTTTTTTTTTTCTGTTTCTCTTTTTCAGACGTCTGCTCATTGAATTTTATTGGCAGTCGCTAGAAATTTCAATTAGAAACGAAAATCTTCAGATATTAGATTTCAGAAGAATTTGGCAGACGGAGAGATAGAGTTTTTTTTTCAGACGTTTGGTCATTGAATTTTATTGGCAGTCGCTAGAAATTTCAATTAGAAACGAAAATCTTCAGATATTAGATTTCAGAAGAATTTGGCAGACGGAGGAAAAGAGTTTTCTCTAGAATTTTTTCTCAGATGTCTGATCATTGAATTTCATTGGGCATTACTTGAAATTTCAGAACAGGGACATTCTTCGGAAATTAGATTTCAGTAGAATTTGAAAGATTTGAAATAGTATAGAGAAATAGAGATTTTTTTAGTTTTTTTTTTAAATTTTGTTTCTTTTCTGAGATTTCTGGTTATTGAATCTTATTGGCGTAATGTGCGACTAGAAATTTAAAAACAGGAACATTCTACAGAAATTAGATTTCAGAAGAATTTGGAAGACGGGGAGATAGAGTTTGTTTTCAGACGTCTGATTATTGAATTTTATTGGGCATCGCTTGAAATTTAAGAGCAGTGATATTTTTCAGAAATTAGAGTTCAGTAGAATTTGGAAGACAGAGGAAAAGAGTTTTCTCTAGAATTTTTTCTCAGATGTCTGGTCATTGAATTTTATTGGGAATCACTTGAAATTTCAAAATAGGAACATTCTTCAGAAGATTTCAGTAGAATTTGAAAGATTTGAAATAGTATAGAGAAATAGAGATTTTTTTTAGTTCTTTTTTTTAAATTTTGTTTCTTTTCTGAGATTTCTTGTTATTGAATCTTATTGGCAGTCTTCGTAATGTGCGACTAGAAATTTTGGAACAGGGACATTCTTCAGAAATTGAACCTCAATAGAATTTTGAGATATCAACTCGAACTATTATCCTCAATGGAAGATTGAAATATCAACTGGAACAATTTTATATTTCTATACAATTTTCAGTTCTTTGAAGATCACTTGGTTTCTGTTAGACGAATTAAAAACAATTTTCGCGCAATTTTGAGAAAATTATTTCTTAAAATTATCTCTTTGCGCTTTGCCAATTGTCGAAATAACGTTGAATTTGTCAGATTAGCGTGATCTTCGCGTGATTAACGACACCTAAAAACTAACTTAATTAACAATTAAACAGTTGCCAATAAATTGATATCTTATTATTTTCTTGGCCCATAACGAATCGAACCGAATAGGTTCCCAAGCGCACAGCAGACACGTAGCCTAGAAAGTTACCGAGTCGTAGACAATTGGTGTGTTGCAAAAGCAACACTGGAAAATGTCCACACCACACCACACCGATCGACCAAGCCAAGTCAGACAGCCAATGTCGACACGCTCATCCACGTATTTCATTCATTTATAAACAAAAAGTTTCATCTAAATCTATCTGGCGCAATTAGCAACTATCAACTCCGACATCAGCCATCGCTGTCGTTGTTAGTTGAATGGAACCTAGTCGTTTGCCAACGTGTTAGGAGCGTACTTGACATCTTTGATCCGTTGATTAGCATAATTCGGTAATCACTATGGGACAGGCGAGTACCTGTCTCGAAACGCTCGAAATTGTACGTACGTATGGCCCGCCGTGAAATCGATTATTTGGAATAAGAAACGATGTGACGCAAGGCGACCACGTCAACAGGAACAGCGCGTACACGCTTCAGGAATTCCAATCCGCTCGCGCCGATGGTTTTATATCGTCTATCGTCTTTCCTTTCCTTCGACCAATCGTGCCTCGCTTTCCGATATCATTGCCACCGACAACGGTTACTTTTTTTTTTTATCAAGTAAATGTGACATGATTTCGACTTAATCTACAATTTACAACTTTAGTTTATAATTTACAATTATATAATTTCATTCGCAATTTGTGACATATAATTCAGTTTCTCGATTATTTTAATTTTATCGTAATTCAATTTCAATTTGTAATTTATGATTTTACATTTGTTTAATGATGATTCTTTTCAAGTAGATCATTCTAGATGTCTTAAGCGCCATTTTCGATGGCTTCGGTATATTTTCTGACGTTTTATTGGATTCTTTTTAAATTTTCTTTAGAAATTCCCGAGTTCTGTTGCAAATACTATGAAAATGAAATATGAAATGATACGTGTGGCATACGTAAGGTGT
The DNA here is from genome assembly GCA_036937485.2 of Tetragonisca angustula. Classification (NCBI taxonomy): domain Eukaryota; kingdom Metazoa; phylum Arthropoda; class Insecta; order Hymenoptera; family Apidae; genus Tetragonisca; species Tetragonisca angustula. The sequence goes on along the minus strand of JAWNGG020000135.1, from coordinate 374,853 downwards.
CAAAAATTGTTTGAAACAACAGTAATCAAAGCCAATCATTCAAATTCAGATATTATTTAAATCTAGCCAAATTAACGCCTCACTTTCGAGTCAAATTTTTAGCCAATAACATATACGGTGTGTAGAGTGTCAAAAAATATTTAAAACAAAATATAAACCGGCTATCAGTGCTTGATTAAATTTACTGAAAATTAATACCATTTCTTTTAAGTAGTAACATGTACAGAGTACTATAAATTATTTAAAACAAAATATCAATGCCTGATTAAATTTAATCGAAATTAACACCTCACTTTAGAACCAAATTTTTAATCAATATACATATGACACATGGAGTATCAAAAGTTATTTAAAGCATAATCAATCCCACTGTCAGTACTTGATCAAATTTAATTAATTTTTAATCAATACCAAATTTTTCGTATAAAATATAATATTTTTACAAGATACATAGGGTGTCAAAAATTGTTTGAAGCAAAGTGCAAACCAGTCTACCAACGCCTAGTTACAATCCTAGTCGAAATTAACACCTCACTTTAGAACCAAATTTTTAATCAATATATATATGACACATGGAGTATCAAAAGTTATTTAAAGCATAATCAATCCCACTGTCAGTACTTGATCAAATTTAATTAATTTTTAATCAATACCAAATTTTTCGTATAAAATATAATATTTTTACAAGATACGTAGGGTGTCAAAAATTGTTTGAAGCAAAGTGCAAACCAGTCTACCAACGCCTAGTTACAATCCTAATCGAAATTAACACCTCACTTTAGAACCAAATTTTTAATCAATATATATATGACACATGGAATATCAAAAGTTATTTAAAGCATAATCAATCCCACTGTCAGTACTTGATCAAATTTAATTAATTTTTAATCAATACCAAATTTTTCGTATAAAATATAATATTTTTACAAGATACGTAGGGTGTCAAGAATTGTTTGAAGCAAAGTGCAAACCAGTCTACCAACGCCTAGTTACAATCCTAGTCGAAATTAACACCTCACTTTAGAACCAAATTTTTAATCAATATACATATGACACATGGAGTATCAAAAGTTATTTAAAGCATAATCAATCCCACTGTCAGTACTTGATCAAATTTAATTAATTTTTAATCAATACCAAATTTTTCGTATAAAATATAATATTTTTACAAGATACATAGGGTGTCAAAAATTGTTTGAAGCAAAGTGCAAACCAGTCTACCAACGCCTAGTCGAAATTAGTACCTCCCTTCAGTATCAGATTTCAGCCCAATATCTGTCACAATTCACCCAGCGCCAGAACGTCCGACTGATCAGCTGGGTTCATTTAACCCAACCGCATACATAACCTCCTCGAAACCTCGAGGCCTCGGTGAATCGATTATTCCAGGAATTCCAGCCGCGTGGAGGTATGTATATCAGAAAATCGTAGCGACGAGCGGGTTTTCGCGCAGTCGGCGTTAAATCATTTATTTCACGGGGAAAAATGTCATCGGCAGACAGGGACGTTTAGGGTTGTCGTGGGAGGGGGAGGGGCGGGGAGGTGTTGTTGCGAGAGAACGTGAGCGCCACCACGCTCAAGAATCCCGAACCGCGTCGGATACCGGCGATCCAGCGATAAATAATATTCACCGTTCCGCTGTCAAAAGCCTGCCCGTGGGTGTTCGCACGTAAATGATATATATTTATCCGCGCGCCGATTCGCCGCGGCGATAACACGGCGTAATCAATAACGCGGGCGACTTAATACGCCGAGAGAGAAGAAAGTTTCTTTCCCGTCTGCGGACCGGGACGTATGAACCCTGAGAAGGAAGAGGAGCAGTGGTGGGGAGGGACCGCGCTTGTCTCTCTCCAAGTGATTTCCGGATAATTCGGAGCATTCTTCTACTTTTCGACTTCTTCTTCTTTTTTTTTTTTTTTTTTTTTTTGTTCACGATGTTACTCCATTGCAATTCTGTTCGTCTTTGTGTTTGGAGTCAGGTGTAGGAAGCTTGTACGATAGTTAGTGATACATATTTTGGTTTCTTTAACCACCTGCGCTGGCAACTGGTGGATTGCGGACCGTAACGAGTGACCATCAACCGTGTACAATAATTGTCGCTTTCTTTTCGAACTCGTCGGTATGATGTCACTGGATAGAAATTATTGAGAAGTAATAAATTTGTCATTTGCATTGCCTATTTTGTTTTATTTAAATATATAATTTTACTTGTTATAACATGTTATGCTGTGATATATAATATGTTACAACATAACCCATGTTATGCCTAATATAACCTATATTCTAGTTAAATACACTGGCATTTAGCGTGTTTATTGTTAAATTATATTACAGATTGAAGCTTTGTTAACTTTCAAATAAAATAAAATTTTCTACAATGTCAGAAAACGACATTACTTATACGTATCCTTGACCATTTGCGTTGGTAACTGATTGCGGACCGTAACGAGTGACCAAAACCGTGTACAACAATTCGTCGCTTTCTTTTCGAACTCGTCGGTATGATGTCACTGGATAGAAATTATTGAGAAGTAATAAATTTGTCATTTGCATTGCCTATTTTGTTTTATTTAAATATATAATTTTACTTGTTATAACATGTTATGCTGTGATATATAATATGTTACAACATAACCCATGTTATGCCTAATATAACCTATATTCTAGTTAAATACACTGGCATTTAGCGTGTTTATTGTTAAATTATATTACAGATTGAAGCTTTGTTAACTTTCAAATAAAATAAAATTTTCTACAATGTCAGAAAACGACATTACTTATACGTATCCTTGACCATTTGCGTTGGTAACTGATTGCGGACCGTAACGAGTGACCAAAACCGTGTACAACAATTCGTCGCTTTCTTTTCGAACTTGTCGGTACGACGTCACCGGATAGAAACTATCGAGAAGCAATAAATTCATTATCTTTGTCTCAAGATGATAATACGCTCAGTTTCAAGTATATTTAACTATAACTCATGCAGCCGGCAAGTCAAATCCGTTCCGTGTGCAAAAATTGTTTTCAAGCAAATCGATACCCCAAAGGGTTAAAGCGCAACCTGACCGTGGAAACGTAATATAATAACACGTTCTCAGGCACGATTTCCTCGTTTCTCTCCGCAGTGAGAGAACGGGGAGGAGAGAAATCCGGGGAAAAAAAGGAAGCATGCGCGCGTTGCTCGTGCGATGGCGAGAACGAAACGGACGAGCGACTAAGAGAGCCTGATAGAACTCGAATCCTTCGGAGGGATCTTTGCGGAGAGCCGCGAGCGTTTGACGGACGGACAGATAGGGCGCAGTTCTGCTTTCACTTCGCCGCTTTGAAGACCAGCGAAAAACCTAGATGTGCCCAAAGGCAGCGAGTGGCGCGGCGCGTCGAGACCCGGCGGAAACTCGCGTCCATGTCACTTTTGTTTCTGTTATTGAATCGTTTCGCCTGGTACACGTTGCACTCGCGTATATTTTTATCGAGCATCCGCGCGGGAACACACGAGCCAGGAAGGAAAGTGCACTTCGTTCGTATTTCTCCTCGCCTCGTATCTTCTTCTGGGTGTCTTACGGGCGTCTGTAACGTGCCTTCGAAGCGTATTTGGAATACACGTCGCTTGGTTTGTGACTTTTCCGATTTCTTGTGTTGAAAATGTGTAGCAGATGTGGACATAGGTTTCCCAGAAAGTAATTTTTAATTGCGAAACGAAAGAGACTAGTTTTTTCTTCACTGGCATCTAGTGATCCCTAGATCCCTATCGATGTTGGAAAATTGTCCCTAGATTGGAACGTTCTGTTTCAAACCAAAAGCCAAATTAAATTTCTGGTTTCATAGAAGTTGTTTAGATAGTAATTTTTGGAAATGGGTGAAGTACTAAACGAAATTTGACATAGTACTTAATATTCTGTAGACGTATAGACATATTTCTCAGCGAAGAGGCATTTAAAGATATTACTGTGTATTTAGAATACACGTGACTTGGTTTGTGTAATTTTTTTACGTTGAAAATATGTGATATAGGTTAGTTAGGCTTTCCAGATGTAATTTTTAATTGTAAGACGAAGGAAACTAGTTTTCTTCACTGGCATCTAGTGATCCCTAGATCGATGTCGGAAAATTGTCCCTAGATTGAAACGTTCTATTTCAAACCAAAAGCCAAATTAAATTTCTGGTTTCATAGAAGTTGTTTAGATAGTAATTTTTGGAAATGGGTGAAGTACTAAACGAAAATTGACACAGTACTTAATATTCTGTAGACGTATAGACATATTTCTCAGCGAAAAGATATTTAAAGATGTTAGAGTGTATTTAGAATATACGTGACTTGGTAATTGTAATTTTTGTAAACTTGGTTCATGTAATTTTTCATATTGAAAATATGTGATATAGGTTAGTTAGGCTTTCCAGATGTAATTTTTGATTGTAAGACGAGAGAAAAAAGAAACTAGTTTTCTTCACTGGCATTTAGTGATCCCTAGATTCATGTCAGCAAATTATTATCCTTAGATTGGAACGTTCTGCGTTGAAAACTGGAGGCATGTATTGAAATCATGTTGAATTTCTGTTTTAGTAGAAATTATTTAGGTATAATTATTTGGTGATGGGTGAAGTACTAAACGAAAATTGACACAGCGCTTAGAATAAAAGTATGTGACTTGGTTTGTCGTATTGAAAGGTGAGAGACCAAATGTTAAATTGGGTTTCCTAGATTTTAGTAGTTAGTGATCTAGTAACTTTTAATCGTAAGACGAAAGAAACCGGATTTTCTAGCATCTTGTGATCCCTAGATTGACATCAGGAAATTATCCCTAGACTGGTATTGAAAACTGGAGGCAAGTTTACTAATAAGTTAATGAAAGAAATTAAATTTCTGTTTTAATAGAAATTGTTTAGATTGTAATTTTTGGCAATAGGAGAGAAGCAATTGCAAAGTATCGTACGAAAATAGTTGATGCTCTCATTCATGTATGTTCGTTGTATTTCTCGCAGGAACGGTGAAAAAGATACGATTATTTACCCCGATCTAGCTAAGTTTCCACGGTTTTGTATCTCTAGACATCGCGGTCCCGATTAGAATCTAAATCTGTCCCACGTCGGAGTACGTGTTGTAAGAAAACGTGAAATATCAGCCGACCTGATTACGTCCGCAGTCTAATTAGCCGAGTATTTCGAGGTCTTTCGGAACGATCGTTCGAGATTCCACAGAGAATGACTTGACATCGGCCCAGGTTTCTCCCATAAGACCATACTCGCGGCTGATCGTTCCCATTTCGATACCCGGGGTATCTAAAACATCCTTTACTCTAAAGTAAAAAAAAAAAAAGTATCGCTCGAAAGGAATTTTTCAAATGATTCATGAAACAATGCACTTTCAAATAACGTTAGAATAATATCGAGAATATCTTTTATAATGAAAAATGGCGTGAAAAGAATCACTCGATGATACAACTCTTCACGCAGTTTAAACAATAGTGTTAAAGTAAATTAATTTAAAATAGAATTATATTATATATAAAATTATGTATAATAAAATTTGTTAAAATTTGTTAATTACATACATATAAAATAATATTAAAATAAAATTTGTTAATACATAATTATGTATAAAATAATATTAAAATAAAACTTATTAATATATAATTGTATATAAAATAATATTAAATGAAATTTATGAATATATAATTATATATAAAATAATATTAAAATGAAATTTATTAATACATAATTATATATAAAAGAATAAAATAAAATTTGTTAATATATGATTGTATATAAAATAACATTAAAATAAAATTTATTAATATACAACTATAAATAATTATTATATATAAAACAATATTGAAATAAAATTTATTAATGTATGATTATATATAAAATAATATTAAAATAAAATCTGTTTGTATATAATTATGTATAATGATTATATATAAAATAATATTAAAATAAAATTTGTTCTCGAATGTTCTCAGGTTCGAGACTTGGTGGAGAGGTGCACGTGCCCGACGCAGTTCCCGATGATACGCGTCTCCGAGGGCAAGTACCGTATCGGAGATACGAAGGTGTTGATCTTCGTGCGAATTCTTCGAAGCCACGTTATGGTGCGAGTGGGTGGCGGCTGGGACACCCTCAGCCATTATCTGGACAAGCACGACCCCTGCCGATGCAGGACCTGTAAGTCAACTCTCGACACGTCTTCCAAATTTTATTTTCGCTTTATTTCCCCCCCCCCCTGTTTTTTCTTTTTTCTCGCCTTCTTCTCTCCCCCCCTCCCCCCGGTTATCCTCTCAGGAGGCGTTAGCCCCTTGAAACGGATGAGAAAAAAAAAAAAGAAAAGAAAAATATGGGACGTGGATGACAGTTTAAACAAGGATGAGCTCACTGTCGTCGAAAATAAAGATGATGATCGGACACTTTCGATTTTGTTACGTGTTACTAGCGCGTTACAACAATCCTCGTCTTGCTTGGAAATTTACGAGGCGTCGTAGGATTTCTGCTTGTCAAAGAACGATTTAAGCGCTTCTCTCTCTCTCTCTCTCTCTCTCTCTCTTCTCTTTCTGCAAGAAGAAGATCGATGATTTTAACGGGATTTTAATACGATCTGACAAATCATTCGGACTGAGATTGTAATTTTAGAGAAATAAACGTTTCCCCGTGTCGTTGTGTAGGTGTGACTTATGTCCGCGATAATCTTTCATTGCGTCACACGCGTAAATTACGCGTTATTGAATAACAGAGTTAACGATTTAATAACTCGACGTTGATTTAACTGAGTATTATGTCTCGTTCGATAATGTGTCTCTTTTTAATAAATCGTAGTTTTGATGAGAAAAAAAAAACAAAAGAAAGAAGAAAAAAAACTCTTCACATACTTGCGTCATTCGACGCAGAGATTGGAGGTCTTGCAATTCTCTCTCGATTAAAATATTTCCGTCGTAAAGTACACTGTTGCATCTCGCGTGTATCATGCGTGTCAGCGTGATCAAATTATATAATCCAATCGTGGCATCGATGCAATTCAATTCTGATTTGAGTGACGAGTGGTATTTCACCGGATGATCATCCAACACTTGTCGAAATTCTAGGAAATTATAGTTCTTTTAATCGTCCACCAATCACGCGCGTAAATTAACGACAGAATTTACGAGATCTTGACTTGATGAAGTCTCTCATCCTAAGTGAGACGTGATTCTCGTTTCTTTCGAATTGTTACATTTTCATTTAATTATCGGACAGTTGCGCAGTTATAAAATATATATATGAGAGTAGAAAATGTGACGATAATATTTGTCATATAGTAAAAATCATAGTTCTCGTTCGACGTGTGCCAGAATGACTCGAAAGATCGCCCAGTAGTCTAATTATAATAAATTGTGAGTAATTTAGTTGTAATTTAGTTTGTAATTTAGTTTAGCGAGTCGTTGTATAAAGCAGTTGTTGCGACTTAAAATAATGAAAACAAAAATTATGAAAGGACACTCGAGAGAACGAAATAAGCAGCAAACTAAAAATCTGGCATAGAAATTTAGATTATCAAGTATATAGAGGCACGTAGAGAAAGAAATTTTGCAAATATACATCTCTCGTCCATAAGTCACCGAACATTATGACAAAATGAGATACGAGCAATTATATTCGATGAAACGACTTATTTTACGAAACGAAAACTTATTTTACTACTTGTTACATATGTATAATATCTAGAATACACATGTCACATAGTATATATGTCAAAAATCTTACCAAGTTGTATATAATGTATCTTACATCTTTGTGCAGATATGACGGCTAGTTTTAATTTTAACAATATTTCGGAACATGAATCTTTCTTTCCACGCTTCTTCTAATTTCTTCCATACGTCTTTTCTTCAATTTTGCACACATTTCTGAAATCTTCTGTCCAATTCATCAATTGGATTTTTTAAATATATATACATATTTTGATATACTTTGAAATATTTATTCAGACCGGTATACGTAAAATATCCGTTTTGTTTTCAAGTTTCATTATTATAAAATAGAGTGAATGAAGTAAATATAACAAGATTGTATAATAAAATCAACCCAGAAAAGTATATCTGTGTTCTAGACTAGATACAATACTCTAACTACTATTAACTATTGATACAAAACTCTAATTACTATTAACTATTTACTATACTACTAACTACTATTTATTGATACAAAACTCTAATTACTATTGACTATTTACTATACTACTAACTACTATTTATTGATACAAAACTCTAATTACTATTAACTATTTACTATACTACTATGTACTGATACAAAACTCTAATTACTATTTATTGATACTGACTCTAACTATTTATTGATACAAAATGTCAGTTTAGTTCAAGATCTCAACCATATAATTTGGCAGTGCCCCAATCTCAACGACAATAGGAATGTCTTAATTAACAAACTATGCAGAATGGGTTATCTGTCTCTCCACACAATGGACTTCTTTTTAAGCAAACCATTTATATTACTCCTCTGTTGATTATTCACAAATTTCTCAAAAACCATGGTTGGCATTTGTAATGGATTTCTGTCGAGTGGTTGGCTGTGTTTCTCAGTGACTTGACAGTTCTCTTAGTTTTAGCCGTGAGCTCTAGTTATAAGTATGTAAATAGCAAACAGAAATGTATCTTAGTTGTATATATCAGTGTGATCCTTGTACAAAAGTTTGCGAAATTGTTTCTGTGCTGTTAGTATGCACAGCAATGTGCATGCTGCTAATTACCCTGTAGAGGGTTCTATAGCCTAAATAAAAAAAAAGGAAAAAACTATTTGGCTCAAAATAAGCAAGTGTCCACTGACTTATGGACGTGGCAGAATCAAAAGTCTTCACTGTCCAAGGATCATAGTCGCGTTACTTAAATGTTCAATCGTACACGAGCTCGAGCCTAAGCCAAACAGTCTGAAAAGAAAGAAAAAGGGAGAGAGAAGATTAATGACAGTCGCGTTCATTTTCCACCGTTAAATCCCCGGCAAACGCGCTCGAAAAACTCTCATTCACGCGCCTCGTCTTTTTCGTCTGGAGGCATTGAAATCGCCGAGCTTACAGGTGCTTATTAACCTCCAAACGACGCGGACGTTTCAATTATCGTTCAACGAGCTTATCCTACAGCGGGAACCTTGTCTGCGAAAAACGCGTGTATCGTGTGACAAATTGCGCAATCCACAGCACTATGCATACACGCACGCACATATACACGTCACGTGTTTTTCCTTATTATTACCATTGTTACTGTTGTTATTTTTCTTTCCCCCCCCCCCCGCCTTTTGTTTGTTGCAGCTCATCGCTCGATGATCTCGGCGAAGTTGATTCAAAAGGCTGGAGGGTCGTTCGACCTTGGCAGCGCGCAGGTGCATTACGAGAGGTGAGTAATTTTCTTGGTTCTAACGTGTCATTTGTCTGTCGACGGTCATTCATTCTAGAGCCGGAGATTTTCTGCTTGCGCTTCCTCGATAAAACGATCGCCGGCACGAGGAGATTACGTCGCCTCTGCCAGAGCGAGAAACCTCGGCCAATCTCGCCTCCGTTTGAACGTTTCGCTTACATTTTCGCGGACGTGGTCGAAATATCTCGAGTTTTCGTCTGTATTCTTTTTTTTCTTTCCGTTTAGAATTTTTGATACTCGGTGAATATTTCGAGAAGTCCGCGAATCTCGAGCGGTAATTTTAAAAAAGAGGAAAGTGTTCCTCGTGTTCTTGCAATAACTCATGTCACTAACCCCTATGTTCGAAAGTCGTAACATCGTCTGCTTCGTTTCTTCAATCTATACCATCTGATCTTTGACCCCTCGACATGCGAATTTCTTCTGGAATATTTAGACGAAAATTTACCAGCGATTGCTTCGTTGAGGTAGGTAACTTGGAAACGAATACGAAGCACGTTGAAAAATGTTGTTTCATATCCTTATACACGTCGTCGAGAGACGTCGTTGTCAACTTTAGCTTAAAAAAATCGCGTGACATCTTTCAGACGTCATTGTTATAGATCAAGAGGTTACAGATCAGAGAACGAAAATTAAATATTAAAGAATGAACTAACTTGGACGAGTACGCGTAAAGCGATTTTGCAACGGAGGGGGTAGGCAAAGTGCGCCTTTTCTGTTCGAAAGATAGTACAAAAATCGAAGATCTCGGAAAACGTGAAGTGTCAAAAGCCGCGGTAGAGAACGAAAAATTCTCGAAAAACGTGAAAAAAAAAATTCGCGAAAATCCGACGTTTGCCTGCCCCTGACGCGTTCGAGAGAGAAAAAACTGGCTGCTGATCCGCAGATCACCTCCTAGAACACGACGGAGCTCGGCGTCGAGCGTCGGCTCGTGCGCGGGCACGGCGCAGAATCAGCAGTCGGCGCAGCTGCACGCGGCCAGGAGCGTCTCCGGCAATCGGTCCCGATCGCCCACGCCCCATCAGCCTGCCAGCAAGCAGCAGCAGCAGCAGCAGCAGCAATCGAACAGCGACGAGCAACGAAAGATCAACCGATCGAGGAGCCCAACGCCGCAGAGGAAGTTCCTGGGCAGCCCCGGCCACCAGCCGGACATCAGCAAGCAACAACGATCCAGATCGCCGACACCGAGGCCTCAGCTCCGATCCAACAGCCCGACGACCAAGCTCGAGCACGCGAAACACGGCTCGTACGTGGACTCGTCTGCTAGAACCTCGAACGAGGAGTCTCGTTCGCCGACTCATCACGGAAGGCATCAGGAAGCTAAGGTGAGGAGATTTGCAGAATCTGAGGGAGGAAGATTCAGAGTGGAGTTATTTGGGGCTTCTAGCGAGAAATTAAGTTTTACTTAGGTTTTGTATACGTACATTTGTAAAACAATGTATAAACACGACCATTTATAAAAACAGTCATCTAGTTTTTGCATTTTGGAAGAAATTAGTTTTTCAAATGCCCGCTTCTCTTCCAACAATAAGAGGAATTTGTCCGATTTGTCGGTAGAATGCGAAGAACGTTCAAGAGACGCGCACCAAAGTGCCACTGACGGAGGAGTTCACGAAACGATACGTGGTGGACGGTGGCGTGGCCCGCAGAACAGTGGAGAGAGACGACACGCCGAAATACGAGCCGACAATCTACAACTACAAGTGCCGCGAGGACTCGAGTAGTCGCAGCCCGACGCCGAGCCCACCGGCAATCAAGGAGCCGGTGCTGGAAAGTTTCAGCAAAGACGTGACCGGGAACGTACACTATACAAAATCACCGCACGACGGCGAGCATTCGGACAACTGCAGCGAAGTGTCCGACGAGGGTTATCGAAGCTTAGGAGCGGTTCAGCCGGCTAGCGGAAATGGAAATCCCGCGACGTGCACGCAGGGTTCGCCTACGGTTGCCGATTGTCAAAGTGAGTGTAATTTTTTTCTACCTGTATTGATCTCGTTTTTATCCATTAACGTTAATTATGATAGTTGAGTCATTCGATTGGAGAATCGATCCTTAAGACGTTTAAGTTAAGCGACTTTGAGTCTTCTTTTTAGGTTCCTAGTCTTCATTGTCTACAACACTTAAGTACAGTACTGTCCGTTGTTTGTTGTAGATAAACTTGTAGTGATGCAAATACAAAAAAATTTAGCAGATTGGTTATGGCGAAATAATTTTGAAGATGTAACAAGAATATAGTAGAATAGAATATAATAGCAGAGATGCAGTATAGAATAGTAGAGTGTAGAATATAATGGTAGAAATATAGTATAAAATATAACAATAATAGAGATATACTATAGAATAATAGAATATAGAATATAGAACATAACGTGGAATATAATATATTGAATAGTACAGTATAGAGTATAGAATAGTAGAATAGAATATACTAGTATTGAAGACAATTTTGAAGATATAACAGGACCATAGTAGGAAAATCTTTTTCAATCACAACTTTAAAAACACAGCAACAATATTCATCCTTTTGTTAAATTGCATCGAAGCGTAATTAGAAATTTCGCGCGGAACGCGTCCTGCGCAGAATAATGCGCGTGGCGAAGTCCTGCGCAGAACGATGCGCGGTGACATAAAATAAAGTACACCAGCTGACCGATTACATTTCGTACCGATTGTTTTCGACACGAGGAGTATCTTTTTTCAGCGCGCAATCGCACGATCCCGTTTGTTCGCGCGCTGGGATTTATGGTCGGTTTCAACTGCGTGGGTTGGCACGCCTGTTACGCGAGTGTCGTGTTGTAATATGCCGGCCGGGTCGAGGCTGTCGCGGGGATCCGTGAATAGCAAAAATTTTGGGGATTTATGTATATAATATTATGTATTTAAATGTGTCTCGATTATTAGATTTTTTTAAATCTTTCGAGTGTTCGTGGATATCAGAAACTTGTCCTGATGAATAAATTCTGTTTCTAACTGGCTTTCAACGAGGAACTTAGAGGTTAGGTTAAGTCCAATCTTTTGAATGCTCTTACCAACTGAGAATTCTTTTTACAAATCTTTTGTGATAATTTCTTTTGGGAGATTAGAAGCAATGCAAATTAGATTCAATTTGTTTCTCCGTAACTAGAGAACTGATGGACCACTCTTTATAGAAATTGTTAATAGGAACGGAGACTGTTCTTGAGAGAAAATCTACATCAGACGAACAATATTCCATTGGAAATTACTTTATTATTCATCAATCATATATGATTGATATTAACTCGTGATGGTATGTAATAGTGGAATCAGTAATAAAAATATTTATGATCGACATTAATCTGTAATGCAATAACAAAACCTGTACGAATATATGTGATATTCTCCCAATGGCTACATCTCTCATACAGCAAACAGCGTATCGTATGAGTATAAATACTCGTAAAGGTTGTCCTCGGATGTTAAATGACAACGTCAAGCAACAAGACAAGAGAGAGAGAGAGAGAGAGAGAGGAAAGAAAGAAAGCGTGTTGGCTAAATAGACTCGTTTAGCGTATGGGTTGTTTCATAACAGGGCGCCGAGTGAAATCGTCTCGGCGATCGCGATAATCGCATCCCGCTGCGAAGAAAACGCAAAACGCTCGCGCGTGGCTTTTCGATCAAAGCCAGTCATTCAGTTTAATACGAGCGTATCAGGGGTGCACAAAACCAGCCATTGTATGTTTACTTGCTCCCCTGTGTGTTTCAACTTTCTCGAGTGCTCAATACCTTTTCTTTTAAAAATATGCAATGCGTACGTGCTTTTCAACGTGAACCTTTATTTTTATCACGCTGTTGGAATAATTTTCTCTCAGAGATTTATAAATTGCTTATTATTAAGTTGCTATCGAGGCGTGAAAAAGTTTGGTATTTATTTAATTAACACGAAGAATGAATTGTTTCAATATACACAAAATACAATATAATATAAAATATATAATATGCAGTAACATAAAAAAATGTCTGTCACAAAATTCTACATATATTCTCCCAAGTTCTAGTGTTTAAAAAATATCGTATTTATTAAATTGTTGAACATTTATTACACTATTGCACAAAAAGAAGATATTATATCCCGATATTGTATCCAATACCCCGACATACGTTCTCTGCAATATTTATTTTTGTGCATCTGCGAGCTATCTGCTCAGATTCGAACGAAACGGCAGATTGATTGCTTAATAGCGCATGCAGATGGAATCAATGGCTTTTCCGTCTCTTCTTGCAAAGATCTATGGTACCTGGGAAGTTGATATACCGCGGAACAAGCGTTTATCTGGTAACTTCTATCTGAGATTGTCAGGCCTGACAACGGGGAATTTAATTCGCGTCTGAGCTCGATGGATCTCCGCGATACTGTCCCCACCCTTTCGGCTCTTTTCTACACGACAGCAGCACGTGGAATTGCCTCGTGCGCTTGTTTTCGTCGCGTTTCGTCCCATCGTCGAGCCGCTCTACGTCTTCATCTAGAGGAAAGCAGCCTGTAATATTTCAGAATTCCCAATCTAGGGGAAACTAGATCGTCGTGATTCAATCGAGCATCCATCCGCATTTCTGGCGTGAACATTTCTGGAAAATGTACATTTCAACTCTCATCCATTCTTCGTGTGTAATTTGACGTGTGTTTCTTGTCAAAATATCATAATATCATATAAATATCTCAGTATAGGTTTCAATTCAGAACTTTGTGTTGCTTTAGAGTTTAGATCGCTAGAGTAAACATTTTTGACAATTACGATCGGATATGTTCGTTATTCTAATCGCGAGAAACCGAATTTCGAAACTGCCTACATTAATTTTCAAATAGTTCAATAATTCTTCTTGAACTAGAACGAAGGGAAGGAGAGGCCGAGCAATGAAACAAATGAAATTTACTAACTAAAGAATGAAATTTACTGACAAATGAAAATAACTGAGCGATTCTTTCTTACGAAAGGAAAGAGAAAGACTAGATTAATTAAATAATGAAACAACTGTTTCTTACGAAAAGGGAAAGAGACTAAACAATTCTCTCTCAGGATATAATAATTCCTCCTCGCGAAGGGGGATTGAATAATTGAACAAATTCTTCTTACAGAAAGGAAGAGAAAGTAGACTGAATTAATGAAACAATTCTTCCTTAAAAAAAAAAAAAAAGAAAAATACTGCTAGTAGCCAGATAATTCCTCGCCAGATAGAGACATGCCAACTAGAAAGAGGACGAGAGTTTGAAAACGCGAATAAAGAGGTTAGGGGAGTAGTAGTACGCGGAAACGGTGTGTACCGTGTGTACCGTGTGGAAAGATCGGAGAGTATGTGTCAAGTGCGTGAATCACTTGGTTGTTCGAGGCGAGGCGTTATCGAGGATCGACCGCTGGCGATTGTTCCGTGGACAGGTTGTTGTTGAGGATCGCCCACGCTTCGCAGATACCTGCACACAAATACACCCTTTCCTCGTTGTAATCCTTCACAGGCCGGTTAAATGTCAGGTTACGCCTGTGTATTCGTGTACTTTGAATATTAATGAGTTACAGGGTGGCCCGAAAATGGGGTTGCTCGACGAAAAGGAGAGAGAGAGAGAGAGAGAGAGCTCCTCCTCTCGATCGTCCGCTACTTTGTTTACGTTAGAGCGATGGATTGGACACGAGCCACCGCCGGCTGGCTTCTGTGAATGAATAGATTTCCTTTTTCGTGCGGACTGTGGGTGGAGAAGTGGCTCGGGAGAAGTGATTTTGAAGGAGAAAGTAGTTACGGACTGTTGGATATTCCGGATCGGAGGCGTAGCTATAGGGATTTATCAAAGAGAGTTGGAGACGAAACGTTTCGAATTTTTCAGTCTTTAGAACTCGAAACGCCGAGATTTTGAATTGTTAACCACTTGCACTGGCAACTGATTTGCGGACCATAACGAGTGACCGTGCCGTATACGATAATTCGTCGCTTTCTTTTTCTTTCAAACTCGTCAGTACGATATCACTGGATAGAAATGATCGAGAAGTAACAGATTTATCATTTATTTTGCCTGGATTATACTCAAATATACTTAAAACTGAGGAAATATTGCAATTTTGGGACAAATTCCAGCGCAAGAGGTTAACTCCTTGCGCTGACAACTGATTTGCGGACCATAACGAGTGACCGTGCCGTATACGATAATTCGTCGCTTTCTTTTTCTTTCAAACTCGTCAGTACGATATCACTGGATAGAAATGATCGAAAAGTAACAGATTTATCATTTATTTTGCCTGGATTATACTCAAATATACTTAAAACTGAGGAAATATTGCAATTTTGGGACAAATTCCAGCGCAAGAGGTTAACTCCTTGCGCTGACAACTGATTTGCGGACCATAACGAGTGACCGTGCCGTATACGATAATTCGTCGCTTTCTTTTTCTTTCGAACTCGTCGGTACGATATCACTGGATAGAAATGATCGAGAAGTAACAGATTTATCATTTATTTTGCCTGGATTATACTCAAATATACTTAAAACTGAGGAAATATTGCAATTTTGGGACAAATTCCAGCGCAAGAGGTTAACTCCTTGCGCTGACAACTGATTTGCGGACCATAACGAGTGACCGTGCCGTATACGATAATTCGTCGCTTTCTTTTTCTTTCGAACTCGTCGGTACGATATCACTGGATAGAAATGATCGAGAAGTAACAGATTTATCATTTATTTTGCCTGGATTATACTCAAATATACTTAAAACTGAGGAAATATTGCAATTTTGGGACAAATTCCAGCGCAAGAGGTTAACTTATTGCGCTGGTAACTGATTTGCGGACCATAACGAGTGACCGTGCCGTATACGATAATTCGTCGCTTTCTTTTTCTTTCAAACTCGTCAGTACGATATCACTGGATAGAAATGATCGAAAAGTAACATATTTATCATTTATTTTGCCTGGATTATACTCAGATATACTTCAAACTGAGAAAAATATTGCAATTTTGGGACAAAAAATTGTCGACGTGCGTGGCATGTGATTCCAAAATTTGGAATTTAGTATCGTTCTCGAGTCTCTGGAGAAGGGAAACGTTGAAGTTTCGGAGATTCAGAAATTTAGAACTGACCAGTCTGAATATTTTAGAACTTGCAGAAGCTGAGCATTTAAGATTTTGGAGTGTTGAAAATTTAGTGTTTGGCAGGGAAACGTTGAAATTTCGGAAATTCGGCACTCGCCGATCTTGTTAGCTTGTAGATTCGGAAAATTTGAAAGTTGAAGCATCTGAATTTTCAGAAAAAAGAAAAAAGAAAACAACGAAAGAGTTCAAACATGAAGCAGGGACTGCATTCCAAATTTGGTCACGAGAAGTGACTATTTTCTCAGTAATTATTCTCACATCAGCGTCGATGAAGAAATCGAAAGAAAAGTCTCGTTAATTAAACGAGAGACTGGCGAAACGTTCACGGCGGGTAAGAACTGCGACGTAAAGAAGTCAAAGGCGATTATCTCGATCGTACATTAGTTTGGTTGCCCACGCAGCGCTATTCGGCCATCGTCGAATCCTAAATCCCGTCGAAGTTCGCTCGAACAAACAGCGACTCAGCTGGTGACGTTCCTTGCCCAACATTCACGCGCGATCGCACGTGCAAACTACCGCGATTCGTCGTTACACAATCACGATTGCGTATACTGATCGCGTTCCTCGCAGTATCTCTTCCTCTTTTTTTCTTCTTTTTTTTTTTTTGTTTCTTTTTTATGCAAAATTGTAGATCCGGTAACTTTTTACTGATTTTTTCTTTGCTGGATTGTATGTCTAGTAACTTTTTAGTGATTCCTGGAAATTTAAAATTTGTCTCAAATATATATATATATATATATCTATTTTAATTAATAATTAATTAAAATGTGTATTTTTTATTTATTCATTTTATTTTATTCATTTTTTTATTATCATTTAATTAAAATATATATTTTGAATTGAATATATATATATGTGTATAAGAATTATCCTGAAATGATTAAAAAGTTACTAGATGTACGATCTAGCGTGAAAAAGAATGTGTATAATTTTTGCGTAGAAAATTATTCTATATACAATTGTTGCATCTCTGTATATAATGTATACAATTATTTTTTATTTCCTATTTCTATCTTTGATATAATATACGTCTTTACATATCTTGTACATCTATAAATTATATACAACGCTCTGCACGATGCCACATGTTCTAATAATTGATGTTTACTGAAAACTGCGAAGAAAAATCGCGAGGCACAGTGTGACAAAGTTAACAAATAAAAGTAAAAGGAACAAAAAGAAAGAAAAACCAAGGAACTGAAAGGAACCACTTTATCAAACTATTTTCGTCAAAGCTAAAAAGGTCCAAATTTTTCTTCCCATCCAAATGGCCAGTTTCATAAAAATCCCAAATCTCGAAGTGCAGACCTACAAATCACCGATTCGCCCGATAGTAAGACTCCCGATCCTCGTCCCCAAATCCCGAAAGACAGAGCCTAACCTCTCTGCGCTGTTTCGCCTGTTGCAGAGCAACCCGTGCAGGAGGAGAGGTCCTGCGTCGAGACGGAGAGCATCGAGACGGGCCTGCGAAAGACGCGGATAGGCCCAGCCAGCCCCCTCCGTGCCTCGCCCTCGAGGAGCGTGGCCTCCTCGTCCGGTGACCGGACCCCGCGCGCCAATTCCATCGTCCGCGAGAACAGCAACGTCTCGAGAGCCTCATCGGGCAGCAAGACCCCGCGCGACAGCAACTCCAGCCCGGAGGGAAGCCCGCTGAAACGTGGCACCATCCGGAACAGTCTCCGGAAACCGCCGCCGACCGGCAGCCTCAGCAAGGCGTCCGTCGTTCCGAAACCGTGTCAGAGTCCAGTGAGCGGCAGTAACACGTGGAACGGCCGACAAACACGACAGAGGCCCAGCATCCAGTCGGACACGTTTCTGAATCCGGGGCAGGCCTCGTCGTCAGCCGCGCCGCTGTGCACCACCGTCGCCAACCCGTCGGCCAGTTTCGCGAGGAAGAGCCCGGCCAGGCAGAGTCTGCCTCGGCAGAGCTCGAACGGCGGCGTCCAGTACGACAGAAACGGCAGAAGGGTGAAGACCACCGGGTCGCTTCAGTCCTCGCCGACCAAGGTGAACCCGCTGCTGGAGCAGATACTGCAGAAGGTCGGCCATCTGCAGGACGAGCGCGAGGTGGTGCAGAAGCTGCAGGACCTTCTGAGGGACTATCAGGCGCACGGCGCCGGCGACGGCGTGGCGAACATGGAGTTCACGAGGGCGTGGATCGATGGTAACGGGACGGTGGCGTTGCCGCAGGACAATCAGATGACGGCCAGTCCCAGGAAGGATCCGAAGCCCGTCTCCGAGAGGGGAGGTTTCTCGAGGATACCGGCGCCGGTCTACAAGAGGCCGATGTCCGTCGCGTCCGACAGCGTGTGAAGGCTCCGGCGACGACGACGAGTGAGAGCGTGTCCTCGGGGTCGTCGGGACTGGACTTGGCGCGAGCTGAGACGTTCCCTCGTTTCGTGACGCCCTCGATTCTACGTGGATTCGCGGCGGAGAGGTGAGAAAGGGTGATGGTTCCCCGTGTTGGTGACACTGACTGAGCATCTCTGTCGAATGACCGAGCAATGATCGTTGACACTCTCGGTGCGTTGGTAAGTGATCCGACAACTGCGATCGACGACCCTGGTTTTAAGTAATCGGCCTACGTTTTTAATCTGTGTTGCTGTTTTTAACGCTAGAACGGCCAACGACTGAAAACTTTCATTTCCAGAGACAAAGTCAAGTGAAAGAAACTGAGAACCATTTATGACACGATAGAATAACGCGAGCTTTTACTTACTATGCGTATTTCACGAAGAGCCTCTAAAAATATACCGTTCCGTGTCTAAACAAAAATTATCAATTGGTCGTTTTTGGTAGTTCTGGTGTTAAATACTCGGCCTACGTTTTTAATCTGTGTTGCTGTTTTTAACGCTAGAACGGCCAACGACTGAAAACTTTCATTTCCAGAGACAAAGTCAAGTGAAAGAAACTGAGAACCATTTATGACACGATAGAATAACGCGAGCTTTTACTTACTATGCGTATTTCACGAAGAGCCTCTAAAAATATACCGTTCCGTGTCTAAACAAAAATTATCAATTGGTCGTTTTTGGTAGTTCTGGTGTTAAATACTCGGCCTACGTTTTTAATCTGTGTTGTTTTTAACGCTAGAACGGCCAACGACTGAAAACTTTCATTTCCAGAGACAAAGTCAAGTGAAAGAAACTGAGAACCATTTATGACACGATAGAATAACACGAGCTTTTACTTACTATGCGTATTTCACGAAGAGCCTCTAAAAATATACCGTTCCGTGTCTAAACAAGGATTATCAATTGGTCATTAGTTCTGGTGTTAAATATTTGGCCTACACGTTCGTCGACGATCGACAGTTGTTCTCTAGCTTCCTAGAAAAAAAGAGACATCGAGAATGATCCAACAGGAGGGAGGATTTGTGTAATCGAGAGATTAAGCGCAGAATTGCAAATTGGCCGAGTGTCTAACGATCATTGCCAAAGACAGACCTCGTTCTCACAAATATTACTGAATTGACGAAACTTCTCAAATCTCAGTGTGTCAGGGGCCAGTTGGTTCTCGTCAGGGGAACACTGTTTGAGAAAAACGCGTTTCTATGGTGCTTGGCACATCTCCCTTTCCCTTGTGAAACCTCTCGTGTAAATAGCGACGCTCTTGTCTCGAAAACTCTACAAAAGAATCGTTCCCATTTTCTATCCGTTTCGTTTGGAGAGCAGACCAATCACTTCGTCCCTCGCGAATTCCATCAAAAAGTCAGGGGGAGAGGTTTGCAAAAATCTCAGCTATCCGCGTTCTTGAACAGAGTCGAAGAGAAAGACGAGTGGCGTGCGATCGTCAGTGTTGAGGAAGCTTAACGGGCCTTAACGGTACGGGGTCGATCAGTTTAGCTCGTAGAAAGTCACGGTGTATATCGGGGTGGTGCTTGCATGGTGCTGAACGAGATGACGTTCGTGATCCAGATAAGATTATAATAAGGTGACCAAAAGCGAAAAAGATTTGCAAAACGAAATGCATTAATAAAAACAAAACAAAAAAAAAAACAAAAAAAAAAGGAAGGAAGAGAAGAAGAAGAGGAAGAAGAGGGAGAAGTAACTGAAGAACACGACGAGGATAAAGAAAAGAAACGAAGAGGGTTTTAGATGTTAGGCAAGGGGCGAGAAAAAGAGAGGGGAGAGAGGCTCGGTCTCGTCGACGAACAACAACGATTTCGATTGACGAACAGACGGAATTCAAGCGGGCAAATTAGCTGGCGTGCCGGCTCTTGCGTTAATGGCTTCCCGATCGATTTGCTTCCAGTCAGTTAATTGCACCCCGGCTGACAGCTCGTCGATTGATCCGAGACGAGAGATTACACCTTGCACCGTGGACACACGCGACGCGATCTCTTTCTCTCGTCGTGACACGTTTTTTTCTTTCCCTCTCCTCGTGTGACTTGCGATCGATAATTCATTGCCTCCCTTTCCTATCGCGATATTTTTTCTTTTTTTTTTTTTTTTCACTTATCCATCTTTTATAGCATCGAGTGCTCTGACCGGAAGTGTGGAAGATGAGGTTGGAAGAAACGTACGCGAAAATTTGTTTTTAGGAATCTTTAGCTTTTGGAATCATTAGCTTTGGCGAATGGGAGAGTGAACAGTTGGAAGACTGAGAGTACTTCTGCTATTTTCCTTTTTAGTTTTTTATTTTTTGCTCGTTCTGTGCAGAAGAGTACGTGTCTGTTAATTTAGAACTTTGACGATGAGGAGATTTGTCATTCGAGACACATTTGGAATTCTTGGACGAAGGAAAGGAAATTGAAAGACAGTAGTTTCGCAGAATGCGAAACGTTATTTCATTTTATGTAAAGTGGACAGTGGAAGTAGACTCGCTTCTTGAAATTTTGGGATTCGTGTGGAACAAGTGTGAATTCATAAAATGCATTGGCTTCTGAGTAATTGTACATAAAATCGGTACTCAGGACAAGATTAAAAATCTTGATCAGACCTAAGAGCCAATTCCAACTACTTTGTTAGAACTAAGAATCTCGAAGGTCTTATTATTTTTTCTCGACAATGAAAATTCCACAAAATTAAAATTCCCCACTGCCAAACATTCCACTTGACCAAAAAAAAAAAAAAAAAAACCATACTGGAAAATCATCAAACGTGAAGTCGTTCTCCCCAAAAGAATCTCAAAAAATCGATCGCAAGTTGAAACCTGAAAGAAAGAAAGACGAATCGCGTCGTGTCGTGTCCATTTCCATTAGCTTGACGCAACAGGTCGACGAGCGTAAATCGACGATCCCTCAACGATCTCCGTGAAGAAAGAAAAGAGAGAAAAAGAAGAAAGAAAGAAAGACAGAGAGAAGCGATCGTGGAGGAATCGACGAGAAGATCTCGGGCTTCAGAATTTCTACGTTCGATGGTAATTCACCGCGGCCCGGCGAGAAATTATTTATTTATATAGTCTATCGGTTGTATTTATTGAAGACGATTTATTTACGCGTTACGAGTTCGCTTGAGGAAGGAGAGGGGCAGAGAGCAAACAGTGTGTAGTCGAGAGTCGTAGAAGGGGGAGAAGGAAACGGGAAGGAAAGGTGGAGAGACGAAAGAGAATCAAATTCACCCCGGAGAGCAGACTGTATTATTGTATGTAGATAGCGACGTGTCGTCGGACAAAACGCCATTCCAATGTTTCACTGTTTTTTATACCAAACGCGAGCGTAGCGGCATTTTGTATCAAGTGTCTTGAGATGTGGTGGAGGGGGGGGGGGGAGGGTGAGCCCGGTGGGACGTGTTTCCGGTTTCTCGCGGAAGCCAGAGGAACGGAAGTCTGCAGGAGGGGGGGGGGACATTTTTGCGTAGGCGTCGTAGACAGTAGTAGATTTACAACGTTGGATTGGAATTTAAAAGAGGAAACAAACAAACCACCCTTTAAATTTGATATTTCGTGATTTGTCTCGAGGAACTCGGTGGATTCAGATCTCGCGGTGGAGATTGAACGATGTGAGAAATAAACTTCCAGACAGAAAGATACGACCTTTACTTTATACAGTGATCGTCGTGAATTTTGCAACATACGAAGACGCACGTTTCGAGGAAGAAATTCAGAACGCTCGACGAGACGCAACCTACAGAGAGTGAAGAGCGCTTGCAAATCAAAATAATGCTAGTTGCAACATCGAAGCGAGACGAACCGATGGAATAGAACGAGGTGAATATTTTTTTAACAATTGCCTAGTGGAGAACTCTCGCGTTCTTGCGGCCTAACTTCTCGGAGGCTTCCGTTTCCTCGACAACGACCGCGTTCCCCCCCCCCCCCCACCCGATTGATTAATACTAATTAAGAGGTAGACTTCCGGCGGGAAGGCAGAGAAGTTTATTTTGTTGACCAGATGTTCGAGTAGAGATTGTAACGGGATAACGTGTCCTCGGTATACAGATGGGGGAATGAGAGAAAGAAAATGGAATTATTTTTTAGCGAGGTGCGTTAGGCGCGCTTCCGGAAGTTGCTGGTGGCCTCTGCGATGCTTGCTCTCGTTCTACTCACACACGATTGCACTATCTACCACGTTTTTATTTCTACTTTGCTTTCTGAACGAATGGTTGGCCATGGTTTCGCAAGGGGATGTTTTCGCCGCGTCTGTTCGAGAGAGGAGGAACTTCACTTTGGCTTATTAATCTCTGAATTGTGTTGTACTTTCATTTCAGAGAGTGTACATTTCGTTTCGTTTCGTTGAGGGTTTTCTCAGAAATGTCGAGAATACTTTGGACAATTAAAACTTGAGGTGGCAAAGCAAATTGAAGACGTTTTTTTTCTTCCTTTTTTTTTTTTAATCATCGCGGTAGCTTTTCGTAAAAATTTATCTTCCCCTGCGCCTTTTCTTCCCGTTTGTGCGACGCATGCCAAAGAATTTTCTATTGTTTCGTTTCTCTAGATCTTGCGATTAATTAAAAAGAAGAAAAAAGAAAAACGTCTTCGAAAATAAACGGTAATGACCAACCCCAAGATATATATATATATATATTTTAATTCCCACCCCCCTAGTGTAATTTTATTTTGTAAGGACACAATTTTCTACGAAAATGGTGGAAAAAAATCACCAAAAAAAAAAAATAAATAAATAAATAAAATTGATAAATACGTAACACTGAAATACGTAACAAAAAGTCCAAGAGGTGTAAGAAAATATTCGTAAAATAATATTTCCCGTCCAGAACCGTTCTCGATACAGACTGTAAAAAAGCGAAACAAAAAGACCAAAAGAAAACAGAGGAGAGAAAAGGAAAAAAGATTAGAGGCCACAGCAGCTCGTTCCGGAAGGCGCAACACAAAATTGCTCGTAGATTTTTCAAAGTCTCGAAAGACGGGGCAGAGGAGGAGGAGGAGGAGGAGGAGGAGGAGGAGGAGGAGGGAGGGTTGAAAATAATCGCCAATCGTGTTTTATAAGCTTAAGCTTCGTAACCCCAAGCAGCTGCGGTTTTTCTGACCGCGTCAACGACGAGGAATGAAAAAAAAAAAAAATGAAAAAGAAAAAAAAAAGGAACAATATTGATGATCACCAATATTAATATTATTATTGCAACAGTTGAAAAACCATCGCCATTATTATTAATAATATTAAGAATGATTATTATTATTATTATTATTATTATTGCGATGATTATTATTATTACGACTGTTATCATCATCGTCGTCGGGCAAGCATGACGACGACGATGATGACGACGGGGCGATTGATCATTATGATTATTATACGCAACGTTGAGTATGTTATGTTATATCATTTTATCTACGAGAAGTTGTACATTGAGAGAAAACTTGCATTAAAAAAAAAAAAAGAAAAAAAGAGAGAAAAAAAGGAATAAAAACAATAAAAAGCCTTAACAAAGTCAACAGTAGTTTGTGTAACCTTGTTCTTGTTGTTTCGACGCCAATTTGATTATTTCATTTTATATATTGTTCACACGTGTCTGCGCTTCTTATGCAAAATATTAATATTAAAGTATGTCTGGCATTCACTTCGTCATTATGCAATGCTAATTTTGTAAGTTATTGATTGGATTTGAATTCCAATAATCCGATATCCAATAATCTGGCACGTATAGCACTGACCATGACTGCGCTATCGTCATCCATGACTGCCAATAATACTCGGAAACAGATCGACAGAATTAAATAGCAAATTCCACGTTTCATGTCCTTTAGTTGTTTTTTATATTAATACTCGCAAGATGGAAACAGATCGACAGAATTAAATAGCAAATTCCACGTTTCATGTCCCTTAGTTGTTTCTTTTTTTTTTTATATTAATAAATCGACTTTGCTTGCGCGATACAATAAGTATAATTCAACGATCCTGGTTAGATTACAATACGATCCGATGTTACTTCTCTAAAAATTAAAATCCAAGGAAAAATTCCAAAACTGTCAACATCCTATTTTTTCCTCTCCAATTCACTCGAATTTAATGTTGTTTGCCAATGTCAATATAATGTAAAATAAATGAGTGACTATTACTTGGAGCTTTGTCATCGATTTCTAAAGTACTCGAGATCTATCGACGCCTAATTTCTAACAAATTAGCATTCAATCTTGATCCAAAAGTATCGAATACAATATGATGAAAGAGAAGTATAGTTGCAGTTAGATCTTGATCATCAATGCTTGAAACACCAATTACACGCAAGTGTTACAGTTGGCAATCTAAAATACCAACTCCAACTCAATTTCTAAAATTCTCTAAAATCATACGGCACACAAATTTTTGAAATATTTCGACGAACAATAAAACAAACGAATAAAACAACATCGAATTCAAAAACTCATACACCACTCTCAACTGCTTGCGCTGGCAACTGATTGCGGACCATAACGAGTGACCGAACCCGTATAAAATAATTCGCCGCTTTCTTTTTCTTTTGAACTCGTCGGTGTGATATGACTGGATAGAAACTATTCAGAAGTAATGAATTTATTGTTTGTTTTGCCTGGGTTATACTTAAATATACTTAAAATATTGTATATAAATATATAAAATACAAAACATAAAAATATAAAAAAAAGTAATATATAATGTATAATAATATATAATAAAAATATAGTACATAATATGTAAGATATAAAATATAAAAATATTGAAAATTATAATTTATAATGTATAATAATATATAACAAAAATATAATGCATCATATATAAAGTATAAAACATAAAAATATAAAAAATAGATATATAAAATATACAACAAAAATATAAAAAAAAGTAATATATAATGTATAATAATATATAATAAAAATATAATACATAATATATAAGATATAAAATATAAAAATATACAAAATGTATAATGTATAATAATATATAATAAAAATATAATACATAATATATAAGATATAAAACACAAAAATATAAAAAACTATAATTTATAATGTATAATAATATATAATAAAAATATAATACATAATATATAAAATATAAAACATAAAAATATACAAAACGTATAATTTATAATGTATAATAATATATAATAAAAATATAATACATCATATATAAAGTATAAAACATAAAAATATACAAAATGTATAATTTATAATGTATAATAACATATAATAAAAATATAACACATAATATATAAGATATAAAACATAAAAATATACAAAATGTATAATTTATAATGTATAATAATATATAATAAAAATATAATACATAATATATAAGATATAAAACATAAAAATATAGAAAATTATAATTTATAATGTGTAATAATATATAATAAAAATATAATACATCATATATAAAGCACAAAACATAAAAATATAAAAAATAAATATATAAAATATAAAAAATATATAATTTTTAATGTATAATAATATATAATAAAAATATAACACATAATGTATAAAATATAAAACATAGAAATATAAAAAATATATAATTTGTAATGTATAATAATATATAATAAAAATATAATACATAATATATAAGATATAAAACATAAAAATATAGAAAATTATAATTTATCATGTGTAATAATATATAATAAAAATATAATACATCATATATAAAGCACAAAACATAAAAATATAAAAAATAAATATATAAAATATAAAAAATATATAATTTTTAATGTATAATAATATATAATGAAAATATAACACATAATGTATAAAATATAAAACATGGAAATATAAAAAATATATAATTTGTAATGTATAATAATATATAATAAAAATATAATACGTGATATATAGGATATAAAACATAGAAATATAAAAAATATATAATAATGTATAATAAAAATACAAGACACAATATATAAAATATAAAACTGAGAAGATATTGCAGTCTTGGGACAAAAAATTCTCGACGTGCGTGACACGTTGTTCCAGCGCAAGAGGTTAAGAGTATCCCAGTGTATCTAGTTGCAAGCTCTAATGGTAAAGCTGTAGGTAAAGCACGAGCGTTGGGGGCCCGTTACGAGGCCCAATAGACCGCGGAGTCGTCGGCGTCCTTGCCGCATATGGCGAGACGGCTCTCGTTCTCGGACAACAGCAGCCACCAACAATGGTCGAGCGTGTATACGTGAGTCAGCACGCGGCTACCTCTGCGTGTCTGCTGCCGGCTTCGTCAAACTACGCGCATAAAACGAACATCACGAATGGTTAAAAAGCCGCGTTGCTTGGCCGCAAGCCGAGAGATTTATGAGCGGGTCGCGCGGTACCCTCGATAACAACAACGACGATCGTGTACGCTGCGAGCAATGCAGACGATTAGCGAGACGATTCGTTCCTTCTTTCGGTTCGATCGAATCGAAGTGAGAGTAAAGAGGTTTCAAAAGAGTATCGGGAAATAGGGGGGATTCTTTTAGAGTTGCGGTCCAGGTATCTCGAAGGTTCAAAGTTGTACAACTTTGCACGGAACGACGAATTTTCGATCGAGGAAGAAGGAACAACGCGAGAGTTGCCAATTGTTTGGGAGACTGAAGGAATTTTGAAAGGAAACGCCGAGTTCTAATAATTAAAATAAACAGTAGAAAGTATTAAAAAGTAGATGAAGAATAGACTGTGAAAGTAGAAGTTTCGTTTACTAAAGTATGAATGAAACTTTGGAGTATCGAGGTATGCCGGATTATTTAACTTAAAATTTTAAATATTACTCAATTAATAAATATTTCTAAATTTGCAGTTTAATGTTTGTATTTAAACTGCAATTAAAATTATTTATAAAATTGATATATAATAAATAAAAATATAAACACAATTATAAATATAAAAATAAATAAATTTACTTTTCTATTAATTTTCTAAATAAATATAATTATTGCTTATACAAATATATATATATATAGATTTTTTAAAGATAATTAAATATTTTCATATTAATAATAATCTCTTATTAGATTAATAAATATAATAAATACAGATATAAAATAAATTTATTGAATTTAATTGTTTCATATAAAAAATTTCATTTTAACATAAATCTCGACGGTAGTATAGAATACATTAAAATTATAGAAGTATAGAATAGAATAGAATACAAGAAAAAGGAAAATTAGAACTTTTTGGGATATGTTTAGCCATGAAAATGGTTTTCCTTGCAACGTCGTATACGGAAAAATTGCTCGAAACAATTTCGCAATGGCGTCGTATCGGGGCGCGGCGGCCGCACTAAAATAATTGAGCGTAAAACCGTTCGTCGCTGAATTATCGATTTCTACGAACGGCCGTGATTGTTTCCCACTAATAAATCGCGGTGGATGCCGACGCGAAAAGTCATCCACGAGCGCGACGTTCGCGTTTATCACGTCGCGACAACGATATAATTCAACGGGTGCGCGCAGCTGCCACGGGCAAATTGTTTATTCTGGCCTGGCTCGCGATCGTCGATGCAAAGTTACCGCCGGAAAAGTAATGCCGGCAATTAGAAAATCCACTTAAAGCCGGCCTAATGATTCTCATTTAACACGCCGAACGATACGTGGCCGTCGCTCGGTTCATTTCGCATTCCTCGCTGGCCACTCCGGCGGCGTCTCTCGTGGAAATTGCCGCCGCGGTTTTACGCTGCCTGCGTACACAAATCCACCTGCCAGCCGTATGTATTTTCGAGATTCCTCGGGACGATTGCGTGTTTCATTTGTCGCCGTTGTTCCTCGCCGATATAGGCTACGAAGGTCGAAACTGTTCTACATACCGCTCTCTAGCGAAAGTGGACGAACCAAAAACGATTCAGGAAACATTTTCACTCGAGTTTCGACGCTCTGAGTTTGAGTTTCATTTTTCGGTACTCAAATTGTGAAGAATTTTCCACGTTTTTACGAGAACAGTATCGTAGGGGAGGTATCTAAAACAGGCAAACAATGTGATAACTTACTTGCAACGTAAGTAGGTTGTAATGTAAATTATTATATAGGCAACCTAGATACAAAGTTCCATTTTTGGGGGAATTGATCTTGAGTTTTAAGATAACATTGTGAAAAATATGCCTCGGATTTTTATCTTGAGGTAGCCGTAATTTCTTTGACCACTTGGCAACTGATTGCGGACAACAACGAGTGACCAAACCGTGTACAATCCGTGGCAAATTATTAAGAAGTAAATAATAAATTTATTATTCGTTTTGCCTAGGTTATATAAGTATACTTAAGTGCCTAAAATACGTAACACTAGATACAAAGTTTCATTTTTGGAAGAATTGATCTTGAGTTTCAAAATAACATTGTAAAAAATATATCTCAGATTTCTATCTCGAGATAGCCGTAGTTTCTTTGACCACTTGGTAACTGATTGCGGACCACAACGAGTGACCAAACCGTATATAATCCGTGGCAAATTATTAAGAAGTAAATAATAAATTTATTATTATTTTGTCTAGGTTATATAAATATAACCCAAATAACATTAGATACAAAGTTTCACTTTTGGGAGAATTAATCTTCAGTTTCAAAATAATATTGTGAAAAATTATGGCTTTTTATCCTGGCTTCTTCAGACCGAGGATTAACAGCGAGATACTTAAAGCAGACAACCTGAACAACTTAGAAAAAAGGAAATTAGTCCCTCGTTTCGGGAAACTTTATTTTCGAATTAAACTGAAGCACCTCGTTGAAACGAAGCAAAATTCGTCTGCCAGATTTTGTTCCCACGCTCAGAAAAAATGAAATAAAATTATTCAGACCAACTACTTCAGTGTGAAACTTTTCTACAAACGCGTAACGCGATTAACGTTAGAGAGAAAAAAAAAAAAAAACTTAAAAACGGGTGACTCCGCCGAGCAACGATGGCGTTCGCGACGATTTGTCAACGTTTGGAATTTTAATAATGCCCAGTATTATGTCCCGCTTCACAAATGAACCTTTTCAGTATGGAGGTGAAAGTACTCCCACGCTGTCCGCGCTCACCGAATTCGATTTTCACACGTGAAAATCCACCCAAAGGAAAAAAAAAGAAAGAAAGAGAGAAGAAGAAGCACTGGAGGTACCTCGAGTTTCGCTTAAAAAAAAAGAAACAGTCCATTGCGCAACCACCACTGCGCATTTGTCACATGGCCGCGGCCATTTTGACTCGCGAATATTCAAAATGGCTGACTCCAACACCGTTTTGCACAGGTTATGTTTCTTCAATTAACGTATTCGTATTTTAGTTTTATTATACGGTTAACGCGAAATGAAACTAAAATCGAGGATACACGGTGCGGTTGTTGCGAGGTCGCGAGCGGAATTATAAGCTCAATTTGTCACGCCCACGAGCCCAGGTGGACGAGCACACTGTCCAATATTATGGTATGCAAATTCCTTAATAACTTCACGGATTGCTGAGGACTTCTTCGTTCTTCGTCGGCGCGTATCTCGGTCGAGGTGTTCCGCCTAATTGGTGAAATTCTCGCACGATGGCGAGAACGATTCGTCGATCAATTATTTAGTTAAAACGTATACGTATACGTACTGTCATTAAAAAACGCTCGAGGCCAAATCGATTGACTCCTCTCTCGTTTGCCTGGCAAATGTCTCAATTTCGTTATCTCGTTTAATGCTTCAAGAATTTCAAGAAGTAAGTGACTTGCTGAAGGTATTTTATAAAGTAAATTATAAAATCAATTCCGCGATGACTTTGAAAAGAGAATGACAACACCATCTCGTTCGCTTTCGAACTTTCTACGAAGCTCACGCGACTCACAAATTTAAGCAACAGCTTTTACCACTTTATTACTGTTGACGTAACTTCAAAATGTGCGTGACCTTTCGAAAACGAATCGATCTTAAGTTCTGCTGGTGATAATTACATCGACGGAATTTTCTCTAGACGTTTCAGAGACGTCGAGCCTATCTCGAAACCGTTCACTACTGTTGTAGCCATAAAAGTTTATGCGACGTATCGAATAAATTAAGACATCGATGGTAATTTTTTCTAATCGATTCCTGGGTATTCGGGACGAACCACTACTTTCCTGTCACATATTTCACGTCAGGATATATATATACATGTTTCAAATTACCGATTTTAGATTGTTACGAAATATTGACGTCAGCATGTAGATTCCAGTCCCGTTTCAGCGAGGGATAGGAACAAAGTTTTATCATTTATTTTATTTATTATACATAATCCTCTTGCCTTGCGGCTTAATGGCTTGATGGCTTGATACTTGGACTATCTTAATCGTAATTTCAACCGCTAGTCGTAAAACGATAAATTCTAAAATTAATCTATCTAACCTAGTCCAAATTCTAATATTAATCTTTGGCTATTCTTGAGAAGAGTTTCATTATGTTTCCAGAAGAAAACAAGAGAAACGAACGAAAATTCGATATCTCAGATCGCTCGTCACTAGCGATCCTTGGCTCGTTTCTCGACTCGTGGGCGGCTCGCAGGTGCCTCTGGTTCCTTTTACAAGTGATCCCCAGGCCGCGTAACAACTGCCTACGCCCTTCTTCTCCAGTCGTCCAACCGCTGCACCTTCGGGAACCGGCTAACAGCCGCGGATTTACGATCGAACCATCGTTCTCTTCGCTGGCATCGCGTTTTATGTTCCTTTGTTCCGTCCGCTCTCTGTCTCGGGCTGCACGCGCCAATGCCTCCCGGTGGAATGTCGTTTTCATTCATAGAAACACTCGTATGTACGCGCATACACGCCGCGGTATTAATAGGGCTGTTGAGAGAAAAAGCCGTGTTCTTTGAGGATGAAATAATAGCCACGTGTCGACGTGTGGGTGGATCGGTATGTGAGGACACAGGGATCGCGGATTGTTCGAATTTCGAGCCGAGGGACACTGGAAACGTTGGAAACGTCGGAAAATTAACGCGTCGGATATTTTTGGATATTTCAGAAATCAGAAGTTACCTGTGAAGTTGTTTTTAAGGAGGGGGGGATTTGTCGTTTTTTGAAAACTGGAATGTTGGAGCATTGAAGATAAATGCCGAAATTGTAGAATCGATATGTAGGGGATAAAATATTGTACAACGAAGCTTGAATGTTGAGAAAAATTATTATACAAAAAATTTTCAAATGCATGATAGAAGACTACATTTGCACAAAATTTACAAGAAAAAAAAGACGATTCTTATGGAAAATAGATCCCAACGAAACTCTTTCGATCCATCGATATATAGAAAATAGAATATTGTACAATGAAGATTTTTGAATACTGAGAAAAATTATTATACAAAGAATGTTCAAATGCACGATAGAAGACTACATTTGCACAAAATTTACAAGAAAAAAAAGACGATTCTTATGGAAAATAGATCCCAACGAAACTCTTTCGATCCATCGATATATAGAAAATAGAATATTGTACAATGAAGATTTTTGAATACTGAGAAAAATTATTATACAAAGAATGTTCAAATGCACGATAGAAGACTACATTTGCACAAAATTTACAAGAAAAAAAAGACGATTCTTATGGAAAATGGATCCCAACGAAACTCTTTCGATCCATCGATACGTAGAAAATAGAATATTATAGAATGAAGATCTTTGAATACTGAGAAAAATTATTATACAAGAAATATTACACAAAATTTACAAAAGAAAAGAAAAGACATATCTTTATAGAAGATACACTTTCTTCCGAAAAGGAATTCCACGTACATGTGTACGTGTTACCCTGTAGACGTAATTAAATTTATAAATACTGTGTAAATTTATATATATATTGTATAATAATTTATATTTTTTATATATAAGTGGAATAATTGTATAATTATATTATATGTAAATTAATTATAAATATATATATATATATTAATATATATATATTAATATAATTATATTTATATATTGCATTATATTTAATATAGTATTATTATTTATAGTTATTAAAATTTATTTATTGTATTTTTATTGGATTACTGTGTAAATTTATATATATATATTGTAAAGCATAAGAGTACGACGATGGAAGTACACGGTTCCGTGTCCCGACCTACGACAAATCGACGTCAACGACCCGCTGTTAATCGACTTAACATGATAATAGGCTGAGGAATCGTGCCACGCTTACCTGCTCGAGAAAGTTCGATTCGCGCGTGCAAGGAAGTCACATTACACGAAGAAGCAAGACTCAGACTTGAAGACCTACGACGGAGGTTAGCCCGTCCGTAATCCGGACACGCCATCACTCTTTCACGACCGCGAACATCTTTCTATTACGTGTTCCCGGTGTTCTCCCTTCGTACACCCTCCCAGGTCGTTACATTGCCTTTCAATTCTGTCGTTTACATCTGTTTGCGTCTGTGTTTCCGTCACGTTGCTCCTTTTCAGAGAAGCGCGATCCAGGCGATCGATAGATCACGATTATTGCCGAGGACAGTGGAAAACATCAACGCTAGTTCTACCAAAAGTGATCAAAGTGACTTGGATTTTACAGATTGCAGAACGTGACGTGTGTTTTCAGAGATTTAAATGGTTGTTCAGAAAATTTTAAATAATATTTTATTATTTAAATGATATTAATTAATATTTCTAATATTAGTACGAAATACTAATATTAATATCTAAATTAAAATATTAATATTAATGTTTAAATAATATTTTGTTATTTAATCAATAATAATTATTTTAAATAATTTTAAATAATATTATAACGTACTAATACAATATTATATTGTTTTGAATAATTTTAAATAATATTATAACGTACTAATATAATATTATATTACTTTAAATAATTTTTAATGATATTATAATGTACTAATATAATTTAAATAATATTATATTATTTTAAATAATTTTAAATGATATTATAATGTACTAATACAATATTATATTGTTTTAAATAATTTTAAATAATATTATAACGTACTAATATAATATTATGTTATTTTAAATAATTTTTAATGATATTATAATGTACTAATATAATTTAAATAATATTATATTATTTTAAATAATTTTAAATGATATTATAATGTACTAATACAATATTATATTGTTTTAAATAATTTTAAATAATATTATAACGTACTAATATAATATTATGTTACTTTAAATAATTTTTAATGATATTATAATGTACTAATATAATTTAAATAATATTATATTATTTTAAATAATTTTAAATGATATTATAACGTACTAATATAATATCATATTATTTTAAATATTTATGTTATACTCCAGTTCATTACAAAGTTTTTCGATTGTTTTAATTATTTTAATGAGTCTGGGTGGAAAATTTTAGGTGCTTTCTAGCGTTAAGGAAATTCTATAGAATCTCAGATATTTGTACTCGAATCTACCAAAACAAAATTAAATTGAATTTGCAAACGCAACATCTAAAGTTTCACGATTTTTGGTCGAACAGTTTGCGATTTCTAAAGAATTTCAAGTTTGACCGAACTTGTTACTACAAAGAATTTATTGACAATATATCATACATCTGGTGATTCTCAAGAGTCTGCTAATAATATTGCATGGTTATTTGTGCTCATCGTTTATCAAAACTACGATTTTCCAAAAAAAAAAAAAAAAAAGAAACAATATTATTCAATTTCTTTCTCGAATCTCGCTGCATCGAATCAATAATATCAGAACAAGACTCGAAACCCGCGGGCGGGGAAAAACAGCGGGAAGCGAAGAAATCAATGTCCCGCAATCGGCGATGTTGCACTGTCTGTCGGTTGCACGCGAGTCGCAGTAAACAGCGATAACATATTACGAGTTATAAAACGGCAGCTAGCCGCCGCCAGATTCGTGGGAGAAAACGTTTCTCGCGTGTACCGTTCCGCCGGAGTGATCTCTGGCAACGATCACCGGCTATCAGCCAGTATGTGTCCACGATTATTTGCATATCCTGCGCGTTTCAATATCCGTCGAGGCTCAATTTCTGGCGTGTATATGTTACCAGGTAAGTATCACACGCACACATGCGCGTACAGGTGTCATTTTCGACACGAAATCGCCCCCGTCTGCGCACGGTTGTTAAACTCGCGGAGAAATCGCAGCTTTTTCACACTTTATTGACCGTTAATCCATAGTAGAGCTTTTTCTTTTTTCTTTCTTTTTCCTTTGAGAGTTGGAACGTGCAAGAATTAGGTTTAGGTTAGGTTGGTCAGAAAATTATTTATGTAGAAATAAATTATGTAGAAATCTAATTTCCTGAAATATCAATAGCGTTCCATTCTGACGATATTAGTGCAAAACAGTTAGAGGTTCTGGAAAAAAGTTTTTTTCTGAAAAGTTGGAATATGTAAGAATTAGGCTTAAGTTAGGTTGGTCAGAAAATTATTTATGTAGAAATCTAATTTCCTGAAATACCAATAGCGTTACGTTCTGATGATATTAGTGCGAAGAAGAAAGAATAAAAAAGTTAGAGGTTTTGGAAAAAAGTTTTTTTTTCAAGAGTTGGAATATGTAAGAATTAGGTTTAGATTAGGTTGGTCAGAAAATTATTTATGTAGAAATAAATTATGTAGAAATCTAATTTCCTGAAATTCCAATAGCGTTACATTCTGATGATATTAGTACAAAGAAAAAAGAAGATTGAGGTGTTGAAAAACAGTTCTTTTTTAAAGAGTTGGAATATAAAATTAAGTTTAGATTAGGTTGGTCAGAAAATTCCTTCCTTCTGAAATCTAATTTCCTGAAATACCAATAGCGTTATATTCCGATGATATTAGTGCAAAGAAAAAAGAAGCTAGACGTTTTGAAAAGAAGAGGTTAGAAAGTTAGAGATTTTTTTTTAAGAGTTGGAATATGTAAGAATTAGGTTTAGGTTAGGTTGGTCAGAGAATTCTGTAGAAATCTAACTTCCTGAAATATCAATAGCAAATTACATTCTGATGATATTAGTGCAAAGAAAAAAGAAGTTGGCAGTTTTGGAAAAAAGTTTTTTTCTTAAGAGTTAGAATATGTAAGAACATATATTAGAATATGAACAAAATCTAGGTTAGGTTGGTCAGAAAATTCTGTAGAAATCTAATTTCCTGAAATATCAATAGCAAATTACATTCTGATCATATTAGTGCAAAAAAAAAGAAGTTGGTAGTTTTGGAAAAAAGTTTTTTTCTTAAGAGTTAGAATATGTAAGAACATATATTAGAATATGAACAAAATCTAGGTTAGGTTGGTCAGAAAATTCTGTAGAAATCTAATTTCCTGAAATATCAATAGCAAATTACATTCTGATGATATTAGTGCAAAGAAAAAAGAAGTTGGCAGTTTTGGAAAAAAGTTTTTTTCTTAAGAGTTAGAATATGTAAGAACATATACTAAAATATGAACAAAATCTAGGTTAGGTTGGTCAGAAAATTCTGTAGAAATCTAATTTCCTGAAATATCAATAGCAAATTACATTCTGATCATATTAATGCAAAAAAAAAGAAGTTGGTAGTTTTGGAAAAAAGTTTTTTTCTTAAGAGTTAGAATATGTAAGAACATATATTAGAATATGAACAAAATCTAGGTTAGGTTGGTCAGAAAATTCTGTAGAAATCTAATTTCCTGAAATATCAATAGCAAATTACATTCTGATGATATTAGTGCAAAGAAAAAAGAAGTTGGCAGTTTTGGAAAAAAGTTTTTTTCTTAAGAGTTAGAATATGTAAGAACATATATTAGAATATGAACAAAATCTAGGTTAGGTTGGTCAGAAAATTCTGTAGAAATCTAATTTCCTGAAATATCAATAGCAAATTACATTCTGATCATATTAATGCAAAAAAAAAAGAAGTTGGTAGTTTTGGAAAAAAGTTTTTTTCTTAAGAGTTAGAATATGTAAGAACATATATTAGAATATGAACAAAATCTAGGTTAGGTTGGTCAGAAAATTCTGTAGAAATCTAATCTCTTCACTGCAGAAGAAAATTCGGTTAAAAAAGAAGTTAAAGGTTTCTTCAGAAAATAACTGAAATTGAATTGTACAGAGTATTAAGCTTCGCGCGCGAAATCATGCTGATTTAGCTGGATAATGACGTGAGGATTTTTCTCCGAGACGAGGAGATTCAATCTTTTATTAAATGTTAATGACAACGATGGTTTCCACGATGAAATATAGTACGGGAGATGCAACGTAATAATGCATTCGTATAATTTTGCATAAAAGGATCGGCAAAACAGTGGATAACTGTTATTACCGTACGAATGCGGCATTAATCGTGGCTAATAGGTTCTTTTAGATACTCGTGTTAATCTTTCATCAACCGCAGCTGAACGACAGTCGTTTCTATACAGTTTTTACAGTTGGGCGAGTTTCTGCTTTTTTGTACCACGATACGTTAAAAAAAAAGCAGAAAAAAAACGATTTTCCAGCGATTGAATCGCGGCCTTTCGTGTAACGGCGATTAATAACACGCGTTGACTTCAATCTACCTTGAACGTTACGATTTTTAGAGCAACATCCATTTCTTTGCGTTTCTAAGATCCCTCGCACTTTCTAATTTAAACGAATCGAGCACAGTGAACGATTAAATAATTAAATTGTAGTCCAAGAATCGAATTTCAAAATTTCATCCAACTTCACGCGTGAATTTATATTCCACGCTTCACTTCCAATTTTTAATAAGTAACAATTTAGTTTAATTTAAATTCCAGCATCTCCCTTGTATTTCTCCGTACAACCAAACATCGAAATATTCTACGAAAAATTCCAAAAATTCCCCTGTGAAATCCTGTGAATTCTACAAACCTGCTCTTTTCTATAAAACATAATAAACCAATCGATTCCACGAAACGCGAGCTTCATTTTCCATTTCACGTCGAGAAATATCACCTGTAGTGCAGAGAAATGCGAAAAATTTCTCGGTTGTTTACCAGAATACGGCGGAATTGTTGTTTCGAGACAGAGGTCGTAGTTCCCCGGTGAACAGGGACTGGACTGTCAGGGTCGCCGATGACAGGCGGTAAAGGATGAGGCTCGTAGTAGGTTACGTGCTTGCCATATCGGTCGAAAGAACAGGCAACCTTGGGGGTCCTTGCACGAGCGAAGGCCTACGAAATCGCAAACAACCGGGCGATCGCGTTGCTCGACGACTCGTTTCTTTCCTCCTTTCTTCTTTTTTTTTTTTTTTTTTTTTCGTCTCGTTTTCTCTCCACGCTCGTGAATTTACAATCGCCGAGAGGGCGCCCGCGTGTAACCCATGAATGAAAGGAGAACCAGTCGTCCGCCTAAACAGGAACGTTTAGCATTTCTGTCCGCGTCAGAGGCACGCTAAACGCGACTAATCGTCCCTTTGTTGGCTCGAATCTGAACAGCGAGAAAGAAGACAGCCTCTTCTTTCGTTCTCTCGACCGATCCTTTTCGAATAGTTGAAGGAGACCTATCTTGCACGGTTTCCAGTGTGAATAATAGGGCCATTATTCCGAGGTGAAAGATTGTCGAAGAAGACACGTGGATTGAATTGTTTCGTATAATTAGTTGGATATTGTTGCGATTTTAGCATTCGAGGGAATTCGTCACGTTTCTTGTTAACTAACGCGTTAACCTCTTGCGCTGGAACGGACGTCGAGAATCTTTTGTCCGAAAATTGCAATATTTTCTCAGTTTTATACTTTATATATTTATATATAGTGTTTTAGGTATATTTAAGTATAAGTATAGGGCAACACGAGTAATAAATTTATTGATTCTCAATAATTTCTATCCACTCATATCATATTAATGAGATGAGTACAAGAAGAAAGTATATCTAAGTATCAGTTTTAAGTATATTTAAGTATAACCCAGGCAAAATGAATAATAAAATTAATTTATTACTTTTCAATAATTTCCATCCAGTCATATCATACCAATGAGATGAGTTCAAAAAGAAAGTATATCTAAGTATCAGTTTTAAGTTATTTAAGTATAACCCAGGCAAAATTAATAGTAAAATATATTTATTACTTCTCAATAATTTCTATCCAGTGATATCATACCAACGAGATGAGCTCAAGAAGAAAATATATCTAAGTATCAGTTTTAAGTATATTTAAGTATAACCCAGGCAAAATGAATAATAAAATTAATTTATTACTTTTCAATAATTTCTATCCAGTCATATCATACCAATGAGATGAGTTCAAAAAGAAAGTATATCTAAGTATCAGTTTTAAGTATATTTAAGTATAACCCAGGCAAAATGAATAATAATATTAATTTATTGATTCTCAATAATTTCTATCCAGTCATATCATATTAATGAGATGAGTACAAGAAGAAAGTATATTTAAGTATCAGTTTTAAGTATATTTAAGTATAACCCAGACAAAATGAATAATAATATTAATTTATTACTTCTCAATAATTTCTATCCGGTGATACGAGTTCAAAAAGATAACGACTAATTGTTGTATACGATTTGGTCTCTCGTTATGGTCCGCAATCCGTTTGCTAGTAGCTAAGGGCTGTGCGTATTCGATGAAATACGCTTGATTTGATTATTTCTTTTTCAGATTAGCCGGCTTTCGACAGAGAAGTTTGTTTCATCATTGTTCCCTTTATCATTTGGATTTTGGAATGGAGAAACTGCGACATATAAAGCTTGTTACACAGTAGACTGTATAATTTTAAATATCACCTCATGTTTAATTTATTTTGTATTATCATGTCTTGCACATTTTAGCACAATAATCAATATCTGTAGAAGACTTTTGAAGACTCTGCTCAGAATTCGTATAAAGAGATCAACCTTGTTAATACCAAAATTTTCAAACTATGACGCGTATATAATTCCCTCCCAAATGTACCAAAAAAAAAAAAAAAAAAGGAACATCTGTGCAATTGCGCAAAAAAGAGAGAGACCACGGTATCTCGTATTCAAAATTCACGTAAAGAAATCCCAAGAGCTGACGTTAAAATTTTTAAATGCAACGCCATACATATAATTCCTAAGTATATCCAAAGAAAAGAAACGAGAAGATTTCGGAAAAAGGACAGCCTGTGCAATTACGCAAACGGCAATTGAAACGTATACGAAACAAACAAGAAAAGTGAGAAGCGATGGCTGAGCGTAACGCGTTAATAAAGCGCGATGACATCCGGTGGCCGCGAGTTCACGACCTTCCAATTAAAACGTTGACCCGAGCTATCCGCTTGGCGAAAACGCAGCCGACGAGGGAAGGAGGCGTCGCGGTGTTCGCGGGAAACGTCAGCCACCGGTGGTGGCGCCGCGACGCTAATGAGAAGTTAATGGCGCCGGCCCGCGACTCTGTCTGAACGGCACGAGTGGCGTTAGTTCTTCAGACTCGGACAACAAGTTGCTAAAGAGGCCTGGCCCTTCGAGGACAGTGCGCATCGGGAGGAGTCATCAGAAACTGGCGCTGAAAACTCTGGAGACTGGCCGATTCGACAATTAAAAACTCGCGTTCTCTCGAACTCGATCCACCATGGACAGTCGAGCAATTATTTTTTAAAGGTAGAGCAACAGTGATGGTTAATAATCTTCTTTCTTGCATTTATAAATTTTATTGTACATTTCTAAATTTCTGTTATAATTTATTATATATTTTTTTATTATATAGTTTGTCATATTTTATTTTACATTTCTAAATTATTAATTCATTATGTTTTATTATATTTTATTTTGCATTCCTAAATTTTTAAATTTCTAAATTATTAATTTATTATATTTTATTATACTTCAGTTTGCATTTCTAAATTATTGATTTATTATATTTTATTGTATTTTATTTTACATTCCTAAATTTTTAAATTTCTAGATTATTAATTTATTATATTTTATTGTATTTCAGTTTACATTTCTAAATTATTAATTTATTATATTTTATTATATTTTACTTTAAAATTCTAAATTATTAATTTATTATATTCTATTATATTTTATTTTACATTTCTAAATTGTTAATTTATTATATTTTATTATATTTTATTTTAAATTTCTAAATTATTAATTTATTATATTCTATTATATTTTATTTTACATTCCTAAATTATTAATTTATTATATTTTATTATATTTCAGTTAACATTTCTAAATTATTAATTTATTATATTTTATTATATTTCAGTTTACATTTCTAAATTATTAATTTATTATATTTTATTATATTTCAGTTTAAATTTCCAAATTATTAATTTATTATATTTTATTATATTTTATTTTACATTCCTAAATTATTAATTTATTATATTCTACTATATTTCATATTACATTTCTAAATTATTAATTTATTATATTCTACTATATTTCATATTACATTTCTAAATTATTAACGTATTATATCTTATGATATTTTATTTTAAATTTCTAAATTATTAATTTATCATATTTTATTTCACATTTCTAAATTTTCATTACAATTCATTTACTTCTCGTTCGTCAGATTGTAGATTACTCGTTTCGTCGATGATCGAAAGTTCTCTACTCAAATTTAATCTTGTACGTCACGTAACAATGGTGGATGCCTCGAGTAGAAATTATCGTGAAACTTAACTCAAACATAGAATCTTGCAATTATTATGACATCACGTATGTCAGTTTACTTAAGCAGACAGAAAATAAAGATCGTCTTTAATGTCAATTTATAGGGCCAGTTTTGAGGAATACTTTGCAAGCACAGTTGTAATTTGTCGCACGACAATGGTAAACAAAATTCAATTTGCAATCGCGGTTATAATTTTCGGCGCAATAAAAATGTCTGTCCGTGTATGTTTGAAGTGTTTTCCCTTCGTCTTCACCGAAGGAAGGAGATTAATAACGGTTAGCACACGGATGGGGAGGGAAAGGGATGATTTTAATTGTAAATGGATACGCAGTAAGCTGTAATTAAAAAGGCACGGATCGATGCTGGATGGATGATTAATAATAATCGCCGTTGCACGTCGACATACGCTCGTAATGAACCTTTATGCGGTTTATTGATGACGCAGTAAATTGTGATGTCTCGGTGGAAGCTTCGCGCGTCACGCAACAAGGTTGCACACACAGACACACACACACACACACACATACATAGCGGATGGAAAATGAAATGAAAAGAAGTGGCGAGGTTCGTTGTTCTCTGAGGTAAATATGTACACTCGTAATTCACTCGAGCCTTCGCTTCGATTTATTTTCAATTTGCACGCGCTTGTGTTTCGCCTCGTTGCATTTAATTTTCTACTAATGCATGCAGATGCAAAAACTATTGAAACGCTGATTAAAAAGTAACAAGCTTGATCGTAATTAAAGCTCGTTCGTATTTAAAGTTATCGAAGGAACGAGGAGCTGGATGACAAATTAAGAACCCACATCATTCATCTTTAATCCATACTCGTTCGATATATCGCAACGTGTTTCACTTTCTTTGAACAGGTAACGAGAAAACGAATCGTTGCAAGACTATCTGCACGATGATTCTAGCGAGGAAACATTCAAAGAGTTAACCTATCGAGGACCAAACAGTGAAACAATATCGTTGAACTAATTGTTACCAATTGTTGCTAGCCAATTATTGTTGATATTATAAGATTATTTGTATAATATTCTGATACGAAGTTAATTTATAATATTCTAACGAGCAGTGGATCTAAAGAGAACCAAATAGCGAAATAATGTATAATATCGTCTAATTATTACTAATTATTATTGATTTTAAGACTATTTGTATAATATTCTAATACAAAGTTAATTTATAATATTCTAATGAGGAGTTAACCTATAGAGAACCAAATAGTGAAATAATGTATAATATCGTCCAATTATTACCAATTATTACCAATTATTATTGATTTTAAGACTATTTATGTAATATTCCAATACGAAGTTAATCTATAATATTCTAATAAGAAGTTATAAAGGACCAAATAGCGAAATAATGTAATATAATATCGTCCACTCAATTATTATTGATGACAAGACTGTTTCTTTGCAATATTCTAACATTTAAAGAGTTGATTTATCGAGGACCAAACAGTGTAAATAACATCGTCCAACTAATTATTACCAATCATGATTAAACAATTAACATTGCCAGTTATTATAAGACATTTGTACAATACTCTAGTACAGACTAAATATTCTAAGCTGCTGAGCATCCTGCTAAACACAATTAGTTATCCAGCTTAACTTGCTTGAAAAATAAAACAAGTTTCCAAGTTCAATTTTTTCCAAAAAAAAGAAAAGTTTCTAAACTTAATTTCCCTAAAAAAAAAAAAAATTGCCAATTATTATTATAAGACCATTTGTACAATACTCTAGTACAGACTAAATATTCTAAGCTGCTGAGAATCCTGCTAAACACAATTAGTTA
The DNA here is from genome assembly GCA_036937485.2 of Tetragonisca angustula. Lineage (NCBI taxonomy): Eukaryota > Metazoa > Arthropoda > Insecta > Hymenoptera > Apidae > Tetragonisca > Tetragonisca angustula. The sequence continues at coordinate 331,766 of JAWNGG020000135.1, read as the reverse complement.
TCCAGCTTAACTTGCTTGAAAAATAAAACAAGTTTCCAAGTTCAATTTTCTCCAAAAAAAAGAAAAGTTTCTAAACTTAATTTCCTTAAAAAAAAAATTGCCAATTATTATTATAAGACCATTTGTACAATACTCTAGTACAGACTAAATATTCTAAGCTACTGAGCATCCCGCTAAACACAATTAGTTATCCAGCTTAACTTGCTTAAAAAATAAAACAGGTTTTCAAGTTCAATTTCCTCAACAAAAAAAAAAAGAAAAAGAAAAGTTTCTAAACTCAATTTCCCTAAAAAAAAAAAAAATGAAAAAACAGTACGACGAAATTTTCACCAGGAGATCGATACATTTCGAACGATCTGCTGGCGAGTGCTCCAGGTGCCTCGTAGAATGATTAATACCCATACGCGTTGTCGAACCACACGTTTCGACCACTGTGGCGAAAACGTGGCGAGCGAGATTTCAATGAATATCATTGGCGTCGTTCGCTCAATTAGAATTGACAGACGGGACAATGACAAACAAACGTGAGTCGACCCACGCGTTCGTTCGGAATTTTTAGGCAACGATCCTGATCGTACGTATCTGGCCACCGGATGTCGACATTCGAGACCCAGTTTTCTACTGACTTCGGTGTGCTAGTAACAGGTTCCCCCAGTAGATCGTAGGAAGCTGATTCGTGCAATTATTTTCCCTGCTCGAAAAAGAGAGAGAGAGAGAGAGACCCGAAACACGGAGGATTAAGAGAATCATAAATGGTAACGATGGTTGATGGATTACGATCGAATATCGCACGGGTTCGACAGATAGTTGCAACGCGTGTGACATAGTATGCAAGTGCCACAACAAGAGAGGCTGGTCGTTGGTCTATGGGCTGGTTAGGTTGGTGAGAGTTGTTCAATCTGATTTAGGGTAACTTGCGCTCGTCGTGGTGTCATTTCATTTGATATTGATCGATCGTGTTACGATAGAAGGGATTTTAATTGGGTACGTAGTTGAATAAGTTCTTGCTTGCGGACGAAAAATTATTCGCAAGGAGAGTGAGTCGATTACTACAAAGTCAAACTTAACTAAAGTAAATCAAGACTGATCAGAATTTACGCATAAAATTCTAATTAATTAATAATTAACGTGATGGTTTCTATTATAATATAATATATTATATTTTATGATAATATAATATAAAATATTTTATATTTTTATAAAATAAAAATTTTAATATTTTAAAATAATTGAAATAGCATAAATAACTGGGATATAAAATATTTTAAAATAACTGAAATAGCATAAATAACTAGGTAATATTATAAAACGAAAAATTTATTATTTTATTAATATGTAAAATATATTTATTTTATTGCTATGTAACATCTCAGAGAAATTAAAATATTTTGTCTCACACACAAAACGTAAAAGTTTCGCGTGGCAGTCGACATTTCGGTGTTGATACAACCTCTGATGTCGAAAGAACACAAAAAGAGAAACAGAAATTCATTTGCACGAAATTTATGAAATATTATTATTCATAAATAGATCTGTTTCTCGACTGACTCTGCGAGACCAGAATTTTCAGAGAATCATGGGCAATCATGCGACTGAAGTTGAAAGAAGTCACGATTTACAAATTTGGATCACATATGTAATTAATCAAAGTCTCAGTTCTATGAAACGTTCATTTGCTCGAGGAAGTTTGCAGGAAATCTAATCTAAGGCCTAACAACCTAACTAATTTGTCTTTTTACATCTTCAAATGGAAACTGAATCGTATTAAAACGCTCCATTTTCAAAAAATGGAAAAAAAAGAGGAAGAAATGGAAATTTTGAAATTTAGAAAAAATTCGTACTTTGAATGTTTTTCCCTACATGTCTCCATTTTTCCAAACGCTCAAAAAACCTACAGTCTGACAATCGAAACGACTGTCAACGAGAAATTCATCCTAAACTGTTATGCTCACAATCAGAAAGAAATTTCATCTCGACGACGCTCAGAGTCACCTCTGAGGTGCAAATCGTTCGATCGCTTTTTCAAATCGGCTATTCCCCCGGCTTGGCTGGCATAATCGAGTGATTAGCCGAAGCGAGACGCTGGACTGGCTCGTGCACGCGATGGATTTGCGTGAAAAAAGTGGTGTGCGTTGAAATGAAAACGGAAACGTCGTCTGGCCACCGGTGCTCGTTCGTATTTATTACGGTCGCGCCGTGCGTATATATATATATACATATATATATAATATACATATCGCGCGACGAAATCGAGGCGTGCTTATATGGCGCGCCGACATACATCATCGACGTCAATCACTGCGCAACACGACAGTCCGATCACGGCTGCATGCAAATAACGAACGATATCGTTGGACGGTTAATTAACAAACGCGATACAGAGCGTTACGAATGTCGTGCAAATTGACGTGTTTCCTTTTCTTTCCTTTTCCCCTTTGAATCATTCGCAGGTACATCGACAGTCGTACACTCTGGGACAAAAGGATACTGTTTAAAAATTTCTTGGAAGGAATTTATATTTTTTTCTTGTTGAACAACAATGGTACAAAATCTTTCTTATAGACGCATTCTTTCGCAGTGCTTCTATCAACGTGTGTGCAAGTAACATTCTTCAAAAGTCACCAGTTTTAGGTAGAGCTTTTGCAACCATGTGTAAGTGACATAAATTAAACTTAAGAAATTTGTTATTTTGTAAATTGTTAAATATTTATATTATAACATAAATTAAACTTAATAGATTTGTTATTTTGTATTGCTAAATATCTATATTATAACATAAATTAAACTTAAGAAATTTGTTATTTTGTATTGTTAAATATTTATATTATAACATAAGTTAAACTTAAGAAATTTGTTATTTTGTAAATTGTTAAATATTTATGTTATAACATAAATTGAACTTAATAGATTTGTTATTTTGTATTGCTAAACATAAACTTAAGAAATTTGTTATTTTGTATTGTTAAATATTTATATTATAACACAAATTAAACTTAAGAAATTTGTTATTTTGTATTGTTAAATATTTATATTATAACGCAAATTAAACTTAAGAGATTTGTTATTTTGTATTGTTAAATATTTATATTATAACATAAATTAAACTTAAGAGACCTTATTTGTTACTTTGTATAGTTAAATATTTATATTATAAATAATATCATACAATATTATTTTGTATTGTTAAAAGAGAAAATAGAAATATGGTAATATCCAGCGTAGAGGTGGCTAACTGGCGGCCGTTCCCCCCACTTTTCTGAGCGCTATCCCCTCCACCTCATCGTTCTCTCCACTGCGTTGACAATACTCGCGTTAGGTATATACGTATACATACAGATTCTTTTCTTTACTCAGCCGCTAAAGTTAAAAAAAGATAGGGAAAGTAGCTTGAATGCCCCGCAGAACAGAGTATATATATATGTATATTTACTCTATATATTAATTTCTCATACAATATGGCGATTAACGAACTCGTCGAAATCTGACGTTGTTTTTCACCAAATATATATATAGAAATATTAACGGTGGAGTGGCGAATTTCTGACACCAAAGTGACACCAGATTTTGTGAAAGACAACGTACAGAAAGAAAAGAAACGAGTTCGTCAATCGCCATATTACATCCATATCCTATTAAATCCTAACGATTCTCATCGACGTCGTCGTCAATTCAAAGAAGTCCGACTCGAGTTCCTCCCTGAGGCACGCGAGGCACACGCGGAAACAGGCCGATTAAAGTTCGACCGATCTATTTTCGCGCTGTGGTCACGGGATGGCGGCTCGATCGAAACGAGCTCGATCGTGGTCGCGCCATCGTCTGCGTGGCGCCTGCGTTGGAGCGCGTATATGGCAGTCGAAGGTCCTGCTGGCGCGATGACGGGAGCTGGTATACTCCGCGGATCGGGAGGATCGCGTGGCACAACACACGGGGAGCGAGAGAGTGGAAGAGGTGAAGAAAAGAGGAAGGGACACGCGGAAGTGAGGAACCTTGGTACCGCCATTTCGGGACGTAGTCCTCGTGCCACGCCGTATAAAGCCTCCGGCGTTGCTCACCTGCCGCCGTAATCCCGCCTAGAATTAGTTCTCGCGAGGGTCACCGCGGATCTTTTAAAAAAGGAAGCAACCCGGAACGGATCACTTCGCTTCGCGCCTCTTACGGGCCTCTGATCTCGTTTTAATTAATTTAATGTCGCGAAGTCGGCTTCGTTAGAAATTAGTCACACGTCGGTCACTCTGAGGTGTGTACTTTGGTTCGAATGGATCAGAAAAGATATACAGGGTGTAGCTACAGTACATTTTCTCGTATATACTTCGAGAGAGTGTGTTCTACAAAAATAAGACTAAAGTTTATATAACGAAAAGTCCATCAAGGGGGTAACTTTGGTAATATACTTTTTTGAGATTTTTTTTTCCAAGGAAACCATGATACATTTTGGTATTATTATATTATACGTATTATACATATTATACATATTATAAATATTATAAATATTATAAACATACATATTATAAATATTATAAATATTAAACGTATTATACATATTATAAATATTATAAATATTATAAATAATATAAATTTTATACATATTACACATATTATAAATATTATAAATATTATACATATTATACGTATTATACATATTATACATATTATAAATGTTATACATATTATACATATTATAAATATTATAAATATTATACATATTATAAATATTATAAATATTATAAATATAAATATACATATTATAAATATTATAAATATTATACATATTATAAATATTATAAATATAAATATACATATTATAAATATTATAAATATTATAAATATTATACATATTATACGTATTTTACACATTATACATATTATACATATTATAAATATTATAAATATTATACATATTATAAATATTATAAATATAAATATACATATTATAAATATTATAAATATTATAAATATAAATATACATATTATAAATATTATACATATTATACGTATTTTACACATTATACATATTATACATATTATAAATATTATAAATATTATACATATTATATATATTATGGTATCATGCAGTTTTCTCACACAGATTTCGACATTGTCGAAATTGTCGGAATTACTATTTAATATATACATTATATATACGAACTCGTCGAGATTAAAGCGACGATACTTTGCGATTATCATACCATACATTCATTACCAAGCGAGGCAACTATCGTACCGGGTAATGAGTCCATTTGTGCGTTTTACGGTGATTTTTCAATTGTAAATTGAAAACTTTACTCGTCGCGGCGAGGGGGCGACTTGCAACAAAGAGCGACGTTACAAAATTCGCGGCGCTAGAGACGTAAATCTGCGAAACGACGCGGAAGGATCGTAATAAAAATTTTACGATAACTCGCTCGTTAGCAGGATTTTACGGTTCGTGAAATCGGCCGGCCATGTTGAAAGGCTACGCTCTCGTGATCCACGAATCCGCCGTTCGGCCAATTTGTCCAGTTAGTTTTACTTGGGAAATTCTAACCACTTCTTTGGCGAATTAACAAACAAAATTGATGTACTCGAGGGGGAGGATAATCGATGCTTCGATAAGGTTGACAGGTCATCTCTGTCATTGCAACTCGAATGCAACGACATATTTCGTACAAAAGTTTTATAAAAGTTCTACCAAACGATGCGAAATGTAAACTGAACTTGGTTAATTTCCAACTACGTAAGCTCGATAGTTTTTGCAGCTGTCGTCGAGTACATTGCACTCGGATTATTATGTCGTACGATACTTGTTTTTAACACTAGAGCCACCGACGACCAAAGTATAATATTCGTGGCAAAGAAATTAAAGTGTAAGACGCAAGAAGAAATTAAGTAATACGATAAGGAGCACAAACGTCTGTTAATAGGTTTTATTAAAAGTCACTCGAGTCTGTCTAAAAGTACGCTGTTATAAAATTTCCATTACAAATTTGTCACCTTGACGACTCTGGTAGTTCTAGTATTAAAAGATACATATTTAATCACTAACAATCGAAAGTCGGCCTCTCAAAGTGAACCGACATTCGCGTGTCTTGCAAAATTCCAAAGCCACGTAGAATCGATCGATTTAAAATCGCTGAAAATCCTCGTCAGGTTTCGTTGCGTGTTGCGCGAATATAAATATTCAACGAAACTCGCGAGAGCCATAGCCAAGGAAGAAAAAAAAAAAAAAAAGAAAAAGAACGAACGTAACACGTCGTCGTGCTGCAACTCGTCACGAGCGATAATACGAAATGATAATTAGGCCGTACACGGAAAAACTTCGTTCGCAAAACGGACGAGTCGTTGTTAGATCATGCAACCCGGTTTGCAACCGGCAAAGCGTCAGAAAGTCATTGACGTTTTTTTTTTTTTTTTTTTTTTTTTTTGTCTTGCTGGTCGATTTGTTACTCGCCGCGGCGTGGACCAGTTGTCTCTCCGCCTGGTTCTATGTCGCCTCCTGTCACCTTCGTCCGCCCGGCGACTAAACGAAGATATTCAATCGGCCTCACCGATTCGTCCGGTAGTATGTTAATTAGGCGGATCGGCGTGGCAACGCGCGTCACCGAACTTCTTTTTGATCTGCTTTCAGTAACTCATTGCTTCACGGTTAAGGGAAGGGATACGCACGGAATGATGAATGCGACGCCGGGGCACACAGCTGCGGAGCACACGCCGTGGGAAACGGCGAGCCGGTCACGTTGTTTCGCCAAAGATCGGACCGAACGATCGATGAGGATTAATCTCTTAATTGGAGTGGACGAGCTGGCTCGATCGGCGATGAAGCAATCTTCTATCGTCGATACTTGCTTCTTTTTCTTCAGGGGGTCAGGACAGTGTGAAATTTTCGAGAAATCGATTTTCTTTTTTCCTTGTTTTTCGTTTTAAATGGCAGTTTGAAGTCTTGGAAACAAGATGCAATAGGTGTCAGCCTTCAAAACGACTTATTTATATAATAATGATATAGTAATATAATAATTTATATAATAATGATATAATAATACAATAATCTATATAATAATGATTTAACAATATAATAATTTGTATAATAATGATTTAATAATACAATAATTTATATAATAATGATACAATAATGTAATAATTTATATAATAATGATATAATAATACAATAATTTATATAATAATGATATAATAATACAATAATCTATATAATAATGATTTAACAATATAATAATTTGTATAATAATGATTTAATAATACAATAATTTATATAATAATGATACAGTAATGTAATAATTTATATAATAATGATATAATAATACAATAATTTATATAATAATGATTTAATAATGTAATAATTTATATAATAATGATACAATAATGTAATAATTTATATAATAATGATATAATAATACAATAATTTATATAATAATGATTTAATAATGTAATAATTTATATAATAATGATATGATAATGTAATAATTTATATAATAATGATATAATAATACAATAATTTATATAATAATGATATGATAATGTAATAATTTATATAATAATGATATAGTAATACAATAATTTATATAATAATTATATAATAATACAATAATTTATATAATAATGATTTAATAATACAATAATTTATATAATAATGATATGATAATGTAATAATTTATATAATAATGATATAATAATACAATAATTTATATAATAATGATTTAATAATAATTTATATAATAATGATATAATAATACAATAATTTATATAATAATGATTTAATGATACAATAATTTATATAATAATGATTTAATAATATAATAATTTATATAATAATAATAATAATAATAAATCCGGGGTATAGTAATAAATCCGCGGATGCAGAATAATTGAATTTGTATCGCTGTTTCACAACTTTAAACAGTATTATAAAGTGTACATAGTGCGATTCAAATGTTACTTTCGGCGAATCGAATATTAGAAGACTTGGATTTAATTTAGTTGTGAATAGTAAGGACTGTGAGCCGCGATGTACAAGTAAAAAAAGAAATAGGTAAAGGATACGTATGAAAAATGACGTTCTGAAACTTGAAACGCGTTTCTCTTGAAACTAGGTTTTTAGAAACAGTGTACAAAATATCTCAGTATCCAACTGATTACTGTGAAACTTTGGTGCGTGTCTTTAGTGTAACATTTACTAGGGATTGACGATCGAACATTTTTTTAATTCTTAACAATTTCGAAAGATATAGACAAAAGAACGTTAGAAATTTTTGGCATAAATTCGATAGACCAAAAACAAATAGCTGCTGTTTTCATAACTTCCACAAAAATGAAAATGTTGAGAATATTATTTACTTTTGAACTTTTCTTGCCTTTTTGTTGCAATTAATCCTATTTGGCTGGAATCATGCACACCGACAGGCAATGTAAAAAAAAGATGTCGTTAAAAAGCTAAATGAAAGCCCTTTTTTCTTCCTTTTAATGTTGCTTTTTATAGCTCGCAATGTGTTAGAATAAACTACAAAAGCTCAAGTATGTACTTTTTTTCTTTACTAGCCCTCCAAACTATACGTAATTTTTAGGCACGTCGCTTGATACGTTTCAAAGGTAAACCGTAGGAAACACATTCCTGTAGATGATAATTTAGATGATGAACAGTCGGTTGCGCCATATCAGTTAGTAGACGAGTATTGTAAAGTAGTTGGATACGTGTTGGCGATGACACAAGAGGAGGCGCGCGTGGAATGAGGAAGGCTTATGCATACGTACGGAGGATGAACGCGGAATGTGAGAGGAAACTAGATCGACTTCAATTTGCAGTTTCTCGAATTACCATCGCGATTTCGCAATCTTTGGCCACTCCGTCTCGCCCAATGAAAGTTTACACAAACACAAATGAGACATTGCAGAATTTTCACCTCCGTTTAGAGGAATCTCCTGGGGATTCTCGTTGTTTCATCTGTTTCCTCGTTTGCTCGAATGACTGTGCAGTAACGTACAATTTCTACTTGCGATTTTCCACTATTTGCTTTTACATTCGTAATCGCTGACGTTGACAGGAATCCAATCCAAGCAGAGTGTTGATGTTCAATGCGTACTTTCGAGAATTGGAAATTCCGAAAATTGTTCCGATGAATTGTCGTTGAAGTTGAGTGTACGGATTTATAATAATTATAATATTGTTTATAATACTCTACAAAATTATTAATGTTTATAATAGTTTATAAAATTTATAATATTATTTGTAATACTTTATAAAATTGTTAATGTTTATAATAGTTTATAAAATTTATAATATTATTTATAATGCTCTATAAAATTATTAATATCTATAATATTTTACAGAATTTATAATATTATTTATAATATTTTGCAAAATTTATAATATTATCTACAATACTTTATAAAATTATTAATATTCATAATATTTTATGTAATTTATAATATTATTTATAATATTTCATAAAATTTATAATATTATTTGTAATACTTTATAAAATTATTAATATTTGTAATATTTTATAAAATCTATAATATTATTTATAATACTTTACAAAATTATTAATATTTTATAGAATTTATAATGTTATTCATAATATTTTATAAAATTTATAATATTATTTATAATATTTTATAAAATTCACAATATTATTTGTAATATTTTATAAAATTTATAACATTATTTATAATACTTTACAAAATTATTAATATTTTATAGAATTTACAATATTATTTATAATATTTTATAAAATTCACAATATTATTTATAATATTATGTAAAATTCACAATATTATTTGTAATATTTTATAAAATTTATAATATCATTTATAATACCTTATAAAATTATTAATATTTATAAACTTCCTCCAAAATAATCGAATATATATTCTAATATTATATCATAATAAATCTGCAACTCCTAGGTAAGCCTAAATTTCTCCATCGATAATTATTCAATACGTCTGACATTATATATAAATCTATACGAAGCATCCAAAGTATCTCATCACGAATGAAATAAAGATCCAACGTTCCGTTTAGTTTTCAGACTTGGCAAAAGTTAAACGAAGCAATTTCGTCGCATTTCGCGGGGGCGGGGGGGGGGTTGGGTGGTGGTGGTGTACGAAACGTCGGCACGTGAGGCCTCTTCCGGCGCGGTGGATGGCGGCCAGCTGGTATGCGACTCCGTCGTGCCGCGATTCGCACTCGTTTTCGTCGTTCCCCTTTTGGCGGGGCGCGCATACGCCGCAGGTCGAAAGTTCGTGCGACCGTGCTCGATTATTTTCAACCCGGAACGAGGTTGGCCTTTAGAAATTCCTTGACGTGTCTCGTCAAGACACGGCCCTATCTTCTGCATCTGGCTCGCACAGGCTCTTATCGATCCAATCGTGATCGCTACGGGACCCAGCGTAGAATGTCACTTGATCATATGCAGAATGCAAGTGTTTCACAAACGAGATGTTGCACTCTTTCTGGTGTTGGCCTGTCGAGTTGGTGACTCGAAAACGAGAGATGTTTAACGCGACGAATATTTGTTATTTCGTTGTCGAAAGTGTGAAACTTGACAATTTAGATCAGCCACGATTATAACATGTATAAATGGTTCTGTTATACACGGATCTTCTCGAACGGACAACTCAATCCTCTCTAATATCCGCGAATCAGAATTGAAACTTGGTGATTCGATTCGATATGCACGTCGCATTGTAATTGACTTCCTCTCAGAGTCCATTAAAGAGAACGCGTATAAGGAGGAATCAGGTTCAACTCTAAGCGGATCAACTTCAACGCTTAAAAAAAAAAAAAACGGCCTGCCACCTCGTGTTTTTCTGGCCTAGGAATTATACCGACCTCGGCCTGCAAATGGATCAGCAGATAAACGTTTCGATAAATCTTCCCGTCGTTTTGCATGTCGGTCGAAGATGGCGAAGATTCGGGATTAATCGCGGCTCGTCACTCCTAATATAGTCAAGAATGGAGGAAAAAAAGAAACGATCGTGGATCGTGTGATGAACGGTGTGTGATTAGTTACAAGATCTGTGGGTGAAAAACACACGGATGGAGCGAGGTGGCAACGCAACTGTTCTAGGGGACACCTATGTAAGGATAAGTGTCTCTCGCTCGAGTTTCCATTACCGACTTTATGCTCGAGCAGGAATAAAGAAATCTCATCAAAATTTCATGAGGCTCGTGGCAGGAACAGCGATCTTTTTTCTTTTTCTTTTTTTTTTTTTTTTTTTTTTACTGCCGTCGAGTACTACTTGTCAGGTGATAACGAGACATTCATTTTTTATTCGTTTAACACGCGAAATTTTTTATTGAGAGACTTTAATTCGAGATTAACGCGTAGAATTTTTTGAGCACAAGCCATCATTCGAAATTTGGCTATCATTTCTGTCATCTTTGAAGAATACTTTTTATATTTGAAAGCACGTTTGAATTAAATGATCCTGAATTAATTATAAAATTGTCTACCAGTATTGTTTTTTAAGTACAATTACACATCTCGCTAATTTACGTAAAATTACGTACTAATTAAATTACGTAACCACTTGGAAGTTTTTTTTCAGAAGTATTCTAAAAGCACATTTTATCAAATCATTCTAAAGTGGTCAAATATATTCACAATTGCCATTTTTCAAGCATACCTCCGTCTGAGAATGGTCACATTAAAATTGGAAAGGAATAAACTCAAGGAATAATTATACTATCCTAACCTAATCATCAATCGTCTTCATACGATTTCATGTTTTCGTGAATAGAATTGCAGAGACTAGACAAATCACCAAATTTCCTATAAAAATTCGCAGTCGACCACGAAGCTATCTTTTATTATTTTTCATCCTCGAACCTAACCTCTCAAAACGATCTTCCAGAAACTTCGTTGAAAACGAATTTAAAAGCATCAGAAAATCAGCTACTGAAAATATTCATATAATTTCATATTTTTATAATAAACTGAAGAACTATTATAATAAAACTGAAGAACAAAGGATAGTCCTGAATTAAATCCCCAAATTTCTCATGAATGCACAGTCGACTAATCATGAAATCGTCTTTCATTCTCAGAATAAGTTTTCGAACCTAACCTCTCGGAACAATTCTCCCAAAAAATTCGCTGAAAAATCTAAAAAGTATCAGAAAATCAGCAATCAAAGATATTCACGTGATTTCATATTTTCGTGAACAGAATTGAAGAAATGAAGAATTAAGATACAAAGAAATAAAGAATGAAGAAATAGTCATGAGTTAAATTCATAAACGTGCAGTCGACTAGTTACGAAACCATCTTTCATTCTCCAAACAAGCTTTCGAACCTAACCTCTCGGAACAATTCTCCCAAAAATTCGCTGAAAAATCTAAAAAGCATAAATCAGCAATCAAAGATATTCACGTGATTTCATATTTTCGTGAACAGAATTAAAGAAATGAAGAATTAAGATACAAAGAAATAAAGAATGAAGAAATAGTCATGAGTTAAATTCATAAACGTACAGTCGACTAGTTACGAAACCATCTTTCATTCTCCAAACAAGCTTTCGAACCTAACCTCTCGGAACAATTCTCCCAAAAATTCGCTGAAAAATCTAAAAAGCATAAATCAGCAATCAAAGATATTCACGTGATTTCATATTTTCGTGAACAGAATTGAAGAAATGAAGAATTAAGATACAAAGAAATAAAGAATGAAGAAATAGTCATGAGTTAAATTCATAAACGTGCAGTCGACTAGTTACGAAACCATCTTTCATTCTCCAAACAACCTCTCGAACCTAACCTCTCGGAACTGAAGAGAGAAAGACTAGTCCCGAATGAAATGCCGAAATTTCCCACGAATCGTAGAATCAGTCAATCGAAAACTAGAGGGAGTGTAGTCGGTGAATTGCATTTGGCAATCGCGCGGTGTGTGTTCCTGATGGCTATTGGGATATTTCGGAAGCGGCCTTCGACGAAAAGCGAGCGGTCGCGTCGCGAGATACGCCTTCAGCCATATACGGATCGGACACTGTGGCGCTAATAGGAAGTGTATCCTTGCCAGGTGATACGTTCGCGGCCACCGCGGCCGATTCCTCTGAAAAAATATTGCCATCTAGGGGAGTCCTAAGGACCGCGTTCGCTGCCACCGTCACCTGTCCTCCAGCCAGGCCGTAGGAATCGCTGGCAATTCTTAAAATTAGTCACGCGGTCACCGCCGTCGCGCGAAGGACGAACCCGATGACTCGTGCTTTAGGACCCGCGTGTTTCTTTTTCTACCAGCTTTGGCACTTAGTTTCACGCTTCTGCAACGCCTTTTCCTCTCGTCGTCGAAGGTTTCCTCACGACACTTGGTCATTCCATTTTTTTTTCGTTTGAGAACTTCGACACTTGAATGATCAGCTCGGTTTTGGAAGTGACACGAAAAAGAAAAAATTACGAAGTAAGAGGGTTTCTAGGTGAAGACATTAGGTGAAGGTTATTTTGGCCAGAAGGATGTTGGAGCCGAGCCAGGCAATTTTCCTTGCTGTTCGCCTAATTTGGTCGCGGACCATTTGCAAGCGATCTGCAAATGGAAATGAGCTGCTTAACTCATTGTTGTTGGCACGATAAAGAGAATATACAACTTCTGCTCGAACTTTTTTAGATATTCTCGAACGTAACTCGTCGCAATTTTGAGCTGCACGGAAGACTATGGTACGTGGAGAAATAGAGGCTGCGTTACAAAATTTTTATTTAGTATTGTATCACGTTAGTCAGATTATCATTGATGTAATAAATTTCGATACTCCCAAACGTAATTGTCACAATTATGATAAAGAGTATAAGATATAGTATAAGAACAGACTGGATCGTATAATTTATTTAGTACGCTATTCAAATTATTATTGTAATAATAACTTCTACTCAACATTTGTTCGAATAATTTTGATATTCTCGAATGTATCATTTTTGCAATTATGAATTTTAGATGATACTATAGACAAGAACAGGCTGAATTATACAATTGTATAGCGCATTCAGGATTGTTTTATTTATTCAGTATATTATTAAGATTGTCATTGGTGCGTTGGTCATAGCAAAAAGAACATAACTTCCACTCAAACGTGAGAAATCTTCTCAAGTGTGATTATCGTAATTTCGAACTATATAATAAACGAAAACAGGCTTTATTTAGTATTATATTATGTTAATCAGATTATCATTGATGTACTAAAGAGGATGTAACTTCTACTCAATCATAGGAACATTTTTTCTCAAATAATTTTGATACTCCCAAACGTAATTGTCACAATTATAATAAAGACCGTAGTATAAGATATAGTATAAGAACAGACTGGATCGTATAATTTATTTAGTACGCTATTCAAATTATTATTGTAATAATAAGAAAACTACAACTTCTACTCAACATTTGTTCGAATAATTTTGATATTCTCGAATGTATCATTTTTGCAATTATGAATTTTAGATGATACTATAGACAAGAACAGGCTGAATTATACAATTGTATAGCGCATTCAGGATTGTTTTATTTATTCAGTATATTATTAAGATTGTCATTGGTGCGTTGGTCAGAGCAAAAAGAACATAACTTCCACTCAAACGTGAGAAATCTTCTCAAGTGTGATTATCGTAATTTCGAACTATATAATAAACGAAAATAGGCTGGGTTATATAATTGTTTAGGATTATATAATTTATTTAGCATATATTATCAAGATTATTATTGACGTGTCGAACGACAGGAAACGTTTGTTCAAGTAATTCTGATATCCTCAAGCGTGATTATCGTAATTTCAAACCGAAGAACTGTAGTAGACAAGAGTTAGACCGGATTGCGTAAATTTATTTACCACGTTATTAAGACGCGGAGCGGTTAATAGTATAATGTCGTTCGAGGTATGTCTGTTTGGCGTGTTACGCGAGCAGAGTGGCCGCGACTGTGGAAAGGCGGCCCCGGCGAAGCGCTCTTTAACGAGTGTAAAAATTACTGGCACATAAATTCATACTGCGGTTTACATACCTGGTAGCTAAAAGTTACACCGAAAGGCATTAAGGCTGGCGCATGCGCGTGTAACGCCTTACGCACGCCGCTGACTTGAACTTCAATCCCTCGCGTGTAAAACATTTTCACAATTTGGAATTTTCAACTGAGCATAATCGCGCAACTTGATCATTTCCAGATAATTGTAAAAAGCTATGCACGATCAAGGTTCCTACGGACATAATCAAAAATTGGTAGGAAGAAAACCTCTTTCTTCTTTTTCTTCTGGAGATAGACATTGTCGTCGGGTGGTGGCGCTAGTTTGATCTTGAACTTCAAGTTCAGAGAGGGACATCATAAACTCTGTCTCGATTGAGAGAAAAACTGCACAAGACATTTCAAAGTGAAGACAATTAAAAATCGCAGTCAATGTTGAATATCTTGTACAATTTTCGTGTAACAGTCTCGCGTAAGAAATCCTGTACGAGCAACTTCCTGTATCCGCGAGACTCTTAGGCTTAGGCACCGTCGAGAAGAAACGCGCGTTTGTTACATTGAAGCTCGCCAACAGCGGCAAAAAGGAAGCTGCAGCTCATTACGCTGCGCCAAGTTACACGTTTCCCAAGTACTAAGTATCCCGCCAAGTAGGCAAGAAACGGCCGGTCGCGAGTCCTCGCGGTGGACACCGGGATAGAAGGAGGAAAGGACGTGGCGATGCGTTCGAATCAAGAGATCATTTCAGGCCACGCGCGAGTCTCCTGGCAAAAAAGTTCCGCGTCGTTGCATCGGGGAATCGTCGTGTCACGACGTGCCATCGTAATTATCGCGACAGTGGCACGGCGGAATTAATTACTTAGATTGCTGGTTAAATGGAAACTTGTTTCGTTCGTTTAATTACGCTTCCATCATATCACAGCTTACAGATACTTTGGAGATATGTTCGGAATTGGAATGTGAAGTTTTCTAAAAATGATCAACGAAATCGAAGTATAAGTGTGACTAACATTATATTTTCAAATTGATTGTTTGTACGTATACCTAATATAAATATATATTTATACGCAATTGTCTAGAGTTATCAATCTTGGTGTATACTCTTAGCAACGATCATAAACAAAATAGAAGTATAAGTAAATTATCCTATTGCATGCTGATGTTATATCTTCAAATTCATTACCTACACAATATAAGTGTTTATTTATACGCAATTATCCGGAATTATTAATTTTCGTCTATATTTCTAGTAACGATCACAAACAAAATAGGAGTATAAGCAAATTATTTTATTGCATGCTAATATTGTATTTTCAAATTAATTATCTATACAATATAAATATATATAGTAATTATTTATAAAATCAAAATATCTACAATATAAATGTTTAAAAGTAAAATGTCCATATGTATAGATGAATTATTAATATTTATGGATAATTGTTCCTATGAAAGATGCAGTTATTACTTACTGATATTGATAATATATTTTGTTAGAATAATTCATTACTTTTAATTTCATTTCCTCTTTTATTTGTTTTTTTTAGTAGCCCTTCTGGCTGCTGTATCGCGACTTTTCTGCCATTGGCTCTTCTAGCTATTGGTATCGCGAATTATTCTTCAATAGCTCTTCTGGCTACTGTTTCAAATTTTCTTTGTCAGTAGTCCTTCTGGTTACTGTGCTAGGTTTCTCTTTTTTCCTGTTTTATTATAAATTTAATACAGTTACATTTACGAAAATGTAAGAGATTTCATGTGCTTAAAATAAATTAAGCCACTACATATTAAACTACATTAAAATATAAATTTAAATTTAAATTGAAAATTATAACGAGATTGCGAATTTTGGTGAATTTTACAGTTTCAAATATTTTGTACATTTAATGAAAAGTAAAAGTTGTTTCACATACACTATACATAAGCTATTATTCTGTGGAATGTGCTTACATTGAAATTACAGAGATTAACTATCTTATGATTAACTAAAACTAAACGCAAACTTAAAATTAAGACGCACGCATTACAAGATGTCCCTGCAAGATCGCTCATCGTCCATTGGTGGCTGGGGACTCAATATTACCATTTATTTATCAACTAATCGTACAGTTCAGTTTAGGCCGTGAAATAAAGAATGGACAGAAATTTTCATCATCTAAACTGAACTGTAGGTTGCGTAGTTCTTAGCTTGATCTCGTTTCACAAACATTAAAGTTTCTCGTTTACCGTTTTACAGACTTTAACGTTTGTAAAACGATATCAATTACCAGGTCTCACCACGAGGAGGTGACTACGCACGAGACCCACCCCGAGCCCTAATCCCAACCACCCTCCATTACATACAAACAACTCGACATTCTTAAAGAATGTCGAGATTTTATTCTACTTGGCCCGAGGTTACGAACAAAGGAGACAGACGTTCAATAGTTCAATCTCAACTTAAGTCTAAATCTTAACTTTAAAGCGCATGTATGAGATTGAACTATGCAACTCTGTCTCCCGAACAACTATCGCGTTAACAATCATACGATCATACATTACATACGTAACATACAATCATAAATTACATACATTACATACAATC
This sequence comes from Tetragonisca angustula, assembly GCA_036937485.2. Classification (NCBI taxonomy): domain Eukaryota; kingdom Metazoa; phylum Arthropoda; class Insecta; order Hymenoptera; family Apidae; genus Tetragonisca; species Tetragonisca angustula. The sequence continues at coordinate 314,258 of JAWNGG020000135.1, read as the reverse complement.
ATACGTTACATACATTACATACAATCGTAAATTACATACAGTACATACAATCATACATCACACACGAATGCAAATCATACAATATGTCACAATCACTCGCAGCCTTTCATACTAACCACACACTCAATTAACATGAAAGTTACACAACAACAGTACAATAATTCGCAGCCCTACCAGTGCATTTTGTATCAAAGACACGTTTATCAAACTTTGAACGAAATTAGGAGAACGAAACTATTAACTCGCTTCAGTTATCGTGTTTTCCAAGGGATATAACGCGAAATGAAACCACGGTTTGTTACTGTCATTGTACCAGAGTAGAGTTTCCAACTTTCGCTGTCAGTGTCCCCAAATCGGGGTTCGAGCACTTAGAGGCAAGCAGTCTAGCGCTACCCCCAACGACACAGTGGGGTTCCGAAGAACCACTGGAGCCGGATTACAAAGGACGCTAGACTACAAGAACCTACCTCGTCCTTTCGGACGGGGTTGCAGTTCCCCAATTTGACACACTGACAACGAAAGTTGGAAACTTTACTCCAGTGTAATGACAGTAACAAAAGAAAGTTTACTCTAGTGCAATGACAGTAACAAATGTAACTCTACTCTAGTGCAATGACAGTAAACAAAGTAACTCTACTCTAGTGCAATGACACTAACAAATGTATCTCTACTCTAGTGCAATGACAGTAACAATAGTAACAACGGACGAAAAAAGAGAAGAGAGGAGGTATCCCTAATTTCGTCTCAAGTTAAATAAACGTGTCCTTATACAGAAAGCGTTCACAGTGAATTTACAAATAATAAGTATCTTATAATTAACTAAAATTAATCGCACGCAACTTAAAGCTAAGACGCTCGCATCCCACGATGTCCTTGTGAGATCCCTCGTCGTCCCAGATATTAATTATCTTATAATTAACTAAAACTAAACGCACGCAACTTAAATCTAAGACGCACGCATCCCACGATGTCCCTGCGATATCCCTCGTCGTCCATCGGTGGCCCGCCCAATAGTTTACTTATCAACTAATTGTTCCTACAGTTCAGTTTAGATCGTGAAATAAAGAATGAAAAAAAATATTCACGATCTGAACTGAACTGTAGGTTGCGTAGTTCTTAGCTTGATATCGTTTCATAAACATTAAAGTTTATCGTTTATCGTTTTACAATTTAGCTTGATGACGTTTTACAAACTTTAATGTTCGTAAAACGATATCAATTACCAAGACCCACCACATGGAGGTGACTACGCACGGGTCTCATTATAATGTATTGTAAGTCAGTACTATTTTATATATTTCTCACAGAAGTCTCAACTTGTATTGAATTTAAGTAATTTTGTAGAAAGCGAAATGGTATTTGTAAAATATGGCATAATTGTTTGATCTATGTAATGACTAATTTAAGATATTGAAGAAATATTCTTGTTTGACTAATTAGTAGTAAAGGACTAAATTATTTTTCAAACTATAGATTCAAAGAGAAATTTTGAAAATATCTAGTAATATTTAAATAACAATAGTATTGTTAGATTAATATTATCTACGTATATGTAGAAATATGACGTATATCGCAGTAATTGTTAAAGAATGGTTACTAATAAAGTATATCTTGTACGACTACGATACAAGTCATGGAAATTGAATTCGTATTCAATTCAGGTTCAAATAATCACGATCAAGTATTAATCCAACACCAAAGAAACCAAACCATGTAACTTACCAATCGTTGAAGTCAGAATTGTAGATAAAGGTTTGGTTGCAGATATATTATTTAAAACTTTTCTGCTAAATTTTGGTCGATGTGAACACGACGGAAGTTTGATTGATAATGAGCCTCATCACCGCTGAAGGTTAATATATATTTCGGTCGTCAGTGATCCAGAATAGTTAATAACTTTTTTCAAACTTCTAAATTTGGTCGATGTGTACTCGACAAAAATTCAATTCGTAATGAGCTCTTGTCTCCCTATCGATCGACATTAATCCGATCTTTCGGTCTTTAATGATGCGATGGTGAAAATTTCTTAGAAATATATTAGTAGCTCGATTACTACAAATAATTAATTAAAAATTTTAAATAGAACTTAAAAATGTTATAGAAGAGAATTTATTGTTTGATTGTTACAAATGAATTATTAGAAATATTAGATAATGTTTAAACAATTAGAATATTCAGAAATATTATTTAAAATTCACTTCGAAATTTTGGTCGATGTATACACAACGGAAGTTCAATTGGTAATGAGTCTCCCTATCGCTGAAGGTTAATATATATTTCGGTCGTCAGTGATCCAGAATAGTTAATAATTTTTTTCAAACTTCTAAAACTTGGTCGATGTGTACACGACGAAAGTTCAATTGGTAATGAGTCTCCGTACCGCTGAAGGTCAATTTTATGTTCCGATCGTCAGTTACCCGAAATTGTTGATAATTTTTTACAAACTTCTAAAATTTGGTCGATGTGCACACAATGGAAGCTTAATTGATAATGAAGATTAATCTATTGTTCCGATCGTCAGTGACCCGGAACTGTTGATAATTTTTTTTCTAGTTTTTCGAAACGGTATTTTTCTATCATACTATCCAAAAGATTTTTAGATTTCTATCGCAAGGTTACACTTTCATAAATATGTTACAATGTCAAATGTAATATTTTATCAATTTTTAATATTAATCTATAACTGGCTAAAACAAAATTTACACCTTCATGATATTAATTTCTAAGTTATAACTGCATTGATGTATATTAAATAGAAATTTATATAGAGAAACGTTATGTAGTCAAAAATCTAGTTAAACAATGATCGTCGCTTCAGAATAATTGCGCGACATAAATTTTCGCTCGTTTATTGTTTTAGACAGCAAGAAATATATGTATTACGTAACTATCTTTTCCGTTATCGTAAATAAAATAATTCAATTATTATAAATGAATTATTGAAACTATGAAATAGTGCTTGGGAATTCAATCACTGATTCAATTGTTATAAATAGTTAAAATTTTTAATATACAAAAATATCTTCGAAATGCATTATTTTACAGTTTTGAATAATTCATTTGAAAGAAATTATTTTATTTCTACAATATTTCTAGACGTTATTTAATAATTTTCACAACTTTCCTATCAAACGATTAAATAATTAAATTATTTATTTTACTCAATTATTCAAAGTCATTTCTCTTAAGTAAATTGTTCAAGATTGTTATAAATTATTAATTAAATATTTTAAATAACACTTAGAAACATCACAGAAGACAATTTATTGTTTAATTGTTGCAAGTAAATTATTAGAAATGTTAGATAATGTTTAAACAATTAGATTATTCAGAAATATTTAAAATATTTAAAAATTACCTTCGGAAGCTTAATCGATGTGCACACGATGAAGGTTCAGCTTATAATGACTATTTTTCTGCTTAACCTTCGGGTAAAGTCAGTGATGCACAGCAGGTGGTAATCTTTGTCAACGCTTTTTCAAAAACACTTTTTCTATTCAGCAATCTGTAATTTTAGAGTTTTATTGTTTCATAGCCTCCATTAATTTAAAGCAACAATAAATACTGTAGTTTCTATTACTAAATATTTTTTACAAAGTGAAACTACGTTTGCACGGTTAGTTTACAACTTACAATTCTGATATGTATATATATATACCCCAATATCTTCACCTACACTTCTATTAACGATCACGAACAAAATATAAATAAATTTAATTACGTACAATTTATCACGACAATAGCAATAACAGATTAGTCAACAATTCAACAATCAGAATATTAAACGTTTGTTTCCAAATTGAATGCAGAAGGGACAAGATGTAATCGAAATGGACATCGCCCTTAAAAGAAAAGTACGAATTACAAACTAACAGATGAGTTGATTGATTTATTGTTTCGAAATTGGTAATGGTAACCCAAACCTAACTCACCCTTGGGAGAGCTGATTTACTTTCTCACGAGAGTGGTCCCATTGCTCCCGTTTCTCGCGACTAACCTCCCCCTCCCGATACACGTACAACGTGGAATCCTCCTTTAGAAAATCTCGCGGTCGAGTTTTGTTTTTTCTGCGGCTAACGATCGCGATAAGGTAAGTGGTGGACGACGAGGTGGCAGAAGTGAGACAGGGCGGCAGACTCTATGGCTAGAAGGTGGGGTGGGGGGGAAAAACGACGGAAAGCAGGCGGCTCTGGTTTCTTGCGATCGGTGCCCTTCAATTACCCGAGCCAGTGTATTTTAAGAAACCGCCGCCTTCCCCCCTTTCCTCCCTCTTCTCCCCCTTTTTCCCGAACGGCATGACTTTTCGCATTCCTCTCGATTAATGGATACACGGAGACCGTGCTACCTTCGTACCGTTAAATCGAAATAAAAGGGTGAGAGCCGGGGTGGGGGAGGGCGAGCTGGAGGAGTGAACGTTCGTCAGGACGGTGGAGCGATAATTGGCACTCGGGGTTTGAGGTGCCTCGGTCGAGTGCCATTACATTACCCGCGAGTCTTCGTGCATCGCGACAAATGAGGCGAAACGCTGGCCAGGTCTTTCCCCGAGCAAATAGCCCGAGAAAGTTTTCAGTATCTAGCCGGCTTCTTTGGTGGGCCGCCATTTCAGGATGGCCAGTTCGTTCGTTTCTCGTTCGCGGCCCGAACTACGGGACTAACAATAACGTGGTATTATAACAACGTAGTTGTTGTAATTAATCTGTAGTCGTGAGTTTAGTTATGCTTAGATATGACAGATGGCCTGTTCGTCGATCATAGTGTAGGTGTGGCCATATTTTTTCAAACGTCGGGGTCCACCAATTTTGTAGTATACATATATAGTACTACAAATTTAAATAATAACGCCATGTTTAATTTTGACAATTTGTATAAAGATGTTATCAACGTGACAAAATATATATTAACTAAAAATATTTAATAATTAACGATGAATGATTAATAACGAATGAATAATTTCTATGATGGTTACAATATATATATATATAAATTATTGTAAGTTAATATTAATATTACTATCGCTTTTCGAACAACATTTGAATTAAATCTATCGAGAGAATAATTTTTCTTTTTCCTTTTCTCGTTTCTTTCGGTGGATCTTCATCCTCCTGCAGAGTTCAATTTCAGTTCTATCTCTTTAGGACTCGTTCTAAGATTGATCCAGCAATTCCTGTGCACTGACACGTTTAATTTAGTTTATTGCGAGCCGAACGAGCCTCCAGAGGTTTTCTCGAGACGGAGTTTCTCGGGACAGCGGAGAATAACAGAGAGCGACGATATTGCCGCGGCGTGACGACGATCGAAGCCAGCGATCCATGGGACCACGGTGCCGATATTACGAACAGTTTTGCGGCATCAAGGCCGCCTCCTTACTCGAGATCTTGTCTCTCACGATGACTCACGCCTAGGCTGGCTGCTGCCTCGCCGTGGCACTCTCTCTCTCTCTCTCTCTCTCTCTCTCTCTCCTCTTAAATCGCCAGAGTACGGAAAGAAGCGAGCAACAACGACAACAACAACGACAACGACACGACGACAACGACGACGATGGTTAAATAGAGAGATCCGAAGGCGACCAAGAGACCAAGCCGAGGGAGAAGGAGAGAGAGGCAAAAGTGAGAGCGGTTCTCCAGGCGAGCGCTTTACACGTTTAACATAGTTTATAGACACATCGTGCATCTAACCGTTAGATCTAACGTTGTTGGATCGATTATGAAACGGACCCAGAGCAGGAAGAAGCTCGACTGTCCTCCGGGGGAGCAACATAGTCCAGATAGTTTGGTAATTCGACCGTCTCTTACTGATCGCCGTATCATTCGATTTAGGGAGGGCAAACGTTAAAGAGGAATTGGATCGAGAAAAATCGTCGATGGATCGATTTGATTTTTCAATGGTTTTATTTTTTTTTTTTTTTCTTCTTTGAATTTGAACGTTAAACAGTCAGAGGCTGTGATTGATCAGCTCCAATAGTCAAAAGAAACATGGGGAAAATATGTTTTCTAAATTCGATTATTTAGAATTTATGGTTATTTCTTTCATTTGTTAATAAACTCATAAAGTTCAATCAATTATTTCTTTTCAACCTGGAGGAGAATTTTTTGCCCCAAGTTGCGACATTTTCTCATTATTTTTAAGTATATTTAAATAATATATATAGTATAAATAATGATATAAATATATATAATATAATAGTATATTAAAATAATATTTTCTCTCGTTATTTTTAAGTGTACTTAAATGTGACCCGGGCAATACAAATGATAATTCTTCTATCCAGCGATATCGTACTAACGAGTTTTCAAAAGAAAAAGAAAACGACGAATTGTTGTACACGGTCACTCGTTACGGTCCGCGCAAGCCACTTGCCAGCGCAAAGGGTTAGGTTCGCCAGGCTTAAGGTTACGGTTCCAGACTGCTAGAATGTTTAGGCAACTGTATTTTTATATGTGTGCATGGAAAAATACGCAAATATGGCACACATTCAAACATGCAAAAGATGTAATAACGAATATAGAAAATAACTTTTTATACAAATAATAAATACTGATATGCACGAACAACCGAACAAATAAAATACTTACGAAAAGTAGATGAAACATCAAATAACAGATAAAACATCCACAGTTTTGTTAATCACTCCATTCCAGATACTCGAATCAAAGAGTGAAGTTGAGCAGTTTGGCTTCTAGGAGCTACAAATAACTACGACTGCTGTTGTTATTATTATTATTATTATTATTATTATTATTTTCTAGAAAAAGAGTTTTCCGCGAGAACCATCGCGGCCTACGATCTCGCGTTTCACTCGTCGCGAGATTTAGGGTGAAGAGAAACTCTCTCGTGATTGCAAAATCCGCCGACGATGATAATCTCCGGAGTGGCGCGCGATTGCTTCCTGATGGGAAATTGGAGCGGGATTTATTTGGCACCGCGTTTATTTTCAACAAGGTTGTAAACAAGGCTGTCGTTGATTCGCGATTACGCGGAGAGGTGAAAGTCACGATTAGCGTTCCACGGACCCACTAATCGAAACCGGGATCGAGAGTGCCCACTTGAACGAGTGGGCGAGGACATTATCTCTCTCGAACTTTGCGAATTTCTGCGAAATGTCGTCGTCGTCGACTCGTCAATTTTTATCTCTACAAATGGGTGAAATCTTTCAAGATTTATAGCGTGCCCCTCCGGGCATGGAAGTGAGGATTGCAGGAAGTGAAATTTAGGCACGAGTGAACGTTTGAAAGACTCGGGGCTCACACCAGATCCCGAGCAAACGGGGCAAACTTTGGGAGCAAAGGAGCAAACCAAAAAATGGGTAAACTGTAATTAGAAACTAAAATTAATATTAAATTGAGTGAAAAATTCCGTGATCGAGCAGCGTAAAGTTTGAACTTTTTAACAAAATTTTGGCAGACCAAGTATGTTTCAGTAGCAACTGTTTAAGATGCTAAAATACTCGGAGGAAGGAAAAAAAAAATGATGCAAAAAAGTTGCCCAAAAAGTTGAATGGGAAACAGTCGGTTTTTGTCAAATATCGAACACGATATACCACGATTGAAGATCTTACGAATTGAAACGCTATCGCGCATTTGGATCTTTCAGTTTCGATACGTTTTTTCCTTTCGCGCGATTGTCAAATGACTGATCCACGCTCGAACGATGACTTCTTGCGGTTGACAGTTATTTTCCAACGTGTTATTCATGCGACTCCAGGGGTTCCAGGGGATCAAGGGGATCCAGGGGATCCAGAGGTTTGGGTTAGTTAGTAAATAATTGTAAAAGTAATTAAAATAATTCGTTAATGGTGCGAAACAGTTAATTAAAGTTTGTTAGAAATGTATTAGTGGCTCGATTACTACAAATGATTAATTAAAAACTTTAAATAGTACTTAGAAATGTTATAGAAGAGGATTTATTGTTCAATTGTTGCAAGTAAATTATTAGAAACATTAGATAATGTTTAAACAAGTAGAATATTGAGAAATATTATTTAAAAACTCACTCCTAAATTTTGGCCTAAATATGCACACGACGGAAGTTCAATTGGTAATGACTCTCCGTACCGCTGAGGTTAATCCAATGTTCCGATCGTCAGTGACCCGGAATTGTTGATAATTTTTTTTTTAGTAACAGTTTCTCTATCACACTAATCAATAATTTTTAGATTTCTATCGCAAGGTTACACTTTCATGTTAAAATGTTAAATGTAGTAATTTATTAATTTTTTTATCTATAACTGGCTAAAACTATATTTACACTTTCATGATATTAATTTCTATAACTACATTGGCATTCATATATTAAATAAAAATTTATGTAGAGAAAAATAAAAAGTTATGTAGTCAAAATTCGAGTTAAGCAATGATCGTCGTTTTGGAATAACATACAGGCGCAACATATAAAAATTTTCGCTCGTTTATTGTCTCAGACAGCAAGAAATATATGTATTACGCAACTATCTTTCCCGTTATTGTAAATAAAATAATTTAATTCTTATAAATGAATTATTGAAACTATGAAATAATGCTTGGGAATTGAATCACGCGATTGGCGATTCAATCGCGCGATTGTCGAATGACTGATCCACGCTCGGACGATGACTTTTTGCGGTTGACAGTTATTTTCCAACGTGTTATTCATCGATGCGTCGATGCGACACCAGGGACTCCAGGGATTCCAGGGAGTCCAGGGCGTCCAAGGGTTCCAGGGGATCCAGAGAGTCCTCGGTTCCTCGCGAACTGCTCGTTTTGCAAGCTGCTCTCTTCGGTTACCGCGAACTCCAACAACGAAATCGCCGGATAAGCGTCTCGATAGAAGGGCGGTTTCCTTTTCGCGTCGAGTGACTGCTAACAACTTGTCGATGAATGGATAGTAAAAAAATACGAAGTCTGAGAGTACGAGAGATGTTCTGTGTACGTTCGTGCGAAATTTAAAGATGCAAGAAATACCGCGGCTAAAAATTTTGGCGAACGAAACTGAACTCCTTAACTCTCGAGGACGTTTCGTTCAATTCTCTGTTGTAGGAAGTTAATAATAAAATTAATATTATTATTAACGTATAATATTAATATTAATGCTAAAATTAATATCAATACTAATGCCAAATATTAATATTAATATGAATATTAATGCTAAAATTAATATTAATATTAATATTATTATTAATGCATAATATTAATATTAATATCAATACTAATGTCAAAATTAATATTAATATGAATATTAATGCCAAAATTAACATTAATATTAATATTAATGCTAAAATTAATGTTAATACTAACGCCAAAATTAGTATTAATATCAATACTAATGCCAAAATTAATATTAACATGAATATTAATGCTAAAATGAATATTAATATTAATATTAATATTAATGTATAATATTAATATTAAGACTAATGCCAAAATTAATATTAATATCAATGCTAATGCCAAGATTAATATTAATGCTAAAATTAACATTAATACTAATGCCAAAATTAATATTAATATCAATACTAATGCCAAAATTAATGTTAATATGAATGTTAATGCTAAAATTAATATTAATATTAAAATTATTATTAATGTATAATATTAATATTAAGACTAATGCCAAAATTAATATTAATATTAATACTAATGCCAAAATTAATATTAACATGAATATTAATGCTAAAATGAATATTAATATTAACATTACTATTAATGTATAATATTAATATTAAGACTAATGCCAAAATTAATATTAATATCAATGCTAATGCCAAGATTAATATTAATATTAATATTAATGCCAAAATTAATATTAATATCAATACTAATGCCAAAATTAATATTAATATGAATGTTAATGCTAAATTTAATATTAACATTAAAATTTTTATTAATGTATAATATTAATATTAATACTAATGTCAAAATTAATATTAATATCAATACCAATGCCAAAATTAACATTAATATTAACATTAATGCTAAAATTAATATTTTCATTACAAATCGGATAGTTTTTTTTTTTTTTTTAGATATTTCGAGACTTTCAAATACGCCGCGCTTCGTCTGCGGCAATTTTTAACGTTCAATTTCGATCAATTTAGTCTCGCAGTCGTCGTCGACATGACTGAGAACGAGCGAAGGCAACTGATCGTGAGAGAAAGGAAAGCAAAGTTGTTCGATCCTCGTCCTGCTGGTCAAATCCGCTGGTCGAGATCGAGGCGCGTGGATCGCGGCAAAAAGGCGGGAAAGTACCGAAGGTTGTCCGCGGAATTTCGACAAGTGACAACGACGCAGGCATACTGATTTCGCGAAACGAAACGCGGCGGTTCCTGCGTTATGGCGGGCGAAACGTCTCGCGGACGTGGCCTCGCATGCGAATGCTCGTTTGCCCGTAAGATTATCCATACGGTGTGCTTTATTCTGTACGCGAACTGTGGCCGCGGTTTAAATCAAATTTGTTTAAAAAATAACTTGATATTGAAAATATTTTAATATTAACAAATACGACAAACATTTAATTTCTAAATACATGTTTATTTTTTTTATTTTACAAAAGGAAAAAAATAATACATGTATATATATATTTAGAATCATTTGCTTTCGAGGTAATTAAAATTACGAAAATAAATTAATTAACCCTGATGACAAAAGGTGCAAGATAAATTTTACTTATTGATGTTTGAGAAATTCATTTTCATTACTTTTCATTAATTTTCAATTGTTACTAAAATATATCTTTATTATAAAATTTATCATTTAATTATATCGATTTCAAATATATTCATATGTGATTGAAACCAGTTTCAAATTTCGTTCAGTTTCGTTTAAAATACGCGCGCGCGCGCGCGCGCATAGAGGTGGCATTGCAGGTCACAGTTTAAAGTAGAAGATGTACAGTCATTGTCAGACCTACTTGGCAACTCCTCGCCTCCGTGTTTCTCTTTTTACACCAATTAATCCTTTCACTGTCAGTCAAAACAGAATAACTCGCGTCACGCTTCGTCTTTCGCTTCTTTTTTTTTTCTTTTCTTTACTTCCGCGAACGGATATTCTCAAACTATCATTTATTTGCCAAAGTTGTTGTTGCATCTCAGAATATTGTTTGATGAAAATCAATAACACGTTATTCGACAATGATATTATGCATGCCTATTATCTCTAGGGAGATGTTAATTGGCTTTTGATTCATCAATGATTATCGACAATAATTCAGTTTATTTCTTCTCGGAACTGAAATAATCCTCGACGATTGCAATCGTAATCTAGTATTAACGAGACAATAGAAAATCCTTCGCGTCGGGATGGACAGTAAGAAGTTACACCTTTCTAATGAATCATCTCATTCTGTTGAAACTTCGTCCACAAGAAATAGCAAATACCGTGTATGTAGAAAATGTACTTGCACTAATCATTGGACTTTAACTTCGTCGAGAATTCACGACGTTCCTGTTATTATAACCTGTATCAATCGTCCACTTGACTTTTTTCGTTTTGTTTTCATTTTTTTTTTTTTTCCTAAAGGTAGAAAAGTCTCGATGCCACTCGTTTGTTTCTTTCCTTATAGTTATAAAAACTAGAGTCTATCATTGACAAGACAATTAAGAATCTACTTTATCGCGAGATGTATCGACTGAGGTAACAAGTTGCACGTTCCCGTCATATTTAATGAATCATCTTGTTTAATGGCCACGCTGTGCACGCGTATTAAACGCGATTGCTTAGAACGTCAATTAATCAATTCTGAATCACGATTGAAACATCGTGATTGTAATTCACTGTTTGCCGCCATTTCCCTTGCTTCATTAACGAACGAGAAGAGGGGGGGGATATTTGTATAATTATTTGAAATCTAGAAAACTTGGAAGTTATTTGAAATTTAGTACAAAATCCTTCCATGTTAAATACGACAGAGACATATTATCGAAAACTTCATTAACGAACGAGGGCAGGATATTTGTATAATTATTTGAAATTTAGAAAACTTGGAAGTTATTTGAAATTTAGTACAAAATCCTTCCATGTTAAATACGACAGAGACGTATTATCGAAAACTGGGTTTTCATTTTTTTCGACAGTGGGCGTCCACGATCTTCTCTCACTTCTCAATTTTAAAAAAATCCCCGGTGTTTTAAATTGCAAAAATTCACTCATTCGATTTTCGTCGATTTCATGCGTTCGTTACTGCTGAACATTTTACCGATAAAGTTTGAAGCAATCGAAACAGTAACGATTGGTCGATGCAAGATCAACTGCGTAGATCCACATAGATCTAAACAGTAACTGCATAGATCCACGTAGATCTTAACAGTAACGATGGTTTGAAGCGATCGAAACAGTAACGATTGGTCGATGCAAGATTAACTGCGTAGATCCACATAGATCTAAACAGTAATTGCATAGATCCACGTAGATCTAAACAGTAACTGCATAGATCCACATAGACCTAAACAGTAACTGCATAGATCCACGTAGATCTAAACAGTAACGATAGTTTGAAGCGATCGAAACAGTAACGATTGGTCGATGCAAGATCAACCGCGTAGATCCACATAGATCTAAACAGTAACTGCATAGATCCACGTAGATCTAAACAGTAACTGCATAGATCCACATAGATCTAAACAGTAACTGCATAGATCCACGTAGATCTAAACAGTAACGATAGTTTGAAGCGATCGAAACAGTAACGATTGGTCGATGCAAGATCAACCGCGTAGATCCACATAGATCTAAACAGTAACTGCATAGATCCACGTAGATCTAAACAGCAACTGCATAGATCCACATAGATCTAAACAGTAATTGCATAAATCCACATAGATCTAAACAGTAACTGCAGAATCCACATAGATCTAAACAGTAACTGCATAGATCCACGTAGATCTAAACAGTAACGATAGTTTGAAGCGATCGAAACAGTAACGATTGGTCGATGCAAGATCAACCGCGTAGATCCACATAGATCTAAACAGTAACTGCATAGATCCACGTAGATCTAAACAGTAACTGCACAAATCCACGTAGATATAAACAGTAACTGCATAGATCCACGTAGATCTAAACAGTAACTGCATAGATCCACATAGATCTAAACAGTAATTGCATAAATCCACATAGATCTAAACAGTAACTGCAGAATCCACATAGATCTAAACAGTAACTGCATAGATCCACGTAGATCTAAACAGTAACGATAGTTTGAAGCGATCGAAACAGTAACGATTGGTCGATGCAAGATCAACCGCGTAGATCCACATAGATTTAAACAGTAACTGCATAGATCCACGTAGATCTAAACAGTAACTGCACAAATCCACGTAGATATAAACAGTAACTGCATAGATCCACGTAGATATAAACAGTAACTGCAGAATCCACATAGATCTAAACAGTAACTGCATAGATCCACGTAGATCTAAACAGTAACGATAGTTTGAAGCGATCGAAACAGCAACGATTGGTCGATGCAAGATCAACTGCAAGATCAACTGCATAGAACTCCATAGATCGGTATAGATCCAAATTAAAATTGTTTTATCTTTGCCAAGGTTTAGGTTTGCGTGTATACAGAACAAAATGATTCGCCAATAGGTTTTCTTCCTGTTAATGCCGCTGACCAAGTTATTCGTTACACAGACGTCTGCTCTTGTAGTGTGATTTTCATCTTAACGTTCAGAGTTCACACGATTCTTCCACTTGACGTTCTTTGATAATTCGTTGATAAAACATTTCAATTCATTTCACTCGCCGACCTAATACACGGCTCGTCACTTTCCACAGAGTCGTTGGAGAGACGGCCTTGCAAATCGCAGGCAGATATCGTATACGTACAACCGGATATATATACGGTACGTTCGTAGGCATCGTGGGCAGCCTTGCCGCGACGTCCATGTCGGAAAACACCTGCGTTTCAACGGCCTAGAGCAGCAGGCAATCCTTTACGTTTCGCGACGACCTTCCGCGAAACGTTGCGAAATCATTGTCCATCGGTAACCGGTGACAAAACTCGACAACTTGAGACCAACCAACGACGAGGTTTGTTTCAACGAAACGTCGACTTCGAAGAACATTCCTGTTCCACGCTTGGATTACTATTGGGGAGAGGCTAGAGAAGTTGCTCGCTAGAGTGAAATTGGGGTGAACACAATTGACACGGGACTTTGTCAACGAAATTGAAAAACTGACAACCCGTGTCAGAGAGAATCTGAGAATCTGTATTTTTCTAACGAGTATCATAACTTTAAACAATTGTAACTACACTGAGAAATTCATTATTTCGTTATCGAAAAGTTTCACATTCTTAAATACAGACGAGTAATTTCGAGAATTTGATTGAAATTGTCTGGAGACCTGGATTCAGTCTCCAAGATCTCGAGGGAAAATATTCTTCGTTCTGCGCCGAGACGTTCGACAGTTTTCATTTTCTTTCGCTGACGAATTTGCGGACGACAATTCCGTAGGGTGCATTTTTATCAACGGCGAGCCGCGGTTGTGTTGGTGTTCGACACCACCCGTGGCGAGAGGCAGATTCTAAAAAAACGCGAGACGGCCGCGGCCAAAGGAAGGAAGGAAAAAGCGGTCGTTGCCAAAAAAGACGCCTGTATCAGATACACAATCGACGCTACGAGAAAAATATGGTACACGGATGAGCTCATTATCGATTCGGCATCGGAATTGCTCAATTTGCCCTTTCTGGGGCCCACATATACCTTTGCTCGACATAAATGCCCCGAGATAATGTCGTGTAAAGATGTTGTCTTATTTGTAATTTCTGTCCCGCGTTTCTTTTCCCCGATATCTACAATACGGTACAAAGGTTCGCAATCGATTCTAACGTATTTGTGGCGTTTTAAAGAAAATGAAATTAAAAGTAATCCTAATAATTTTGGAACTTTTTTTCTAGATGTGCTTGTTTTCGAAATATATTCACACGTTTGCTCTTTACTTCTTGCAACACAATTTTACTTTACGTAATAATCTTTTTTCTTAAGAATGACTTTATGGATTATTGAATTTTCTTGAAATTATTGTATATATAATAAAGAGACAATCGTGATGCTTCATGTGAAAAATATGAAATTTACAAAGACACCTTGAATAAATATAAACTAGTAAGTGAAATCTAATCTGCAGCAACGTTTCATGGAAATTCAAATTCTTCTTTTCCATCGAGAAATCTAAATTTTCGCTTGATAATTGAGTCCAAATTTTTGGAAACTGATAGCTTTAACACATACCATGTATCTGTACTATATTTGTGATAAAAGAAATAGTGTAGTAATAAAAATAATATAATTCACTCACCTTGTTATAATCATCTGTAATGACAAACATTTATATTCGTTAAGTTAAGAGAGAATAAATTTCAAAATATCTACATTCTACCAATTGAAACTTGACAATTATTTTATTATAATGATAATGTAATTAAATGATAAAGTGGTATGTCTGTGGTTGAGAGTTGGTAAAATAAATTCCTGAATTTTGCACCGAGTTATCGATCGGTAAAAAGAATCTAATGAAACTCGACGCTGCGCGAATGGTAATGAAATACTATTGGTAATATCTTGATCGATAATGTAGAAATTACACAATTTGTTAACCTTTATGGTAACTAAAAAAAAAAAAACAGATATTTCTTTTTACGATCAGAAAAAAACTGGATCGATGAAACTCTATAGAATTTAATATTCTACAGCATTCGTGGAATATAAATCGATTTGACATGTTCGAAACAAACATTTAACTTCTTCAATCTTTACCTCTTTTTCCTCAATGTTCTTTATAAATTACGGAATTATGACGAATTATATCGAACGCTAATTGCAAATTATGAAATACATCACGAGTTATGTCGTGTGTATCAATCGTACATTAAATATTATCAATAACAAAATCAAATGTTACCAAATTTCTGCGAGGTTCCAACCAGTCGACCGTTATTCATCCTAGCGCCATGTTTCAAATTTTCACACGAGCCATGGACCACGACTTATTCTTATATTCACCAAATAATCTGCACAAAAGAGAATCTAAGAGTTAAAACAAATTATATAGGAATAAAAGAATAATCGAGATTCAATTTTGTTTCGAAAGCTGAGAATATCTATCATTGACGGCCTCTAATCATAAGCTATGTACAGGTAATGCTAAATTTTATCTGTGTGATTAAAGAATGTTCAATGAATGAATAGGCATATATATTGATCAAAGAAAGCTATTAATAATGTATAAATGATAAAAGATTGTTATCAAAGATTACCTGTTAAGATTACTTCTCACTGGACCGGCACACTACTGCTTCCACGAATTTCATCACAATACTGACGTTTCGCGGCAAATTTCCAATATGGTGCAAGGGTCTCTAATTTTTCTGTCCAATCACGGACCGCGCGGCAAAACTCAAATTTTATAAATTGTACATTGAATTTAACTTTGAGATATAATGTTATATAAAATAAATATTTCATACAATTATAAGATGAATATTAATAAAGAGAGTGCAATCCATTTCTCACGATTAAGATTACATTTAAATTCGGAAATATGTATCATTATGAAATTATACATATTATGTATATATAGTACAATTAAGTAACGCAAATATACAATATAATTTTATTGTCTATAAAATAATGTTAAAGTGAAAAGTTTATCTTTAATAGATGGCAAATATTATTATTTTGACTCACTTTACTTATTCATAAATTTATTTATTTATTTCCTGTTTTCTTTATATCATTAATTTATTTATTTTCTGTTTTTTATAGGAAAAGTATAAGGATTAATGAAGGTCCAAGCAATTAATAAAATAGAACCTATCAAAATCGATAAAGATTTTCCTTTATTAAAAAAAAAAGAAAAAGAATTATATTACTAAAAATTTTTTACATGTACGATATATATACAAATTTTTGGCACGTTTTTCTCTTTGCATTTCAACGGGAAATGTGCTAAGTTATCCTCGCGTGGTAAGTAGAATGATGAAAATTCACAGGAATTTATTTTGGGGGGAAGATTTTATCCATTGGCACGCGGCTAAACACTTCGTTGCTGAGTTTGGTGAAAACTTGACTGAAAGTTTCCTCGTAGGGGCCTTGGAGTTCTTTGAACAGTAGGTCGGCGTTTTCATTCATGAAAGTGTTCAGCTGTGTTCCTGTGGAAAGAATAATTTAACTGTTAAGTGTTTAACCATTAAATTCTTGATAAAATTAATCTAATTCATTAACTGACAAGTTCTAAGGTCTAAGATCATATTTAATGAAACCTAACCTAGCACAAAATACATAGAGGAGAATATTATAGGAACTGTGACATTGACGCAAAAACAAACGCATTTATTCTTGATTTCTATGATTAATTTAACAAGAGATCGACGATACTTTAAGATGTTGAAAATGCTAGAGATCATGAACGATATATTATTTTTCTTTCGTTTAAAATGATGCGATGAGAAATAAATAAGATTTTTTTCTTCGCGAGCGGCATAATAAGTATAATATTTGTTTGTAAGTTGCGATTCTAAGAACATTACACGCGTTAACGTAAAAAGTTCAACATTAAGATTGTAAATGATTAGGGCACAAAAACTTGTGGCAAGGAAATCCTATTGAATATTGATAACCCTCATTTTATAATCGCTATAATCATTCTAGTTTTTTAAGGTTGATCGACATGCATTAGGTAAGTGGTAATTGTATAGTGATTTTTGATAAATACCTATGACCTTGTCACCGTCGAACAGGTTGTCGAAATTCAATTTGACTTTGTCGGGACTGAATGTCACCGAATATTTCTTGATCTTCAAATAAGTCTCTCCGTTCTTCTCGTATTTCTCGCAGGCCAGTTCGTTATGTGATTTCAAGCCGTCTAAATGTTCAAACAACAATAATGGATCGGAAATGGATACAGATCTCAGTAGGAAAAAGTACATTAAGTTTAAAATTAATGTAAGGTACAAATGAATAATATAAACAAATATATTTACACATGGTGACGTTCGATTTTCCAGATCCTTTGACAGGCAACAGCAACACTTTTCCATCGAGCCTGTAATCAGCGACGAAATCCACTTGAGGATTGAACGAGTCCGATGTTAACAGACATCCATTATCCAGCTCTAAGCTAAAACAAAAAGAACGAGTATTAGATTCAATATGATTTGTGTAACATCATATTATCTACTTAGCTTTGCTAAGGAGAAATATTTATTCATACATATTTTGTACATTCTCTAGTAGTACAGTCTGCTAAATTTTTTTTTTACATATTTCCAATTTTTGATAATTTTTATAGTCGTCATGTTTCCGTGTAAACGACAGATTTGTGATAAATTCTGTTGTTAGTTCAATTTAATAATTCGAGTGTCTTAAACGGTATCCAACATTCAATTTCTGGCCGGCATTTATTTTTCTTTTTCTTTATTGCATGGAACATCATACCGGTTTTGTTGTGAATTCGCCTAATTCTTTCCAAATATTTGTTAACACAAGTATTTATGTTTTGTGAACGTCACGAGAAAATTCGATTTTATATGTTCTATCTAAAGTATCCTTGAGTCTTTGGAAATTAATCAATTATCTAATTATAGAGAAACAAAGTAAGTGTTCGTCAACTTACTGGTGATTGTGGATCTCAAGGTCCTTCGTAAGGCCATATAACTTGATGTTCTTATATTCCTGCTTCAGGTTAACCGATCCTTGCGATCCTCCGATCTTCACGCTGTCCACCAACAGTGGTTCGACCGGGAAGATCTTGAAACTTTTTAAGCCTACACAGAAATTTACACTTTTAATTTCACCCTCGAAACTAATTAATCCAAACAAAATTTCATTCTGTAGATCCTTTGGAATTTATCCCTACGAAAATGAAGAGAAGAAATTATTTCTTTCTTATTTTGTTCATAGAGTCAGACGATCTATCCGGGTAACCAATGGATCTATTATAAGAAATGATTACATAAAAGTTTTTTGCAGTTGCAAGTAATAAATCAGCAAGTAATAAAAAAAGCACTCGGCGCGTTATGAAGCATGGATGCAACTGTGAAATTACAGCATATTACCTCGATAAAAATAAGAAATAATTGATGGATTACGGATTTACTTTACGAGAAAATATAAGTCGTATAAAAGTGTCTGTTTTATCTTATAAAGTCATTATTTCACACTTACAGTTGTCTGTCTTTTCTCACTCCAAGTTATTTATTAAAATTACGAAACTTTTGTTCGAAAACTACAAATTCAGTCATCGACTGTTCGAATATTCGAATAATTTGAAGGACCTTGTTGAAAATTAGTATTATTAAAAATTGTGCTCGAAACTATCAAGAGTCCAGTGACATGAATCGGAGCGTACGTATACAGATACACGCACGTGTGTGAATTTTGATCGGGGACCCAGAAAGCGAAGGGACGGTCAACTCGAGTCAAGGAGAACGTCTGTAAATTGCCACATAATATTGTTGGAGAAACTATTGCCAGTTTCGAGGAAACGCAGCGTGCATTGCTCTGGTGAAATCAATGGGGGATCATGCGCGCCGATTATCGACAGATCGAAAATTGTGACAGAAGTAAAAAGTAGGAATTGATCAAAGTTTGTTTCCGTCGATTCTCAGTCTCATGTTTCTGAGATTTCTTGGAACAAAGAGAGATCTTTTGATTTTGAAAATTGATGAGATGACCTCCTGAACTCTTCTTCCTCTTCATTTTTAAAAATAGTCATACGCGCTTCTCAATCAAATTTTTTCTTTTTTAAAGTAACACAGTATATTTTTATAGATTTCTTTTGAAAAATTCGTATAATTGGGATTATTTGAAAAAAAATTCACATAAACGGAATTATTATCATTTTTACAAGGAATATAAGAAAAGAATAACTTCTGAGTTTGAAATAGGAAGTGGAAGAATTTATAACTGTGAATAATATTCGTTTATTGACACATTTCCTCTTCTACGAAGAGTCGGTTCTGTGAGAAACTACGTTTCCAAAACTGAGTATTAAAGTACGAAAAATACAAGAACGGAGGAGCAAGTTCGCAATCGAAAATAGAGAATGCGAAAGAAACAGAAAAAACACAAGTGGAAAATGCAATACAGATACTAGCTTCTCAACGAAAAGTACAGACCACGATCGGTTAAGTGAAATGGTTATATAATCATGCAAATAATAAATACGTGTTCAACGTGAACTTTGTGTGGTAATTTCTGTGGTAATGATGATCATTTAAATTTGTTGTACGGGAAGTTCGTCATTCGTTTATCACCTTGCAATCTTTCGTATCTTCGCCGAAAGAAATGTTTAATAGCGTAGTTTCTTTTTTTATTTTTGACAATGCGTTTCGTTCAAACAAATGGATCTTCGCGGTAGGAACTGAAAAATTCTCACCTCCAGCCAAGGAAACCACAGCATCTCTAGCAGCTTTGTCTAAGCACTTGCTAAACTCCTCTTCCGGCAGTGACCTGCTGCATACCTCCCAATTCTTTGCTGGAAAAAGATGACGAGGAGCATAGGAATGAATATGTAATACGTACAAGGCTTAAGAATGAGAAAAAGTTAAAAAAAAAATACGTTGCATGCAATAGTTATGTAAACGGTCATTGCGTTGCAGTGGATCCAATAAAGTGCAACAGCCGTTACGAAGCCAAACTGAAGTTCGGAATTGACTTTCTCTTTCAGGCCGTGTCTCCGTGGACTGTAATGGTTTTTTAATTGGATCGACCCGTGGAAATCTGGATTGTTTCGTTGCCAATGCAATGTAACAACTCCGTCGTTTGTACAAATTTTTTTTCATCGATCGACGTTGATCTTAATACCATCTCTTTGGATCTATTCAATGAGTAACGCGGTGGTGGAGAAAAAGAAAATTTAAAATGGGTGCTTCCATATTTCGTAGTTCACTGACATCACTATTTAAACTTTTTTCTATCTGACTGTACATGACTTACATTTAATTTTTAATAACGGTTAGATGGTAATTAATTTCTTTTTTTTTTTTTTTTATGTTTTGACAATAGTTATAATTCTTGTTAAGGGTAAATCATATGAAATTTGTTTAAGCAGAGAAGGTCAGACAAACAGTTTGATGATTTGTTTGTAAAGAAAATTATTTTACGGTATTTTATTTAATTTTCAAACGTTTCGAATATTTCTGAAAAATACCAAAGCCACTTACGCAGTTCTGCAGCAATGACCGTCGTCAACGATATCACTACCAAAAAGAACTTAATCGTTGACATGTTCCACATGTTTGACCGACTCGAGGAACAGTTTCACAACTGGAATAGCCTTTCCTTCGGATTGAAAATTTCTTGGGACAGCTGAATGTGAACTGAAAGAAACGGTCATTGATGCAGTCTATTTAAGCAGCAGGATCGCCCCACTACTTGTCTGGTCAAGTACGCGTACCTCTCATGTCAGATTATGGAAAAAAAATCTTTGGAATAATATGCCAGAATATACAACTCATCAGTGACACATGAGATTTAGAGATATAGCGGTGATCTGTTGCTACCGAAGGAAATTTTTCATCTAAATCGCTGTTCATTATAACATTTTTCCATTTTTTTTTCTTATTTCTCGTTACTTTTCACATTTATCAGTGAAGAATTTCAGTGTGAATTTCTTCAGTTGTTCTTTTTATTAATTTTTCTATTAGTCTACTTTTGATATTTATCAGTGAAGAATTTCAATATGAATTTCTCAATTGTTGCTTTTTTTGTTAATTTTTCTATTCTTGGTCTGCATTTTGATTGTCAGTGTATAGTTATGCTACTTCATCCGCTCGTTGAAAGTAAAAATATTGTTTGCATGGAATTTCTTTAAAATTTTTTATAACAGATTACATCCATAGATCAAATTTTAAATTTGTTAAATACATATTTATCGAATATGAAATATTAAACTATCATTCTCGCATTATGTTTCCATTGGAGATGAAACAAGGATATCTGGTTTTACCACAGCGTAAGATGTTATTTTACATCTCTCTAGAGTTTTTTTCTTTTTTTTTTCGTCATATTTTAAATTGTATATACTCACAAAGTCGATGCTATTTCATAAAACGAAGCTTTTTATTCCACAAAGTCATAGTTTTTTTGTTTTTCTAGAGTGGTGCAAGTAAAAAATGATGATCTACACGATGGATGCTGAAATTTTTCATTTATCTTCGTCTCGAATGAAGTATTGGAGGAAAAAGTCTCGCTGACGGGGACTGAGACGGAATTGTTCGAAGTGAACAGCAGCCATTTAGGAGAACAAAGGGAACAACAAGGAGTTGTGAAAGTGGTTCGCATCGCCATTAAAAGTCACCCTGTATGCCAGCATTTGCTTGGGGAAGAAAGCAGAGTCGAAAATGTGTCTGTTGAATATTATAAAATATTCAAATATTCGGAAATCTGTGTTTCAATCATTTCTTCAAATCGCTATAAATCAGTCGCTGTGGATTTAAGAAGAAAAAAGTTTGGAATCCAGTTGGACAAAAGCTGTTTTTCACTGGCGACACAATATTAAGGAATATATACACACGAAGATAGATAATGACGTATGTTGGGAAGATTGGTATCGCGGAGAGGGTTTGGATTCAAAGTTCAAAAGATGGGTATTAATAGAATTTTAATACTTTTCTTTCTTAAAAAAAATTCTAATCTTTTTATCATAGTTCACGTTGGTCAGTTCGTCACGTAGACGGTAGAATTACTTTCGCATTTAGAAAACATGAGGTGTTATTTATTTAGTGATTATCCTTCTAGCGATTCATTCTTAACAGGAACGTGCTACCGATCACATCTTCAATCTCTGACGCAGACCGATATGGTGGATACGTACCATATTATGATTAATGATGATCATTATGATCATCATTAGCATTATAGCTGAAATACATTTGTAAACAATATGTCCTTAATACACTGTGAATGATTGATTAAATGTGCACGTGGATTTCTTAAAGATGACTAACACTACGCGTTCAGGGTCATCGAGGACTCGCTTGAGCCTTCGAGGTTCACTGATCGTGAAACCGGCACAATCGCTTCTGGGTACATTTTCCTATTCGTTGAATACGAAATGAGAGGGACACTTATCGTCAGTTATTTATGCGATAATTACTCCTGTTTTAATTACTCATTGTTATTGGTGACTGATAAAAACAATTGGTTTACAAGAAAACTAATATTTTTTGACATTTTGAAGACGGAGAAATATTTAGAGTTTTGTCGACTGCTATCTTAATTCGGAAACAAAGTATTAAAAATCGTAATAATGATGTTAATAGTTAATTATAGATGTCCTTGTGACGAATGCAATACTCATTGTATCTTGACTTTTCTCTTTTCCAATTGTTAATAATTAAAAAATTTTTCCACAGATATCTCGACTGTAACAGTTTGCATATTTTTATTACATAAATACATTATTTTTTATGTTTTTTGTTTAATTTTGCTTAAATATTTGCAAATTAATTTAATTGGTCTATTTCATGTTAATGAACGGCTGATTTTTAATGTAAAATACCTCTATTCAGAAAAAATAAAGTGGATAATAATAAAATACGTTTGCGAGTGATAAAATATTTGCATTAGTAATTAGATGTAGCATTAGCCACTAATTTTGATTCAGGACGTTATTTAAACGATGGACTCAGCAAAGAAAAACTGCGCATAAGTAATAATTACAAGTTCGAAGGAAAAATAAAATGACAATAAATATAATAGTTGAGGACGAACAAACGAAGAATAAAAAAAAAATAAGGAATAACGGAATGATAACTTTAGTTTCTTCAAGATTTCTTTTTAATAATAATTTTTAATATGGCTGGTAATAAAAGATGTATAAACTAAAAATAATACAAATTATAAGTCAGTCATCATATGTTAAAATAATATAATTTTCTTTACTTTTCTATTTTTTATTGCATCAATTATCATTTAATTGCAAGCTATTATTAATCCTTGTAAGGTATACTGAATTGAATATGAGATCACGTGTGAAAGACATCACAATAAGAGGAAGGTCAACTGAAAACGAGAGTAACGTCAGAAAATTGGTTTAACTAGAAAGATATTTACAATTTAAACATATAAATGACTCAGATCCAATTATTAGAAAATAACGATCTTTATTACTTATTTAACATTCAAGAACAAGAACACGTAATGACAAAATTCTGAGAAAAGATGAATGTTTGATTTAGTAACAGGTGTGTGTATCTATTTATCACCTGTGCAATTTAAAAAAATGGAGAAGTTCCGAGAAAAGGAGAATATGTAAAACTTATTATTTCTGTTTTAGTATCTCTACCTAGTAAGATCTTCATGGTCATCAGAGACCAGTTTATTTTATTTCGTTCATTGCCTTCTTTCTCCGCCATTAAGTCACCGCCCTTTGGCCTCGAATCTTCACTTAAGGACACTAAGATTTAAATTTTGTGAGATCATATGTTTCTCGACTACATCTTTTCATTAGCTCGTATATCTTCGTAAATGAAAACTATTGTGAAAACGACTTATAGTTATTCGTAGGAGACTTGTTATCACAATTATCGTCTATTACCACCTACGTTTATTATTTAGAATTTATACAATTTAAGCCTTATTTATAATTATTGTCTAATTATTATATCTTTTCAGTCTGATTTTTCTTTTGTTTTTATAGAAATAATAAAGTGTTTGCGAAAGATTTGTAAGAAATGAAAAGGGCATTTGGATCTTTTTCAGGCAGAAAACAGCTGTAATAATACCCACAAGGGCGACGAGTCTCAAGTGCACTTCTCGTTTCGTGTTTCGCTGCCGTTTAACCAGACAAAACGATTGTTGAAGCGTTCACAATGACTCACGAGGAAGTAAATACGAATCTTTTATTCTTAATTTATGCAACAATGCTCTGTTGCTTTTTACAGTGGCACCTCCTAAGAAAAAAAAGAAAAAATGAATAGAGGTAAGTTTCTTTCATTTTTTCTACTTATTCTTTCATCGTAAAATCTTCATTTAACTTCTAAATTAAACATTTTTGATATATTAAAAATTTGAACTTTAAAACTTTAAACAATGTAAATCTTCATGTGTTGTTAAAAAAATTCAAAGTGATATTTAGTAGTTTAGATAATGAACCCAAATACGATAATGAGGTTCGATATGTGATAACGCATTCCATCTTCGTTCGTCAGTTTCCAAACTTTCAACTGTCATTTAGGAACTAAATTTTCACGATAAAAATAGATTAATCGTATTGGCTTCGCAAACACAGTTTTTCCTCGGTTCTTGGGATAAGCATGCGATTATTTCTCAACTTTTTCTTTCGTTGGGAAACTCAGTTTCATGTGTAAGAAGCGTTTTTCTTTGACGGTGTTAATCTCTCAGTAAAATCGATATTTAATGAATCTACTAATATCCAACAGGTTCAATGTTATTCAAATGAATTCTTAATTTATATTCAATGAATAATTAAAAACATATATTAAGGTTTTGTAATCATTTGCAATTGCATGTTATTCAATTAGTATGTAGCAATTAAAAAAGAAAATTATTTGTTTTTTTATCAATGAAAATCGGGACAGGTGTAAGCTTTGATAAACCTTGATTTGTTGTTCATCCGAGTCACCTTGCAAACAGTTACAATCTTCACAAATTGAACCGTTTATCGCAATTTTGCAATCCATATATTATTAGAACAGATCACCTTTCAAATTGGACCTTGTAATCTTTAATCTTAAATCTTGCTATTTCAGTTTTCTACAAGAGTTTCAGGATAATAATGAATATGTTTATTACTGTGTTTCTATGACTAATTCATGAAATTAAAAGTTCGTCCAACTCTCGTCAATTTGTAGGATAACATATGACGGCGTGATGAAGGACGTGAAAGGTATGCTTATGCATCGTTCAAGTCCATCAGTCATGGCCATCACACGTTCATAATTTACAAAATAATTTTACATTATTTTTTCCTTATTTTATGGAATGAAAAAAAAAAAGATTAAAATATATGAAATGCAAATTATACATGAAATGTACAAAGAAAGATTTCTAGTGGATAAACATCTTAGTTTAATAATAAATAATCCATATTTTGTGTACATTTTTAAATAAATAAAATTTTATTGATCCAATTAGAAGCATGAAGTTTTAATACAATAGTATTACAAATAAATATTATTTTATGTGCTATAAAAAAATTCTGGAATAAAAATCTCACGATAAATGTTATATAATCCTATATTGTTTGTTCGTTGTAGAATTTACAAAACGATATTAAAAAATGTCGCGGTTATCCATCTTTTATTTAATAGAAATTTGCATCTGGCAAACTCGAACTCGTAAGAGGTTGTCAATTCATTATGTATTATCCAATATGAATATATTATGTTTCATTTGTACGCAATTTCTTTCATTTCTCTCTTATTGAAATTAGTATTTCATTCATTTGTAATAATAGTAAAAAATATAAATAGCTAAAATCAAGTTGTTTCTTTTTAGACACAGCTTCGTTTATTGCAATAAAAAATAACTTTTAATTAAGGCAATAGTTTTTGATACTTAAGGGCTAAACTGTTTAAGGGAGGTCTTATTTTCGTGATACCAAGATCTATGGCATGGCCAGTTAGAGGGCAGGTCTGACACCGTTTCTTTTTATTACTTATGTTAAAATTGCCTTTTTCTTGACGAACGATATATCTAGGGAAATAATGAATTCGTTTTCGTTGCATGGTGGCACAAGGCGGCATTGTTACAACTAAGTCTTTCTTATGAATCCTTCCTACTGGTTCAGGGAACAGTCTGTCATTTAGCACATACTGTTCCAGAGAACTGGAAGATTTAGATGATATTAAAGTATGGCTGGATCCATGGGTATCGAAGTAATTTTGTTCACGAAATTTTTCCAATTCTCTCATTTCTTTATCAGAGAGGTATTTCTTGTTAGTTTCATCTGGTAGCTTGTTTGTGCAGACTGTGTTTTGATACCTATCTGACTCAATATCCTTTTCTAAAACAGGTTTAGAATGTTCTATCTTGTTTCTCTGATAACATTGACACTCCTTGCCAGGTACTGTTTTTTTATCCTTAGTTGCTACTTTTGAACTAGGTTTAGACTTTTTTAGATCAGGTACGAGAGCCTTAGACGAAAGAGTTTTTTTTATCACAACTTTTGGTTTTGAATGTTTTCTCAAAGATACTTGAACTCCTTTGCTACATTTTTCTATATCCTCAACTTCAGAGCCTGAACATTCTTCACTGATTTCTGACTTTGAAGGTATAGATTTTGTTAAATGAAAACTAGCTTCTGATTTCTTATCATCAGTTTTCAACTGACGCGAAGAATCAGCATTATATGCAATCCTTTTAGCCATGAGCTCATGATAACAAGGTGATCTGTAACAGGTCTCTGGACAATCTCCTGCCGCTTCTTGCAAGAGAGAAACTCTGCTTCTGACATTGCGCAAAAATTGAGATCTAGGTGCATAATCTATCTTTTGAACTCTCCTCAATGTTTCACAACTAATGGGTGAAGACAACGCGGACTTTTCACAATTATCCTCTACCACTATAGCAGGAGTGAAAGTATGACTCTTGCATCTTTTGTTAGGAGAATGTGGCTTACGCTGTGTTCTTGTGGATCTCAGCTGTGCTTTTTTAATTTCTGGATTACAATAACATTCTTTTACCGGCTTTCTACGAATGTTTTCCAAACAGGCCTGATTTTCACAATGTTTCTTTGAAGATATTAATATTCTCTTTGCTGTTGACGTATTAGGCATTGATGCTGATGTCTGATGGCAATCACAGAAACAATTCGATCTCAAGGCTTGACCAACTCCGCTGGAATCATTTCTTAATTTCCATGATTTGGTGTCTTTTTTACAAGAATCAGATGCATATGTCTTGCCAATATGATTCTTAGAGTCATCTCTGAATGATCCGTATTGAAAAATTAAGTGATTTTGGACGATTGTTACGTAAAATATGTACGTTGCGTGAAATACTTACAAATCTCTAGAGTATAATTTCTTAATTTCGTCTTTAACCTTTTTAGAATTCTTATTTACTTGCGCCAATAAATGTCTACTCCGTTTACGCAGATTCTCTATACGTTCGTTGAAGTTTTCACCCATATGATTACGATGTATATGTATCTGTGAATTAAACAAAAATTTTTCGATATCAGAAAGTTCGTTTTCACAAAGAATTTCTATTGTGCAGTATTGTTTTTAAGACTTCTGTTTTTCTTTTATGTGCGATAAAATATTTTCTCTAACATCCTCGGGGGGTGAACTAACAAACAATAACAAATCAAGAAAATCGAATATTATTGTTAAAATTTTTAAATCACCTACGTTCAACTTCTCTTCAGGAATTACACCTCCTTGACTGCTTTACATCTTTGACTTCCCCAAATCATTAATGACGCACTCGCGTTCCGACTTCAAAACATCGTGGCAAAAAAATGTTTATTTTTATTTCATCAATTGAAGTTTACCGAGCGTCCGCTGTAAACAGAAAGACGCGATCAGGCCTGCCAAGGTAATAAAAACCTATTTTTTTCGCTATAAATTCTTTTCAAATTGAATAAAAATCATCCAGCGTTTCATACAGATTCTCTGAAAGACGTGAATTTTCTTCAATTATGCGACTGTAAATGCACTCTAAATACGCTTTTAGGGGTTAGTTTTTGCTGTTCGAGGCACACAACGGGATTTTGGAAATAGTACTTTAGTGCAGCCATGTTGGAGCGACGCGTAGGACGCGGAGTACGTTATAATGTCCTTGTCGCTCAAGTACTTTTTAATTTAATTAATCACTTTCTGTTTTCTGCCGATGTTTGCCTAAGTATCCGCATGACGTGCGAAATATGAAACTGAAGACGTAGTCACGACCGAATCGTTGATTCCTCGCTCGCGGTGAGACATCTATATTATAGGTTAGAAACACTCGTATGTTTTAATCGAAAACGCGCGTATCTTTAGCGTCCATTCGCGGCAAAATGGATTTCTCTGGGAGCAACGCGGTCCACGGCGCGCTCCCACAATTTTCAGAATTGACCTCTCGATCCAGCACGGTTTCCACGCCGAAATTCACCAGCAGCGACAATAATCAAACTGAACAGGCCATTGTTTGTACAACCGCCGCTGGTTCGAATCATACAAAACAAGGTTTATTGGTAAGTTCTGCCTTACGTTCATATTATAATTTTCCTGCTTAAGTTTTCTAATTTGTTTCTTTTCTCTTTCCCAAGGTGAATTCAACGAATAAGTACACAGGTCCGATATTAGCATGGCCAGATCCTAACACTTTGATGCAGTTTTGTGAGAAGCAAGGCATTCAGACAATTAACATTCCCAATTACAATCAGAATAATCCGATACTTGGTGTTCAATCGAACAGCCTACCAGTAAGGATTATACCTAATATGTATTTGCCATCAACCTCGCAGCCAGAGATTGTGAAACAAGACTTGGATTCTAGAACTGAAAATGAAAAGCAAACGTCTGTAATGGTACAGAACTCTTCTAATTAGCTAATGGTATATCTATTGGGAGATGTGTATCTTCACATAGTAAAAAAAAATTAATTTTTCAGCAAGATTCTCAACTTCAGCAACAAAGTGCCATGACAGAATATTTTCAAAAGTTGCAAGCTACGACCCTTCCACTGACGCTGCAACAATTGATCAAACTGCAAACAGAGCAGGTGAAGAAAGAGAAAACTGAGGAGGAGAAAACAGAGCACACGCAGAACAATATCCTCAACATTCCTAGTGTTCCAGTATTTAGAAATACTCAAGTACAGAATGGAAACAACAGTTTCATCAATTCAGATCAAATGATGGTGTCTATAAATCCAAACGATCTGAATATTCAAGTAGAGAATCAGCAAGAAAATGAGAATACAGTACAGACTGTTAAGGTAGAGCAGCAGATACAAACTGACTCGCCAAAAACTGAAAAAAAGATGAAATTCCGGGCGAAAACCGGGGAGATAAAAATTAGCGTCGGCCTGGACGGTTCGACGCTATACTGTTGTCCTGAGTGCAACTTGGCGTTTCCGGATAAAACAGAAATTGAGCAACATATACAAGCTCACATACAGGTACACGTTAAATTATTTCAATGTTTTTAATCGTTGAAATAAATATATTAAACCAACACAAACTTTATTTTACAGGAACGTAAGTACCAATGCAAAGAATGTGGTGCCATGTTGAAACGAAAGGAGCATCTCGATCAACACATGCGTGGACATTCGGACGAGAGACCGTTCAAGTGTCCAGTGTGTCAAAAAGCGTTTAAAAGGAACGAACACTTGACGAGGCATTACGTTATTCATTCTGGAGATAAGAATTTTTCGTGTTCGGTATGTCAAAAAGCGTTCTCTAGGAAGGATCACCTGAACAAGCACACTCAAACGCATCTAGGAATTAGAAGAAATAGGACGAAGAAAGATTCGTTTTTCATCGAGCAAAAGGATCCTTTCGAGAAAGCTCCTGAAGTTTCCACGATGCCTAAACAGGAAGTGAGCTTCGTCTTGAAAGACGGAGGCTTTATGAAGCAAGAGCCTAATTTCCTGCAGTATATACAGAACCTCCAAAAAGATCAGAATCTGATCCACACATTCTCTTCATTCAAAGAACAAGTGATAAAAGAGGCGAACGTGCTGCAACAACAGGCAGTAAACATGAATGAGATTCTGCCTCAGAATACAAGGTACTTAATGCCGTCTTAGTCGTAAATAAGCTCGTTTAAATTCAAAGCAATAAAGGCTGTTCATGTGGGAGCGTCGGGGTTTAGCACAAAATAGAAAATTGACTAGGCGTATTCTTAGGAATTGGAACGCATTCTAGTATTTAAATTATGGAATTTTTGAAAAAAAGAGCGGCACTAGGAGACTAAGGTGCAATTAGTAAATGAATAGTCATCGATGATGAATATTCATGAATATCGGTGGTGATTAATCATCAAACTAACTAGAGTCTCAATGAACTTGGAACATAGTCTTCTTTTGTGAGAAGTATTTTATACTCATACTTTTAGCAAACACATTATGAAGTTTCATTATTTGCATGAAATAGTGATACTTAATGATAGTCCGCTACAAAGCCTGAATGAGTCTAATAATAAAAGCCTAGATAAACTAAAAAGAAGCATACCAACACGCAAATTGAAACGAAACGAGCAACCTGCGTAAAAGCACACAGTTTTATTTAACCTAGTTTTAAAGGCAGTAATTTCTTTATTGATTCTAGTCTACGATCATAGAAAGCATGGCAAATGTAGGTCGTCGAACTTGAATTTTTTATTGTCATTAATTCTTTTTTTTTTTTCCAATGAATTCAAGTTTCGTTTGTGACCTAGAATGAAGTATGGTTAAAGTAACTCGCAATTGCCAATTAACTGTTAGGTTAACTTTGAAACGACTACCAATAGCAAATAATAGCATACTGCCAATAATTGTGGTTACAAAGATTTGTAGAATAATTGTGTATATAAGTGCTATACAAATTTGACCTGATGGAGACTCAATGAGTACATTGTTTGATCTCTGATTCGTCCGTGTCCATCTTTAACAATTATCTATTATAACATAACTCATTTTATAATAATTATAATTACAATTCATTTTTATTTTTTCTTTTCTCGATTTTCTCGAATTGAACAAACAGATATTACCTGTGTGTATGATTTTTTTACCGATTCTTAGTGAAAGATATTTGTACTATATGATTACTTTTATGTCCTTTATTTCCTTCTTTTTTATAAATTAATTTTTAAGGCAAAAGCAATAGGAATTTTTAATTGAAAATATATAGAAGTATATTTATAAAGCAAATTTTTTTCGGTACGTAACGTAATTTATATTTTACGTTGCAATTATGTTTTTTTTTTTTTTTTTTTTTTTTTTTTTTTTGGAAGTTTGAGAAGTGATATTAACAGAAAGAAAGATTACTTTGCTCAATATTTGCAAGATGACTCGAAGGTCTTTTGTTTTCTTGTACCAAAGATTATTCACTTGAATAGCGCTTTCAGACGAAAAGTTTTCTTACGATTTTTCTTGCGTTTTTCCATTTTAGATTCGCAAAAGTTCCCATTACTTTTGATTCACTCGCGACTCATTTTCACTGAAGTTAACACCATTATCCACGTTTTTTCATTTCATACAAAACAAGTTTCGTAATTTTATCGCACGATAAGCTTTCTCATATTTATTTCCGTAAGTACGTAACAAAAGGAATGGTAAAAGAAAATTGCTCAAAACCAATTTCCGGGTGGACGTGATAAATTGTCAAGAAATTAAAACGAATGAACATTTACGAAAACCTATCTTTTATTTGAACTTTATCTTTGACAAGAAAAGAGACTTTTATAATGAAACAATTTTTTTCGATCTATTTTCTTTTTTAACTATACAGTGAACGATATCTCAGATGCTAGTTTTTTGACAATTTATTGAATTATCTACGGTGGAACGTTTCTTCTAAATATTTCCACTCGCTGTAGATTTCGGAACTTGTGATTACAATTTAATTGAACTACTAGGTATACAGGAGATTAGAGTGAACAGCTGCGGATGGCACTAAAGATAAGACTCATACCGCATTGTAATAGAACCAAAGACTTTGAATATTCGTGAGAGTAACAGTATTTTGTCTCTTCCTTCTAAACATTTTTCAATCTCCTGTTTTACTTAGCCCTAGGACGATAAACAGACAAATATTCCCCCCCTAAATTCTGATGGATTTTTATTAGAAGTAATATAATTCGTGGAATGAATAATAATGAACAATTCAGTAGAGAAATCGATCAACAGAATTGCATCATTGTCCTGGGTTAAGAAAATAGAATTAATCTTTCCACTAAAGTTAATTAAGTAGTACATAAGGTTTCGATGTTCATGCTGGTGGCCATTTTCTGTGGACGTCGTACGTAAGACGATACAATAATAAAGTATTTTAACAATGAACACGCATTCGCGACAAGGTGTTACTCTAAGAGCGATTGTTATGTATAATAATGCGATAATTGCCAAAAAAAAGAGAAAAAAGAAAAAAATAAAGATGAAAAGAAATGAAAAAAAGAAAGAAGATGAATGAAGAAGAGGTAACACATGTATTTTTCAGACCAAGATATTTTTGAATAAAATAAGTGTAAAGAAAATATTCACTTGTATTACCTGCAGCAGAATTTCGTTTATCTGGAGTAAAGTTTTAATTCGGACGCTTAATTTTGGTTTCATTTCCTCTTTGATTTCTAGTTTGAATTTCCATCAAGTAGGTCTACTCGTTTTGAAAGAGATTACATCATTGTATTTCTTTCTTAAATTCAATTCAGATAAATAAAATTCTACTGTATCTGTTCCAGCTCCTAGGATAAATATCTCCTATTACTTTATTCATCCATAAAAGAAAAATCCATGATGTTCCTTATAACATATGTTCCTTACAATTAATAATTTTATTGTTATAAATAGCTCTAATCAATCTCTGGAATAGAGACCGTAAGTAATTTAAAAGAATCATGATCATCTTTACGTAATTTTTATTTGCATTATCTTTACATTCACAATAATTGCCTTTCGTGCCATTTTCTTGCATGTCCAATAGTATATTTCTGGATTTATCAAATATAAAGCCATCAATATAAATTTTAATTTTCTGTTTTCACAGTGGAGGTCGACAATTCGAGTGGAAATAGTTTCAGAACATGGTAATAACATCGTGTTCAAATAATTTAATATAAACATAATGAGCACAGACGTATGAGAGTCTGATACAGATACAGATGATACAAAAGACTGATACAGATGCTTCAGGTGATTCAATCATAACATAATTTGAATAACTCGTCGACCAGAAAAATATATATATGAAAGTATCTGTCTGTGATGAATAGAATGTCAATGACCATAAGGATTGTCGACATTCGTTGAGGAAGTTAATTATATCATGACCGACCCATCTCAAAATCAGGTGTTCCTTTGGTTCGAAAGTGAGGCAACAACTGAAAAACCCATTGATTTCAAAGCCCATTTAATGCGAGCATGCGATACGGCTGGTCTCGATGCACGCAATTCAGATTTGAGCAACTTTTTCTTCTCCGTTACTTCACGACCTTAATCAATGATCTGCCAGTTCCCCCACTGGGCCAGTCTGTGTGTAATGTCTGAGTGTGAGTGACGAGGGCTACATTGAAACTTGATGTATACAGATAGCTGTTACGCATGTCAAACGTAGAATCGAGCTAGTATGGTGGGAATGACTCATTAGGAGGGGAATAGAGACCGTGTGGCTTGCGGGCCACCAGTTGCCCAAGCCTGGTCTAATTCGATCACAGTGATTGGGTTTATTGTTTTCTGTCCGCGCTTTTGTCTTTTGGACAAACTATTGACACAGTATTATCTGCCGGAAAATGGCTATACGTGACACGTAACACCGCATTGTGGGTCAGCTCGTATCCCAAGATCGTTCCGCCAAGCCAAGGTGGATTGGAAAAATTCGCTTTGCCATTTCAATAATACACATTGAATTAGTGAATCCTGAAATTCTATGTATAATTGTCGAATTCGTGGTGAAATTGATTAGACGATTCTAACGTGTAAAAATAATAGTCGAAAATGAAAGGATGACAATTTTCTTGTCATAGACTCGTAGACTATTCAGGATTAATTGGTACAATGGTAAGCAGATGTGGATTTAAACTTAATGTTGATGCTTTTGGCTTGATAATATTACAAAGTGGATCATGAAGCATGATTCCATGGTATTTAGACATTAAATGAATTATATAAATAGAAGGTAGAGGATACATCTATTTTCATAAATATTTCACATTATTTGGTGAATTTATTTGTCATGATCCATCAGAAAGTTCCAAATTGATGTACCGTGATTATTAAACTGCAGATTTTTATTACAATTGAATATTTTTATAAAAGAAATAAATTCAGAGGTCCGTGAGAATATTATAAAATAGAAAATAAAATCAAATATCATAATTTTTAGTAATATAAATTATCATAATTCAACGACTGATTTTATCGATATATGAATAGTAAAACATAAACGAATGAATGAATACTTTAAAGCTACATGATGTTACAAAGAACAAGTCGAAGTTGGCCTAATTGATTACTTTATGATTATTAAAAGTAATCACAATCGTTACTGAATCATAATTATATTTAATATTCTTTTAATCATTAATCTGTAGTTTGTAATCGTAATCTATGTTTTACTGTTCAATATCATTATGACTACTATAATACTAAATTGCTGTTAGTCATAATCAAGGACTATGTAATCATTTTGTCATTATTGAGCTAATCTTGCCCACTAATTACATTTTCTTTGATCACTTCGTTTATAACCATACATGAATCATGATTAATGTACAGGATTAATCAATAATTTGTAATTGTTAATCATGTCGTATCATGTTAGTCACAATGAAAGAATATCTTTGGAAAATACCATAAGTGCAAAAGGAAGGGAAAAGTTGCTATTTATTTATTTGCATATGCTGTAGGCGTTAATCCAGTTTGTCCCCAGATCACTCGTACACAGAGAAACAAAATTATGTTTCTTTGATGTATTATTTTATTTCCAAGAATGTTACATACGTATGTAATACAACGTAATGACTGAAAATTTGATGTTTGGCACTTACAGTTCCTTCCACGAGGACTCTTCAACTGTTGATCGTCAGCGAGACTTACTTTTTGCTCATCTCTGCTTCTCGACAAACGCATGAAAGTCCTCAGTTTTCTTAATCACACATCAAGACCTGTCAAGAATATTATCACTACGGTGAATAACGCAGAGGTAACAAAGGTCTGAGATCTTTGTTCAATACGCTGGAAGGGTTGTCAAGGTCTCGGATAGCCTGCGAGGTCCTCATTCGCGCATCGTCTCTCGTCAACTCGTTTTGCTCCAACATCCTCGACAGAATCTTCTTCAGCTGTGGCCCGATGCCACCCTCCGCGGACGTTTCCAGCGTGTTGAGAACCTCGTCGGAGTATCCGGTGTACTTTCCGAATCCCTGTTTCCTCGCGTCCTTGCTCAACGAGTCGTACAAATTCGCCAGTTGCTGAAGGGTCGCGCTCGGTCGCACCTTCGAACGTCTTAGGTAGCTGTTCAGACTCGGCCTTGGCACTTGCGTCACCTTCTCGCCTAAACGCGTGAATCTGTCGAGAGGAAATTAAACTAAAAGGTCGAAGCTACTCAGTCTTGTAATTCAATGACTGAGAAATCTGTTCCAGAGACGGTAGCCTATCAATTTTTTAATCGCATTGAAAATTTTTGATCTTTTGTCTCAACATTTTTTATCTTTTATGCTACCAGACCTAACCCAAACCACCGTACCTCATTTCCCAGAAAAGAAAGCAAACTGTCCAACAGATACTTCACCTATTTTCATCCTCCTCCTCTTCCATGCTCTCCAATCTTTCTTCGGGAACAGCCACGGCGCTTTTCGATTCCTCGAGAGGCTCCGCGTCCACGAATTTCGATGTCGTAGGCTTCAAGATTTCGTACACGTCTTGGACCACGCTGTCGATGGTCGGTTCTTTCTTCTTGTCGCTGTTCGCGGCATCGATCGATCCAAGGTTCACGGAGTCAGCAGGGCGAAGCGAGGAGATCCGCTCGTGATCCTCTTCAGGCACTTCGTGATTCGTTTCTTGCACAGCGTGCACATCCTCCGGCACCTCGTAGTTCGTCTCCGGCGTGGCGTAGTTCGTTTCTGGCGTTTCCTCGTTCACCTCTGGCGACTCTTGCCTCGTCCAGGGATCCGCCATCGACTCCTGGCCGATTTCACCTGGCTTCGACGTCTCCACCGCTATCAGGTCACTGTCCGTCTTGGGATCCTCTGTTTTGCCCCTCGACGCTTCCGTTTGCGTCTTCGATCCTTTCGTTTCCTCTGTTCCGTGAATCTTGGATTCCGACGCAACGATTTTGGAGACCTCTTGGTCCTTTGCTCCTTCTACTTGCTTGTCTTCCTCGATCTCGGTTTCATTCTTGGAAGCTTCCTGGACCAACGGCACCTCGGTTTTGTCGTTCGACTCGTTCTCTTCGCCTTCTGATTCATCTGACGATGGCTGAGTCGCACTGGCGGTCGAAGACTCTTGAGAAGCAGTCGAGCTCCAGGTGTTCGTTGTCGACGTGGAACTCCGCGAACTATCCTCTTCCGATTGCAGAAGTTTCAGCTGCTCGACCGCGTGGAATATCACCTAACGTGTTAGGAAGTGTTTAATGGAAATTCCATCGATTTGGCAAACCGTGGAAATACACACGTGTTTTAATATATATTTTTTATTGATTAAGTAATGCTATTTGGTGCAATGAACGGCGGTGGCTCACCTGCATGGCTGCCGGAAGATAGGAATCCGCGTAAACTGGCTTCGAGAAGGCTGGTGGATTCCTAAGGATTCCGCCGACAGCCTGAAACGACCAATTATAATTGAAAGTGTCTGATCGAGAAACTGATAATTTATTTGCATGCCTTACTTCGGATGCCTTTTATCTTGTCGTTGTATTTTTGTAAATTTTTATAGTTACCATTCTTGCCTTTATATTTTCCGCTCGATTTAATTACGACGTTGAATAGCACAGTGGCAAGAGTGAACGAAAGATATAAAATTCTTTTTTGTTAGTTTTAGTACTTGCACCGACTGCAATATTTTTTGCATGGCCAAATTTCCTGCGAATCCATCAATATCCACGCGATTTAATTATGAGAGAAGGGCAGTGCATTTACTACTTTTATATTTCACATTTTTACATTGTATCATACTTCAAAATTTTCTGTAAATCCATAAGTATATCACTTGACCGTCACCGTGACACTTTTAATTTAATTCTAAGAAACAATTACATTCTTTTTTCTACTGTTCAATTTCACTACTTTTATATTTGATGTTTTCTATTACATCTCTGCACCTCCGAATTTCCTATAAATCCACAAATATCCACGCTTTTGATTTAATTGCAAAGAGACAATAAAATAGTACCAGTGGCAAGTGTAAACAGAAGAAGACAGTGGAAAATAGTCTGAAACCTGCAAACACGCTACACTAAATGGTTGCAGAAATTTGCAGACATTCGTGGAAAACGTGTTCGATACGATATCTGGGATGGAACGAACGACGCCGCAGTCACTTGGTGTTGCTTTGAAGAATAATTAAGAGAGGAGGAATGGCGAGGAAATTTCCACGGCCACGTTTCTCGGGGAAACGACGAAATGACACCAGGTGCGGCTGAAACTCCGTTAAAACTTCTCCGACAGTTAATTGGAACTCGACCTTTTATCAGCCAGTGAGTAAATAACTTTCTTTCTTACTTGCCCTAGTCGCTGAACTGCCTTAAAAAGCAATAGCTTTTTTTTGACGCTGGGAGGGATTGTTCGATTAGCACGGAAAGTGAAGTAAACGAGAGTTTAACGAGAACGTCAATGTTCCACGTTAGTTCAAGCCAATTTGCCAACTTCTTGCGAGTCGATTGAAACGAACTTTGCGCGAATGAATTTAATCTAATAGAAGTATAAAATTCTAAAAGCTTTCATTATCTTTTTTTTTTTTTATTACCTTCCGAGATATTGATTTTAACAAGCAGTGAAACAATCGATTTCGTTCGACCAATCTTCCATGATAAAATTCTCAGAGTTCACGTTGTAAAATATCAACAATAAGTGAATCATTTGACCACTTAACACTCTGTATCTCTTTCGATTCAGTCGAAATTTATTTATTGGAAAATTTTAACCATTCCTCATTTAGTAGTTTACATTGTAAAACTTGTGTCTTGTTAGTGAATTTATAATAAAAAAGAAAAAACACATAACTAAGAAACAAAAGCTGAGCACAAGCATCCAACTAGGTACAATTAGAAAGATAATTCCAAACTCCTCGCCAATGGCCTAACTGTACTAATCATCTATACAACAGCGAGTTATACATCTCTGCCTTTCCTAGAAAATCTCGAAACACTGTTTCCACCTTCACGAACTTTTTAACAAAATAAACTCCCGCGATATCCGTTTGATCTCACCTGTCGAGCCAGGAGAACCACGAGAAGCCAGCAAACAGCCTTCATGCTACTTCTTCGAGTTTCCAATCTCTCTTTCAGACGCTTCTTCTTCTCTCGAAAAGAATTTATCCTCTAGCTCCAGCTTCGTCACAAGAATATAGTCTGATATATATATATATATATATATATATATATATATATATATATATATATTTTGCCAAAAATTTCCTAAATGGTATATCACGGAAAGTCCACTGCGACGAGAGACTTCATACCGGTCGGTTCGTTGAAAAATTACGCGAATCTGAGTCAGAGCGTGACCGAGTGGCAACTGGAGGATCGAACCGGTCCAGGCGAGTGCTCGATTCTTCGATTTTCCTCGGTATGGATCAAGGTTCGCGGCTGGCGACCGTCGTCACTGGCGGGACTGGCGACGAAAAAGAAAAAAAAAGAGAAGAAATTAAAAGAAGAGACTGGTAACGGTTTCAGAGTCGCACGCGTGCATACGTTACAGGCTGCGTGTAAACCGAGCAAGGCAGAAGCGTCAATCGGGGAAGAAGAGAACGAGAGAGAAGTGGACGACTCGTTCGCGAACGTGGTCGCGGACGCGTGACACTTGAGTTAAGTTGCGATCGGTATGCGTGTCGCGTGTCCGTGAACCGAGTTTCGCTCTTCCGCTATGCGGCGACGTCGACGATCGTTCTCCTCTGGCTTCCGGTTTTCCCGCGCCGCGCCAACAACCACCGTTGGCTTTTGGGAATCTTGAGTGTCCTAGTAAAAAAAATCACGAATACTAGTAAAAAAAGAAACTACATATCTGATTGACACGAGCTTCTGTGGTTTATTTTAACACATTATCAACTATAAAAAGCAACATTAAAAAAGAAAGAGGCGACAGTTCCAGGTTGTGATTTCTGAAAATATTTTGTAGACTTACTTTTATTGATTTTGTGTAATTTTCTAGAATCTTTTACAATCGTGTGCGAGTTAGTTTTAATTACTAGAAATATTGTGCTCCATCATTTTTTAATTTCACTATCTTTATTATTTTATTATTTTGTGTTTTAGTTTCTGTGACCTTCCGGGATAAGGATTAGTTCTCGGTTACCAGAAATGTATGGAATATTTTATTATTGGATTTCCTTAGGATTTTTTATTTTTTTGTGAAAAAGATGAATGTTTACACATGTTGTAAAGGTCGTAGTTATTCAAGGATCACGGAGCCTTTCCAATTTTTACATCGACTGCGTTTTACTACAAACAGGTCATTCGAAACATGATTGCAAGAGGACTGCAACAGGATTGCAACGTCACGAGAGGACCAACCATCGTTAGTTAATTCCATTATCATCTTACGAAGTATTAATTTCCAGAAGGACACACCTTGAAGAGCATAAATCGTCAAGTAACAATGCGACGTCCCACGCGCCTACTTATCTCCAATGATTTATTTTACCTCGACGTCCTTGGAATTTCGAGCCTCCGCCTCTCTCTTTCCTTCCACTTCCTAAACGGCGAACGATTTATCTCGAGATCGTGCTGTCGTGTTGGTGGAACGTGCCCGAGCGAAAGTGAGAATAATACGGAGACTTTCGTTCGATCGAAGGCTACGACCTTGGACAAGGTCGCTGTGACGATTTTAAGAAGGAGCGGAGAAAAAGGACGAGAACAAGCGAATCCTGTTTGATGACTGCACCTTCAAGGCGGTTGGGTTATGGATCCCGGTTGAACGCAATAGCAAAAAGGACAACTGGTTTCCAACACGTGTCCCGATCTCTATTTTTTCTTGCCTCGAGTAGCCGTTTAACGATCCTGACATCCCACTTGGGATCCATCAATCGAAAGTACAGGAATTTTCGGCATCTTCCATCTTGGTAACTGGTCTTGAAATTTCCTTCAGAGTAGAAAATTAGAAGTTGCTTTTAAAATAATTTGAAGGAAGATGGGAACCTGTTTTTCTTTTTCGTTTGGAAATTTCCTTCACCCTTCTTTTTCTGGAGAGAATTATTTCTTTTCCTCGACGTGCTCTTTAGAAATTTCCTCTTTAAGAATTTGAAGAACTTGGTTGTTAATTGTAATTTCTGGCTTTAGAAATTCGTTTAAAGTTGAAGATCTTCAGTGCTTTCACAGGTATTACTTAGCTTTCTACGTTTTAAAAGAATAAGCAGTTTGCTTAAGAATACTAATTAGGCGAACAGAGATATTAAGATTGTTAGTAATTGAAATGAGAAATTGCGTCACTGATAAACAGAGTCAAACTGTAAAATGAATTCTACAAAGTAACAATGCATTCAAGAGACATGATACAATGCACAAGAAAATTGAAGACACAGGAAATATTTCATTTTTAGAAAATAGAATTATGTGTGATAAATGCAAGGATCAAGGAAAGAAGAAGAATATTTTCAACAAACAGGCTTGACGACTAACAGATTCGGACGCAATGGAAAAGATGGCTCGAGGTTTCGAACAAGCGAAACACGTATAATTTGGTAACAGCAGTGTTATCTTGGAGGTATGAGGGTACCACCATTCGATAAGCGGAGAAGCGTTATATATTCAGACTCGTGGTTGCGGAAACGTTTCGCACAGTTGCATTTCAGTTATTCCTTCTCGTGGATACTTTGTCAAACTCTCTCAAACGTGTTCTTTCTCGACGGAGGTTGGGAATTGTCTAGGAAATCGATTTTCGAAACGATGTCGTCCGTCTTGCTCGTGATTTTGGCGGTAAGACACGTTGATCAGTT
Organism: Tetragonisca angustula; assembly: GCA_036937485.2. Taxonomy (NCBI): domain Eukaryota; kingdom Metazoa; phylum Arthropoda; class Insecta; order Hymenoptera; family Apidae; genus Tetragonisca; species Tetragonisca angustula. The sequence continues at coordinate 272,542 of JAWNGG020000135.1, read as the reverse complement.
CCTTTCTTTGGGAGACATTATGTACAAATGAAAATATTTTCATTTCGAAGGGTTCAATATTTACTTTATACTGGAATAAGTCCTTGCAACAATTAGCATAACAATTTTCGTCAGGACTTTTCGTCATTCGAATTTGTGATTCAAATTGGTAAATGTCAAATATTTTATATTTGCAATTATTGAAAATTTTTGGTAGGTCTTTGAGACAAAATTCTTATCGAGTTCCCGGCGAATTAATTTTGATCTTTATTTCAATTTTTCTTTCTCCAATCTTTCTAACATGTAAATCTACATTGCTCTGTATATTGTAAAAAAATTAGCAGCTAAAAAATGTGAATCTCTTTTCGTAACGCTTGGTAATTCTAATTCTTACGATCATATAAAATAATAGATAATTCTAATCAAAGTATTGTAGTGCTGATATCAATAAAGTATATAAAATGTGAAATGCCAGTGCAAATTATTTTTCTGTCCTTTTCTGTCAGATTATCGGAACGTATGCGAACCCTGTATTTCGATCCAACGATTCGATCAATAAAATCGATCAAGATACCCCGAAAGAAGGAAACATCGCGAATGAAAGTTCTAGTGTTTTCGAACAAGTGATAGCTCAAAGTGTAAGTATCAGAGATAATGATTAGTCGTTCGAGTAATATGGACTTAAAACGCGTGGAGTTGACAAACGATGTCAACGATTTGCCTCCATTTTGAAATCGAGAACCTTGCGAAGGCGATAAAAAATGAAACGAAGGTGTCTTCCCCAATTTCCAATTGGCTCAGATAGTGGAGAATTTGATAAAGAACGATTCATTTATCGATTTGAGCTCTAATCGATACAGATCGTCTCCTGAGCAGTCTGAAAATTCAAGTCGAAAGGAGAGTCGTTGATAGTCAGCACACCAGCCAGTATATGATAATGTATATAAAATTAGTTTTGTGTATTTTAATTAGGTATCGTTGATTTCCACAAAATTTCGTAAATTTGTCAGCTATTAAAAAAAAAAAAAAAGAAGAAACTGTTTAATTGGAAAAAATGTAATTTTCAAATACGCCATTCCAATCAACAAGTTTTTCAACCTCCGTTAATTTTCAGTCCGACGCTAGCACCACGTCCAAACCAAGCCTGCTCACCTGGTTTCTCGTGCCATTGACTCAGAATCTACAAGTCAATCCTCAGACACTCCAGAACCGTGTCACCCAGCTGAAGGAAGCACTGGGCAATCTTGGATTTCGAAATCCCAACGAAATTTCGAAAGGGAAGCAGTTAAATAACGCAAACAATTTACTACAAGTCACGAGTGCGACCGACTCTGGATTCTATACCGACAGACTGGAGCCAGCTGGATTCCTCGGTGGAAATGGTTGGCTGGCGAACAAGGGTGGAATCTTGGGCGGGCCAGGAGCGATTCTTTCTACTGGTAGTCTCCTCACGGACTATCCGACCGCGTATAAAAAGAAATAGACGAATTTTCGAAGGAATTATTGAATCAGCACGCAAGAAAGGAAAGATTGTTCTATTCTTTGTCTCGACGGGAATTTTTTAAATTTTATTTTGATATACCATTACGAAGATACCAAATAAATTATTCATAATAATTACTGCTTCCAAAATTTTTATTTAGAGTAAACAGCGAGTCTTTGTTTTGTAAGTAAATGAAAGAGAGTAAGTTAAAGGGAAACGTTTAATATTAGACGAGATTAACTGACTTACTCCTCCAATCGGCGAAACGAGAGGAATAAAGGTATCGAGAGCAAATAAACTAACAATAAGTAGATAATTCCGGTGGAACGTACACCGGAGAAAAAAGTGGAAATTCCTTTGATATCACCGTGTCGTAATTCGACGATGGAAACTGTGCAGGAAGCTTTCTATAAATAAGCAGCTTTCCAGAAACAAAAAAAAAAAACTCTTCTTCTTCGATGACATGGAATTCATTTTGTAAGCCAATAATCTTTGAATATTATTCGATAGTCACGTCAGTCTCTATAATAAGTTATTGGGAAGAGATTGTTTTACAATTCTTGAGAAGATTGATTTATACATGTTATAATACGGAATAACAAAAGGTATATATGTAAATGTACAAAGTTAAGTACATGTTCTTACTTTCCAATAAAGTATGTTATTATTAGACTCTGTGTTCCATCTTACTAATAACACTTGTCAAATACATTTTGCAACCACTGCAAGATTATGTAACAGTGCTAATAAAATTCAAGTACTGCATCAACACGCGTAAAATATTCGTTAAAAGGTGTCTTATAAAAGTTCGAATACTTTCGCGCTATCGTAGCTGTCTGGTTTCAATTAATTGTCAAAGAAATCACAAATCAAGACATCGAACAAATAAAAAGGAAATAAAATTCTACGTTGCTCGTCAGTGTATAAATTTTATCACCTTTTCAAAGTTCAAAGGGATTGAACAAATTCAAGCTTCTCTTATATATGTGTATATTAAACAGCGTGTCCTTAGGGTGGGGGAAGCGCGCGGAAGTGGGGGTAGAGCAAAGCGATTCTTGCTTCGGAGCGGCAGTCGAGGCTCGTCCATTGACGGAGTAACGTTCGTTGCGGTGATTGTCGATGTAAACAACGTGTTTACCAATAATCGCGAAACGAAAAGTAACTCAACTCGATCGTCAATCGTGCTACGCTCCATGAAAACCGATACTTCGACGTTTCTTTGACGTTACTTTGATATTTTAACTGGAAGTTTCTCCGCGATCGCGTGTGTTTTGTCCGTTTAACGTTTCGTTGGAACAGAGACTTCGATTGATCGACCGTGCTTTTTAAACGCGATTCGCTTCGTTTTTGGCCGAAAAGAGAGACTTTTCGCCGAAAGAAGAAGGGACTGGCCTCGTCGATTCAGTGGAAAGAAGAATAAAAGGAAAACAGTGTGCGCGACACCGAAGCGTATCGCGATCGGTAAGCGAGCACTCTTGATTTTATATTTGGCCATGTGATATACCGTGTTTGTTATTATTCTGTCGGGGCATCGTGTCGTTAGCAGCATTTCGATGTTAATAAAAACAGGCTGTCACATTAACGCGAGAAGGTGAGAATTATGTATGACGATTTGATTTGAAAAAGTAGACAATATGGCGGCTGACGAAAACGCGCGTCTTTCTGACTGTTTGAATTTGGTTAATTAAACTCGGACCCGCTAGGGGGAGTTTACTACTCACATTATTGAAGATAGGAATGATGTGATTCTTCTAGATTTTCTTTAAAGATAACGATTTACATTTATCGTAAATAATAAAATTCTTAAATTGCATATGAATTTTATTTTACGATAGACTATGCTAAGTCTTCGTAGAATTTTAAATTACTTTTAGAACATCCGAATAGAATATTGTAGCTCTCTCTTTCGAATGAAAAAAGAAAACCCACTAACATACAATTCTTTCTTTCTATTACAGATCCAAGATGACGGATTCCATCATGTTTCTCTGAAATAAATCTTCAGTCCCACTCGAGAAAACAAACCAAGGATCCACCATGTGAATCCATCAGAACAAACTTAATGTTGAAAGCTTGCTATTTCGAAGACTTTACCATGTCCTTGCAAGAAAATGTTCCATGTATTTCCATGAAAATAGCAACATTACTGAATGCTAATACGAAATATGTACATTTCGAAGATTTTTTAAATCTAAAGACATTCCAACGATCCTAATTCTGAAATTGCAAAATCTCAGAGAACGTTGAGCAGACATTGGTAAACGTGACACAAAAGAGAAATTAGAATTAAGAGTATCGAGAGAACAATCGTCGAATTTCGTGTGTTTCAGTTATGCGACGTATGGTTGATGGAAGTGACACTGTACTGTTTGGTGACCGGAAGAATCCTCTGGGATGGTACTGGAAGTACAATTGGCGTGCAAGCGGCGATACGCAATGAACCGCTAAAATTTCCAGAAAAGCCGGTCATTTCGAAAGATCTCCGCGATTTAATCTCGAGGATGCTGAACAAGAATTCGCTCGAGAGAATCACGTTGTCAGAGATCAAGGAGCATATCTGGCTGACAAATTGTGGCGCTAAACCACTGCCAAGCGAGGCTGATAACTGTCAACTTCCGGTTACCATTACGGACGAAGAAGCGAAACGAGTTGTTACGAAGATATCGAAGCTCGTCTCGCTGATTCTTGTCAAAACAATGCTGAGACAGTACAGCTTTCGTGTAAGTGGAATTCTTTTCTTTAAAATGATGCTAAACGTATTATCAAAGTGTTAAGTATACTAGGAAGTATAATTATATTAAAGAAGTATTAAAGTATTTTTAATAAATTTAATTCAATAATTGATAATGAATTTTAAAACAATTTTTAAATGATATTACTGATAATAAAATTTTTTTTCGAAGATGTTTCAAAAGTCTATCTAATTTATTTCTAATATAGCATAAATATTTTTCGCGAAAATTGTTAATGATCATTGTTGTACAAATTTTCTAACTAACGAAAAATTGTTTCCTGATTCTTCTTTCCTGTCAAGAATCCTTTCCTATCAAAGAGAACTTGGGAAACAACGAGTGCCGGAAAGACATCGCCAGAAGAGAAGATTGTAAAAAATGCAATGTGGAAAGGATTTCCAAGAACAAACAGAAGTTCGCGTCGAGTCCTCGCAATTAGCAAACAAACCGCAAGTAAATAATTCGAATAGCCCAATTTTTCGACGATTTTTTGCAATTATTACCTTTCCCTGTGTGTTCTGAAAAATTTTCAGACAAATATCCGTAAGCAGTCCTCTGTGATGGAACCGCCAAATCGAGAAACAGATGTGGAGGAACGTCTTGAGAAATTCTAACTTCAAAAACGTAAGATCCTTTCTTCTAACTTGTATTAAACTAAGTCGCGGAAAATTTGACGTGGTCTGTGGGAAATTATTTGTCGCGACCACCACATTTCACATTTCGATTTTACATTTCTGGATCGATGGTGATTTATTGAAACAATTTGATTTTAATTTTCAAGTATTTTTGTGTTCATACTGCCCTTATATATAATACAAGAATCTCTTCGAGTTAAGCATAAGAAACGAATTGTGAATGAAATAACATTAAGGATCATTTTCCACCTGTTTACCTAGTTTTTTCGAAACTTTTGTTCCCCTCAATGGATTCAATATGATAGAGAGATTAGTCAAGGTTAAACCGAATTTTGGGACACATTTTTTTTAATAAACTCCACCAATTTGCTCAGAAATCGCGCTGTAGCAGTCGTAACAAATAATTTCCTTCTATTCTTTGTATAAAGAAAAGAATTCAAGTCTTGCAAATAGTGCAAGTGATCTCAATCAAAGTTAGATTCGTGATTTTGTGTTGAATCTGATATCTGGAGGACTACAAACGCGAATTTGAATTTAATACATTCACAAATTCTGACCTCGCGAATTCTCTCCAAACAACAATTAACGAGCGGTGGATAGACACTCGTTTTCCAGTTTATTAACGTTTATCGGTAGGCTGTGAATTTTTATCCATTTACGGGGAATCTCAACCTATACAGATTGCCACGTGACATTCAAAAGTATATAAAGTGTCCGACATTTATTATTTGTTGCAATATTTAGTAAATAAAACAATTTATTACTTAGGTTCCGTTTCTTTCTTAAATTAAATTTGTAATGCGACATGAATTTGCCCAAATATTCACAGTTTATTGGGATATAAGACTAATGGTGGCTATAAGGTCAAGAAACATGATGCCATTAGATCGTCTACCGATGAATAGTATTTAATTTATTGACAGATTTATTTGGAACAACCTGCGGCACAGGATGCTCTTTACAGATAAGTAATATTACTTAAAATTATAAAATATTCCCTTTAATGAAATTGGTCGACATATAAGGCGCAAGATGGCTGATATTTGACAGCAGGTCGCGCTGTAATTGAGGTGACAAGGTATAAAAAGACGTGCGATGCATCGGTAAGCCTGCATCTAACTTGTTACTAGTGTGTCATACGTGTTATATATGTGCCATATGTGTATAACAAAAAGACAAGACTCTTATATCTACGGCATTTCTGATGGTATGTAATAATTTCGAATTAAAGAATTTCATCGAATCATACTCTAAATATATAATTTACTCGTCATTTCGATGGATTGAGGCTTGAGTTTTTCCCTTGCATTCCTTTCATTTTGAAGAACTTTCAGAACTTCACCATGAAGAAGCTCGTGATATTACAAAAATAAAAAGAAAAGAATTTCCTTCTCGAGCTTGAAGAATTCTCAGCCTCTAAAGATTTATAAAAACTTCAGATTCCAGCTGAAGATGCTCACAAATTTTCCACCGAATCTCGAACAAAAGTATTACGTACCTCCAGAAATAGTTTTCGAACCTTCGTCGATATAAAGATCTACGAAACGTTGTTCAGTGGCTCAGATTTATCCACAATCGTCGTGCACGATATAATGGATGCATCTCGCGCGTTACGAATATTCTCACAGGGCATCTTGTATATCTCGTATTAGACGTGCACTATGTTTCTTAATCTACACGTAACGAAATTACAATTCATCGAATCGCTTGCGAAATTGGCCCTCAATTGGCAATCAATTTCATTCGACGAGTGAAACTCGAAAGTCTTACTTATTCCGAATAGAGCAAAAATCTGAAAACGTGAATTCGAAACGATCGTGACAACTCAATTGACCAATTGAGGGCGATCGATTGTCAAAAAAGTGATGGACAATTAACACGAAGCGAGGCAAAAATCGAAAGTCGGTGTCTTTGTTTTTTTTTTCGACTAATGCATTGATCTTCTCGACGATCAATGTTATAGACGATTTTGCTTCGTTGTCTTTTTAATAGACGAAGAATTTTAAAAAAAGGAGAAGGAGGAACGATTAAACTCTAGGGACTCTACCGAAAGTAATACCTTTTTGATGAGTGTTTTGGTAGATTATGTACAGATTATATACAGTGACCATAAAAAAGGCAATCGGTTAATTTTACAGATGTACAACTTTTAAATCGCAGCAGACTCCTCGGTTAAAACTTGCGTTCATCACGTCGGATTTCTCGACGTGTCTCTTAAAGTGAAGTTCAGTAAAAAAGACGATTAGTCGATTAATCGATGGTGATTACGTTTAGTTGTCTACTGTCATAAAACTGACCAATGAAGACGAACGAGGGATGAACTATGTACCCAATGTACTTGATCGATGTTTATTCTCATTTGGTAAATTGAATCGTGAATCGTGTGTAACTCCTTTTTGCTATTGGCTCGAGTCTCTCGTTGTTGTCGTTGTCGTTGTCGGTAGGTTCCTATCAATTAGTTTCGTCTGGGCTACGGAGTTCATATTGGGAGATAAAAAAATTTTCGTAGGTGCCCGTAAATTAACTACATTTTACACTTTGTGGGAATTATTTGATTTAGATTTTTTCTTTTTTTGACATTTGGTTCTTACATTCTTACATTAATGGAAAGGAATAGAATTATTGGAGTGTGGAAAACAGGATGTAGGACGTAGGAATAAAATCCAGAATATAGAACATAGAATACGAGACAAGTTAACATTGAATATGAAAAATGGACAATGGAACGTGAAACGTGGTTTGTGGGAGTGCGAGGATACGAAATGTGGAATGTAAGACACTGAACATGGAATGTGAAATATTAGATGTGGCACATGGGACGTGGGGTAAGAATGTAGGAAAACGGGATGTGAAACGTGAGTTGTGGAACGTGGGGTATATCAGGAACCTAATACTCTCTTGAACGTTGTCACGTTCCTCTTATCGAATGATTCCACTAGAGCACCGTAAATTTCATCCGCTTTGAGTTGAAGAGCTTGTCTAGTTACGTCAACCACATCGCGTCTATAGAGAGTGTTGTTTTGTCTTCCGTGTCTTGCTTGGAGGAACAGATGCCAAGTATGATGAAAGGTCTCCGAATCGTACCGATTCTATGCAACGTTCCATGCCACACACACTTGGTAAATAATTAACGAAGTTTGAATAATTCTCGTCGAGGGAGAAAGAAATTATTGCATTAGCACGACATTGGACTCTAAAGATTCGATTAATTATTTTCTAATCATTTGTGTGAATCTTTGTCAAAGTTACGTACGTCTATACAAAATTACTGCTTGTAAAGGAAACCACGTAAAGGAAAATGTAATAGAATCCCAGAGAGAATGGTAATGAACTAAGCTCGCTCATGGTACCAGATTTAATCTCGGTTGCAATTGTCTTGTGTTTTCCGAGCGCTTGAGAAATTATACACGGTCCTATCCAAATAAACTTTGCAAATGTTTTACAACAACATTTCAAAAGAAATATTCCGCCAATCTTTATTTAATATCTACTCAGAGACTAGAAACGGGAAAGATTAAGAGACAATTAATGTTCGTCGTGCTTAATGGCCCTTGAATTTAAGTTACTCCTCACGTTCGAAAATTCGGCTCGAGGCGAGAATGATCTAACTTTATTTATACTCTCGTTGATTCGACAGTCTACACCATTTCTACACAGCGTTTCATAAGGTTTCTTAGATTAATTTCGGCTTGTCCTTTCTCCAATTGTTCCGCAGCTGTAGCCGTTTCCTAACGTTCCTTTACCTCCAAGTTTCATAAATTGAGGAAGTCGACTCGCAAATGGATATTGCCTGCAATTAAGCCGTTTGTCGGCTGCAACTCGCACAGTGGGAATAATTGGCATCGACTCGTGCTCGGTAAATCATTTATAATCTCATAATACCTCCGACACAATGTTTCGGTTGGTCGATACGAAAGATACAGCTGTCTTCGCAAAACGTGGCTGTTTCGAAGCCAATTCTATCTTTCCTTTTTTTTTTTTTTTTTAATATGTTTTATCAAAATTCACGTAGACCTGTCCGATTGGAATACTTTGGAAATTCATTGAATAATGCTTAACGCTTAGAAACGCTAAAGAAACATCTCAGGACGGAAAGATGTGTATATATATGTATGTATATATATATATTTAACGAGATTTGTTAATTAATTTTAATTTTCGTGTAAAAGAACGCACAAAGTGTTTACGCTATTTTAAAAATAGACACTTTTACTCGATCATTGTTTATTAAGTCGACTCGTTCTGCGTGTGTCAATTGATTAGTTGATCGTGATTTCCTTCGATGTGTCAGTTTCGAGATTTTTCGTGCCGTTCCTCGACCTCCGTTTCTTGATTGGGCGCTTCCATCACCGGAGATAGAGGACTGTTTATGGATAATTGTCTGAAAGTTTTTCAAAACACAGAGGGAAAGATAATAATTACAAAAGATCGCCGAAGGATGTATGGATTCGGATTATTCACCTGCGGTTCGTTTGCCAGTTGTAAAAACCCGGCGCGGACTTGCTTCTGCCTGTTTTTGAAAATCGTTCCCACATTGGATTTTTTGTCGTCTTCCTTTCTGGCAAGGTCTCCTCGGTACCCGTCGTTTTTTCACTTTCCTTCGGTAGAAAAGGATTCTGAGGATCGGAAAATAAACCATCGTTAGTTAGAAAATTTGTACACCGATGATCACTAACGATTTTCGCGCAAAATATTCGCGCTTCGCCAGACAGGCTTTTCGAATAACTTTAAAACGAAATTTTGTGATAATATCATTTGAAAATTGTTCTAAAAAACTCAATTCCATTGCTACAGATTGTCTAATATCACAAGAATAGTGCAAGATCTTTTCGAAATCTCACTGCATGACAAAGTTCACGAAACGTGACATTATTAAAGCAGAAATAAAAGGGACTCGAAGGATCGGATAATCCTTCGTTGTTGAACGTTATTCTCGATTCGAAGAACAGGATTTCACAAAAGATCTCGTTATTCGCTCGAAATTCTTTGAGAAGTTCCAATCTATTTTCGTCAGAAATCGTGTCAACCTTGGATGGAAGCTGATAAGAGAAGCAGAAGAGAAGAGAAAGAGAAAGAGAGAGAGAGAGAGAGAAAGAGAAGAGAAAGGAAAATAAAATGAGAAAAAGAGTTCATGCTTTTATGACAGCGGCGTTATTGCCATGTTTATGGAGCCGTCAACCTCCCTTGAACTCGGTTGATATCGACTGGCTGCCGCTCATCAAATAATAAGGCCAGAGAAGTAACGCCGCGGCGAGAACTTGCGGCAGCTTTTCCACGCCGTCGCGACGACTATTCCGTCATAAACAGAGAAACAGAGAGGCTTGACCTCTCTCGTTGTTCGCCGACCCGAGCGCGAGATCAAATGTCGGTCTCGATTGAAATTCAATGGCCGACTTTTCCATCGTAACCGAAATCGAATCGCTCCAAACGACTGTATAACGCTCGACACGCAAAACCTCCTACGCGACAAAAAACTCGACACTCGTGACGTAACGAGATTCACGAATTGTATAATCGATGATTACTGTCAGAGTGCATGGCGAGTACATTCCACTGACGATCGTCAAATGGAAAGTAATCTACTGATTATCGACAGAATTCGACAACTCTTGCGAATTCAGATTCGAGTTTCTACAATTACTTGCGTAGTATAAAAATTCGAGAAATATCTGACTCGTTGTGCCTTCCAATTTTTTTTCTTTCGGTTTCTCGTTGTCACTTTATTCCCAGCCGACGCAGATCATTCGGAGACCTACGGGGGGAGTCTAGTAGAATTTTATGGCACTTTATCGACGACGTCTACGCTATTCCTGCTTTTATCGTATCGATGATAAAGTTGACCGCGGATGAAGGGCGAATAGTCTGTCGCACGGCAGGTTACGGGAATCAAAGGCTACATTTCCCACTGATGCAATTACAGGTGACAACGCGATAGTAACTACCGCTTAGTCTGAATATCCAAACTACAGCGGAGAGACGGTCAGCGGGGGAAAAAGTGGGCGAGAAAACTTTTACGGTATATAGGTAGACGTTTTAACAATCTCGAGCATTAAGGCCAAACGAAAGAATTGGAAAACGAGTTTCACGAGATAGCGAAAATTCGTCAGTCGAAATCATTAATAATAACTTCCCCTTTGGCCTTTCGCGGTCATAGAAATTAGCTAATAGGTGGGCTTACACCGAAACCAGTCTGTATTCATTGCCTCTTAATGACATTTGCATTCATCTCGAATGACATTTTAATGAAGAGATTAAACAATAACACAAACTCAAATCGAGGCGCTAAATTTCAAATGTTAAATTCTCGTCTTTAATTGTAACAAGACTTGAATTAATTTATTCTGTTGTAATTATACCAGTCAGTACTACATGGTTGTAACATGAATTACAGTATCTTTTAAAATTATTTTAATAATTCACTAATAGCACCAAATAGGAAATAAATTCGACGTGTTAACCTTGTGAGTATCAATTATCGAATTAAATTACTTCTCACGATCATACGATTAAATTTATTTTCAATTGCGTTAAGTAAATTACATTAACAAATTTGGCATCATTTTAACGAATAGAATTCCACTTACTTGGAAGCTGTGCTGTCTCAGCATTGTTTTGATAAGAATCAGTGTGACGAGCTTGGGTATCTTCGTGACAACTCGTTCCACTTCTTCGTCCGTAACGGTAACCGGAAGTTGACAGTTATCAGCCTCGCTTGGCAGTGGTTCAGCGCCACAATTTGTCAGCCAGATGTGCTCCTTGATCTCTGACAACGTGATTCTCTCGAGCGGATTCTTGTTCAGCATCCTCGAGATTAAATCGCGGAGATCTTTCGAAATGACCGGCTTTTCCGGAAATTTTAGCGGTTCGTTGCGTATCGCCGCTTGCACGCCAATTATACTTCCAGTGCCATCCCACGGGATTCTTCCGGTCACCAAACAGTACAGTGTCACTCCCATCGACCATATGTCGCATAACTGAAACACACGAAATTCGACGCGATTGTTTTCTCGATACTTTTAATTTCAATTTCACGCCTCTCTCATTTCTCACCACTTCATAAATTCTAAAGTTTTAGAATCAGGATCTTTCGAGTGTTTTTGGATTTTTAGACTCTTCGAAATATTGATACAGTAATGTTGCTATTTCCATGGAATGAGATTAGATCGATTAGACGATCGCCTCGTACACCGTTGGTACTTACCGTTCCAGAGTAATGAACGCCAGGCATGGTGGTTTCAGGTGCCGCGAACGCCGGGGTCCCCGTCGGCCCTGATAGTAATTCTCCGCACGCCCTCAGCTCCGTGCTAACGCCTAAATCCGCGATCTTGATGCGACCGTCGCTGTCCACCAACAGGTTGCTCGGTTTTATGTCGCGATGAACAATCCTCTGATAATGTACTGGAACAATCGAGAATCCACGAATTTCGTTAACGTTTAAAATTATTTTAACGCGACGATTGAACGTTCAAAATTATTCCGTGGAATAATCTCGAGTGAATATCGTTTCGTGCGATTAGTACTGAAAATTTCAAGGAACAAAACGGATTTATTATGCAGAGTTGGACGGAGGGAAGAGAATTCTAATAGGATAAGAAGAAACGAAAGAAGAGAGAGTGAGGAAAGAAAGCAGAGCAAGTAATGAGACAAAGGAAGCGAGACAAAGAGGGTAAAAGAGAAAAAGAAGAATTAAAAGAGAGGAATGGTGGCAGCTAAGGAGATATCGGCTAATATAATACGATACAAAGTACCAGTTATTAATGAAAGCAGTAAAAGGTGAGAGGGGATAAGACGGGGAATGAATTACGTACGAAATGTACAAAACGGAAAATTGTAAAACCAAATCTTGTGTCGAAGTTGTCTGATTGAAATAAAGTAATATCTACTAGTTTATTCTCTTGAACGTTACCAACAATTCTGCCAACTCGAATCAAACATATAAAATGTAGTCAAGTCGAGATATAATTTGTACATTTTTACTCACGGTATTCCACGCCCATCACGATGTCGCGGAAATTCTTCCTGGCAGTTTCCTCGTCGAGAGGTTTGTCGGTGGGCACCTGCAGTATCTCGCCCCTGTGGACCAATTCGAAGACGAGGTAAAGGTTGTCCTCGTCTGGATCGTCGAGAACTTCCACCAGTTTCACGACGTTCGGATGATCCAGTTTCTTCAACAAGGCAATCTCTCTGTAAACCTTGGCCAAAGGGTTAGCCGATCCCTTTTTCCCCGGGATCATTCTACCGAAGACACCCGCCTTCTTCATTAGCTTTTTCTTACTGAGAATCTTCATCGCGTAATGGGTCTCGTCTTCTTCGTTGTAAACAAGTTTCACGATCCCGTAGGAGCCCTTTAACATCGGAAATATACGAGGACGAGATGTGAAATGGTCGGTACTAAAAAATTCTTGAAAATGAAAAAGTTTAATTGGACGAATCTCTTTCATTTTGACACAGTTTCATCGTCGCTGCGATTTTACGTTTCTACACGTGTGAAGTAAATGTCGACGAAACACACGTTTGAATTGTTAATTACCAGAGCGTTGTTTAATTTTCACGATATGAAATGTCGTGATTGTCGTTCTGTAAGGATTTTATCACTGTCTCCGAGTTGGGTGTTGCGTTTCCGTTCCGAGCTTTATGTCGCGCGAGAGCGGCGTTGAAACTGGGTGGGTTTCAATTTTCAGTATTAATTACATTCGCAATTATCGGTTCTTGAATATCACGGCACGTGTACGACCCTTCATGTACTTCAGAATTAAATGTTTTTGATGATTTTAGTTCAAGAATCGTTCGCGCGTTGGGTTGAAAATGTTATTTCGAAGGGATACTAATTAAGAATTTGGAATCTCTGATGCATAGTACGTATAGTTTGCAACTTTCTTCGCATGAATATTTCTTGTACTTGAGATTTATGTTTCATTAAAGTGATTTCACATCACACTTAATGTATGATTTAATATTTCATCCGTTAAATGATACGTTATTATGTTATAATAATAATTATTCACTATTTACTGTATCATTTTCAATTATTACGTATTATTATTTAATAACGTATTATCTAAGAATCACTTATTGCTGTGTCTCCATAAAATTTCATCAATTTGTTCAAACGAATTGCTTTCATTTTTACTTGTACCAAATCAGAGTTCTTCTCTTAATCTTCCCTAATATCAGAAAATCGTACGACAATACGAAACAATTAAACAATCAATCGAAAACTCACCTGGCCAATGTTGTCCAACAATTTATACTGATTCAGCTGAAGAGCTCCCTCCTTGTTGTCGATGGAAACTCTTCTGCTCTCTCTCAGAGGCTTCCTCCTGTTCCTAGGACTCCCCTGAGGGCTCCCGTACGGCGAACAAGGACAATACGGATAAATAGGTCTGACTGACACGTTTTGACCGGCGTTGTGACTCCCCTGACTCGTGCCAGCTTCTCCACATGAAATCGCCTCTCTCACGTTCGAATCGTCGACAGTTTTGTCAGACGTCGTCGCCTGAATATCGCTGGACGCGCTGTTCTTCAACGACGATGTGTTCCTCGATCCTGTCGAGTCCATCGTCGCATCAACGTCGCCTGACTTGCTACCGAGTCTGTCAGGGTTTCCTGAACTTGACTCCAGGAACGTTGAGGGTGCTGGTAAACGTGGAGCCAGTTGAGTCGGACTCCTCGAAGCTGGAGACAACGAGAGACGGTTGGTCGATTCACTGAGAGAAGACTCAAAGAGGCCAGACGTGTCTTGCTGTTCGATAGCTGTCTCCGACGTGTTCTCCGGAGGGAAGCGCAGATCTTTCACCTGCTCGGCAGGAGCATCGTCTCTAAGAACCTCTTTAACCTCCTCGATGTTTGGCATCTCGAGCCCAGACACTTCCCTGTGAATCTCCGCAGTGGGCATCCTTTCGACCTCTACGCCCTCGGTTAGACTCTCCTCGGCTCTGCCCAACACCACTCTCGAGTTCAATCGTTTGAGACTGGCGGAAGACCGGCGTCTCTCTTTCGGAAACGACGAGTCCTGCGAAACGTCGACGGATGACGAGTTCCTTCTGTCCTCGTCGAAAGTCCCCAGATTGCTCTCGTATCCGCTGCTCCCTCTCCTAGGGCTGACGATCCTTGCGCCCCGCGATCTAAGATTCTCGCGGAGCGCGGGCAAACCTTGCGCCTCCTCCAGGAACAGAGCGCTGTCCTTTCTGACCTCGACGATTTCTCGGTCGGACGTGTCCTCGGGGCTCGACGGAACTCTGACGGATTCTTCAGGACTTCTCGGATCTTTCAACGTCTCTCCCGATGGTAGCTTGATGGTCACTTTGTTCTCCAAGTCTGAGAATCTTCGTAGCTCGAACGATTTATCCGGGCTTGATTTTTTCAATAGGATTGGAGTGTCGAATCGTTGTGCCGGAGAGTTGGTGGACTCGTTGAGGATTTTCGGTGATTGAGAGTGTCGCTCGTTTGCTTTCGGTTCGAATCTTTGGGTGGAGGAGTCGGTCGCGGTGGAGGGCAGTGGTTGATCGACGTTTTCGGATGCATCCAGAGAAATGTCCAGCGAGGTGTTCCCAGGGGAAGATGCGGCCACTGTCGGCGACCCGGTGATCGAGCTTGGCGACTCTTCGTCGACCGCGTTGCCCCTGAAAAGGAAAAAGCCGATGTTCTTCTTAAGAAACAGGTTGTTCTCTCGCGAATGAGGTATTTGCTATCTTTTTCTAGATTCGTTTTGCTACGTTTCAATTTTATTACATTCTCAGCTCTCGCTACTCGTTTCTTTGATTTTGTTTCCTTCTTTGGTTTAACTTCAATTCTATTTTATTATTATCTAGGCTTCTCAAGGAATCTTAACTTTTTAAGACCTTTTTATATTTCAATTTTTATTATTTTTAATTTTGCGCTTCCACGTTTTTTAATCTGAATTCTGTCTCGTGAAATCTTCAACGAAACGAATAAATTTTGTCGCCTTTCCGTCCACGTTGTTAGAAAATAGAAATACAAAGTATTCGCGCGATGTTTGACAATAGTTCCCCGGTTCCTTTCACGGTCTCGAGAGTTTAAGAACTCGAAACACAATTCTGTCGTCGCGAGACATGTTCCGGGGTACTCCTCGCGATTACGTGCATCGGCAGCCATTTTGTGCATGTGTCACTCACCTGTGCCTAAAGGTGCCCCAATGGCCATAACTTTATTTTAGCCATTCTCGTTCATCTCGTTTCAATTACCGATTTTATCGATATTCAGAATCTTTACTTTTCGATTCCTCCTTTCAATGATCAATTCTTTGCAGATAGAATTTTTTAAATATTTGAATTCTAAGGAGACAAACAATTCAACGACTCTTAATTCAACAATGTCCAATGATTACAATTTCCTACCGAGATTCCCTTTCCGTTCTTTCGTTTGTATCCTCAGAGATACAGATTTCCCAAAATTCACAGTTTGAGCGCTGCCTGAGGATAATATTGCGCCAGGTGTCGAAATACCTACTCGCGAACGACAGAGTGTCGAACAATCGTTGGATCAGCTTCATCAGCAATTCGCTTGGAAGTCTCAGCCTCCGGGGATCAGCTCACGAAGCTCATTAAATCACCAAGGAAGCTTACCAGGTCGCCGATTCGCAATTGAGATCGTGCCAGTGAAGATGACGAAAATATGAAATTTAAATAACTCGCGGAGACGGCGACGCAATTTGAAGCGAATCGAAAGCGAAGGACATTTCCTTTTGTTTTTCCGGGAACGAATTAATGCACGCCTGGAAGACTATGTCCTCTAGTAGCAGCTATATCTTCCTCTGTGACAATACACGTCGATTTTTCGTCGTCTCTAGCTTCTTCACGTCTTATCTTCTTTTCTCAGGAAATTCAGCTACTAAATGATAGATTTCAGCACGAATTAAATATGTAGATCATTCTTCTTTAAAATGATAAGACTATCAAGTGACTTTAAGTGTTCCACGATCAAAAATTGAACAAGGCTAATTTGCAATACTTACAATATTAATTTAACTTAATATTTATAACATACATCTGTAATATTAAATTAATTTCTTTTTCATGCGATTTGTTTTATCTTCTTTTCTGAGGAAATTCTGCAACTAAATGATAGATTTCAGCACGAATTAAATATGTAGATCATCCTTCTTTAAAATGATAAGACTATCAAGTGACTTTAAGTGTTCCACGATTAAAAATTGAACAAGGCTAATTTTCAATATTTACAATATTAATTTAACTTAATATTTATAACATACATCTGTAATATTAAATTAATTTCTTTTTCATGTGATTTGTTTTATCTTCTTTTCTGAGGAAATTCTGCAACTAAATGATAGATTTCAGCACGAATTAAATATGTGGACCATTCTTCTTTAAAATAAGACTATCAAGTGACTTTAAGTGTTCCATGATCAAAAATTGAACAAGGCCAATTTGCAATACTTACAATATTAATTTAACTTAATATTTATAACATACATCTGTAATATTAAATTAATTTATATTAATTTCTTTTTCATGCGATTTGTTTTATCTTCTTTTCTGAGGAAATTCTGCAACTAAATGATAGATTTCAGCACGAATTAAATATGTAGATCATCCTTCTTTAAAATGATAAGACTATCAAGTGACTTTAAGTGTTCCACGATTAAAAATTGAACAAGGCTAATTTTCAATATTTACAATATTAATTTAACTTAATATTTATAACATACATCTATAATATTAAATTAACTTATATTAATTTCTTTTTCATGCGATTTGTTTTATATTATTTTTTTGAGGAAATTCTGCAACTAAATGATAGATTTCAGCACGAATTAAATATCATTCTTCTTTAAAATGATAAGACTATCAAGTGACTTTAAGTGTTCCACGATCAAAAATTGAACAAGGCCAATTTGCAATACTTACAATATTAATTTAACTTAATATTTATAACATACATCTATTTATAATATTCATAATATTAAGTTAATTTATATTAATTTCTTTCTTAGAAAATAATATTTATAATATTAAGTTGTATTAATTTCTGTCCGGACAGTATCTATTCTAATTATCATTGAAATGATAATAACTCACGTATATAGAGTATATTCTGAATATATTCTGGTATTAATAGATATTTTCGTTTATTTATTTATTTGTGTCAGTATTTTTGGACAATCAGAGTCAATGATATACGCGACACCCCATTGTGAGGCTTCAAGAGATCTACTCTGATGATCGTGATTTTTCCGAATCGCGAACGTCGAGGAGGCGAAAGTGCTCGTCGATTTGACTTGCAAAAAGTAACGTTTGCCACGCGGATGGCAATTGTTCGGTTCGAACCAGGCCAACGAATACGAGTCTGTCAACGCGATCTGCATTCGCGAGAGGTCGCGCGGTTGTGTATGTGTGTGCGTCTGGTTTAGAACGCCCACTTAGACCGGCTGATTAATTATCTTCAGCTCTGCATAACCAGTCGAGGTTCTAGTTAACCGAGAACGATTAACTTGCCAGCAATTTGAGAATTTTTTCGATTTTCGATTTTCGAAATTCGACGCAATTGCTTTCTCAACACTCTTAATTTCAATTTCACGTTTCCCTCATTTCTGATCACTTCTTAAATCCTAGAATCAGGATCTTTCGAATGTTTTTGGATTTTTAGAATTGTTTTTTCGAAATGTTGGTATACGATGTTGTCTCCTATATTCGTAGAATCAAATTACTATTCCGTGAGATTCGCACTGGGTTTCAATTTAGTTTGCTTGATAGTTATTCGAATGATAGAGGCGCGTAAATTATTTTCGTTGGTTACATTGAAATGGAATCGATTACAGACAGCGGTTAGAAACTATAATATTAAATTAAACGCAGTTTAAGGAAATTTTAAGTAGTCAAACGAAATTTGAATTATAAATATTTCTATGAGAAAGTAGACAGTTCGAGCGATAGCGATTTCGAAAAAATAGTCTTCTCACTTTTAAAATGAAAAGAGAAGTTTATTGTTGTACGATTTCTTTGCACGAAATTGTATGCAACAGTTTTATCATCGACGGTTCTTCGAAAGTTGGAGTTTTTAATATATAATGGTTTCAAGAGTAACTGCACGTAGATCGAATGAAAAATCAATCGGATTGATGTCACTGTAGACTTGCACGCCGTTACTGAAAAAAGTAATGCAAACTCAATTCAACGTAAAACGAAGAAATCTCCGAAATCGAGCGATAAACTTGCCCAGCCACGGGAGACTGAACGAAGAAATAAACGAACTTTCCACGAAGAAGTGGAAATTCGAGTGTATACGAAATCAGAAATGTGAGATTATTAACACGTTTAATTTAATTTTCAATGTACGTTCTCTCCAGCGGGAGAATTTATTGGACGTGTTTATTAACGTCGAAATGCGAGATCAGAAGCGAAAGAGGGCCGATGGAAACGAAAAAAAAAAAAAAAAAAATTGAAATTGAACGAAGAACGAGACTAAAATCGATAGTGACAAAATAAATCTAATCGAATGATAAATACGTGTGATCGAAAATTGATCTCAAATAATAATTATAAATAAACGAACAGTTCTTTTCTTCTCCACTAGAAAAATTTTCCTATTATTGCATTCTATTTTATATTATACTTTTCATATATATTATAATGTTTCATATTATATTATAATATACATTATATATACAGGGTGTTTCGTAACTTGTGGGACCCACTTCGGGAGCTGATTGTACGCCTAAAAGTAATGAAAAAAAGTCATATAAATATACGTACTATCTGTCTTCGTTTACGAGATACAATGAATTTTCTGTTTTGATTACTTTTGCAAAAAATGCTCGAAATGACCAGCTTGCATTTAAAGACAAGTCATTCATCTGATTACTCTCTCTATCGTTCCTCGAATTTGTCGGAAGCCTTGCTCTATTCTATTTCGTAGTATTTCAGCATTTTCAATCGATGTTGCGTGTACAATAGATTTTAAATGTCCCCACAAATGAAAATCTAATGGATTCAAATCCGGAGAACGAGCAGGCCATGCAATAGGACCTCCACGACCAATCCATTTATTTGCAAAGCGTTGATTTAAAAATTGCCTAGCCACTCGGCTAAAATGTGGCGAAGCTCTGTCATGCATAAACCGCATACGAAGTCTAATATCGATTGGAACTCTTCCTCTAATATTTCGTGTAAACGCGTGCTCAAAAAATCAACGTACTTTGTGCCTGTTAGTTTCTCATCGAGAGAAAAAGGTCCAATGAAAAATTTATCAATTATCCCTGCCCATACGTTTAAACTAAACTGGTGTTGATGTCTTGACTGCACAATAACGTGTAGGTTTCCTTCATCCCAATTATGATTATCATGAAAATTGAATATACCTGGTAAAACTAGCTTACTAGAGTACTAGTTTGCTCTGTTTATAAAATTCATTATATCTCACGAACGAAGACAGATAGAAGACATGTATTTATATGGCTTTTATTCGTTGTTTTTAGACGTACGATCAGCTGCCGAAGTTACGAAACACCTTGTTTAATATAATTTACATTATATTATAATTATGTAAATTTTATATAAAATTATGTATTGTAATATTATATTTTACATTATTGCAGGGATCACGCTGTGATCTCGTTCTAACGTGGAATGCCACGAGTTGTTTCACGACTGTTTTGCACGACTGTAGCACATGTCAGTCCAGTCTGAAGTTGACCGATCGAAAAAAGTCGAGGTAGATATCTTACCTAAGCAGTGACAACACGGTTGTTAACAAGAAGAAGAAGTCGAGACGTCGTGTCAGTTTGCCGATAAATTATCGTTATCTGTTACACGCAGAATTTGCCATCGTTTAACGTTTCACGTGTCTCTGTCTGTCTCTCTCTCTCTCTCTATCTCTCTCTCTTCGAGTGATTGATACGACGAGGACTTCTTCGTACTGGACATACGTTCCATTCGCGTGGACACGAACGGCATTCAGAAATCAGACAGGTGCAGAACGAGTCGTGATGCACATTCCATTTTCGTTACGTGCTCGTCGTACGTAAATACGAGCGAGTTTTCGATGCTTCTTTTCCGTCTTTGTCACTGACGTGATCCCTCTTCTGCTTAATGACGATAGTACGATCGATATCGACGGAAAGTCGAACATCGAAAGTTTTAACATTAAACGATGTTTTACCGAGTGCTTGCACCGTAGAGCACAAAAAATATATATTGTGTTTTATCAGGTTTTGTCTTTCCAAAGAACGAAATTTTATCACCCTGTTATCTGTTACATTAACCTTGTTATCGTTTCCGAGGAGTCAGATTTTCTCGAAAATATAAATGAAAAAAGTCTTTTATGAAATTAAATCCTCCTAGTACCTTGCAATTTTTAAATATATCTTTTGGACCTGCAAACTTTTTGTTATTGAAAACAAAATGTGTAAAAGGACGTGCTATAAATAGGCATTCAAATATGCAAAGAATGCTCGAAGTATGAAAAAATAGGGAAGAATGATGTGTCAAAAAGAAATTTGTCAGTTGAATGAGTCGAACCAAATGTAACTCGTCGAGAAATAAGATTCAATTGTCGTGCGCCAATATCATGCAACAGCAGCTGTTTTGAACAGCGGTGGAATTTCGTTAAAATCGGAATTGGAGTAAAATTTACACCCTATGAATAAAGAAAGCTTCGTTACGTCCCTTGTTGTTCGTTTGTTTTATCCGTTTCTCGATTGCAATTCCCTCCTTGTTTACTCGCTGACTCGAAAACAGAATGTAATTAAATTAATTCAGAAATTTTTCTTAGCGAAAATTTACATTTCACCCTTTGTCACTGTTCAGTTGACGCTAAGTCAAGCGAAACTTTCACGTTTCGTGAGCATATTTAATTTCTGTAAGATGTCAATTATATTAATTGTATAATTAATTACAGCACAAAGCACTAATTATACAATTAATTACCTAACCCAAATCTAGTATTTGCAAAACCTATATTACATTATATTAATATACATTATACTATTTATATTAATTATAGCATAAAGTATTAATTGTATAATTGATTACCTAACCTAAATCTAGTATTTACAACACTTACAAAATCTATATTACATTATATTAATATACATTATACTATTTATATTAATTATAGCATAAAGTATTAATTGTATAATTGATTACCTAACCTAAATCTAGTATTTACAATACTTACAAAATCTATATTACATTACGTTAATATACATTATACTACTTATATTAATTATAGTATAAAGTGTGAATTATACAATTAATTACCTAACCTAAATCTAGTATTTACAACACTTACAAAATCTATATTACATTATATTCATATGCATCATAGTACTTTATAGTAATATATTCCAGTTACTATTTATTATATTAATACACTTCATATTATTATTTATACTAATACAAAGCACTGTATTACGTTACGTAGCGTGTCATACAGCAGAGGCATATTTTTTTATTTTATAATACCATCTAGCTATTTACATAGTTAAAATTTTATTTTCAAATTCATTGCCAGTGATGCTCGTCTCTAAAACGTTATGGAGATGAGGAACGGGTCGTCGCAGTGACTCATCCCGCGACAAAAGCGCATCTTTTAATTCAATAATATCATCCAGTTATTCACGTTGTTTAAAATTCATTGCCAGCGACACTTGTCCCGTTTTGGTTGCTCTGATATATTTACCAGGAGACAGTCAACGTGCTAACGAGACGAATAACCAACGCGTAAAATTTCACTCAGAAAATCTCGACTAATTAACCGGTTCGAGGTAGCAATGAATTTGGCGTTTCGCACGTCGGAACTGCGCTCGTAACTAATTAGCCGAGCTGATTAATCCGAACGTGTTCCTATGGACGCTGTTCGCGGAACGATCCGCGCAATTAAACGTTTCCCTGCTGTAAATCGTTCGTCAAGGTGGCGAACGTAACAGGTCGGGACGAGGTCGGAGCAGGAATACGACTTTGTTCTCTCGGGAACTGGATCTACGTTCGTACAGGGGTGTATCGAGTATCTTTTTCCAATCGCGGAAGATTGCGTCCAGCAACAGAAAAGAATGCGTAATAAAATATTATTTTCTAAAATTTTTATTTATATAATTTCTATTCGTAAATTATAATAACAATACATAAATACAATTTAAGTATTTCTCATTGTGGATCATCAAATTAAATAACAAATTTCCCTAAAAAGATTAAAAGGCCGCCATGTTAGTTTAGTTTAATGATTCAACATTTAATTATAAAATTATTTGACATATTAATATGATAGGTTATCTAATCCTAGATTAATATTTAATTTTTCTATATTTTGATATAAAAATTTATAATATTTTAATAATTTAAATTTCACCTGTAATTATTAATTTTTACATAAAATTATTTTATATTAATAAAATTTATTAATTATTAACTTATGTGGTTGTTTGAAAAAAGAATGAGAAAGAAGGAAACATCGTCGATGATCTTGAGAAATCGGGAAGGAACAATGTTGTTTCTGTAAGATATTGGTCACGTAACACTGTTCAAACCAGAGTTGGTTATTCGAATAAAATTTTATTTGAAATCGTTATTCGTAAAATTTTCCCTTGAATAAACTCGTTATTCGTAAATAACGAATAATTTTCCCTCGAATAAAATCGTTATTCGTTATTTACGAATAAATTTAACAGTATTTTATTCGTTATTCGTAATAAAATGTGTTCTAACTACGTACAGAGTGGAAAGAAATGTTTGATCTTAGTTTTATTATACTGAATTTTTATTATACTATTATACTATACGTACTTACGTACGAACTTTTATTATACTACACGTACGTGTGAAGTATTTTCTGCGTTCTTACAATAAGAAAGAATATTAATATTCTTAATATTATTCAATATTTTAATATTTAATATTGTTTAATATTTTAATATTTAATATTGTTTAATATTTCAATATTTAACATTTAATATTATTTAATATTTTTAATATCAAATGTTTATAATTTAATATTTATTTGATGTTAATTTAATTGTTTATTAAATGTTTCAAAATTTAATTTTTATTAAATCTTTCAAAATTTAACTTAATGTTAATTTAATGTTTATAATATTCTTAATATCAAATATTTTGTATATTTTAATCTAAGTACTTTAACATTGTTAAGAAGAAATATTCGAGGCGCTTGAACAAGACACCCTGTGTATCGATAACTCACGTGGCCCCTTAGGAAATTCGACGATGAGTTCGACGCGTGTACTTGCGACGTAACGTGCCGCGAATCCGCCGGGAAATACTGTGGCAACGCTTTAGGTTAGGTTTCCGGGGAACGGAAGCTTATCAACCTCGTGATATTCGAAACGAACGTGACATAAGTGTCGAGTAGACTCGTGGGGAGCGCGAGGCAATCGTTAAAGACGAAAATGACGTGCATTAGACGGAATTAAAATTAAGAGTGAACTTGCGGAGTTGAGGAAAAACACGACGAGTTTATTGTTCTTTTTTCTTTTTTTTATTATTATTTTTTTTTTTATTTTCACGTGAAGTTAACATGAAATTACGTATGGTATAGCGGAATGTTCTATAAAGAGAACTTATTCCGAGATCTTGTTTGTTCATTAGAGGATACGCGTATGTATGCCTGTTCAAGGACAGTACGTGCATCGTATAGTGAAAGATACAAATGTACATATTGCTGTCGCATTAAATTGTATATTTGAATCGTACACGTTGGTGGAACAATCGTGAACGTTTTCATTCGATCACTTGCACTGGCAGCCGATTGCGGACCATAACGAGTGACCGAACCGTATACAATAAATCGTCGCTTTCCTTTCGAACTCGTCGGTGTGATATCGCTGGATAGAAATGATCAAAAGATAATAAATTTATTTGTTATTTGTTTTACTCAAATATACTTTACAACCAAGAAAATATTACAATTTTTGGACGAAAGATTCTCGTCATTGTCCAGCGCAAGAGGTTGATCAGAAAAATTGTTCGTTCCTTGCATATACACACATATATACAAATTATATTATATATTATTTGTGTGTTATATATTTGTAAATATTATTTCGTATGTACAAATAATACGCGTCGTTGTTTAAATTTCACACACTCGTTTATGCGCGTTCACACAAGCGTTTCGATACAACGGAAGAAGTTATTTCGTCGCGAGACAAATCGTCTATTCCAAAAAAGAAACAAAAAAAAAAAAAAAAAAAAAAAAGAAAAAGAAGAAAAAATGTCAAAAGGAGAAAATGAAACGGAAGATCGAGCTTCGAAAGAAAGGGAAAGAAAGGAAAAGCAATTTTAATTCAATTTTTCTCTTCCCTTGGAAGAACTTGCAAATACTCGAACCAAAGTATCTCCCCTCCGAGGAAAGAAAGGGAAGAAACAATCACGCGAATTAATTCTCTCTTCCTTCAAAGAAACGAAACAAGAGAAAGAAGGAATTCCATCTCTGTGATATACTCAGTTGCAATAACGAAACAGCGGAAAGCACGAATCCCCCTCCCCCCCCCCACCCCCCCGAGGGGCAGCTCCTCCATTTCCACGGGCCGTAATGCATCACGCTCGGCTCTTATATTGCGCGATTCCTCGCATAGTTGGCGCGCCGGGTTGTGCAGCTTCCGGGCGCGAGACGGCGCACGATTACAACGTTTCACCATCATCTCCGGAAAGTTCGATATTCCCCAAGCGACGATTGTGCCACCGTCCACGGATCAATTTCGACTAGGTGGAAACGACGAAAAAAAAGAGAGAGAGAGAGAGAGAGAGAGAAGATAGTTCGTCAGACAGTGTAGCAAACGTGGATCGAAATGCTCGAGATCTCTGTACGTCGTTCTCGTCTGAAGACGCGGACGGAAAGGAGAAGACAAAAGGGAAAACGTCATCGAGGGGATTCTTGGAACGTTTCTGAAAAATCGTTCACACTTGAATTCCACAAGTTCGCAGAGACAGAATTTTCGTTTTGGATTTGGCGAAGAAGATGGCTGACTGATGGCGAACGTCGAACGTTATTTCGTCTTTGATCTCGTTTGCTGACCATCCGTGGCAAAAATTTCACGTCGTTTGTTCACGCGGAACGTGAATATTTGAAACTTCATTGTTCATCACAATGAGACGCGACGTTTTGTCGTTGTTATACGAGATGTCTCGTCCGACTTGAGCTTGCCGCGTCAAACGTCTCCATTGTTCCTGGAGATGTGAAAAAATTTTATTAATAAAAGTTATTCAGCGCAGAGGGAGCCACGACATGGTAGTATTGATTTTTTTCGTAAGGGGAGGGATGTCGGAGATTTTAAGGTCATCTCTTCCTCTTTTTTTTTTTTTTTTTTTTTTTAAATGAAATGATATGTTCCTTCCTTCTCTTTTTCTTTTTTTTTTTTTTTTTTTGAAATGGAAATTCTTCTATAAGTAGAATAGAATTATAATTTCGTTCAAAAGAGGCCGAAATCTGATTCTGCCGCAAAGAAAATTCCTTCGAACCGCGCATCACGCGCTTTTACCTTCGTGGCATTGCCATTTGAAGTTCGCGTTAGCTCTTCATCCTAGGTTTCGGGCAAATCGCATTACCTTTTTTGATCCTATAAGTCTTCGTGCATCTTGTCCCGCGAAATAGGCAAATCCCGCGCTTTACAGTTCGGGAGGGAATTTTTTTTCGAAATTTCGCGACATTCGACGATCATTCAATTCGGAATTCCAATTTCCCGTAAATACAGTCCTAAGCTCTCACGGTTATCTAAATACCAAATTCCCCGCATTGTGCACGTAACTCAAATAAGCTGGAGTTACGTTGAAATTTCGCCAGAGGCGTATCCAGTCAGAGCACCGTGAGATTCGTTGTCCAAAATTTATCGTTTGTCCAAGAGCGGTCGGGACCATTTCGATTCCCCAGGCGTTCGTCGTCTGGGCGATGTTGATTTCCACGTGAGTTTCTAACGCGTCACGGTGTTCGAGGTGTTAATTAGCGCAGTTAATCGATCCGGTTTCCGTCAACCATGACCAGTCATTAAGCGGAGTGAGAGAAAAATATAATGGAACGGCAACGCGTTTGCCGTTTCTCGCTGCCGCTTTACGCTGATGAATTATCGATCGAGTTTGTTAATTAGTTGCGGTGCATCTGCCACATTTTGGTTTCTTCGGCGTTTCCGCGCGCGAAAATTCAATCAACAGAAATTAAACAGTTTTCAGATTCGAGGACACGAAACTTTAGAATCGTGCGAGTGACGAGCTGAAAAGGACGAGGACGAATTGAAGAAAGCTTGACAACTCAAGTTTCTTTATTTAAATATTGTTTCTCAAATTTATTAAATGTTAATTATAACGGTACACTCGGTAATTTATTATTAAATAACAAAACAACTTGTCAAATAAATCTAGAAATAACTAAGGTAGGAATCTTAGAATTCGAGAAATACTAAAAACTGAAATAGATTTTTAAATTCTGCAAACTCTAAAAATTCGACCGTTCTAGGATTTTACATATTACACTGAAATCTAAAGTTTGAGTGTTTCATAATTGAAAAGTCTTAAAATTCGGCAAATATCGAACTCTGGAATCCGAGGAATCCCAGACTTCGACATTACACGACTTCACGATTTTTGAATGTTCAGTTATTTCATATTTCCTACGATTCGATCATTATTAATCACTTGAACGTTGGAGAGCGAGAATTTCATATTAATAATTGATAGCTAATTTTAGCGAGTGACGCGAGCGACGCGTTTCGATTTATTGGCGCCGCAATAAATTACGCTGCGAGATAACTATCATCGGCAAAGCGATGGGGGACAGTTACGCGCGACATCGTTTATCCTTCCCCGGTGGCATTGTCCCCGATATCGAGCAGATTCGATAACGTTCCATCGCTTTAACCGATTAAACTCGTGTCTATGGACGCGGAGCTTACCATTTCAATGTATTATGCATGAAATTTCACCCAGCGGCCAACCTTTTCTTTCGCACGGAACGCGATCCTTCAGCCGACAGTAATCATCTCCACGATAGAATTCGAATCTTTTCGTTCGTACAAACGACTCGCCGTTTCTATTTCCGTATCTGTACAGTGGCTGCAGAAGATATTCGTACGCTCGATGAAAATTTATTGACGGAACCAAACTCTTGTAACTCGAGTGCGGATGTTTATGATATTTTAGACGTTAAGCCATTAATACTAAAACTACTGACGAGAGTAAAGCATAAAATTTTCGTCCAAAACATTAAAATAAAAAAAAGAAAAAAAATTGGGTACGATTAATTGCAGCAGAATTCGTGAACGTTCCACCTCACATAAATTTTCTCGGCTTCAACAAGTTTTAATTTCACAATCTGATAAAAAAAATTTAATTACTTAAACGGATCTTTCTTCAGTTACAATAACATTATATTTTCACATTAATTTACGTTATTTTAACGCAAACAACGTTCTTCTTAATTGCAGAAAAATTTATAAATACCACGTATTCGTATTAATTCACGTTATTTATCGCTTCTTTAGTGGAAGCAAATTTTCTTTAACGACGGAGAGATATTAACTTGGAAAGGGGTTAATTACCAATCTCGCTTCAAAGATAACAGCAATGAAATTTTCATGCCGCTGGAAAACGCTTTTTCTCGATTTACTGGCGCAGAAAAATACGCAAAGTTGGTATTGCGTCGACTGCCTATCGCAATCTCATTCCATTAGGTGCTCGACATTCATTTGCTTCTGACGGCTCGAAACGGTCATCGATCACACGTAAAATTCTCACCAGCTCGTCGCAAATATCCGCAACATGTGCGTAAACGTTCGTTCGAGCTACTATGTTAAACACAGATGTGAAAATCAAACAAATCGACGACATTTCGATATCAGTTTAGTGACGTACGTACGGTTTATTTATGATGAATCAACGAAAATTAACAGTCCGTTCAAATCGTGTCAAGTATTTTAAGTAACAGCTATCTCTATCTTCGTCCTCTTTTCTTTTCTTCGTCCTTCTTTCTTTTTTTTTTCCTTCGAAGAATTCACAGTATACAACAGATAACATTTTACGAAGTTTGACGTCTCCGAGTGACGTTAAACGCACCAGATTATCGCAAATGTTATTTCACATTTGTGAAACGAGCTGTCGCTTCTAACGCAAACATTGGCAGCGTGATCGACATCGAGGATTTCGATAGAAACAACAAACATAATTTACGTAATAATTTACAAGTCTATCACTTCCTTAAACCGTTATATGGTTTCCATCAAAAACTATATATGTTATACAGACTATTATGTTACATTACGTAATAAGTACAACGCACAAAGTACATATACTACAACTGAATCAACAAAAACTAAATTTCATCAATCCAGAATCGATTTCTCTTCATTAATTATTAATTCTACGAAATTCTATAAAAGTCTTTGCTCGAGAAATGACCCGATTAACCAGATAATCAGACTTTTCAGTTTTCAAAGTTCAACAGTCTCCAGTTTCTCGAGTTTTCCCTATTACGATCGACGTTTATTCTATAAATTCTAAGAATCTTTGGTGAAGAAAGAACGGAGTTAACGGGTTCATCAAAGTTCTTGGTTGTGAGGATTCAAGGTTCTCCAGCTTTTGAAGTTACTCGTAATTATTACATCGACAATATTCAGACAAAATGTTATGCGTTATTTACGAATGAGTGTCTACGTAGCCAAACGAATCTGCTGATTAATTTCGAGTAAACAACACTTTGACCTGGGGATTTTACCACGATCGAAAGAGGGAGAGGGAGGTCAAAGATCGTGCGTCAAAGTTCATCCATTGCTGTTTCTAAATTGGACGAAAAAGCAAATTCAGATCAAACGTCAAAGTTTACAATGTTGGTTATGACACCAATGTGCTTTTTTGCTAAACGAGAATCGATGTCGATCGCAGAAAATTGACCAGCGTTTAGAGACAAGGTTTAACGTCTATTGGATCATTGTCATTTTATTTCCACATTCTTTTTTAATCTTTTACCGGAATAAATCGTTTATTTATTTCAATTTCTATTTCAATCTTCGTAGTTTTTTTAATTTGTCATTCATTTGTCATTATAAGTTGTTAATATCTTGAAATCTGGGCGTGAATTTTATTCGATATTACGAATTTTAATTAATTAACATTTAGTTTAATTAATTATCGTATTTTAATTATACATTTCCAACAAACTTCTATTATTACAATAAATGTAATTTAAATTAATTTGATGCAGTCAATTTTTCGCGTCGTGTCAGTGTCTGATTATGAAATGACGTAAGTAAGTGGTGATAAAAACTTGAAAATAACATTGATTGAAGTACGTTTGATTAAAATGAATTTCTGTTAATTTTCAATCAACGCAAGTACGAAATTATAAAAATGATTGATACCTCGAAAGATGTACGAATGTGTTCTTCTTTGAATTTACGATTTTTCGATATATTTTTTATTCTTGAGACAAACAATCTTCTCCAAAATTTTCTTCCAACTGTGCAAAATCAATTTCCCAGCACTTTCAGGAAATGTTTTAATACTCGATAATTTTGACATCTTTTTCCGAGGTGAAAGTTTGCGTGTCGAAATTCAAAATTCATGTTTATCCATCCGAAACAAAGTTCAACACTTTTAGACTCTTTTAGAATTTTTCAACACTGTTTAAACACTTTAATTTCTTTTTGATAAATGTTGTTAATTTTTCAATCTTACAGAGTTGCACTAAACATTTAATACTGGAACTCACTTTAAACAAATTCAGATACAGAATTAAACGTAAAACTAATGAAATATCTCGCAACTCTTCAAGATCTTTTGTGGTTTGTCAAATTCCAACTTTCACTTCAAAGAAACTTAAATATCCTTTCCACTGAGAAGAGCCTACTTGACTACCCGCGAATCCTCGAACTGGCCAAAATCTTTTGTTGCCAGATTTCAGTGTCCACTTGAAACAAGTCCAAACATTTGTTTCATTAAAAGAAGAATCCACTAACTTCTCTATATTTTAAGAAAAGAGATCTAAGAAATTCTTTCCAGAGTCCAATCTTCGTTTCAAATAAAATAACTAATTCTTCATACGCAAGAAATATCCAAAACTCTTCGTCATCTGTCAAAATTCAGTTCAAGAATGTTTACTTCACTAACAGGAAAAGAATCCACTTACTCCTCAGTATCTTAGGAACAAAAGAAAAAAAAATATTATTCAAGAAAATCCTTAAATTATCCAAAATTCCTCATTGTCCATCGAATTCCAATGTCAGTTTCAGAGAATGATCCTCTTCACTATCTTCTCAGAATAAATTCTCATTTGAAAAGATCTTGGAAGTATCCAAACTACCCGTTGCTCAGTTACTTCAGTGTCTGCTTCAAACAGTTGCAATCTCTCTCTCTCTCTCTTTCTCTCTCTTTCTCTCTTTTCCTTCTCACTAAGAAAACAAACTCGTTCAAATTTTCTCTCTCTCCCTTCACTGAGGAGACGAATCCATCAACAATTCGTTTTCGTCTACGGAAAATCGTCGAGCGTCTTGACAGAGTCTAGCAAGAACCTGTTATATCGAGCGTGAATGTTGATCGACCGGATCCACAGTGATCGTTTCCGGCCAGCAGCTGCATCGGAGCCAGACTCGTGGTGTTCTTTTCCGTGGACTATGTGCCCCGGTGTTCGCGTAACGACCGCGTGGCTCGTTCCATCACTACGTTTTCTCGATCGTTGGCGTATTGCCGTTCGTGTATCGAAGCTACACTAATCGTGCCTCCTAGAGGCCGATTACATAAGAACAGAAACGAACGAGGAAAGGAAGGTCGTTCGTGTCTGTCAACCAATGCTCCGTTTTTTTTCCCTTTTTTTTTATTACACAGATGGAACGACCGTGGAATCCACGGTAGATCGTCTACCGACTGGTTCGAGAATGAACTTTGAGATTTTGACGTTGGGTCGAGCAAGTTTTGGAGCTTGGTACAGATGGTTCCACTGTATTTAGATTGTATCAGTTTTATTAATTGGATTCTGCTAATTTTGTCGAATTTTCATCAAATGTTTTAATATATTTTATCGAAATTTCGTTCTTGAATTAGGAGGATCTTGACTCGCTTAGAAAGTAATTATTTGATTACTGTTTTCATAAACTTTTCTTCTAAATACACAGAATTTTAATATCAATTTGAGGGGATATAAATAGTTTGGAGAGACTACGTTTAAAAAGAAACAAGAGATGGAATATTTCAAAATATTCCTTGATTTTTGTGAAAGATCAGAGTACTCACTTTGGGATATCGCCGATCTTCGGTGGCCGACATTTTCGCGGAGGAACGTCGCCCCATATGTTGTACCCTGTGGAATAAAAATATTTATTTCCATTTTTATTTGTAATGTTGATAATTAATGAAGAAAAGTTAATTGCAACAGTAAAATAACGTTCGTAATTAGACTGTGGATTTTTATGCAAATTCATATTTTTAGCAATACGATGGAGAGAACAGAAGCCTGATAGAAAATTCTCTTACGTACGAAATATTAGAAATTCGTCTAAAAAATTCAGCGACAATTGCCACTGGCATTTGAAAGTGAGTATCGCTAATATTTCACCACCATGAGTGGATAACAAATCAGAATTGTTGAATCCGATTCGAGATGATGCACGGGCTGATGGACTGTGCAATTCAAATGTTAGGTGAAAATTGTTATCGGTGTATAGAGAGTCGGGAATTTCCGGTTCCATTTCGCGAAATTACGACCAGATAGATCTGCATGGCGTTGACTTATCAATATGCCTGCACTCGAACGTAATGAAACGTCGCTATTGATTATTGGTAATCCAATCAGCGGCATTACTCGCCGGGATGTCGATTAAATATTAATCAGTCCGAAGTTAGAAAGAGACACTTCACATCTCAAACAATTTTAACGAATCGTTCTGTCGTTTCCAAGATTTCCTTTTCTCCTGAGATTTTCCACTCGATGTGATCGTCAATATAGAGAAATGTTGAACGACTTTCTTAATTTGGCCAAATTCTTTAGACAATCGAAGTACGAAAACTAAATTATAGCCATTCTCTGCTAAACAGTACCAAGTACCTTTATATTGCAATATTAAACTGTAATCTGAACCAAACAGTGAAATATCCTCCTTCTTTAAAATAACAAATCAAGGAAATTCGAACGTTTCCGAGTACTGAGAAATCGCAGTGAAACGAAACCGAAGACGATCGGATTTGAATAATACTGTTTGGGGGGGAAGATTGGACAGAATTTTCGAGCGCAGGAAACAGGAATCGAAACAAAGGGTGGAAGACAACGCTGGAATCGTACCGTTCAATTTTCGTACAGCAGTCACGCGTCGTACATTTCTGGCAACGTTTCGCAAACAGACGAGCTTGCTTCGTCGGAGTTCGCCTGAATATTTGGGTAACGAGCAAGAGTGTGTCAACAAAATTTGATGAGGCAAACTGCGTCGTTCGCAACCTGACGACCAGAAAACGTGGCCACATTCCGGAAATCAATAACACCGGGACAATTAAAACCTAAGCCAAGAGGTTAGCGATAGCGCATCCTCTCTGGTGATACAACTTGGAATTGATTCAGAGAACAAAAAAAGAGAGAAAAACAAACGTTATCAACCTTCTCTGTTTTTCTCTAAAAGGCTGCTACACGAATTGGTCAAAGGAACACGATGGCACTCACCTTTCATAGTCATGTTATCCCCGAGCTTCATTTCGGTGCTCACTGTTCCGGATGGTCCCACAGTTGGTCCAGCTGATTGATCGTCAATCGAGCTCTTTCTATGTCGTTCGATGGCGAACGCGAACGACCTCTTTCGCAACGAACGGTTACGCTTCCCCTCCCTTTCTCTCTTACAAATGATAAAATCACAGGTATCTATCCAATCACTATGAATCTCTCTCTAGGCGGTCCCCTTTTTCCACCGGCGAGCTTTTTTCGCCGTCGTTAAGCGACCAGCTAACGTGTCGGCGATCACACGTCTTACCCACGTCATGATTTACGTGGGTCGTTCCGCGGTTCGACAGTCGAATTATCAAACGCCCCAACATTCCAACAGCTTGCCGACACACGTGCCAGTCGATAGATCGTTAGTACCTTCGATCACGAGCCTCGTTGACCGCGAACCTTTTGCCTCCTGCAAGTACATGATAAATTCTTCGAAATGGCGAACCTTCAGCATTGATTTTGTCTTGGTGGATTCACTCCTTGGTTTGTTTTCTCGAGTAGGATTGAAGGTTTGTTTCATGGAAACGTGGTAGAATCCTTCATCTTGGCTCTGTAACAAAAAGAAAGAGTTGTCTGACATTGGTTTCTTTTTTTTTTCGTTCGAAAGAGAGCTATATTCTATTCGGAATTGAGCTACATTCTATTAAGAATGTTCATGTACATTTTGCTGAAACACTGTACATCCTCTCAGCCGATTGTTCGCAAAAAGTTACGTCGAATGAAGTTTAATTCGGCTCTTAATCGTTTCTCTTGTGTCGTTTATGTAAAGTAAGTCAGACAGTTTCTCGAACATGTTCCTCATCTCCCTTGTACGTAGCTTTCCGTGTCGCCGTATTTTCGAAAACTTGTCCCAACAGAATGATATTACTTCTGTTTGAAGACAGTAGCGAGCCATCTCGCCGAAATTGGTATTCACAAGAGCGCGAGAACTTTGCGATCGTCCGCGAGAGATATACTCCCCGAGGATTTTAATGCCTCCTCTAAACTTTTGTTCCGCAACTGATACAGTAACGCTAATGCAATCTTTAAAAAATCATCTGGCAAACTCTCGTCGGGTCTCGATCGCGAGCCTATCGGCTCTTAGATCCTCGAATGAAACTTGCGAATTTTAGATCCCTTCGTAGAAGGGACTTGTAACTTTCGCGTGATTTCAATAGAAGAGTCAGTTTCGATGAAAAATTGTCGTATACTTTAAGCTGTCGTGAATTCGTAAAAGAAAATCTACTTGGTCTCGTTTTGAAGCGTCAAGCTTCTATTTCGACATGCTTTAAATTCATTTCTCTTCGCAGGGATATTTTACCATCGTATGGAAGTCGTTAAGCCACGAATAGAATTAAACGACTGATTGGCGGACCGTAACGAGTGACCAAAAACCGTGTTCAATAATTCGTCGCTTTCTTTTTCTCTCGAACTCTTTGGTGCGATATGACTGGATAGAAAATCCATACTATTGAGAAGTAATAAATTTATTATTTGTTTTGCCTGGGTTATACTTAAATATACTTAAAATATTGTATATAAATATATAAAATATAAAGCATAAAAATATAAGAAACATGTAATGTATAATGTATAATAATATACAATAAAAATATAATACATAATGTGTGAAATATAAAACATAAAAATATAAAAAATATAATACATAATATATAAAATATAAAACTGAGAAGATATTGCAATTTTGGGACAAAAAATTCTCAACGTGCGTGACACGTCGTTCCAGCGCAAGAGGTTAATGTTGCAATTACTAATCAATGGCATTGCGATTAAGGAAATTTAGATTCCTCAGAAGAGAATTGAAGCAAAAGTTCTGAATAGCTGAATTTTTATTTACGTTCGTATCTGTGGGAGCGCGAGAAATGAAACGTCAGACGTGATTCCTCTCGTTTATTGAACAACACTGCAATTTGCAGGAACTTTAAATGTGCAAAAATACGAATAATGCGAATTTTGAAAGATTATTTAATGATATGAAATATTTTCGATACTCTCAATGATTTGAATGTAACAAATACCAGGCTTGATTATATCCAAACGATGATTAATACTCTGCATTTCCAGAGATAATAATACACAGGATGAATTTCACGCAATATCAGGCTAACGCCGAGCAAATGCCGAATATAATTATAGATCGGCATCCAAAGGTGTAACCCATAAAATGCCTTCAATATGCGAAGCAATTAATTAATACGTTGCATTTTAACGTAGGTGACGTGATTACATGCGTACTCGATGTGAAAATCAAATATCCCCTTGTTAACATTTACATTACGTTGCTGTTACGTGAACGTTTGGTATTCTGAAAATCAGGTTGAATGGTACAACGTTCGCAGGAATGAATTGGCGAGAAGAGTTGCGATTCGAAATGTTATTGAAAATTCGCTGGAATTTCTCCTTTTAACTTCACTGAAACCAGATCTTCAAGACGGTGAATTATTTCGATTGCATTGGAATTCTCAATGCTTACTGGCTGTGAAATTTACGCTAGATTGTTAATATTTGGAGCGTTGTATTCTTCGCGATAGAAATTAACAGCGAAAACGAAATTAATCCCCACTGTTCAGAATACAAATTGGATGATCAAACGTTTCAGAATTTGCATTTCTTTGAATTCTAAAAAACTGAAAAATCTTGAGATTTAAATCCACCGAAACTCAAACTTTCCCAAATATTGTCTCCAGCTACGAGATGATATCAGTCCCTGAATTTCTTTTACCTCCTTGTATCGCGACAGCAATAGGTCACTGCGCGAAAATTCCAAAGTCGAGAGATCGTTGGTTGAAAATTCCGCCTCCCGAATTAGAAAACTCGTTACCGGGTCTAAACAAAAAAAAAAAAAAAAAAAATTTCACTTAACCCACTTCCCTGCTCGGCTCGTCGAGGGAAAGCACGGGAGAAAAAGCGGGCGTTTCTTCCCTCGTTTCGTCTGGGCAAAGAAAACGCGGCGTTGCGAATAAAGGGAGAAATAACCTCGCTGAAACGTCGCGTATGAAAAGTCGGTATCAAAGCGAAAAGAGGAGGAGAAAATCACGACGCACGTGGACGTTCGGTTGAAAAGGCGCGGCTTTCAACCGCGACCTCGTTGCTATTCCTCGTTGCTGTACCCTTTTATCGTATTGTACCCGGTGAAAAAAAAAAAAAAAAAAAGAAAGGGATAAAAGAAGGGCGCCGCTGGTCGGATCGGATAAGGAGCGAGACCCACTGACATAAAGAGCGAATTGATTGATGAGGGAGAACGAACGAGGAAACGACGAAAATGATGTATCAACCCCTGAGGGATGAGAAAGGGTCTGTAAGAGAGGGAATGGATCAGTGAGAGATATTTGGAAGATTTAGCTAAGATGGAAGAGGAAGCGAGAAGAACTGCGACGTATAAACTGGCTGGTGCCAGTCGTGTACAGTGTTTATTCAGAGTAATATGTTTGGGGAGTTGGGACAATTATGGGGATTTTTTTGAATCATCAATAATATCGAGAGATGTTAATAAGTTGGAATAAGTTTGGAAGTTTAATTAAGTAGGCTCGTTTGAATTTATTTTAAAATTTTATTTTATTTTAAAACTTTTATTTTATTTTAAAATTCTTATTTTATTTAAAATTTTATTTTATTTGGAGTTT
Organism: Tetragonisca angustula; assembly: GCA_036937485.2. Classification (NCBI taxonomy): domain Eukaryota; kingdom Metazoa; phylum Arthropoda; class Insecta; order Hymenoptera; family Apidae; genus Tetragonisca; species Tetragonisca angustula. The sequence continues at coordinate 235,425 of JAWNGG020000135.1, read as the reverse complement.
TATTTTATTTTAAAATTTTTACTGCATCTTAGAATTAAAATAAACATTAATTTTGTCAATAAGGACAAATCTCACTTATTTCGTATCGTCAATCGCGTTGACGTTCGTTGAGATCGATAAATGATTGGTGACTCGTAAGTTGTGAAATTCGCACTTGTCAAATATCGATAAACGAAACTACATTCTCTCACTGACAATGTTAATTTTAATCGTGCGAGAAATTCGTTCGACAGTTGCTGCGACATTTACGAGTTTCTTATCTACGTTTGAAATTTCCGCGAAGGCTGTCGCGATTTATGCAATCGACGCGATCGTGACAGATCGTTGAAGAATTTGATGAAAAAAAGCTGCATAGAAACTCGCACCTTCGCACGTGTGATTCACATTTGCGTGTCATACGTGACGTCCAATGTAATAACATAATAATATGCAGAGTCTGTGTGTGTCTGTATCTGAGAGTGTAACTGTTGTATCCGGAGGCAGTCTTGATTTTTTTTGATCCGAGAGCTCCTTTGGAATCCATCCTCATTCGTTCGAAAATTGCTCCTTCTCTACAGATTCGAAAGGCAGCAGGTGTGAGGGTGAGAAAGAGAGAATCAAAGTCACGAAAAGTTCGAGAATAAATCTCTGTGAGAATAGAACGATCGTCGCCCCCTTGGAACTTCTTTCGCCTTTTCGTTTTTCTCGTTTCACTAAGTTCTTAAGATTCGATACAGCGTTTGTTCACTCTGTCACACTCGCGTTCCAATTCTCTCGTGTTCGAATTTCCTCGAATCGGTCTTTCATCTGTAGATGAAGTTTCTGATCTGTAACCCGTTTTGAAATTTTTCTTTTTCTCATCCAAACTTCGAACTTTATTTAATTTACGTAAATTATTTATCTTATTTATTTGCCAATATTATTTTTATATTATCATTTCATTATTTTTATATTATTATTTTATATTGTTATATATTATTATTTTATATTATTACATATTATTAGTTTATTATTTTATGTTATTATATATTATTAGTTTATTATTTTATATAGTTATATATCATTAGTTTATTATTTTATTATTTTATATTATTATATATTATTATTTTATTATTTTATATTGTTATATATTGTTATTTTATTACTCTACATTATTATATATTATTGTTTTATTATTCTGTATTGTTATATCTTATTATTTTATTATTTTATATCGTTACATATTATTATTTTATTATTTTATATTATTACATATTATTATTTTATATTATTTATTTAATCAGATTACAGATCTAGTCAGATAAATTTCGCGCGTAGAAATACGAGTGGAAAACGCGAATGAAAAAAAAAAAAATACCGACTTGTTTGCCGGTTGTTTTCACGCGACTTGCGTGGAAATTCACTGGCGAAAGACGACGAGTGTGTGAAACGTTTCACCGCGTTTGGACTCGTTCGTTTGAATTTCTTTTTCGGAAGGGCATAACGCGAAGCGCAAAGACGAGCAGCCGAGCGTAACCACTCCAGACATTTTCATGAATATTGATGCTATTTAGCGCTGCAAATCGGATCAGTCGTGTGTCGGTGGCAAGTCGAACATCGGATTGTTCTCTTCTTCTTCTTCTTCTTCTTCTTCTTCTTTTTCTTCTCTCTTTGCAATCTCCGTTTCTAAACGTTTGCACGTTTAGCTGGTAAAAGAGTTTTCGAAAGAATCGCGTGCTTATCTTGTGGAGTATGTTCTGACGATACAGTATATATCGCGAGTGTTTTATTTCTCAGCGTTTAGGAATTTCAGCAAGAGCTTTTTCTTGTCGTACAAAAAAATTGTCGAGAAAGACTACTTGCTTCAAATATCCATTTAGTAGCAGTCTTACTTATACTAGAACACTAAATTTCGTCATTTATATTAAAAAAAATGTATTGCATTTTGTTCTCGAGTTTAAGCGGTGCAAAATATGTTTTATTCTGGTATTTTTAAGTTTTGGACATTTAGATTTGTTTACGTTTCTGTCATATGATATACGACGTAACGTCTTAATAATTTAGGATGACAGACTCTTTTCGTTTATATAAGTTAGAGAAGCGTTGGAATGAATGTATCACTCTTGAAGGAGAGTATGTTGACGAATAAAGTCGAATTTCTAAAAAAACGTTTGTTTCTTTTCTTAGCTAGACCAAAGACTTATTGAGTGAAACTCTCCGCTTAAAAATTCTGATGGAATAATAAATATTTAGTGCGTTATTTTCCTTCTGAAAGAACGAAGAAAATTGTTATGATCTTTCTCTCTATAATTTTTATTCCCTTGACTCCCCGCCCCCCCCGTTTAAAAATGTAGAGATTTTAATTATATAAAGTACCCTCAGTTAGTTCAGCGAAAGAATAATAATATTTATTTTATGCGTCCCTTATCTCCTGATGATTTCTTTCTCCACAATTTCGCTTCTCTCTCTCTCTCTCTCTCTCTCCTGCCCATTTAAAAAACGCGGAGATTTCAATCGAGTGCTCTCGCTAAGTTTGCTGCGGGACTTCGAAACGACGGAAACGACAGCTTGTGTAACACAACATTTGCCAGGGTCAGCTGAAGTTGAAAGCCGTGTCGACGAAACGGGCAAGTTACTCGCGCGTGCCAGTGGTAAAAATCGCGGCTCAAGGAAATCGATAGCGACGGCCTTTCACCAAGGACACCGTCTGCACGATGCCCTTTGGCCCACGGTTGCCCGGACGTAACACTCTCGCCCCGGAATAATTAGCGTTTGAATTTTTACAATTTTCGAATTTTTACAATTTTTACAATTTTTACAATTTTACAAAGGTCGAAGGAAACGTTCGACCTTCACGTTCTCACCCACTACGCGATGATGAAATCATCTTCGAAGGAAACGAACTCTGACCGTCTTCGCCCTTTAGAACGAGACCAAGTGGATCGTTGTACGATCTATTTTTCTTTTTTGCAAAGTTAAATTATCCACGATTCATTTCATTGTCCATTGGTACGGTTGTGCTATTCACTGTGCCACAGACGAAGGCCCGTGACCTGAAATACCGACATATTTTTCAAAATAATTTCCATATTTTTTAATTGTAATTTTCATCGCTGGCAGTGCTGCAGTGCGAAACTTGCCTGGATCGGTACAACAGGATGTGACACGGGAATGATAATGGCGAGACCTTAAAATTCGTGGATCGAAAAAAATACATTGTACGCGTGGTCTGTTCATATATATGTCGTCTGTGATTGTATACAGGGTGGATGAAAAATGAGGTCGACGAAGGGTGAAAGTACGCTGAGAATCTTGGTAAAGGTAGATCTCTTGAATTATCTACAGTCGGTCGCGAAAATATTGGTACATCGGGTATCATTTTTGTCTTTGCATTCCGAGGAAGCGTGCAATTATTGAATTATGTTAAATTAAAAGTACAGACGATCCGTGAATGCGGAAACAGTTGGTTGTTTTTGCTTGTCGTTGCGTTACAGTAAATTATATTACGTCATCTTGTAAAAGAGAGACTGTAACAAATGCAACAATTTTGCCTCGCGCCGGGACAGTTTGTCCGTTTGTTGGTTCAATTTGTAAAATAAAATCAACACCCGCGGTGCATTTACGAATTTTTCTCTGTAAATAAATATCTTCTTTCAGTGAAGTGTTTATACGTTGCAAGGAATATTACAGTACAAAAATGCAAGTATACAGTGCAATACAGTGAAAGTGTTAATAATAATATTAATATGTTATATATTACATATAATAATATATAATAATTAAATATATGATAATATAATATATAATATATAACATATTAATTTAATTAATTTAATTAATATTAATACTTGCACTCTATCGCACTGTATACTTGCATTTTGGTACTGTAATATTTCTTGCAACGTATATTAAAATAATTATATATAATATTAATTAATATAATATAAATATATAATTAATTTAATTAATTAATATTAATATTAATACTTGCACTGTATTGCGCTGTATACTTGCATTTTCGTACTGTAATATTCCTTGCAACGTATATTAAAATAATTATATGTAATATTAATATTAATTAATATTATATACAATTATTTTAATTGATTTCAATATTAAAGTATCTGGATGTTTTGGGCCGTAGATAGAAGATTTTTGAAAGAGAAGAAATGGACAGGAAGAGATATCGTGTTCGTTTATCAAAGGAAAGTCGATCTGTGTTTTAAGGATAACGGAATTATGGAGATGCGGCAATTACGAGTTAATCCAAAGTTGCGAGAGCCGGTGCGACTTCAGAAATGCAAATTTTGGTTTCGTGCAGTCCTCATTGCGTGTGCTTCAACCTACGGGAGGATATATATTTAACAACTTTCGCTGTTATTCCGTTCTCAGTCTTATCATCTCGCAATTTGACGCTTGCCAAACAGATGAATATTTAACATGATGCATAAATTAAAAATTACGTAGATAATATTTTCGAACACGCTCTAACTATCTGTGAAATTCTATACTGGGAAAGAAAAGCGTGCGTTCAACACCGTAAAAAAAAATATCTTAGAACGAAACAGAATAGGAATCGCGCGAAACTGTGATTTCCTAGAAACCTAATTTTCAAAGGTGAAAGATTTTCGACAAAGAAGAGAGACGGTGTCAGAAACTGTCTCGAGCGACCTGTTTCGAGTGTGTGAAGCGAAACGTAAGTAGAAAAGGCTTGTGTCTGTTCCTTTTGTTGGCGATCTAGTTAGAAAGTTATTCTCGCTTTCATGCAGCACCCATTTTGTAATTCGACGTTCGTTACGTTAATTAATTGACAAATACCGCTCTTTTCGATATTTAATTGCTAGAAATGTATTTCCGTGCAGACGCGAGAGCATCGCCGTGAATGCAAGTAGAACAAGTCGTCGTATAGTCGGCCACTCGCGAGTGGAGTGATTCCCTACGTAGTTAGACACTCTTTGTCACGGCTTTAATTAAAATTTCGTTTATTTATATTTTTGTTTCTGCGATCCATCGCAGTTGCTGCTGTTAACGTTAATTTTCCGATTTATTCATTGGCGTTTATTTTAAAGCGAACTTTCATTTCTTCTACTTCGAATGTGTTACACATTCCTCTCCTTTCTGACCAACGAGTCTCTATAGTTTCACAGTAACACCTATATTTATTACAATGCGTAGCAAAGGAAATTTCGCAAAGTTTCCAAGTTCTTTTAGTTCAAAAATTCCTTCAGTAATCAAGACAGCTTTCTCGAGAACGTCCAAATGAAAAACATAACCGCGAGAGTTTTGCCGAAGGAATTTTGCCTCGTGAAACAGCGACTTTCTCGAGATAACGGAAGGCACGGTGCTATCTTACTCCGAGTCGAAGAGGAAGACAGAGACGAACGAGGTAAGCCGAAGGGAAACTCATCAGCTCGATAAAATGTTTGAACAGTTGCTTAATGCAACCTCGGACGACAGAAATTCCAGCGTATCGAGTTTCCATTCTGGAAACTCCGCTAGTTTAACCCGAACTCGATGGATCTCGAAGGCGGCGTTAACCAAAAAGAGAGAGAGAGAGAGAGAGAAAGGGGTGGAGAAACTTTAGTCGAACGTAAATTTTTCTCTCGAGTTACGAGAGTGGCCGTACTATCGCAGTATCACGCGCAACGTCGCTGAAACAAGCAGAAAGAGAGTCGGTTGCTCGAGGAATCTCGCTTGGAAATTCCATCCGCGACGTACCTCCCTTCGTATCATCTCCATGCAAACGACAAAGATAATGCACGTGCTCGGGGATGCGTGAGCGTCTGCAACTTAGCCGACGAGATCTCCACGCGAAGTGTTGTACTTAAGTCACAACAGCTTCCCTCGAGATCTATCGTTCAACATACTTGCACACTGGTACAATAAGCTTGGCTCGTCCTCGGTACAGGCAAAAGAACAATTTCACCGCGAGATATCTCTAGCTCCTAGAGGAGTCGTGCGTCAGATAATCACAGGCTCGTTGGGGAATGAACTGGTCACGCCCTTGATGGAGTAATTTAGCTAATCCAATTAGAAAGAGGGGTTCGAAACCACTCGACCTTGGGGTAGCGAGCGGCGTAGTCGGTGGAGACTTATCGAGCCACGGCCGACTTTGCACGAATCAAAACCACTGGCCTCGAGGATCCTCCAACGTCGTGCTCCGGTGACGATTTTCCTCTTTTTTTTTTTTTTTTTTCCTTCGTCCTTAGACTCCGGCGGAAAGTACAGTCACCCTTGGCGAAACGAGATTGTATCACGGTGAATCGATGGACAGATACACACGCGATGCTTGCGTCAAACGATCGGCCTTTGCACGTTCCCTCCCCCTCCTTTTGTTTTGACATTTGCCATCGGCAAATGAGTGCACCGAATGACGTAATTCATTGATAATTGAACGGAATTCGATCGACTGCCCCCCTGTAGAGCGTCATGCCGATTACGTTCGCTCATTTGTCGTCTTATTTTTATTATTTCATCTCCGACGATCGAACGGAGATCGCTTCTCTGAATTAAAACAGCTGTAAGCACAGTTGACGAAACTCGACGTTTCTATTTTCGATCGTTCGTGGAATAGGTTAGGGGTTGAGTTTTGAAGGATGTTTCGCTGAGCTAAGTGGTTATGCCTGGTACGATCTTCGAGTAAACTTAATTATTAGGAATGAACGAGCGTAACCGAAAGGTATGGTGAAATTTACTTTGTAGAAAATAAATATAGGTGGATAAAAATGAGCTCGAATATTTTTGCGCGAGGAATTCGTATTTGTGTCATTTAAGTATTGGAATTTCGAAGACAGGAGGAGAAATTTGAAATATTAATAAGGAATCGTGAAGATCGTACCGTGTATATTTGTACATTTGTAAATTGAACGTAGGAAATAAAATTTTGGATATTTTTCATCAAATTGGAAATTCGTCGAGCAAAAAGAATGAGTGCAATTTCATCGTAAATTAATTTCGAAATGGAAACGCTCCTCTTCTTTATTATTATTCTTTTGTAATGATCTCACTTCTTTGAAGATAATAGATAACAAATTGTTCAGTTTAATTTTTGAAAGTTATCAAAACGCACATCTGTTAAAAAAAAAGATGTAATTTTTTAGTAAAAGGTTTTTTTGTTTCGAAGCACTCTAAAACGACGATAAAAGCTGACCTTTTGATTTCATTTTTGTAAACTGCCATATTATCTCCCATCAAATGGCAGATTTGTGAGGGAAAGAAGAAAATGCAACCCTCGCCTACGTATAAAAACCAATGCTCGCGATTTCAAAAATTGATCCTCTCAGATTCCTTTCATCTGGAAGAAAAATTAGTATCAACGAGCCGTCCAATAAATTCCAGCTGAAACAATTTCTCAATTCCGAGAAATATGTGGTCACTCATAAAACATAAAAATATCGTGTCATCGATCAGTCACCACGGTTATTGTATATCTACACGAACGACAGGATCGAGCACAGAGTGTTAGAAAACATTTTCTATTTTATGAAAAGAATTTTTTGAAAGCCACTTAATTTCAGGTATAAAACGTTGAAAGTATCGTTCACCTCCTTGTGTCTTTTGACATTTCGAGAATAGCGGTTCAGTTGATAAAAAAAGTGAAAGAACTGACTTTGAACATTGAATCAGTAAATGCTCGTATAACTTTTAAAGTTTTACCACGACGCGGATCTATCTACTCGTTATCTGAACGTAGCGTGTCTGAAAGAAAGAAAGAAAAAGAAAAAAAAAAAGAAAATGTCTGTCGAAGAACGATAATTCGCGGTCGAGGATCGCGGATAGGAAATCGCCGCTCCTTTCGACCACGACTTATGCCCTTCGGTCACGCTAAACGCAGATAAAAATAATTTCGAGGGTCAAGCTTAATCTACTGTGTACTGATATACATATTTATATATATATATATATATATATATATATATATATATATATATAAAAAGGAAAGAATATTCTATGTCGAGCAACTTGTCCGCATTCACGCTATGCGTTAGCAATAATCAAACGATAGACCTGCGGTTCACGCGAGACACTTCCGCTTCTCGAACGCGATAACCTTCGTGAAAGCGAACATTCCAGATTTCCATCGTCCAGATATCCAGCATGAAACGAATTTCCTTCTTCTTGTTAATTTCTGTTCTTTTTTTTTCCAGCCGTTTTAAAGGTGGTCGAGGTTAACGTTATAACGTTATTTTGAGGCGCAATCTCGGTTGGGTTGATCTACGACGTGGGTGAATATCGAAGGAATTTTATATATCGCGAGCAGAGATGCAGTTTCCTCTCATAGTCGCGAGATAATTACAAAGTGGTTAAACTAATATTGAGGTTTCGGGGAATTCGAGGAATTTTAAATACCTCGGTCCGACTGAGCGAATTAATTTTCACGAAGATGGCCGAGATACGCCTACATTTTCGTTATCAGATTATTAATTGATTCCAATCGAATTCCTTTCGATTTAATTGAAGGTGAATCAGAATTGGTTTCAGGATTTAATTTAGAATATTATACAAGATCATTTATTTCTTTTCTTTTTTGTCAGAATGTATGAAGTTATTATTTATAAGAATAATTTTCATGGATTTTATCTCTCTTTCTTAGATGACTCGATTTGAAACAGTTCGAAGGGACTCGAGGAATTTTTAAGAGAGAAGGATATATTCAATCGAGAACCGTGTATATACATACGTTAGTATAGACAGAGTCTACGCGTTATCGTAATGGAATTAAAATCTTGAAAATGTTTAAAAACGACGAAAAAGAGAATCCTCCGTTGGCTTCAAGTTACATGTCTATTCGTTCGTTTTCTCCACCCACAATGAGCTTCTTTACCTCTCGAGTATCACAATCTCGCAGTACAACAAGAAGGAATAAAGCGGATGAAAATTGTGGTGTCTGAGTAATAGAAAAGTGTAAATGCCAAGAGAAAGGAGGGAATATCATTTCCATCTACCGAAATAATTGATTTTCTTGCCCCTTTTTTTAGATTGTCGAGAGGAGTTATTCTCTCAAATTTAGCAAAGGATTAATCTTTTAAATTTAATTTATTTTAATTTATTCAATGCTGAAATACATATCGCGATATTCGCACGGAATAAAAGATTGTTGAATAAAAATTTGAAATCTAGGAGCTGTAGATCGTACGCACCGTAGTTACAGCTGAAATTCCTGACTTATGAATTTATGAGTTCGTATTTTTTCCACATTCCGAGAATTTTTGTAAAATTCGAAACCATTGTCTCGGAGCATCAAAAAAACGCGAGTTTAGAGCAAGTGGTTGGAAATAATTTCGTTGAATTATTAAAATAATATATAACAATATTAAAACATATAATACTATACATTTAAATATATTTAATTTATATATTTATATATTTAAGTATATTATATTATAAATATTATATATTTGAATATTTTATATTATAAAATTCTAAATCGCATGTTTCGTTTTGGAACGTAAACAAAAAGTCGAGAATTTAAAATTAGTCTTCAAGGTAGGATGAAATTGCGGAATAATTCAGATAAGATTATCTAAAATAATCTGTGACTAAAATAGTTGAAAAACGCTTTATCCGCAATAAATAATTAATAATTATTTAAAACTTTTAGAGCAGAAAACAGAAAATGTCGGAGACTCTCGTAGACGACTGAAAATTCTTTTTCACTCTCTGTTTTCAGAATTGGGACAAAGGAACAGAATTTTCCACGCTGAAAATACCTTTGTAGCTTTACAGTTTCTTACTTTTACGCTGAAAAATCTTCGTCTGAATAATTTCAATCGCTTAACGCTATCCCCGATTTCAGAGGAATCGAGTCCAGATATTTAGAAACAGCACGAACGAACGAAAACGTCCATTTTCGAAATGGTCGCACGATGACATTAAACACGTCGTTGATCGATCGTGAAGGAAGTTGCACGTACGCCCACCGTCCATTCACCGTCGAAATTCTTCGTGCAAAAAAAAGCTGACTCGCGTTCTGTGCGTTTTTAATCAGCCGCCGGATATTCGAAGTGGGAAGTTTTGCTTCCGGAGGAAACTTTGTTTCTTCCGGAAGCTCGTGTCGTCCTCCCCCCCCCCCTCCCTTGGAAAAGAAATTCCATGTTTACGTGATCGAACGACGGAGAATCGACGAGAAGCCGTCGATGAGTTGTTTAATTTTTCAGCCGGGCTGTGCACGTTCATTGAGTTACTGTCGATTAGGTTTCCCCTCGTATTTTATCGGGTTAGTTTACCGGAACGAAAGTTTTAATTAAACCGACATTCTTCCTTGATACACGACGGAAACGGATTATTTACCTTTGGATGAATTTTATTAGACGTTTCTTTTAAGCTTTTGGATTTTATCGCGACGCAGGAGCTTTGTATTGACGTTTCGACGGTTAGGATCTAGGATAATTTACTTTGCTTGCTTTAAATAAATTTCACGGCACACACGGCTATTTACGATCCTACATTTTCGATTTATATAAAAATCTTCGTGACGAACGTGACGAATGTTTTCAAAAGTTTGTAAATTCTCTGTATTTTATTCAAAAGAAAAATCTAAATTTTCACTATTCATTTATTTACTCTCTATGTTTTAAATTATTAAATCGTTACCTTTGCGCACTACTTGCGTAAAAATCAGAAAGCTTTTCGTTGAAATATTGCGACACGTTTTCTTTTTCCCTCTTGCCGTACTGAAAATCTCTTTTCACTGGAAATCTCGTGTACCCGATCGAACATTACAAAACACAGACTTCTCCCGTGACACGGGACAAGATTTTCTTACAAAGTTATTCAGAAAAATATGGTGCAAATTAAAAATTTACCAACCATTAATTTACTAATTTAAAATTTAAAATTTAAAATTTACCAATCAATTTTATGTTCGAAAAATTTGTGCGAGCTTTGGTCAAATTTTTTGCACCATAAGTAAACTCCGAGCTGAACTTTAGCCAAATTCGAACAGAAAAAAGAGCCAGCGCCTTTCAATCGTCATCGTTGCCTACTTTTTTCTTTTTCAAATCAAATCGTCGCGCATAATTCTCACGTTCCCGCCGCGATGTGACAGCATCGAGCGTTCTTATTAAAACAAACGCGACGCAACGTAGCACGATGTTCCGGGCGGAATGATAACAAACAGGGCATCGCACAGCTCGAGCTATAAAGCGAAAACGTGCTCGCTTACCAATTGCGATACGCTTCGGAGTCGCGCACGCTGCTTCCCGCTGGACCAAGCGAGGCCAGTCCCTGTTCCTCTCCTTCTTCGACCGAGAAGGAAGCGAGTCGCGTTTGAAAAGCACGGTCGATCAATCGAAGTTCTCTTGTCGATGAAACGGAACACACGCGGACGCGGTCGCGGGGAAACTTGCTGCTGGTGGTTGAGGAAGCGTAATATTCGAAGAAACGTCGAAGCGCCAGCTTTCACGGAGCCGTAGCAAACCGATCGCGATTCGTGTTGCGCTGCGTTTACGTTTCGTTTCGTTTCTTCGATTTATTGGTCGCGCACACGTTGTTCGTCGCGCGTTCGTACGAACGATCGCGGGTAAAACGAAACTTGCTCCGTCGATCGACGAGCCTCGACTGTCGCTCCGAAGCGAGAATCGTTTTGCTCTATCCCCACTTGCACCAGCGCGCCACCCCCACCCCAAAGGCATACAGCTTAATACATATGTATAAGAGAGAAGCTTCGTCAGAAGTTTGTCCTGTCCCTCGGGATTTCGTAAACGGGGGTGGCAAAATTCGGACGTCGACGAGCAACGTGGAACTTTCGTTTTTTCCTTATTTGCAATTTCTTTCGGATTCATTGCAATTAATTAAGAGACCGCAGCATGAATTTTTTGGCAGCATTCGAATTTTTGTGGATGGCTTTATCTCGAGAAAGTGATCGATATGTCTCGTGTCCAAAATAAAAATTTCCAATAATTGCGAATATAGGATATTTGGAATTTACTAATTTGAGTTGCAAATTCGAGTAGTCCTGACGACAACTTTTATGCTAATTGTTACAAGGACTTGTGGCAAGTTAAAACAAGTAAAATAAATATTGAAATATATAAAAAAATAATTTTTAAATAGTAAAATAAATAAAAAAATAATTTTTGAATAGTAAAATAAACAAAAAGATAACTTTCAAATAGTAAAACAAACGAAAGAATAATTTTTAAATAGTAAAATAAACAAAAAGATAATTTTTAAATAGTAAAGTAAATAAAAAAAAATAATTTTTAAACAGTAAAATAAATATTAAACCCTCTAAAATGAGAAGTAATAACAGTGCACTGCAGAAATAATTTCACGCGTGCGTAATTTCTTCTAAGGAAAGAAACTGATGGTCAACCGTGTCTTACTATTAAAATCACAGGAGCAATTTCGAAAATCGATTGCGCTAAATAATTTCCAACCTCCTTCCTTCCTCCTTACGTCGAGGAAGAAGAGACGACGTTCACGTTTGAGAGAGTTTGGCAAAGTATCCACGAGAAGCAATAATTGAAATGCAACTGTGTGGAACGTTTCCGCAACCACGAGTCTGAATATATAGCGCTTGCCGCAGATAGGACTCCTCTTATCGAATGGCGGTACCCTCATACCTCCTAGATAACGCTGCTATTACCAAATTACACGTGCTTCGCTTGTTCGAAACCTCGAGCCATCTTTTCCATTGCGTCCGAATTTGTTAGTCGACGAACGTGAGTCACCCAGTTTCTTCAAAATATTGTTCTTCTTTCCTTGGTCCTCCCCTTTTGTCAGGGCGTAATTCTATTTTCTAAAAATGAAGTTTTTCCTTTTTTTTTTTTTTGTTTGTTTTGGCCGTTTTCAATCCTCTTGCGTGTGAATGCTTTGTCGTTTCGTATTATTCGAATATACTTGTCTATCGACGAACTAATTTTCTCACAATTATTCTTGTAATAATTCGTGAATTATTTCTTATAATTTTTGTAGCAGATATAACTTTGATATACTGTTATGCACGAAAGCTAATTGTCCTTCGTCAGTCACTCAGTTACTAAATTCAGTTAAAAAGTGAAAACTTGCTATCTCTTTCAGATATTCCAAATGGTTAGTTCACTGCAGCAAATTTATTGGAATGAAGTGGGTCTTCGTGAAGAAGAAATCTAAGATAAACTAAAAGTTCATTAAGACGGATACTGAGATCCTGCATAGTCAGTTAAACGCGTCGCAAACGGATCGCATGGTTTATTTTACAAACTTCATATCTTTATTCGCCGTCTAATTAGTACTCTTAACTAAACTGGTTATCTTTTTAAAACTCAAAGGCAACTTACTACGTAGGAAACGTCATATTAATCGCTGTAAGTTGTCTCTTATCAGGAAGAGTTTGTTGAAATCACAAATTGAATTTTATAATTTTCAAAACTGAGATTGACTTACATATATGCGTCATAATATCTCATTTTCCAATAAATTATTTTATTGTTAAACTTCACAGCTACAATAAATACAAAATAGTTTAACAATATTATTTGTAACTGTAACAAGACATATAACATGTAAGCACATGTATACTGCTAAAATAAAATTTAACTGCTGCATCAACACGCGTAAAATATTCGTAAAAAGGTGTCTTACAAAATTTCGAATACTTTCGCGCTATCGTGGCTGTGTGGTTTCAATTAATTGTCAAAGAAATCACAAATCAAGACATCGAACAAATAAAAAGGAAATAAAATTCTACGTTGCTCGTCAGTGTACAAATTTTATCACCTTTTCAAAGTTCAAAGGGATTGAACAAATTCAAGCTTCTCTTATATATATGTATATTAAACAGCGTGTCCTTAGGGTGGGGGAAGCGCGGGAAAGTGGGGGTAGAGCAAAGCGATTCTCGCTTCGGAGCGGCAGTCGAGGCTCGTCCATTGACGGAGCAACGTTCGCTGCGGTGATTGTCGATGCAAACAACGTGTTTACGAATAATCGCGAAACGAAAAGTAACTCAACTCGATCGTCAATCGTGCTACGCTCCATGAAAACCGATACTTCGACGTTTCTTTGACGTTACTTTGACATTTTAACTGGAAGTTTCTCCGCGATCGCGTGTGTTTTGTCCGTTTGACGTTTCGTTGGAACAGAGACTTCGATTGATCGACCGTGCTTTTTAAACGCGATTCGCTTCCTTTTTGGCCGAAAAGAGAGACTTTTCGCCGAAAGAAGAAGGGACTGGCCTCGTCGATTCAGTGGAAAGAAGAATAAAAGGAAAACAGTGTGCGCGACACCAAAGCGTATCGCGATCGGTAAGCGAGCACGTTTGATTTTATATTTGGCTGTGTGATATGCCTGTGTTTGTTATTATTCTGTCGGAACATCTTGCCACGTGCCTCGAGCACCGTGTTGATGTTAATAAGAACAGACTATGCTGTTATATCGACGCGGGAACGTAAGGATTACGTACGACGGTTTGATTTGAAAATGTAGGCAATATGGCGGCTGGCGAAAAGCGCGCGTTTTTCTGACCCTTCGAATTTGGTTAGTTGAACTCGCGCCCGCCAGGGGGACGAGTTTATTACGAGCGCAAATTATTGAAGCTAGGAGCGATACGATTCGTTTACATTTTCTTTAAAGATGACGAATCCTATCGCTTGTTGACATTGAACGATCGATACAATTTAAATAACATAAAATTCAACATTCTTGTAAATGATGATACACTTTGAATTAAAGCCAATTTCCTTCTAAATTTAAGTAAAGCTAATTGATTAAATGTTAAAAGTTTTCGCTTGCATCGTGAAACCCACAGTGGCACAAATACTTTTGCTCGTTTTAAGTATTGGAAATCTTATAATTGCGATAAAAAGAAAAATAAAAGAAAACAGAATTAAACAAAACAGGAATCATTCACAAATCTATCACGTCGCATCAAAATGACGCAAGCATTTGCATAAAACGCTTCTTTTTAACAATCGTCATATTTTCACGTTGATTTGAAAAATCAAGGAATTGTTCATGAAAATGAAAATATATCTGATGTACTGGATACGAGAATCACAGGGAAGAGTTTCTCTCAGATTTTCTCGCTTAGATAGTATTTCACCAACTGTCTGCTGTAATAATTCGACATTTGTTTATGTAACTGTTGTTTATAGTCGGGATTATCTCACCGACAGATGTTACAAGGAAGTTGCCTCGAAACGAAGCAACTCATTCGTCTCAAAGATCTTCCGTGTTTCTTCTTCACCGTGCTCTTTCCTGTCCTACGTATCGATTTGTAATAAAACCGTAGCGACTGATCGATGACACGATGGTCTTTATGGATTTCCATTTTCGTTGGTTTTGAGGGAACCGACGCGACTACGTATTCTGCGAGAATGGAAAAAGAGAGAGAGAGAGAGAAATTGTTTCAGCTGGAATTTATTGGACGGATCGTTGATGCCAATTTTTCTTCCACATGAAGAGAATTTTAGAAGATCAATTTTTAAAACTGCGAGCGTTGGTTTTTATACGTAGGCGAGGGTTGCATTTTCTCCTTTTCCTCACGAATCTGCGATTTGATGGGAGATAACGGTAGTTTGCAAAAAATGAAATCAAAAGGTCAGCTTTTATCGTCGTTTTAGAGTGCTTCGAAACAAAAAACCTTTTACTAAAAAAATTACGTCTTCTTTTTAACGGATGTACATTTTGATAACTTTCAAAAATTAAACTGAACAATTTTGTATCTATTATCTTGAAAGAAGTAAGATAACTACGAAGGAATAATAATAAAGAAGAGGAGCGTTTCCATTTCGAAATTAATTTACGATAATGTTGCACTCATTCTTTTTGCTCGACGAATTTCCAATTTGATCCAAAAACGGTACGATCTTCACGATTCCTTATTAATATTTCAAATTTCTCTTCTTGTCTTCGAAATTCCAATACTTAAATGACACAAATACGAATTCCTCGCGCAAAAATATTCGAGCTCATTTTTATCCACCTATATTTATTTTCTACAAAGTAAATTTCATCATACCTTTCGGTTGCGCTCGTTCATTCCCAATAATTAAGTTTACTCGTTACTCGAAGATCGTACCAGGCATAACCACTTAGCTCAGCGAAACATCCTTCAAAACTCAACCCCTAACCTATTCCACGAACGATCGAAAATAGAAACGTCGAGTTTCGTCAGCTGTGCTTGCAGCTGTTTTAATTCAGAGAAGCGATCACCGTTCGATCGTCGGAGATGAAATAATAAAAATAAGACGACAAATGGGCGAACGTAAACGGCATGACGCTCTACAGGGGGCAGTCGATCGAATTCCGTTCAATTATCAATGAATTACGTCATTCGGTGCACTCATTTGCCGATGGCAAATGTCAAAACAAAAGGAGGAAAAAAAAAACGTGCAAAGGCCGATCGTTTGACGCAAGCATCGCGTGTGTATCTGTCCATCGATTTACCACGATATAATCTCGTTTCGTCAAGGGTGACTCTACTTTCTGCAAGAGTCTAAGGACAAAGGAGAAAAAGAAAAAAATCACCGAACACGAGGATCCTCGAGGCTAGTAGTTTTGATCCGTGCAGACTCGGCCGTGGTTCGATAAGTCTCCACCGGATATGCGCTCGCCACCTGAAGGTCGAGTGTTTCGAGCCCCCCCTTTCTAATTGGATTAGCTGAATTACTTTGTCAAGGGCACGACTAGTTCATTTCCTAGCAAGTCTGTAATTGTTTAATTTCAAAACCATCTCATCCACGTGGTTACTTTTCACGTCAAATTCTTTTCGCAATTAACGTCAGACAATTTTGTCCACGATGTTTTCTCTTGGTAAACTTCTCTTTTTTTTTTTTTTTTTACTAATCCTCCAAAGTATTCGTAAGTTTTAGGCTCGTCAGAACTGTCCTGCCCCTCTTAACCGAGGCTCGTCGAAATTTTGAAACGTGCGCGGAATACGAAAAACGTGTCGAGATGTCGGAGCTATGTAATGGAAAATGGCGAGGGTGAGTGAGAGGCGCTGCTGTCGCAGCGCGTCGGAACTTAATCCTGAAGGATAACGTTATTTTCGAATGGGGACGCGCGCGGAATTGTCTCCTGAAATGCAGGTGCTGTGTCTTAGCTTTTATTTATGACGTACAGCGAACAAAAGAAAGAAAGTATTGACGTATCGTCGCAACGTTTCTCTGAAAACGAATTTACTACGTACACTGTAGCAAATTTCAAACGTCTCTCTATAGTAGTCGTTGCTCGATTTGCTTGTAATTTTTCAATTCGCCGTTCTTTAGTTAAATATAGAGTATGCTAAAAATGAGTGATTGGTGACCATGCTTGTATTTCAGAACGTGTGACACCACGTCTCATTAAATATCTTGGCTTTCATATACCTCGTCTGTAGTGTATCATAGTTAAATCGCTATAAAGATTAATTCCTTTGAATATTAGGTTTAGCTGACGGAAATTCAAGAAATCGTAGCATTTATTTCATCGTATATTTATTTTCGCCTGATACTCAAAGTTCAACAAATTACGTCATTCTGACGTAAAGCTGAACAGATTCGCCTTATCCCTTCGATATATATGGCGAACGAACTGAATTCCGAGAATTCCTTTGGAACAAAGCTTTTGGATTATGATTCCGTGCTCTTTGGTCGAGCCGAGGGATCATTGGATTCCTGTGGCCCAGTTTCTCCGGATATTCATCGATGAGAAATGTATAAGGGGACAATATAATATATATATATATATATATATATATATATATATATATATATAATCACTTCAGTAGAAAAATTATCTACAAATCTAAAATTGAATACTTAAACAACTGTTCATCATACAACTATTTCTTTTTGTTACAGATCCAAGATGAAAGATTCCACCACTGAAATTTTATTTTCCCTGGAACAAACCTGCAATCCTACTCGAGAAAACAAACCAAGGATCCACCAGTGAATCCATCAAGACAAAATCAATGCTGATGGTTCGCCATTTCGAAGAATTTATCATGTCCTTGCAGGAAGCAAAAGGTTCGCGATCAACGAGGCTCGTGATCGAAGGTACTAACGATCTATCGATTGGCACGTGTGTCGGTAAGCTGTTGGAATGTTGGGGCGTTTGATAATTCGACTGTCCAATCGCGGAACGACCCACGTAAATCATGACGTGGGTAAGACGTGTGATCGCCGACACGTTAGCTGGTCGCTTAACGACGGCGAAGAAAGCTCGCCGGTGGAAAAAGGGGACCGCCTAGAGAGAGATTCATAGTGATTGGATAGATACCTGTGATTTTACCATTTGTAAGAGAGAAAGGGAGGGGAAGAGTAACCGTTCGTTGCGAAAGAGGTCGTTCGCGTTCGCCATCGAACGACATAGAAAGAGTTCGATTGACGACCAATCAGCTGGACCAACTGTGGGACCATCCGGAACAGTGAGCACCGAAATGAAGCTCGGGGATAACATGACTATGAAAGGTGAGTGCCATCGTGTTCTTTTGACCAATTTGTGTAGCAGCCTTTTAGAGAAAAACAGAGAAGGTTGATAACGTTTGTTTTTCTCTCTTTTTTTGTTCTCTGAATCAATTCCAAGTTGTATCACCAGAGAGGATGCGCTATCGCTAACCTCTTGGCTTAGTTTTTAATTGTCCCGGTGTTATTGATTTCCGGAATGTGGCCACGTTTTCTGGTCGTCAGGTTGCGAACGTCGCAGTTTGCCTCATCAAATTTTGTTGACACACTCTTGCTCGTTACCCAAATATTCAGGCGAACTCCGACGAAGCAAGCTCGTCTGTTTGCGAAACGTTGCCAGAAATGTACGACGTGTGACTGCTGTACGAAAATTGAACGGTACGATTCCAGCGTTGTCTTCCACCCTTTGTTTCTATTCCTGTTTTCTGCGCTCGATTCTGTCCAATCTTCCCCCCAAACAGTATTATTCAAATCCGATCGTCTTCGGTTTTGAATTTCGTTTCACTGCGATTTCTCAGTACTCAGAGACGTTCGAATTTCATTGATTTGATATTTTAAAGAAGAAGAATATTTCACTGTTTGGTTCGAATTACAGTTTAATATTTCAATATAAAGGTACTGGGAACTGTTTAGAAGAGAATGGCTAAAATTTAGTTTTCGTACTTCGATTGTCGAAAGAATTTGGCCAATTTAAGAAAGTCGTCCAACATTTCTCTATGTTTACGACCTTGTCGAGGAGAGAAAGAAGTCTAACGACAGAATGATTCGTTAAAATTGTCCGAGGTATTAAGTGTCTCTTTCTAACTTCGGGTTGATTAATATTTAATCGACATGCTGGCGAATAATGCCGCTGATTGGATTACCAATAATCAATAACGACGTTTCATTACGTTCGAGTGCGGGCATATTGATAAACCAACGCAATGCAGATCTATCCGGTCGTAGTTGATTATTTTCTCGTAATTTCGCGAAATGGAACTGGAAATTTCTGATTCTGTATATACCGGCAACTATTTGAATTGCACAATTCATCACTCTGTACATTCTGTCAACCATGTTCATAATTCTGTGTTATTATCCATCTATGTGGTAAATTATTAACGACGTTGTCAAATATTGGCGATTGTCATTTTGAATTAAATTCTTTAGGTCAATGTTTTACATTTTTTAGTCACTAGATTAAACTCGAGTCAAAATATGAATGAAAAATTAACGAGAAAAATATAATTTTAATCGATTTACGTTCTTCCTGATAGATATTTTTATAGGAAATAATTTTTTGATTAATTTCAACCAAACACTTTTCGCTATTCAGATAGTGGAACAATTTCTACGGTGAAAAAAAGAAGAAAGATTTAACAATATTACGCTTTTCCTCTCGAGACTATAAACAATCAGTTTTTCGATAATTTCTAAATCTAAATACAACTTCCAAATGGTTCCAATTCACATTTCAATTCCAGTTCAAGTAATCTCAATAAAAATAAAAACGAAAGAAACGTTCATTATAAATATCTCAATAAATTAAAACTCGTTGCAATAAAAGTAATTTGTCTCTGTAAGTAACTTACATCTCTGAGAATTCGTAGTTTTCAATTATGGCATTTCTAATGATTACGGCACCTTTTCGGCTGTTAAAAAGTTCCGATAAGTATAGAAAAAAAAGACTCGGCATTTTCGTGAAATTTTAGATACATCGATGAAAACTAATATCAGTTCCACGGTCAATTTCGACTAGCATATTTTAAATAAATAATTCGTTGATTCGTTGATTTCGATCCTTGAACATGTGATCGTGACACACTCAGAGTTGAAATAGCAGAGGATTGGAACAGGAGGGTCGTTTCGTGACTTTTGATCGAATTTACGCTGATTAATAGATCTGGCTGTCATTCACAGCCAGGGATCAATATAAACGCCGCGATTAGTCCGATCTCAACACGTAAACACCACTATCGGTGACGATTCGATGCTCGTGTTTCCCAAAGTTTGACAGTCGAAACAATTACACATTCCGAGCTTGCTCTTCATTATAGTTGAACCTTGGATGTTGGTACAGTTAACTCGTTCAGAAAGGCATACTCGTTGCAAACGATCGACGGGGTTGATAATTTTCGGTTGTATAGTTGTAATTTCAGCATGAATTGATCGATTATTAATTTTTTCTTTTTGCAGAATTTTGTAGTGTCTTAATTAGACTGTGGATTTTTGTAATTTTCAGTGATTTAGGAACGTATGAAAAACGTATGAAAATTAGGAATCTAGGGATTTAGAAATTTAGGAACGTGGCAATGTAGAAATTTCAGAGTTTAGGAATTTAGGAACTTAGATGTTCAGAAATTTAAGAATTTCAGAATCTATCAACTCGGAAACTCAAGAGTTTAGGAATTTAGGAATTTAAGAATTCATCAATCTAGAAACTTAAGAGTTCAGATATTTAGCAATTTAGGAATTTGAAAATCTCGGGAATTTAGCAGTTTAGGCAAAATCTTTCAGGCAGGAGGCATGAAATTTATGAGTTTGAAGGTCCTTAACTATCAAGGACTCTAACTAGTAACTTTAACTAGCAACAGTAACTCTAACTAAACTAAAAGTTTAGAAATTCGAAACTTTAAGATTTCTCTTCAGTCGGGAACCTAGAAGCACAAAGTCGGATGAACAGATGAGTATAAGAACTTGAAACAGTGCGAAAATTGTTCAATGTCCCTCACAATGCTCTCCGTTGCAAAAATCTGCAACACACGTTATATCGACTCGTTTCGTTGATCACGATGAATCCCTCCTTCCTTCCTTCCTTCCTTCCTTCTTTCTACAATCTTGTCATTTCCGTAGACAACAAGGGAAACAAGTTGCACGAGAGCGAGCTGCACTGCAACAGGAACGAAACGAGATTGAATATTTGCTCGTACGGATGAAACGAACGAGCTCGGTGCAGGCCACGCGTCCACGCGAAGTAGAATCAGAATCTCTCGACAATTACTTTTCCATCGTCATAACGATCAATATTTCTGCGCGTGTGTAACGTGTATGTCGGTGTGCGGACGTGTGCACGTGCGTGTGTGTCACTGGAACGATTCCAGCTAGCAGCAGCGGCCCGGAGAGTCGTCAGTCGATACTACTATGTGGCCGCGGACGGAAAAGAGGATATGACCGAGATAATGCGAGCACAAAGCGAGCACGGATCCGGCTCGAAGCGATTCGTGGCCCCTTGGCGATTTAACAATTGACTTGTGCCTACCGGTCGAGCCGTCTAGCTCCAGTAATTGCAACTGACCCGTCGCTGCTCGCGTTCTCTCCGTCATCCACCTCCTCCCTCCTCCCCCGCCTCCTATGTGTTTATCCCGTTTCTTTCTCGTTCGATTCTCTTCTCGATGGACCGCCATCGATCCTATCGTTCGTTTCATTATCGTCACTGATCGAGAAACTGACGAATCTCTTCTTTCGAGCCGGTTCAATTAAAGTTCCTTTCAATTTGTTCTTTTGTCCATTTTGTAGCTGCTTGTTAACACTCCAAGTTTTATAGGGGACCGTTTGTTGTTCCTGAATGATCAGTTGGAATTGCACTTATGTTATTGAGAATTTATACCTCGTATTTTAATTTACAGTCATTGTTGAAGATGATGGAATTTTAATTTAGTCTTTTGTAAATTTTGTAGCTCCAAGTTTTACAGGGGACCGTTTGTTGTTCCCGAATGATCAGTTAGAGTTGCACTTATGTTATTAAGAATTTAAGCCTCGTATTTCAATTTCGAGACATTCTAGAAGAAGATAGAACTTTAATTTATTTTCTTGTAAATTTTGTAGTTTTTTGTTAACACTCCAAGTTTTATAGGGGGCCGTTTGTTGTTTCCGACTGATCAGTTGGAATTGCACTTATGTTATTGAGAATTTAGATCTCGTATTTCAATTTGGAGACATTCTAGAAGAAGATAGAACTTTAATTTATTCTTTCGTAAATTTTGTAGTTCCTTGTTATCACTCCAAGTTTTATATGGGGCCATTTGTTGTTCCTGAATGATCAGTTAGAGTTACACTTATGTTGAGAATTTAAACATTGTATTTTAATTTCGAGACATTCTAGAAGAAGACAGAAATTTAATTTACTCTTTTGTAAATTTTGTAGTTCCTTGTTAACACTCCAAGTTTTACAGGAGACCATTTGTTGTTCCTGAATGATCAGTTAGAGTTGCACTTATGTTATTAAGAATTTAAGCCTCGTATTTCAATTTGGAGACATTCTAGAAGAAGATAGAACTTTAATTTATTTTCTTGTAAATTTTGTAGTTTTTTGTTAACACTCCAAGTTTTATAGGGGACCGTTTGTTGTTCCCGACTGATCAGTTGGAATTGCACTTATGTTATTGAGAATTTAGATCTCGTATTTCAATTTGGAGACATTCTAGAAGGAGATAGAACTTTAATTTATTCTTTTGTAAATTTTGTAGTTCCTTGTTAACACTCCAAGTTTTATAGGGGACCATTTGTTATTCCAGACTGATTAGTTGGAATTGCACTTGTGTTATTGAGAATTTAAACCTCGTATTTCAATTTCGAAACATTCTAGAACAAGGTAGAACTTTAATTTCTTCTTTTGTAAATTTTGTAGCTCGTTGTTGATACTCCAAGTTTAAGTTAGCTTTAGGTTTCCATTGTTGCTACTCCAAAGTTTAGATTGCCATTATTAATACTTTATACGATCAATCATTGTTAATATCCAAGTTAGGGACCATTTATTATCCTCGAATGATCAATTAGTGTTGCATTTACATTCTGGAGGATTCAAGTCTCGTATTTCAACGTCAAGCCACTCTAGAAATATTCAGTGATCGAGATCTATAAATTTCTACAAATTGTTGAAAATTTCTTTTCTCCTCTTTCCAAACTCGGACCGTGAAAAATAAATATAATCCCATTTATCGTTTTCCACTGACCAGTTGGTGTTGCACTTACGTTTCTAAGAATTTAAGTCTCGTATTTCAACTTCAAGCCACTCTAGAAATATTCAGTGATCGAGATCTTTAAATTTCCTTCAAATTGTTGAAGATTTCTCTTTGCAAACTCGGGCTGTGAGAAATAAATATGACCCGTTTAATGATATAGAACCCGACGGCCAATTATCGACTTCGATTAAAGGCTAGAACCGTCGAAGAATGAATTAATTAAAAAGAAACTCGCAGTTCGATGTCGTCATCCGATCTATCTATCGTGGTCGGTTAATGAGAAACTCGAGTCGAATTCTTGATAACGGGAAACACGATGGCCTGTGGATGGCTCGGACCTACCGGAGGGTGAATTAATTATCGTTTAATTATCGTCTGGCGGATGCATCAGCGCGGTAATGAAATTTTCGCGCGGCGCGTAACGATAAACGGGGCAACAGGTTATCCTGCAGGACATCGCGTCAAGTACGTCGCCCGAAGGACGCTGGTAGCTATTTTTTAACACGGTTAACTAACGAACTAACGCCGGAGGGTGAATTTCGTCGAGTTCGAGCCGAAGGCTAGCCAAATGGCCAATGATCGAATTAGCTAGCCATATCGAGCATCGACTCGAGGAAAATCTAAATTTTCTCATTTTTTTAAAGCGCGAAAATCTCGAGTTCCCTTTTTGCAAAGATGCTTTCGCGTAATGCGTCAGTGTGGAAAATCATTGACACTTTCATTGTCGAAAACAATTTTTGAAAATTTTAACACCTCGAAGATGATTAAAAATTTTTTTTCTTTACGTAGATCTACCATGATCTCGATTAGCTGAATAGTATAAAGATTAGTCGAGTAAATAACCATTATTTAGATAAGGTGTAAAAAGTGACTCTCATTATCTTCTTTAGTATAATACAGTCTTATTAATATAAAAGAAAATTTTATATAATTCTTTGATACAATATATTGAGGTATATAAAATTTTATATATATTATAAACATATTAAATAATTTTAAATACACTAAAATTTTAGGTGATTCTTTAATGTAATATATCTTACTAATATAAAACAAAAATGCACGTAAATTAAATCGGCAAGTGAAACAGATATCTTTAGTAATTAGTATCTCTATAATAAACGAACTTAATGTTGTAATCTTAATTTTAATTTTAGTTTCACTTGTGGAACCCACAGAAATTCGAGACGTGTAATAAATATATCTTAGATAGTTGTCAATTTAACATCGTATCAGATAGTAATTATTATCCAAACGTATAGTTTTATCTCTAAAATTAAATCTGGATTCAATTTGAAAGTTTTCCCATCGTTTGACGCTAACTTCTGCTTTAAAGTCGCTAAAGTTTTAAAACAGGCTAAAATCCAGCGAAAATCTCTCTGTCAACGATGCTGAAAAGACAGAAGAAGAAAAAAAAAAATAGAGGAAAAATGGAAGGAAGAGAAACTCCCACGGTTTCAACAGTCTTGCTCATTAAAAATTAACGACAGACGAAGCGTGACACGATGAGCGTGGTCGTATCTCGCAGCCAATTTATCGGAAGTAATCGAATCACGAACGAAATCAAGCCGATAATTAAAAACAGATACTAACAGATTGATCAATGTACCCCGAGTCCTTTTTTGAAAAATCATCTCTCCACTTTGACTTTTTAGATTTGTCTGCCCGTGACACATACAGTACGTACATACTACGTAATATGTATAGTGGTTTGCTTTTCATTTACACTACTCATTAGCTTATTAACGTTACGCAATATCCTTTTAGGAAAGCAACTACGAAGCATCATGTTAATCTTACTGTACATTGCATTTAATAATGTGGAATTATTTAATATTTTTGTACATTATATTATTATTAATATTGTATGTTACTACGTTGCTATGTATTGATTACTTGATATTATGTACAATGTAATATATATTGTAAAAGTGTAACATTTTAAAGATTTTAATATATCCTTTATATTTTATTTTTATTATTAGTTTATTAATTGATTTAAATCGAATTCCTTTTGATTTAATTGAAGGAGAATCAGAATTGGTTTCAGGATTTAATTTAGAGTATTATAGAAGTTTATTTGTATACATTTTTTTATCTGAATATATAAATTTATTATTTATAAGTATAATTTTGTTAATAATATTTTATGGTTTTAATTATTGAAGTATTTTATTTAATTTATTTTTACTAATAAATTTATTTTTTTTAGTTATAATTCGTGGTGTTTTATGTCGTATTCGATATGATTATTTAATATATATATGTTGAATAGAATTATTAGAACTCGATTGAAAAATCACGCAAGCTGAGATGCGTCTTGAATCTCGTTTAAAATCTAGGCTTGTAATTAGTTGGACATAACTGAAAGAACGCAAAGGTCACATTTTTGCAACAAGTCTGTCCGCGAGAAATATTTTGATAGGTTCGACATTTCAAGCAGCAAACTCGTAACAATATAACGATAAATTCATAATGAATTCCGACGATGCAGGGATGGATATACGACAAATACGATTTCGCGACAATTGGACTCGTTCCAAGATCGGTTTTCCAAGAGTCGTCATAACCTAATTCTCTCCTCAACGCCCTCTGGGATACTTTAGAGTTTACGATAGCTCCCACTTTCCATCCACAAAGATCGGGAAGTGAACCTTTCGAACTTGCAGCAATAAATCGCGCTTGATTCGAACGAAATTCGAAATAGCCTCGAATCCTTTGCAACTCTTAGAGACGATGAATTTTCTGGCGAGTTTAAAACTTTCCTCGGCGAGGAGATAAAGTCATCATTCTGTCGTTGTCTGATTTTCATTCGTTTGAATCTCTGTATTTTTCTCTCTCTTCTCTTCCCAAATTTCTGACATTTAAAATTACTCAAGATTAAAATTATTTACTCAAAATTATTTTCCGAGTTCATTCAGGTAATGCGGGAAATTTTAATGTGGTCTAAAAATTTTGCATGTGTCGAATTTCATTCGCCAGGTCTGATTTCGAGAGTGAAGTTTAAATTAAGCGCGGCTTCTATCTTCATTTTTTCTTTTCTTTCAAAATTCTCTGTCTGATCGTTTTACTTGGAATTAATTTCGAATCAATCCTAAATTTCGGATCTAGTAATCGTAGAGTTTTAAATTAAATTTGGGTTAACCTCGTGGACGCGTTCCTTTAGACGTCGTGCATGAATATCTCGTTTTTCTCCGCGATAAGGGATGCACGGCGATTAGTGTAACCAATTTTTCTTTTTCCTTGCATGAGACGACGTTAGCGTATTTTAAAGAGAGATGAAATAACAAAGGAAGAAACTTTCATCCCTGACGACAGACGTGTGCTCTGCACTGTTTCCTGAAATTACTTTAAACTACGTACGATTTAACTTGAAACTGGGTAATTTAATTTTCTCGTAATTAACTTTCGTTTAATTACAATTATACATTACGTGCATTGTGTTTAAATATTTGCGCATCGTACATAGTTTTTCTGTATTACGCATAATTTTCAAATGTTTTTGTAGATTTTGCATTTTATTTCGTTTATCACGAAATGTTCAAAATTATGTAAATTTAATATCACAGCGCATAAATTAATAACCGAACGGTAAAATAACGTTTGCAAAAACATTAAAAAAAATTGTTTCGTGACCTAGATCCACCGCTACTTTGAAGATTAAAGTTTCCCCCTTTGCAACGACCCCTTAAAACTCCATGTATATATTTTTTTTTTTTTTTTTTTTGAAATATTGGAATACACACTCTCGCTAAAAACAGTTATTCATTTTATTTCTAACATTCTGTTTAATTACATTCGTAGATAGTAAAATTTTCAAGTTTCATCGTACAATATAAAATCTAAATTGAAGCTTAATGTAAATTAATGATCGTTATACTTTATAATGTATAATATAAATTTTATAATACAATATGAAACATTTTGTTTCGTTTATCACGAAATGTTCAAAATTCTAACAAATATACACATTGCACTGCAATTATTAAATTTTACAAATTGCATTAACACAACAGCCCTGGTAGCTATATTTAATTGCATTTAAATTATGTTCCTTTTTAATTGCATTCAAATTATATTTAATTATCGATTAATTATGATTTTTCATCGGTACGGCTCTTCAGTGTACATAAATTTACGCCGTTCGCGAAAGTTCATTCATGCTATTGACAAGTGACGGCCGTTAAATGACACTCGATTCTCTCCGATAAAGGTATTAGAGCATCGCGAAACAAAGCAAACGATCTGGATCTAACCGGTGTCCGAGCTGACATGACATCGTGATATACCGTGAACGTGCTCGAACGAGCGAACTTTATAATTAGTAAATGTCTTCCGAGATGGCCGATCGATGAAACGAAATAGAAGGCTGATGAACAACGAAGCACAATTGGCGCGTAACGTATCGATTTCCCCCCGAATCGTTCGCCTCGATTTTCATTCTATAATATTTCCCGACCGAGCCAGGAAAAAGAAACGAGCAATTATCGTGCGTTGAAACATCCGATAATAATTCGACCGTATCGTTTAAACGAATTCAATGCCGGTCAATTAACTCTTCTCTCGATTCCGAGGGGAAGTGTCGTTATTGCCAACTTTTTTGTTTGTTCCTTTATTTGACGAGACGAGTGTCACGACCGGTTTTATTTATTTATTGTGCATTGCGTAATTTTATTTTGTATTTTGTGTTCCTTCTGACGGACACTAGCAGCGAGCTTAAGCACGATTCCAAAATCGAATAATTTTTCGAAAACCTCGAGTGTCGTTCGAATGATATATTTTTTTGAGGATTGAAAGATTTTTATCTGATCTGAAAGGCTCAGTTAAATTAGGCTTTGATGGATTTTAACTTTCAAGTGGTATCGTGAGCTCGCGGGTGATTACGGTAATTTTATTTTGCAGCAGGTGGCACGATTCCAAAATGTAACGATATTTTTGTGGCTTTGAATATCATTTTCTTGGAGATCAAGGGATTTTTGTTCTCGTCTAAATAAATGAAGGTTTGATAGATTTTTACTCTCAAACAGTAGGCGACTGCAGCAATTTTATTTTCTATTTTGTATTTCTTCTGATAGAGATTAGCAGTGAAGTTAAGCGGGATGCAAAGTCAAACAATTCTTGTGGCTCCAAAAATCATTCGAATGATACATTTTCATAAAGATCGAAGGAAGAATATTATATTTAATTTACATTTCGTTCCATTTTTTTGTAAGCTACAAGTACTTTTGATTGGCAGTTTGATTTTAATTCAATTAAAGTGTTGAACGTTTGGAATCACAGTGTGGTTTACAGAATCGAGGAATTTGCCAAGTCCGAGTGAAGTTCGGAAATTCGACTAATTTTCAAGGGGTTGGAAATTTTGGGGCGTTATCGCGTTTTCGCAGAGTTTGACAGAAGTTTCGAGCTCTCGCGAAGTTCGAAGTTCCGCGTGCGAATTTGAAAGATTAGGGAAACTGTTAGAAACTTTCAAATTCGAGCTTCACCGAAATTTTGTTAAAGCACAGTATTATAAATATTGCTGTTTTGTCATCTCTACTTTCTTTTATTACGAATATTACATTATTAATTATTATTATCAGCCCCTTTTCTAATATTCTCTATCCAGTTTCTGTCCTTTTCGTCACATTCCTAAAAACAATTTTTAAATCCACAGCCTAATTACGAATATAATTATACAATTTGCAATCAACTTTTCCTTCGTTAGAACGTTACGAGTGAAAGCAGAAATATAATGTTGACAATATTTTTATTTTACAGCATACAACATATGGGGCGGCGTTCCTCTACGAAAATGTCGGCCATCGAAGATCGACATCCCAAAGTGAGTACTCTGATCTTTTATAAAAAAAAAGTATCTTGAAAACATTCCAAAATACTTTAAAATATTCCATCTTTTGCCTTTTTTAAAAATAGACACTCAAATACGCGAATACTCAAACTATTTTCATTCACGAATGTTACTTTTCGCTGCGATTGATATTTAAGAAGTTCTGAATATTTTTTCTATTGATATTTAAAAAATTTCGAATGTCTTTTATTGATATTTAAAAAATTCTGAATATTCTTTGTTGATATTTAAAAATTTCTGAATATTCTTTATTGATATTTAAAAAATTTTGAATATTCTTTATTGATATTTAAAAAATTCTGAATATTTTTTATTGATATTTAAAAATCTCTGAATATTCTTTATTGATATTTAAAAAATTCTGAATATCTTTTATTGATATTTAAAAAATTCTGAATATTCTTTATTGATATTTAAGAAATTCTGAATAATTTTTTATTGATATTTTAAAAGTTCTGAATATTAAACAAACTCGCGAAAAAGTTCATAATGAAAATAATAGCAATGTAATAATTTTTTAAGCGAATGTTCTCTCCTAACCAAGAGATGTGACTGATTCTGCACATTCGTGTGACTGAAACTGCACATCGATTTCCGATTCTTGAGAGTGTTCGTCTGCGTTCAAAGATCGGATCGATGTCCGATAAATTCAGAAAAACGAGCTGCGCGTTACGCGAGCTATTTTTCCGATCTTGAACGATTTGTCTTTCGCTTAACGAGGATCATCTGCCGATCTCGGAAGGAAAATGTACGATCCTCGAGAAGAGAGTGTAAAGTCCGGAGTCAAAATCGAAAAGAGGGAAAGCTCTTTCGGACTTTCAGATCTTGGAGATGGATCTTACTTAACCAGACTATTCGAATCGTTCGTTATTTATTATTTTTATATAATATATAACGTATTTTATACAATTTGTAACACGCGTGTTTAAAAATTGGCCACAATTAGCCACGAATTGAACAATTGACAAAATTGACAATCTCGCGTCAAATAGAATGGAACTCGTATCGGATTATTGTTGAAGCATTAGTCGAATAAAATTCCAATAAACGATGACAGATTATTCGAAACAAATTGCGATCTCTCGCGGAATAATTGTCTCGCGAACGAATAACTAACAAATGAGTAGCAATATAATAATGTTACTTATCTATTAATAAATAAAATGTTATATTGTTGTATGTAAATATAACATTTAATATTCGAATTCACATATTTACGTATATATATTTAAATATATTCACGTGTATTAGTCAAATTTGTATACACAAATGAGTTGTAGGAGAATTGGTGGTGGGGGTAGTAGTGGAGGGGGTAGCGCTCAAGAAGTAGGGCCGCCAGTTAGCTATCTCTGGATTTGCGCGACGAGTCTGCGTTAGTTACACGTTAAAACACGCGTGTATGTCCATCTGCTGGGAGAGAAGCGCGATTACTTTTCGGCCAACCGAATGAACCTTGTCTCGAAGGCGATCGATAGCCGCGGGGGCGGCACGAAGCTCGTTTAAATAATTGCCTCAGTCCAACGTCAGCTTCTGTTCTTTGAATCGTTGCATCAAGGATTCCTCTCGCAACTGCGGAGCTGTGTTCTCCTTTATCCGCCAATGGTTAGGAAGCGTCTTGCGTAGGCGGACGCTTTATTTCGCGTCCCCCTTTCCTCTGTGAATCGACCCTTCAAACATTTTTCGTCAGCCTCGTTGGACGACCAACGTCGCTTGCAATGAACCTTCGATCCATCACAGGGGATCCATTGTTTCGCACGGAATTTTCAATCGTTGCACGGAGCAGCGTGGAAGAATTGTTTACGGTGGACGTGATCGTTGGAATTTTTGGGATTTATTCGTAATTTCGTTCCCTCCTCTTTCATCAATTGAATGATTTTAATTAGTAATTAATAATTGTTTTATTATTAATTCAATATTGTTTTTAATTCAGAAGCATTGATTGACTCGTTGAGACAGGCGTGGAGAATTTATTGTGATTTGGTTCGCTTCTTCCATGATAATTGATTGACAATTGTTTAATAATTGTTACAGATGAGAAGTGTGGGAAAGATGTGTGATAATGATATAGAAAAATTATTAAAGATAGAGATACGGAGTTGAAATTTGGGATTTATTATAATTTATTATTTTTATAATTATTGTAATTATTCATTATATATATTTCTACATATTATAAATATTATTTATTTATAATTATTATAATTTTATTATTATTATTTATTATAATTCGCTTCGTTTACTCTTTAATAATTCTAATTAAAATACATTAATATACTTGGCCATCGTAGAAAGTTGGAATTTAGTGTAATTTTATTCACTTTTTTAATTCGTTTAGATCGTTATTAATAAAGATATATATATATATATAAATTATTAATAAATTATCAATAAAGATATATATATAATATATATTTGAGAATCACTTAGAATGGACACGTAGCGATAAGAATTAATAATTATTTAAAATAAATATAAAGTCACAGAGTAGTATAATTTGATTTACTTTTTTTTCGTATTCATAATTTTTTTTTATTAGGAATATATTTGACGAGTATAGAATTATTTCAATCAGATGTAGAATTTGTGAGATGCGAGATGGAACTGTTAGTAAATTCGATCGAAAATGATCTTTAAATGCAGGTCGTGTTGTTTGAGGGATTAAACCCGGCGCTCGAAACTTTCTGGAGTATTAGCATCAACGAGAACGGTCAAGCTTAATACTGTAAAAGCACCAAAGCATTTCAGAATGTTGGATCGTGACGTATTAATTCTCGTTTCTAATTGTTCCCTGTATATTCGAGTTTGAACTCTCTCCGATGCTTGTTACCGCGTTCAGTATCCCTGTCCTTGTCCTCCGATTGGTTCACTGAAACAACAAACAATAATATTTTTCGTAGAAAATAACTAAATATAAAATATAAAATATAAAATAAAAAATATCATATATAATAATATACAATATCAAAATTAAACAAATGTATCAATTGTAATAATTATTACATTGGTCTTTTACAAATTTTAAATCGTTTACTTTAAATCGTTTCTTTAAAATGAGACTTGAGAAAGAATTGTTATGCAATCTTTTTTTTTTTTTTAATAAAAATTCTAGTGTAAATCGTAGCTTCAAAATGAGACCAAGTGAACGATGTGATTTCATTTTGCGAAATAATGTCAGTTTAAGTCGTCGACAAATTTTCCACCATCACTGAGATACACTTACGCTCGTTTCAATCTTTACGTTTTCCAGCAGTCTCGCCTGATTCTTTCGCAGGTGTACCGATCTAATCATCTCGTCATCACTGTGTCGGTATTTTTTTTTTTTTTTTTTTTTTTGCGTCTTTTTCCCTCTCTCTGATGGGAAGCTCTGTAAACGCTCCGCTCGGCCGAGCTTGCATCTGTTCTCGTGGTGCTTTCGGCTCGCTGGACCGTGTTAAAGGCAGCTTTCCACCGATGTGCTCATTCATACGAGACGCAATCCTGTTCGAGTTACGTCTGGATGCTTCAGACTGTTATTCCTGACTTGTCACATCCAGCTTGTCTTTCTCGTACGAACGTTCCTGTCTTTCTTTTTCTTTTTTTCTCTTATTGGTCCAGGCGAACGAATCGATTTGTACGAGTTTCCTATTATCGTGTCTAAGGGCAAAGTGTTTGAGAAAATGTTGAAAACCGTGAAGACGTTGGTCGAGTGGAAAACGCTTTTGACGTAACTTCAATCGACGTGGAAATTTTTTTTCTTTTTTTTCTTTCGACGGACGAAGTTTCGAGTCGGAAATGCGAATTTCTGTCTCTTGGCGTCGAAAGGAAATTTAGAAACTCTAATCTCGCGAGTCTTGTAAAGTTCGAACCTGCAGGGATCCCGTAAGCTTGGGGAAGTTAAAATTCCCTAAGGGAGTCTTCCGAGATTCGAAATGGAAGAAATTCCAGATGATAAGAAAATTTCCCGAGATTTGAAAATCGAGAAGATCCGACACGATCTCAGAAGATGGTAAAATTAAGTTTGTAAAATTTTAAATGGAGGAGGACTCTCATAGTTAAGAAATCCAGACTGGACTTTATGGTTCTGGATTTAGGTTTCACAAACATTTGACTCATCACGCTGATGTAGCATCAGTGTGAGTTTAAATAATCAGATATATAAATAAATGAAACTATTAAACAAATTAAACTGTTGAACTATTAATATTAAATAATCAAATAAATCAAATAATTAACAAATTAAACTGTTAAACTATTAATATTAAATAATCAATCGAAAGATCAAATAAATAAATAACTCAACCATTGAAATAAATTTAAAATATTGAATTAAAAAATCTCACTTTTTGATGATCAAATTCATAATTTATTCTAATTGATGATAACAATCCTAAAATACCTTCACATACTATAAACATTAGAAATATAAAAAAATAATCATAATCTATGTCTGTATATAATTGTAAATAAAATAAAAATTATACGTGAAAGTTCCATTATAATTAAAAATCCTAAATAATAAAAACTTTAGAACGCACGCCAGTGCCAAATGATCAAGGAATGTTCTTGCCATATTCGTGATTCCTTGGAAAAGTTTCGTCTTCGTGATGAGTGGAATACGATGCGAGGAAAAACGAACTTTTCTTTCCATCCTGTATAAAATTTATCCTGTATAATAATTTAAAATGTTATACATAAATAAAATATTATAATATATATTAACATATTACATGTAAGTAAAATATTACGTTAATTGAATAAAAAATAATAATATAAAAATTTGTAGGAACTGTATTCCTCAATTACAATTAATTCCAGAATATTCTAGATTTTAGATTGAGCAATCGTAGTAACAGAATTTAACAATTTCCTTTCTCTCTCTTTTTTTTTTTTTTTTTTTTTTTTAAATAAACTCTGTCAAAGACAGACGTACGTACGTACCCTCCCGAGAGTCCTCGACTCTCTCGACTGCGGAGAATCGTAAATCCGGTCGACGATTTCGCAGTATCTGGTCGAGTAAGAGGCGTCGTTCTTTTGGAACGTTCTTACGAGATGTCGAAGAAATTAATCGCGCGGGTACGATCGTAAATTGCGGGAAAGTTCGGTCGGTTGGTCAAGAATTTACAACTTTGACCCCGCTGGCCACGTGCCATTGTGCCAAAGCTTGGTCCATCCAGCAACTTGCCTGACCATGACGCGTTTACATCCCCTACACAGTCTATGGAATTTCATCGAACGTCGTTATTCGTTATTAAAACAAAATGTTTTACTCGACACGAAACAACAAGGATTGTTTTAGTTCGCGTATTCACTTCGCGTATCTCGCGTTTGTCTATTGCATTTCCTCTGCGGAATGTTGTCTCTCGAAAATTTTATTTACGTCCGTCGGTGGAGAACCTGAAAGACCTCGCATGGATCGAACTATTGGAAAATTAATAAATCTCGCGTGTCTTTTATTTCCTTCTCATCGTCGTGTTTGTTTAGTCCACGAAGATGAACTTTATTGTTCGTTTTATATTGGTCCGCCTTCACAAGGAATGGCTTTTCAATACACATAATTTTGTCTCTTTTCGACAATCGACTGCGCAATAATTTCACGATCGATTAGCCAATAATTGAAATGATCCTCAGGATCGGCTAATGAAATTTATTCCTTTACCAGCGAAACTGAAAAGAAATCGGATATAAAAAGAAATTAAATTGATATAACTGTAATATCGTATCGACTCAATAAGTAATATTTAAACTAATATATATTTAATATACTAATATGTAATATTATTATATGATAATATTTAAACTAATGTATATTTAATATACTAACATTATATTATTATACGATAATATTTAAACTAACATATATTTAATATACTAACACATAATATTATTATGTAATAATATTTAAACTGATATATATTTAATATATTAACGTATAATATTATTATGTGATAATACTTAAACTGATATATATTTAATATGCCAACGTATAATATTATTATGTGATAATATTTAAACTAACATATATGTAATATACTAACATATACTATTATTATGTGATAATATTTAAACTGATATATATTTAATACACTAACATATAATATTATTGTGATAATATTTAAACTAACATGTATGTAATATACTAACATATAATATTATTATGTGATAATATTTAAACTGATATATATTTAATACACTAACATATAATATTATTGTGATAATATTTAAACTAACATGTATGTAATATACTAACATATAATATTATTATGTGATAATATTTAAACTGATATATATTTAATACACTAACATATAATATTATTGTGATAATATTTAAACTAACATGTATGTAATATCCTAACATATAATATTATTATGTGATAATATTTAAACTGATATATATTTAATACACTAACATATAATATTATTGTGATAATATTTAAACTAACATGTATGTAATATACTAACATATAATATTATTATGTGATAATATTTAAACTGATATATATTTAATACACTAACATATAATATTATTATGTGATAATATTTCAACTAACATATATTTAATATACTAATGTATAAACTTAATAAGTAACGTTTAAACTAATATACATTTTAAAGATTTTCGAAATCTGTTCGTTCACGTTCGCTTATGATATGTAATAATTCCTTCCTAATTCCGAGAAGGGAGACACAAATGAAATAAATACATTTTACACGCATTATACACGTCCCGTGCAACTGTATTAACAATCCTCCCCGTTTGCAGGGTGTATTACAAAAATTACAGAAGAGAAAGCATAAATAAGAGTTAGCGTTAATGGAACGAATAATGACGCACGGTACGGCGAATCGAATCCGCACGATGAATAAATAACATTTTGCTTCGTTTCTTCCCTTTTATCGCTTCGATAAACCCGACATTTCATAGAGAATATATACGTGCGCGCGAGCTAGATAATAAATAAAAAACGCACGAGTGAAACTCAACCGAGCTTGGATACAGAAAACTCCCATTTCGATATTTATTATCGGAACGTGTGCATGCGCGTACATCCTTTAAATGCATTCGGCGGATGGAAAAAAATATTGGCGCAGTTCCTCTCGCAACGTTTCTGCGGAGACAAATAATACGTTAACGAAATCTGTTCCCGTGTAACGCAGCCCGCTACGCACAGGGTGGAAAGAAAAGTTTGGTTCGTGGCTATCACAAATGGAAAGAACCGCGAATATGTAAAATTATGAAATTATTAAATTACTAAATTACTAAATTATTAAAACTATAATTACAATAACTAAAGGTAAAATGAAATGAAATGAAAAAAATTCATTCAACAGTTATTTAACCAATGCAAGGTAATGCTGATAATTACTGTAATTACTGTAGCTCCTCAAAATGATATTTGACCTCGTAATACGTATCGTAAAAACGCAGTTGCTGTTGATAGAACTAAAATTATTTTTCCAATTAATTAAACACGAATAAGTTTAAATGAATGGTAGAATAAATTTCGGCTAATATAAATGAATATAAATTAAAAGAAATAAAAAAAAAATAAAATAAAATGATGCTCCATTTATATGAATTAAACGAATTAATCATCCTGAATTAATATCTTTTATAATGTGAGAAATTCTTTGAAAATCGACATCTGTCCAGAAACATAAAGTCGCTGCCGAGCTACGGATACAACTTTTCTTTCTCACCCTGTACAAAGTGGTGACGTGCACAATAGCAATTTCAAATAACGAGTTTGTATGTACGATAATAATAAGTAATATCCGGTTAAAAAAGTAATTGCGTTTTTTCGCGTAAAAACGAGAATTTTTCATGAGAAACAAGAACTTCATCAGACAATATATTGGCCATTTTTGTTCGACTATGTCGCAACTTTATGTTGAAAGTGATCTTTTTTGATAAAAGAAAGTTCCAAGAACAATACGATGGCCTCATCAACAGTGAAATTTAGCAATTCTGACGTAGTTTGAAAGCTTCTTCATCACGCACGCCAGATAATTTTTAGTATTACAGTAACAGCAAAGTATAACGAACATGTTCCATTTCGATGTCGACAAGCAATCTAATGACTGCATTTTCACGCATACGTATATGCTCATCTATTAAAAAAGCGCGCAATTATTTTTCAATCGACGCATCGTATAAAAATTCGACGAGACTGAAACTAGTACAATCTGAGAAAAAGAATCTGTACGTTCCCTTCACCCAATAAGAATCTCTATTAAAAATCCAACAAACTGCTCGATCCAACGTCAACGTCTGAAAGTTCATCAATCGGTAGACGATCCACCGTGGGTTCCAAGGCCGTCCTATCTTGGTAAAAAAAAAAAAAAAAAAAACAGAAGAAGAAGAAACGAAGTACAAGCTGACAGGCACGGACGACATTCCTCAAGCGCAGAGAAAGGTCGTCGAGGTTGCCTCGTTTGTTACGTAATCGGTCTCGTAGGAGGCTCGGTTAGTGTAGCTTCGATACACGAACGGCAATACGCCAACGATCGAGAAAACGTAGTGGTGGAACGAGCCACGCGGTCGTTACGCGAACACCGGAGCACGTAGTCCACGGAGAAGAACATCACGAGTCTGGCTCCGATGCAGCTGCTGGCCGGAAACGATCACTGTGGATCCGGTCGATCAACATTCACGCTCGATATAACAGGTTCTTGCTAGACTCTGTCAAGACGCTCGACGATTTTCCGTAGACGAAAACGAATTGTTGATGGATTCGTCTCCTCAGTGAAGGGAGAGAGAGAAAATTTGAACGAGTTTGTTTTCTTAGTGAGAAGGAAAAGAGAGAGAGAGAGAGAGAGAGATTGCAACTGTTTGAAGCAGACACTGAAGTAACTGAGCAACGGGTAGTTTGGATACTTCCAAGATCTTTTCAGATGAGAATTTATTCTGAGAAGGTAGTGAAGAGGATCATTCTCTGAAACTGACATTGGAATTCGATGGACAATGAGGAATTTTGGATAATTTAAGGATTTTCTTGAATAATATTTTTTTTTCTTTTATTCCTAAGATACTGAGGAGTAAGTGGATTCTTTTCCTGTTAGTGAAGTAAACATTCTTGAACTGAATTTTGACAGATGACGAAGAGTTTTGGATATTTCTTGCGTATGAAGAATTAGTTATTTTATTTGAAACGAAGATTGGACTCTGGCAAGAATTTCTTAGATCCCTTTTCTTAAAATATTGAGGAATTAGTGGATTCTTCTTTTAATGAAACAAATGTTGTTTCAAATGAACACTGAAATCTGGCAACAAAAGATTTTGGCCAGTTCGAGGATTCGCGGATAGTCAAGCAGGTTCTTCTCAGCGGAAAGGATATTTAAGTTTCTTTGAAGTGAAAGTTGAAATTTGACAAACCACAAAGGATCTTGAAGAGTTACGAGATATTTCATTAGTTTTACGTTTAATTCTGTATCTGAATTTGTTTCAAAGTGAGTTCCAGTGTTAAATATTTAGTGTAACTGTGTAAGACTGAAAAATTCGTTAGAAAAATTTATCAGAAAGAAATTGAAGTGTTTAAACAGTGCTGGAAAATTCTGAAAGAGTCTACAAGTGTCGAACGTTGTTTCGGGTTCATGTCAACAGACATGAATGTTTGACGCGCAAACATTGATCTCGGAAAAAAGAAGTCGAAATTATCGAGCATTAAAACATTTCCTGAAAATGCTGGAAAATAGATCTTTAGCTATTGGAGGAAAATTTTGAAGAAGATTGTTTGTGCTAAGAACGAAAAATATACTCTAAGAATTGAAGGTACAAGAATCGAAAATTCGTAAATTCAAAGAACACATGTTCGTACATCTTTCGAGGTATCAATCATTGTTATAATCTCGTACTTGTGTTTATTTTAAATTAACAGAAATTCATTTTAATCAAAAGTATTTCAATCAATGTTATTTCGAAGTTTTTATCACCACTCACTTACGTCATTTCATAATCAGACACTGTTTGACAAGAGATGAAAAATTGACTGCATCAAATTAATTTAAATTACATTTATTGTAATAATAGAAGTTTGTTGGAAATGTATAATTAAAATACGATAATTAATTAAACTAAATGTTAATTAATTAAAGTTCGTAATATCGAATAAAATTCACGCCCAGATTTCAAGATATTAACAACCTAAATGAATAACAAATTAAAAAAACTACGAAGATTGAAATAGAAATTGAAATAGAAATTGAAATAGAAATTGAAATAAATAAACGATTTATTCCGGTAAAAGATTAAAAAAGAACGTGGAAATAAAATGACAATGATCGAATAGACGTTAAACCTTGTCTCTAAACGCTGGTCAATTTTCTGCGATCGACATCGATTCTCGTTTAGCAAAAAAGCACATTGGTGTCATAACCAATAAACATTGTAAACTTTGACGTTTGATCTGAATTTGCTTTTTCGTCCAATTTAGAAACAGCGATGGATGAACTTTGACGCACGATCTTTGACCTCCCTCTCCCTCTTTCGATCGTGGTAAAATCCCCAGGTCAAAGTGTTGTTTACTCGAAATTAATCAGCAGATTCGTTTGGCTACGTAGACACTCATTCGTAAATAACGCATAACATTTTGTCTGAATATTGTCGATGTAATAATTACGAGTAACTTCAAAAGCTGGAGAACCTTGAATCCTCACAACCAAGAACTTTGATGAACCCGTTAACTCCGTTCTTTCTTCACCAAAGATTCTTAGAATTTATAGAATAAACGTCGATCGTAATAGGGAAAACTCGAGAAACTGGAGACTGTTGAACTTTGAAAACTGAAAAGTCTGAT
Organism: Tetragonisca angustula; assembly: GCA_036937485.2. NCBI lineage: Eukaryota > Metazoa > Arthropoda > Insecta > Hymenoptera > Apidae > Tetragonisca > Tetragonisca angustula. The sequence goes on along the minus strand of JAWNGG020000135.1, from coordinate 195,539 downwards.
TATCTGGTTAATCGGGTCATTTCTCGAGCAAAGACTTTTATAGAATTTCGTAGAATTAATAATTAATGAAGAGAAATCGATTCTGGATTGATGAAATTTAGTTTTTGTTGATTCAGTTGTAGTATATGTACTTTGTGCGTTGTACTTATTACGTAATGTAACATAATAGTCTGTATAACATATATAGTTTTTGATGGAAACCATATAACGGTTTAAGGAAGTGATAGACTTGTAAATTATTACGTAAATTATGTTTGTTGTTTCTATCGAAATCCTCGATGTCGATCACGCTGCCAATGTTTGCGTTAGAAGCGACAGCTCGTTTCACAAATGTGAAATAACATTTGCGATAATCTGGTGCGTTTAACGTCACTCGGAGACGTCGAACTTCGTAAAAATGTTATCTGTTGTATACTGTGAATTCTTCGAAGGAAAAAAAAAAAAAGAAAGAAGGACGAAGAAAAGAAAAGAGGACGAAGATAGAGATAGCTGTTATTTAAAATACTTGACACGATTTGAACGGACTGTTAATTTTCGTTGATTCATCATAAATAAACCGTACGTACGTCACTAAACTGATATCGAAATGTCGTCGATTTGTTTGATTTCCACATCTGTGTTCAACATAGTAGCTCGAACGAACGTTTACGCACATGTTGCGGATATTTGCGACGAGCCGGTGAGAATTTTACGTGTGATCGATGACCGTTTCGAGCCGTCAGAAGCAAATGAATGTCGAGCACCTAATAATGGAATGAGAATACGATAGGCAGTCGATGCAATACCAACTTTGCGTATTTTTCTGCGCCAGTAAATCGAGAAAAAGCGTTTTCCAGCGGCATGAAAATTTCATTGCTGTTATCTTTGAAGCGGGATTGGTAATTAACCCCTTTACAAGTTAATATCTCTCCGTCGTTAAAGAAAATTTGCTTCCATTAAAGAAGCGATAAATAACGTGAATTAATACGAATACGTGGTATTTATAAATTTTTCTGCAATTAAGAAGAACGTTGTTTGCGTTAAAATAACGTAAATTAATGTGAAAATATAATGTTATTGTAACTGAAGAAAGATCCGTTTAAGTAATTAAATTTTTTTTATCAGATTGTGAAATTAAAACTTGTTGAAGCCGAGAAAATTTATGTGAGGTGGAACGTTCACGAATTCTGCTGCAATTAATCGTATCCAATTTTTTTTTTTTCTTTTTATTTTAATGTTTTGGACGAAAATTTTATGCTTTACTCTCGTCAGTAGTTTTAGTATTAATGGCGCAGAAGAATTTCAACTTAACGTCTAAAATATCATAAACATTCGCACTCGAGTTACAAGAGTTTGGTTCCGTCAATAAATTTTCATCGAGCGTACGAATATCTTCGACAGCCACTGTACAGATACGGAAATAAGAACGGCGAGTCGTTTGTACGAACGAAAAGATTCGAATTCTATCGTGGAGATGGTTACTGTCGGCTGAAGGATCGCGTTCCGTGCGAAAGAAAAGGTTGGCCGCGGGGTGAAATTTCATGCATAATACATCGAAATGGTAAGCTCTGTGTCCATAGATACGAGTTTAATCGGTTAAAGCGATGGAACGTTATCGAATCTGCTCGATATCGGGGACAATGCCACCGAGGAAGGATAAACGGTGTCGCGCGTAACTGATGCGCGTCGCTCTGTCGATAGTTATCTCGCAGCGTAATTTATTGCGGCGTCAATAAATCGAAACGCGTCGCACGCGTCACTCGTTAGAATTACCTGTCAATTATTAGTACGAAATTCTCGTGCTCGAACGAGAATGTAAAAGTAAAGTTGACAAGCGTGAACTTGCTAGTACCAAAATAAAATTCGGGATTTTTATCCCGTTGGAGTGTTGCACGGAATTTCATCCGTTGCAGACAGCGGATATCGTCTCAAGTGTGTTTGCATGCTGGCTCTAAATCTGGATCTCAAGTTGAGCAGACGATAATTCGGTTTGATACATTCGGTCACTTGCATCGTATCGTCGACAAACGTTGTTCGAAATACGCAGCTGAATCGAGCAAATTCAACGTTTCAAAACTGAAAAAATAAAATGATTTCATTTTTGTTGTTTGCGCACGACGAAGAATCTGAAAAGTGTATTGGTAGTATTCCTAGTAATTATGTTCTAATTGGAATGTTCAACATCAGAAGTGTCTCGACACTTCTGATCGGCAGTATAAGTATCACCTGCAACTTTCTACGATAAAATCGCGTAGAAAACCTACAATCCGCTCGTAACGTGATCCAATTACGTGGAATATCCTCTGTAATCCAGTGAAACATTGACGATAAACGCTCTACAAAATCGAGACGGTCACAGATCAAATGTGTTGGCAGCAGCGAAGAATAATGTTTATTGGCAAGTGAGAGCGTGTTACGGAAGCTGGATGCAACTGAACGCTCTCGAAATTCCGGCGTTTAGACGATCCAAATAGTTGGAACAGCTGCACCGCTTGCACGTCAAGTTCTTAACAATAGGAGGACAGGAATTCTCTGTCAGATGGCTGGGGGGGATGTTGGATAATGGGTTGGCAGTGCCACGTCCCCGCCAACTTGCCACGTGCACCGCTTTTCCAAGGTTGCTTCACTGTTTACGTGAAGGGTGGCGAACCGGCCTCGACAGTCGATTCGTGCCCCTACTTTCTCTATCGGTAGATCGGTTTAGTTCGATCAATATTTCGTGCTTTCGATATTTCGCTCGTATTCCTTGATTTTACTCCAAACGTCGCCAGAACAATGTCTGGCCTTGATCAATGGTCGATGATAGATCAATCTTTTGAACATTTTAAATGTTAAATAAATGTTGATGATATGGATAATAAAATGAGATGATAGCAAGTGCGAAAGGAGGAAACCTTTACGTTCCTTTTCTTTATTTTCTCTAAAATGGAGGGAAAACGAACAAACCTAACCTAAAACTCCAACGGGTATTTTCTTAGTTTATCAATCCCCATCATAAGCCTCATTCCTGAGGTTTTGATATTTAAACTGTAATATCTATATACATATATAGGTGTTATAGCCTAAGCTAAACCATAACCAAACTTACACTTAACTAAAACTTAATCTGAATCTAATTTAAACCTCCAAAGGATATTTTCTTAGTTCAACAGCCCTCTGATAAACTAACGCGAAGTTTTGATATTTAAACTATAATACCCATATACATATAATACCGATTCAGTATAATAATAAATTACCTAATAAAAACCTAACCTAAATCTCCAAAAGATATTTCCTTACAATTAGTTTCTCAGTCCCCTGATAAACTAACGTGCTCTTGAAGTTTTGATATTTAAACTACAATACTTGTATACATATATATACCTAACCTAAACTTAATGTAAATCTAATTTAAACCTCCAAAAGATATTTTCTTAGTTCGTCAGTCCCCTGATGAACTGACCCAATTCCGAGGTTTTGATATTTAAACTATAATACCTATGTACACATGTAATACCGATTTAGTAAAATAATAAACCTAACCTAAACCCTACCTAAATCTCTAAAAGATATTTTCTTACAATTAGTTTCTCAGTTTCCTGATAAACTAACGCGCTCTTGAAGTTTTGATATTTAAACTATGATACTTATATACATTTATATACCTAACCTAAACTTAATTTAAATCTAATTTAAACCTCCAAAAGATATTTTCTTAGTTCGTCAGTCCCCTGATGAACTGACCCAATTCCGAGGTTTTGATATTTAAACTATAATACCACATATATACAGCTGTAATACCGATTTAGTAAAATAATAAACCTAACCTAAACGCAACCTAAATCTCCAAAAGATATTTCCTTACAATTAGTTTCCCAGTCCTCTGATAAACTAACGCGCTCCTGACATTTTCATATTTAAACCATAATACCATTCATATACATGTATAATAGCCATTCAGTAATAAATTACCGACGGACTGAAAATGTCTGAGACAGATTTTGAGATCATTACACGTGATCATCAGCATCGAGATTGGTCGCCTTTCATTATTTGCCGAATGACGCGACAGTTTCGACGTTAATTAAATCCGCCAGCGATCATTAATGACGCAACGTCGCCAGAGTTACGGTGTCTGATCGAGGATGAACGTCATTCGACGCCATTCACCGACGTCAATGATTTCTTTCCCCGATATTTCCATCGACGTCTCGTATAATGATGTTGTCACGTCGTTACATTCTCTACCTATAACTTCGTTTATCCGAATTACACTCAACACTCTGATTAAATGAACAGTTGCTGGCCGAATCCTCAACACTTGTCACGCAGGCTGATAATTATAACTCGAACATATTTCATTAATTTTATTTAATTTAATTAATTTTCACTCGAATTATTTCGGCTATAAAAGGATTTAAATAGTTTCGAGACGTCGGTATCTGACGTTATTGAAAAAAAGAAATTTTACGAAGGTTACTACTTTTCCAAGATCATCGTACTTTCCTCGAGACAAACTTTCCCTGTCATCTGTGATTCCCTGTCACCTTAAATCATCGTTTGACTAACTCTGTCGCACGCGAGGTCTTTTTTTGAAAAACGAGAAATAAATCGTAAGAAAAGTGACTTTGGACTGAGACTACCGAGCCAGACCATCGGAAATGATGCCAGATCCCATCTTGAGCGTTTCATGCAAATCATGGTTGGGAAATTTTCCAGCGTGTGGCCAATCCCGACCACCTCGTTCACCCTTTGCACAAGCTTCTCACCCTCTCGTCGAATCCTTGCCGTAAATCGAAATGAAATTCTCAACGACGCGAAAACGGTAATTAGTATCGCTGGAATAGTTACGTTCGTTATTTGACGAAGTCTGATTTGCTGGACACGTATTAACGAGATAAACAAGACGGATCGCGTGGGGCGATTTCGATTGAAAGGAACATCGGTCTGGAAAATGTCACCGTATAATTAACGTCGTGGGTGGTGACGCGACGCGGCGTGACGTGACGCCACGACGTGATCAAGAAGCTGGCGATCGCTCGCGGAGAATACCGATCGCCAGTCCTTCCATTTCGACCACCCACGAAGTGACATTCGTCTTAATGTTCCAAAATTTGAAGAACGACGAAGGTCGTTTCGGAAAAGAAGAAATGATTTTCTTTTTCTCCCAACTGCACGAAAGACGAAGCCTTTCTCGTTTATTTCTTAATTACTATTATTTATATTATTTATATATTATTTATATATTATTATATATTATATTATTTATATATTATTTCGACGCAGCTCTATAACAAAAAAAAAAATTTTTTTTATTGTTAGTTGAGCAAAAATATTAACCTTGATTTTATAAAATCTATACGTACGCAAGAACATTATAACAGAAACACAAGAATATCTCAGTATTATAAATTACTACTATTACCATTATAGATTATATTATTATAAATTACTATGCTACTATAACTATATACTATATAGATTATACTATTATAAATTACTACTATTACCACTAATATTAAAAATCACTACTATTACTATTAACACAAGAATATCTCAGTATTATAAGTTACTACTATTACCATTATAGATTATATTATTATAAATTACTATGCTACTATAACTATATACTATATAGGTTATACTATTATAAATTACTACTATTAATATTAATATTATAAATCATTACTATTACTATTAACACAAGAATATCTCAGTATTATAAGTTATTACTATTATATTTACTATTATAAATTATATTATTATAAACTATATTGTTGTATACTATAACACTACTATACTACTATAACTATATAGATTATATACTACTATATACTATATAGATTATACTATTATAAATTACTACTATTACTATTAACACAAGAATATCTCAGTATTACAAGTTACTACTATTATACTTACTATTATAGATTATATTATTATAAATTACTATACTGCTATACTACTATCTACTATATAGATACTACTATACTACTACATAGTATATAGATTATACTATATTATGAATTACTACTACTACTATATTATAAATTACTACTATTGCTATTAATATTATAAATCACTGCTATAATACTGTTATAAATTTTCCCTGAAACGTGTTTTTTACAGGCAACAAAATCCCAGAATCGAGGATCCCGCCAGAGTTCCGTCCACTCCCGAAGACACAACCGATCGAGAAATCGTCGAGGTTAAAAAGGACAGTGCCCTGTTCCCGGAGGAGGCGGCAGGTTTGCCAACTGTTCGCGAGATCCTCAAATCGAGAGATCGAAGGATCGTCAGCCCCCGGAGGGGCAACTGTGGACATGAGAGCAATTCGGGGACCTTCGACGAGGACAGAGGGAATGTTTTGCTGGATTCGTCGTTCCTGAAAGGGAGACGCACTCGAGTCACCTCCAGTCCTGAACGGTTCAACTCGAGAGTGGTGTCGGGTAGAGTTCAACTCGAGGAGAGTCCAATCGAGGACGTAGAAGTCGAAGGGATGCCCGTCCAGGAGGTTCGTAGGAAAATGCCTGGAGTTGGAGGAGCTGAGTTGTTATTAAATAATTTATGTATATATATATATATATATATATTATTAAATAATTTACATATATATTAAAAAATTATTTATATTTTTATAAATATAATCAAAATTTAATGTGCAATTTACATTAAATATAACAAAATATTATTAAAATCTATTTTATTTTATTTAATACAATAAAGTTATATATAACTTATATATAAATAAATATAATTAATACATATATGATACTTATAATAAGTAGTATTTAAAAGATCAATAAAAATAGAAGAAAATTATTTTTAAAATAATTGTTTAAAAAGAAAAATTTATTTATAAAAATAAACTACTTATCATAATTATGTAATATGTATCAATTATATTTATTTATATATAAATTATATATAATTTTATTGTATTAAATAGAATAAAATAAATTTTAACAATATTTTATTATATTTAATGTAGATTGCACATTAAATTTTGATTTTAAATGAATTATTAATATTAATGATAATAAATTAGGGATTCCCTGGCGATGGACGAAACGTGCCAGTCAGACCTATTTATCCGTATTGTCCTTGTTCGCCGTACGGGAGCCCTCAGGGGAGTCCTGGCAGCAGGAGGAAGCCTCCGAGGGAGAGCAGAAGAGTTTCCATCGACAGCCAGCACGGAGCTCTTCAGCTGAATCAGTATAAATTGTTGGACAACATTGGTCAGGTGTGTTTTCGATCGATCGTTTAATTGTTGTACGTCACATATTACAAAACGATACATATCATAAAATAGCGCGTCAGACAAAATATTAAATTACGTTTGAAAAATATTGACAAATTGTTGAATGTGATCTGAAAATTGTTTTAAAGAAAGATATCTGCTACAGATCGACGCTAAATTGTTGAAATTCATTTTGCTTCGAATCGAATTAAATTCTCTCTGTAAACCAGAGCGGCGAGGAATTTAAAAACCACTTTTTCTCGAAACGCAGTCTTATTTGAGGCTTCCATTCAATTGCCGTGCAAGATGATTACAAAGATGGAAAGGATCGCGGCGTGATTTGTTTCCTCTTTCTTCCCGGTATTTTCTTCTTTCTGCTTCTCTCGAGATGGTATTGCGACGTCGCGCATAAATTGCTCCAATTTCATAGATTACCCATTCATCATTCTCCTTCCATTAACCTTTCTCTGCGAGAAAATTCCTTCCTCCCACCCCCTTCCTGCCCCCCTTCCCGGATGAGGAACAGTCTATGAAAGCTGAGCGATATTACTACTCAGATCCCCTTGGTTTATTAACTCTGCACATTGTAAAGAAACTTTACCGTCGTCGTACTTTCACTGTACAATTTATATGATAAATAGTAGATTGAGACTTTGTGCTTGTTGCGTAATTTCAGTAAAAAATGAGATTGACGCGAGATATCGTTGCATTTTGCGAGAATGAAAGGAGAGTAAGGAAATTCTGCGAAACGAGATTCGCGAAAATTGTGAAAAAATTTATGTTCGTGTATACGTATCACTGTTGACCATCATTGGTCCATCAATTATATGAGAAGACATCAAAGTTTTCAATTAATTCGTACGAATAACGCGCGACGCAATAATTCGCGAATACTCGGAAACCAGTGTAGCATATCAATGATATCGCTTTCAACGAAATTCTAAAAAAATGTCTACGCACAATGCTTCCATTGTCATTGGTATCATTTTAATTAAACTGGTTCGTTAAATTGGGTCGAAAATTTCATGAACCTTGAATGGAAAAATGTTCCTTAAATTAATATAGGAAATAGTATCTTCGATTCTAAATTGCATCAATGCCTTTTTTAATAAGCGTAAAATTCTCTAAAACTTGTCATTAAAATTAAACAACGTCCCCGTTTAACATTTGCTCGTTATTATCATAATTTCGTTGTTCTACTTGTTCTACTTACGAACTGAACAAAATGAAAAAATGTTGCACTCTACGTTGAAAGCTGTCAGTCCTGTGGGAAGATGTCATTATTCTTTTTTTTCAGCGTCCCACTTTTGGTATTCCCTGCAGAAAATGAAACAGGAGAGAAGGAAAATAGATGAGTAAAAAATAATGTTCCTGTTGACAAGACGAGAAGTTAGCCTTAATGAACACCGTTCCACAAAATCGGTTTTCTCCTTTTTCTTAGACGATGTATTCAAATGAGAGTTTTAAAAAGTAGATTAAACATCTTTGTATAATTTCCTGTCAAACTCGTTAAAAAATAAAATTCAAACGAGGCGACAAATTCACAGAAATTCGTTTGAATCCATTTTTGTCATGTGAATTGAGGGATTTCTGGTAACTACTTCGACTTTTCGATCGATCAAGCGATTTCATTAGATTTTCCTTGTGAAAGAACTATGAAATCGACAACGAAATAAAATCGAAATTGTGTCAAGCCGGGAAAGATTCGTTCAATTTTTTAATACTTTCGTTTTCAAGAATTTTTTAGTACCGACCATTTCACATCTCGTCCTCGTATATTTCCGATGTTAAAGGGCTCCTACGGGATCGTGAAACTTGTTTACAACGAGGAAGACGAGACCCATTACGCGATGAAGATTCTCAGTAAGAAGAAGCTAATGAAGAAGGCGGGTGTCTTCGGTAGAATGATCCCGGGGAAAAAGGGATCGGCTAACCCTTTGGCCAAGGTTTACAGAGAGATTGCCTTGTTGAAGAAACTGGATCATCCGAACGTCGTGAAACTGGTGGAAGTTCTCGACGATCCAGACGAGGACAACCTTTACCTCGTCTTCGAATTGGTCCACAGGGGCGAGATACTGCAGGTGCCCACCGACAAACCTCTCGACGAGGAAACTGCCAGGAAGAATTTCCGCGACATCGTGATGGGCGTGGAATACCGTGAGTAAAAATGTACAAATTATATCTCGACTTGACTACATTTTATATGTTTGATTCGAGTTGGCAGAATTGTTGGTAACGTTCAAGAGAATAAACTAGTAGATACTACTTTATTTCAATCAGACAACTTCGACACAAGACTTGGTTTTACAATTTTCCGTTTTGTACATTTCGTACGTAATTCATTCCCCGTCTTATCCCCTCTCACCTTTTACTGCTTTCATTAATAACTGGTACTTTGTATCGTATTATATTAGCCGATATCTCCTTAGCTGCCACCATTCCTCTCTTTTAATTCTTCTTTTTCTCTTTTACCCTCTTTGTCTCGCTTCCTTTGTCTCATTACTTGTTCTGCTTTCTTTCCTCACTCTCTCTTCTTTCGTTTCTTCTTATCCTATTAGAATTCTCTTCCCTCCGTCCAACTCTGCATAATAAATCCGTTTTGTTCCTTGAAATTTTCAGTACTAATCGCACGAAACGATATTCACTCGAGATTATTCCACGGAATAATTTTGAACGTTCAATCGTCGCGTTAAAATAATTTTAAACGTTAACGAAATTTGTGGATTCTCGATTGTTCCAGTACATTATCAGAGGATTGTTCATCGCGACATAAAACCGAGCAACCTGTTGGTGGACAGCGACGGTCGCATCAAGATCGCGGATTTAGGCGTTAGTACGGAGCTGAGGGCGTGCGGGGAATTACTGTCAGGGTCGACGGGGACCCCGGCGTTCGCGGCACCTGAAACCACCATGCCTGGCGTCCATTACTCTGGAACGGTAAGTACCAACGGCGTACGAGGCGATCGTCTGATCGATTTTCAATTTCGTCCCGTATTTATGGCCGGCGAAGAATTACGAGGCACTCTCTCTCTCTCTCTCTCTCTGTCTTTGTCCCTGTTCAATCGTGCCAATATCCTTGGCTGGCATTGTTCCTCTTGAATTTCACCGTGCCAATTCTCGTCGTAAATTGAGAACATCCATCGCTGATGTCGCTCAGCTTCCTTCGGACGCAGAATTTTCAGAGAAAGGAAAAAAAGAAACACCGTGTTTGCGTTGAAGATTGCAGGAAAATAATTTAGGAGAATGGAAATTGCGAGAGGGCTGGATGAGTTATGACTCTCCCTCTTCAAAAGTTGCGAGCGTATTAAAGCTTTCGAAAGATAAGATAATGATCTCTCCGAGTAAATAGATAGTTTATTCATATAATCTAAGGTATGTAGAGTGCAATTGTGTAAAGTGGAACTTTAACTGACCTTTTTTTAAAGATCATAGCTGTAATTAAAAGGCGACGCATACTTTTGTAATGTAATAGTACACGAATTAAATTGGCTATCGTAGTTCCTCGTTCATTTTACTCGAAATAATTTCTATCGATGCGTTCTTGAAAACATTTGTGAAAAATGTGTCGTGAAAAATTTTGTAACAAAATCTTTATGTAATTTTGTACGTAAATGAAAAAAATATGAGCGCGACAGCAACGTTACGTCGCTTAGAAATCGTCGGACATTTTTTTATTTTTAACAGTGTAAGAGCTGGTGACGTCACTGTAACGATACATACAATTTTCAGAGTTTGAATGATCGATAAATATTTAACAGAGCTTGTCGGTTTCTGATGAAGGTCACTCCTCAAAGTACGTCATATTGTAGTTTTAGTCAAATTTCGATATTTCGCGCAGACCGTGAATTTTAAATGATTATAAAATTGTCAACACGCTACCGTATTAATTATGCAGTGCGTGTATTCCCTTTGGTATTATTGAATCTATAACAATATCATTCAACACTTCTAATATTTTTATTTGCATCATAGATATTAATTAATAACATAATAACGTCACAATTGATATTTCCTTGATTTCAAGAGTTTTAATTTAAGATTCTGCATGTTATACTCTTCTACTATGTTTTCTCAAAAAAAAAAAAAAAAGTCACGTTAGAAGGAATGAATTTTTCTTTGAAGAATTTTTTTCAATAGAATAGCAAGTTAAATGTATTTCGAGGCCAGAAGAGAGTGATGGAACTTAATTTGTCCAAGTCGGAAATGTTTCCTTTGTGCTTCAAGTTCACCTGCATATTTCACGAGCTGTGGAAGAAATCAATGTCACTTGGCGAACAACGCAACACCTTTCATTAGTTTACGCCCGCGTTGTTTTCAAGTGCGTGGTCATACTGAACGTATTCAGAAAGTTTTTAATGAGAAGGTTACGTCGCAACAAAAGTTGGCCACGTCATCAGTTTGTTTAAATTGATCGCGACAATCGTGAAATCGAATTTAACTTTCTTTCACGTTGAATTGAGTATGCATTACTTTTCAGTGCGGCGTGCAAGTCTACAGTGACATCAATCCGATTAATCTTTCATTCGATCTACGTTTCATGATTACATACAGTTGCTCTTGAAACCATTATACATTAAAAACTCCAACTTTCGAAGAATCGTCGATATCAAAACTGTTACGTATAATTTCGTGCAAAGAAATCGTACAACAATAAACTTCTCTTCGTTTTAAAAGTTGATGACTTTCCTTTCAAAATCGTTCGAAGTGTCTATTTTGTCATAGAAATACTTACAGTTCAAATTTTCTTGACTGCTTAAATTTTCCAACTGCATTTAATTTAATACTATACTTTCTAACCGCTCTCTGTAATTACTTCTATTTCAATAGAGCCAACGAAAATAATTTACGCACCTCTAATTCGAACAACTTTCAAGCAAACCAGTGCGAATCTTAAGGAATAGTAATTTGATTCTGTGGATTCAGAAACATTACCATGTACCAACATTTCGAGAACTCTAAAAATACAGAAACTCTCGAAAGACCCTAATTCTAGAATTTAAGAAGAGGTCAGAAATGAGAGAAACGTGAAATTGAAATTAAGAGTATCGAGAAAACAATCGCGTCGAATTTCGTGTGTTTCAGTTATGCGACGTGTGGTCGATGGGAGTGACACTGTACTGTTTGGTGACCGGAAGAATCCCGTGGGATGGCACTGGTAGTATAATTGGCGTGCAAGCGGCGATACGCAACGAACCGCTAAAATTTCCGGAAAAGCCGGTCATTTCGAAAGACCTCCGCGATTTAATCTCGAGGATGCTGAACAAGAATCCGCTCGAGAGAATCACGTTGTCAGAGATCAAGGAGCACATCTGGCTGACAAATTGTGGCGCTGAACCACTGCCAAGCGAGGCTGATAACTGTCAACTTCCGGTTACCGTTACGGACGAAGAAGTGGAACGAGTTGTCACGAAGATACCCAAGCTCGTCACACTGATTCTTATCAAAACAATGCTGAAACAGCACAGTTTCCAAGTAAGTGGAATTCTATTCGTTAAAATGATGCCAAATTTGTTAATGTAATTTACTTAACGCAATTGAAAATAAATTTAATCGTATGATCGTGAGAAGAAGTAATTTAATTCGATAATTGATACTCACAAGGTTAACATGTCGAATTTATTCCCTATTTGGTGCTATTAATGAATTATTAAAATAATTTTAAAAGATACCATGTAGTACTGGTATAGTTACAACAGAATAAATTAATTCAAGACTTATCACAATTAAAGACGAGAATTTGATATTTCAAATTTAGCAGCTCGATCTGAGTTTGCGTTATTGTTTAATCCTTTTATTAAAGTGTCATTCGAAATAAATGCAAACGTCACTGGGAGGAAATGAATACAGACTGGTTTCGGTGAAGGCTCGCCTATTAGCTAATTTCTATGACCGCGAAAGGTCAAAGGGGAAGTTATTATTAATGATTCCGACTGACGAACTTTCGCTACTTAGCTCGCGAAACTCTTTTCTCAATTCTTTCGTTTGACCTCAATACTCGAGTTTGTTAAAACGTCTACCTATATACCATGAAAATTTTCTCGCCCACTTTTTCCCCCGCTGATCGTCTCTCCGCTGTAGTTTGGATATTGAGACTAAGCGGTAGTTACTGTCGCGTTGTCACCTGTAATTGCATCGGTGGGAAATGGAGCCTTTGATTCCCGTAAACCTGCCGTGCGACAGACTATTCGCCCTTCATCCGCGGTCAACTTTATCGTCGATACGATAAAAGCAGGAATAGCGTAGACGTCGTCGATAAAGTGCCATAAAATTCTACTAGACTCCCCCCGTAGGTCTCCGAATGATCTGCGTCGGCTGGGAATAAAGTGACAACGAGAAACCGAAAGAAAAAAAATTGGAAAGCACAACGAGTCAGATATTTCTCGAATTTTTATACTACGCAAGTAATTGTAGAAACTCGAATCTGAATTCGCAAGAGTTGTCGAATTCTGTCGATAATCAGTAGATTACTTTCCATTTGACGATCGTCAGTGGAATGTACTCGCCATGCACTCTGACAGTAATCATCGATTATACAATTCGTGGATCTCGTTGCGTCACGAGTGTCGAGTTTCTTCTCGCGTAGGAGGCTTTGCGTGTCGAGCGTCATACAGTCGTTTGGAGCGATTCGATTTCGGTTACGATGGAAAAGTCGGCCATTGAATTTCAATCGCGACCGACATTTGATCTCGCGCTCGGGTCGGCGAACAACGAGAGAGGTCAAGCCTCTCTGTTTCTCTGTTTATGACGGGATAGTCGTCGCGACGGCGTGGAAAAGCTGCCGCGAGTTCTCGCCGCGGCGTTACTTCTCTGGCCTTATTATTTGATGAGCGGCAGCCAGTCGATATCAACCGAGTTCAAGGGAGGTTGACAGCTCCATAAACATGGATATAACGAATGTCGATGTCATAAAAGCGTAAACTGTTTTTCTCATTTTATTTCTCTTTCTCTTTCTCTTTCTCTTCTCTTCTGCTTCTCTTATCAGCTTCCATCCAAGGTTGACACGATCTCTGACGAAAATAAATTGGAAATTCGTAAAGAATTTCGAGCGAATAACGAGATCTTTTGTGAAATCCTGTTCTTCGACTCGAGAATAACGTTCAACAACGAAGGATTATCCTTCGAGTCCCTTTTATTTCCGCTTTAATAATGTCACGTTTCGCAAATTTTGTCGTGCAGTGAGATTTCGAAAAGATGTTGCACTATTCTTGCGAGTATTAGACGAGTCTGTAGCAATGGAATGGAGTTTTTTTAAAACAATTTTCAAATGATATTGTCGCGAAATTTCGTTTCAAAATTATTCGAAAGGTCTGTCTGACGTATTTCTGACGAAGCGCAAATATATTGCGCGAAAATTATTAGTGATCATCGTTGTACAAATTTTCGAAGTAACGATGGTTTATTTTCTGATTCTTAGAATCCTTTCGTACCTAAGAAAAGTGAGAGAACAACAGGTATGGAGGAGATCTCGCCAGAAAGGAAGACAGTAAGAAATTCAATGTTGGAACGATTTCCAAGAATGGGCAGAAGCAAGTCCGCGCCGAGTTCTTACAACTGGCTAACAAACCGTAGGTAAATAATCTGAATGATCCAATTTTTTGAGAACTGCTTCGTCACCTTACCCTTCCTGTGTGCTGTGAAAAATTTTCAGACAAATGTCCATAAACAGCCCACTGTCTCCATTGATGGAAGCACCAAGCCAAGAAACGGAATGAAACATATCTCGAATCGACACGTCGCACACAGTGGGAAAATTCGCCGTGAATCCCGACCAAAAAGCAATATATCTAAATCCAAAAGACGAATTACTGGTATAAATCACAGTGATATAACTCTCAGCTAATCATATATTTTTGATATTAAATATTTCGTGTAAAAATAAATATCGATTTAATAAACTACTTTACAGAATTGAAGAATCATTATCAATCATCGAACCTTCCTGTTACTTCGTCCAGAAAAGTCATGCAAGATTTAGTCTAGACTCGTTTCAAAGCGTGAAATTACTATTTTTGTAATCCAGTCGTCATGGAACGAGCTACGTGTCCATAGAAAGAAAAATACATTGTTTCATTTAGACAAACGAAACTTTGACATCTCGAAAGTTAGACAAGATTTGTGACCACCATGAGACATTCCCCATGTCGAGACACAACGTGAGTTTTACTTGAAACATTTTTTTTTTCTTTCTATAACGAGTGGTTTAAGAAACAATTGCGAACATTCTATTCGTCTTACTTGTTTCACCTTTTTTAATCTTACGCGTACTGTTTATCAAGCTAACAGTCGTTTAGATGTACAATTAAGCAAAATTCCATGGAAATCTATCGGATTGTAAAAAGAAAAAAAAGATGAAGAAGTTAATGATCTTTGGTTTTTTGAAGTAAAGTTCAGTGAAAGAGTCCAACGTGATTGGACCTACGTTCTGCTATTATAAAATTGACTAGTAGAAAGGTTCCAGTTCTATTTTATTTGATTGTTGCTGATGTAGTTTACACGGACCACTTCGCCGATATTTTAGTAGCCATTGGGTATGAAATAAATTTACTGTAGTTTAATTTAATTTAATTGGTTATGCATATTACGATAGATGCAAGGTGATTCCTAAAAGTCTCATTTATTAAAACAGAAAAGAAACTGAGTTCCAAATTAGTACTTGAAACATTTCCTCTGTGAAACAGAATGTATACAGTCGTTCATTCAGCATGAATTTTTCTTTCAAACGTTTTCGTAGAATTTGTCGCACAACAGCCTAGTGGCTAATAACAAATACTTAAAAATGTTACATTCTTCCTTTGCCACTTAGGCTTCTTACGGAGCTGAATGAAGCGGAAGCAGACGGTTGGTACCATTTCGATTGAATTCGCATCGCTATGTCGATGCTGTCGCCTGCGAACAAAGACGTTTTCAAATAAAAGTAAAATACCCTTAGTTTGAAAGGTTTCCGGAATTTCAGACATCAAGTGACTTTGAATTACAATTCCAATGAGAAAGGAAAGTCTCCGAGCTCGAAAATTTCAACGTCGCGAGTAGATGAAGATTCTAATCGTGGATTTTGTGGTATATACCTGTCGGATTTGTTGGATAAGCTTTCGTGGAGAGGGTGAACGGTTTCTCGATCTCTTGGAACATCTGTTCGTTGATCTTCGTGACGTCGAGCCTCGTCCCTTTCGTCAGGCTGACGTCGAGCTCGTTCAAGAAAACAGCCCAACGTGGCTTGAAATAATCCGAGACAACTCCTGACCACTGTTTGTTCGCGTAATCTCTTATCTCCCCCCGCGGCCCCCACAGCGTGATCTGGTTTCTCGCGTTGTACTCGTATAATTTCGACTCCGCGTTGTCGTCGCCCAGATCTTTCGCCATCTCCAGCCAGGTTCCCAACAGGAAGTCTTTGCTCGATGCCAAGATTGCCTCGAGGTCGTCGAACAGTTCCAACAGTTGGTCAGCGTGCAGTCTAAAAGAAATTTCAGAAAATTACAGCGAAAATTGCATTGGAATCGTGAACAGCCTGAAAATCGCTGAATTTCGTTGTCCACGAATTTCACACAAAATAAATGCAACAGCTCACAAAGCTTTTGGTGGACTACTGAAATTTATTCTGTATGGGATAGAAAATTCCACGGATTATCTTTGTGGGAAATTTGTGGGCGACGTTCGTTTTCTGAGATGGTAAATTTCGTAGGCTACATTTTACACTCTGTGGGAATTATTTGATTTGGATTTCTTCTTGGCATTTTGTTCTGCACACTAATGGGAAAGAATGGAATTATTGGAGTGTGGGAAACAGGATGTGGGATGTAGGAACAAAATCCAGAATGTCAAACATAGAATACGAGACAAGTTAACATTGAACATGAAAAATGGACAATGGAACGTGAAATGGTGGTTTGTGGGAGTGCGAGGATACGAAATGTGGAATATAAGACACTGAACATGGAATGTGAAATATTAGATGTGGCACATGGGACGTGTAGGAAACGGGATGTGAAACGTGAGTTGTGGAACGTGGGGTATATCAGGAACCTAATACTCACTTGAACGTTGTCACGTTCCTCTTATCGAATGATTCCATTAGAGCACCGTAAATTTCATCCGCTTTGAGTTGA
Source organism: Tetragonisca angustula (assembly GCA_036937485.2). Lineage (NCBI taxonomy): Eukaryota > Metazoa > Arthropoda > Insecta > Hymenoptera > Apidae > Tetragonisca > Tetragonisca angustula. Next base: position 178,235 of record JAWNGG020000135.1, on the reverse strand, counting down.
AGAGCTTGTCTAGTTACGTCAACCACATCGTGTCTGTAGAGTGTGTTGTTTTGTCTTCCGTGTCTTGCTTGGAGGAACAGGTGCCAAGTGTGATAAAAGGTCTCCGAATCGTACCAATTCTATGCAACGTTCCATGCCACACACACTTAGTAAATAATTAACGAAGTCTGAATAATTCTTGTCGAGGGGGAAAGAAATTATTGCGTTAACAGGACATCGGTCTCTGAAGATTTGATTAAACATTCTCTGATCGTTATATAAATCTTTGTCAAAGTTTTGACGTACATGAAGCGACGACCACGTCTGTCGTACATTTAAATTACTGTCGCTTTGAAACTGTGCAAAGGAAAATGTAATAGAATGATAAATAATGAAGCGAGCTTACCCACGGCAGCAGATTTAAGCCCGGTCGCTTTGTGATCACGTATTTCCCTCTGATTTTCCGGGTGCCTGAGAAATTGTACACGGTTCTACCCAAATTCTTCCATGCTGCGACCGCGTACTCGTTCCACGCGCCGTATCTTCGACTGGCGTAATCTTCTAGCCTGAAACGTTACTCTTTCACTAGATGAAAATTCTTCTTCGAACGAGGAGATCTCAATCTCTGTGCGTGTGTATTTATTCACCAATCGTCCAAGTTGACGGGTTCCTGACGATAGGCCATCTCGTTCATCAGCTCGTAAACAACGTAATTTTGATTTATGCCTTCCGGTGTCAAGCCTGTCCCGACCATTGTGCTGCCTTTCATATTTCTTCCTTCGAAAACTCGCTGAAAGATAACCGATAGTCGCGCAGGTTGAGCAATTGAAATGCAATTGAGAATTAATTCTCGAAGCGTACGAAGTGAAGTTGAATAAGTGGAATTTTGTCACTTGAGGTCATTTTTTTCAAACGCGTGAAGTTTGTTTCAACGCGAGATATTAGTAGTAGCGAGCCAAGTAGAAGAAATCGTATTTTGTATCTTTGTACCTATGTCCAACAAAGTGTTATAAATATTTTCTACTTGTGACCAAGAATCTGCTCTTGTTTTCTTTTTTATTTACAGCCGATTGGCACATCCGTGAGAAACTTACGCGATTAATAATTTGTGCCGATCCGAACATTCCGAGAGTGCCGCCGAAATTGTGCAGCATGCACCAAATAAATGGCTGGCCATAGTAGGACTTCAGTCTGTTGTACTGCGGGAATTGTTCCGATTGAAGGTCCAACACGATCATTCTTCCCTATAAATTGAGAGCAGATATTGAGAGGAATGTTGAATGTTTCTTTTGAATTTTTCAGATAATTCATTCGAACGCGTGCAGTCTCACCCTTTCAGATAAAATCGGGTGATACGCGATTTCTCTCTTATCTCAATACTTTGAAGATTTCCTTTATTTCAATTTTATTTTATTATTCGTTCTTTTATTTTACTTCATTTTGTTACTGAAGATTTGTTTCGTTTCTTTGAACATTCGAATACTCTGGATTTTCTTTTAGAAAATGTTTTTACTAATCAAAACACTATGCCTGCTTCATCGAGGTTTTTACACCTCTGTGTAATTCTGTTTCTACGACAATGCTTCGCAATTCTAGGCGATATGTTGTATGGAAAAATACTAAAGTAAAGTAAATAAAAAGGGTTAAATGTATTCACAAAAAGTACTAGAGTAAAGTATTAAAAAGGGTTAAATATATTCACAAAAAATACTAGAATAAAAAGGGTTAAGTATATTCACAAAAAATACTAGAATAAAGTACTGAAAGAAAGGGGTAAGTGTATTCACAAAAATATTAGAGTAAAGTACTGAAAAAGGGGTAAATATATTCACAAAAAATACTAGAGTAAAGTAGTAAAAAAAAGGGTTCCATGTATTCACAAAAAATACTAGAGTAAAGTACTGAAAAAAGAGTCAAATGCATTCACAAAAAATACTAGAGTAAAGTACTGAAAAAAGAGTCAAATGCATTCACAAAAAATACTAGAGTAAAGTAGTAAAAAAAAGGGTTACATGTATTCACAAAAAATACTAGACTAAAGTACTGAAAAAAAAGTCAAATGCATTCACAAAAAATACTAGAGTAAAGTACTAGAAAAGAGGGTTCACCAATGGGACAGAAGTTAAGAAAGCCTCGACTCTTGGTTCTGTCCAGAAAGCAGCATCGTGGACGAACAACCATCCTTGCATCAACCTTGAAAACATAATGACATTCACTTTCGTGCGTCGGAAAATAGCGAAACGCACGAATTAAAATTGTTCCCTTGCGTTTCCCAAATTGCAAGCTATTACATCAGATTATACTGCCGATCAACAATTGAAGATCGTTACGTGCTTTTTGTAGTTGTCAGAAATTATTTATAAAATTTCATCTTAGGTTTTCGAGCTCTCTTGTCAGACGTTTATCGAGGCAAAGAATATTATTATTATTAAACTGTGGAATCGATCTCCCATTTATAATAAAATTGACGATTCATTGTTTCAATTTCCAATTTCAGATAACAGAACGAGGAAAGTAATTCGCGTAAATTGTTTATCAATTATTAAAATTGCTAATGAATCGATAGCTAAATTAACAGACTGTTAATACATCGCGATACCATATCGCCTGTGGATCAACGTTGATCATTGCTTGGAAGATCGAGCGCCCCACATTTCTCAGAAATCTCAGCTCGCTGGTGTACGGCTCGTTCTCGTTGAATGTGTCGCAGTTGTAAACGTGATCGGTGCCAAATTCCTCGATGTACTGAAAGAGAGGCATCATGAAACTATCATTCACTCGGCAGAGTATTTCCTTTCTGATTTTTCGCCTACCGTTTGCAAAAATAGTTCTCCGATTCTTTGAAACAGGGGGTCCGTCGGTTCCAAGAGATACGGACTGAAAAAAAGCGTGATAAGGCGAACGTGATCAACATCTCAAAACAAAGTCCAAACTGCAAAAAGTACGAAAACTGGTCTATTCGTGCGATTATTAATAATAATAAGAATCGATTATCTCTGATTGACAGAGATTGCAGTAAAGAGGACCAAATCGACGAGGAATCTATCGGCGAATCTTATCATCGATTAATTAATATTATCTGCGTCCGAGTCCGCGAAAATCACGAAGTGAGCTCGTCGTATTTTGACTTTCTTACTATCGAAATTTCGTTTATTTTAATAGTGATTAATTTTAACGAACAATGGTAGAATGATAATGATAATACTATGAACAATGATAGAAAAATAATAATACTATGAACAATGCTAGAAAAGTAATAATACTGTGAACAATGATAAAATAATAATAATACTATGAAAAATGATGGAATAATAATAATACTATGAACAATGATAGAATAATAATAAAATCAACAGTGATAGAACAATAATAATACTATGAACAATGATAGAATAATAACAATACTATGAACAATGATAGAACAATAATAATACTATGAACAATGATAGAATGATAATAATACTGTGAACAATGATAGAACAATAATAATACTGTGAACAATGATAAAATAATAATATTACTATGAATAATAATAGAATAATAATAATAATACTATGAACAATGATAAAACAATAATGAAATAATAATAATACTATGAATAATAATAGAATAATAATAATAATACTATGAACAATGATAGAACAATAATAATACTGTGAACAATGATAAAATAATAATATTACTATGAATAATAATAGAATAATAATAATAATACTATGAACAGTGATAGAATAATAATAATACTGTAAATAATAATAATAATACTATAAAATGCACTTCCGTTTAGCATGATATTCTCTGAAAATTCAAATACTCTTGCAGAAAAGATGCGTGAAATTTATCGATGATCATTTGTCATTAACATCGCGAAATCACCGATTTTATTATTTCGTTCCTTACCAGCAATATTTATCCGAAAATTGGTTCCAAGCTGTGCTTTTCGTCACGTTGGCGTCCGGGAACAATCTGGGGAAAGCTCTGGGCACGTGACCAGCGAAAGCAGGAAGAACAGGGATAATTCCCAACTCTCTCATCCTCTGGATGATTCGGTGCTGTAGTCGAAGCGATTTTTCGTGCCACGTCGGCGTTAAAGGGCCACCGAAACCACGAATGTTGCCCATTCTAGACCTAAACGAAAAATATATGCTCCACTCGATTTCAAAATCGTAGAACCCGAATATTTGGTTCAGTTGTGTTACCATATTGAGAACCATAGTAAGTGGTTCCACGACTTGACGAAGAAATTGAACGAAAATTTCACTGTCAGACGAATCATGTTGTGACAGAATTATTTTCAAAATCGCGAATTTGAACCGAATCTGAATATTTGGTTTTGTGTTAATAAAAGTACGAATTCACAGTAATTTCTAGATTTAGATGTAACGAAGCAATTAGGTGAAAATTGCAGTACACAATGAATCATTCCCACAGAGATTATTTTCAAAATCGTGAATTTGAATCGAATCTGAATATTTGGTTTTGTGTTAATAAAAATACGAATTCACAGTAATTTCTAGATTTAGATGTAACGAAGCAATTAGGTGAAAATTGCAGTACACAATGAATCATTCCCACAGAGATTATTTTCAAAATCGTGAATTTGAATCGAATCTGAATATTTGGTTTTGTGTTAATAAATGTACGAATTCACAGTAATTTCTAGATTTAGATGTAACGAAGCAATTAGGTGAAAATTGCAGTACACAATGAATCATTCCCACAGAGATTATTTTCAAAATCGTGAATTTGAATCGAATCTGAATATTTGGTTTTGTGTTAATAAAAGTACGAATTCACAGTAATTTCTAGATTTAGATGTAACGAAGCAATTAGGTGAAAATTGCAGTACACAATGAATTATTCTCATGGAGATTATGTTAAAAATCGTGAAATTTGGGTATGTGTCAACTGTGTCAACTATCAATGAACTTATGGGTATATAATGTTATGACTTATGTATATTATAACTTACGAGAGATGTTATTCTAAAAACCATCGAATTCGAATATTTGGTTTGAGCCTGTTTCGTGGAAATATGTATTCACACGGGTATAGTAATTCGATAAAATGTTCGTCACCACAAATAGTGTTCTCGTGAACGTGAAGAATTGTACGATGACTATTGCAGCGAAGAATATGACGATAGATTACCAAGGTAAAAACGCTGGCCCGCCAAAGTGTTCATTAATCTCGTCTGAAGTGAAATTCAATTGGAAGTATACTCTCTGCCAGATAGCCTCTTGCCCGTTAAAAGCAAGAGCCAAATTGATTCCATTAAGGGCCATCCAGTCGATGTTTCTTTCCCAATGTTCCCATTGCCACCATGCGGAGGTATAACCAAGAGTGCACACGTTCTGATAATACCTAAATCTGTGAAACAACCATTGACAATTTCGTTTCACCTTTTCCTTTTTATTAAAATTCTATACCTGTCATTGGACGTGACTTTTACTCGAACGTCTGGCAAAGTCGGCGGAAGTTCGATCTGACTTCCCTCCCACGAAACGTGAACGTTGCAATAGTTCTTCAGATAATAGTGCAGACCCCAGGCCAAAGCCACGCCCGAACTGCCTATGATTTCCACTTGATCGAGCACGTTCTTCTTGATCTGATATTGAAAATTAAAAACTAGAATTTTATAATATTGAGAATTGAAACTAAAATTTTAGAATGTTAGAATTTTAGAATCTTAGAATCTTAGAATGTTAGAATCTTAGAATCTTAGAGTTTTAGAATCTTAGAATTTTAGAATCGTAGAATTTTAGAATCTTAGAATCTTAGGATCTTAGAATCTTAGAATTTTAGAATCTTAGAATTTTAGAATCTTAGAATTTTAGAATCTTAGAATTTTAGAATCTTAGAATTTTAGAATCTTAGAATTTTAGAATCTTAGAATTTTAGGATTTTACGATTCTAGGATTTTAGGATTCTAGGATTTTAGGATTTTAGGATTTTAGGATTTTAGGATTTTAGGATTTTAGAATTTTAGAATTTTAGAATTGAAAATTAAATCTAGAATTTTTTACTGACTAGAACTTCGTCGGTCATTATAACAATACAGAGATTACACTCTGTGTGTCAAGTGCAAAAAGAGAATGTAGTCTAAGAGAATGAAGTCTATCGTGTTTTACGGCGCAAACCGGAAGCATACTTCCTGGTCTCCAATATCTATTAATTAATATAATAATAGAAGAGAAATCAACGATATGTGAAGGAAATTACCAGAAACGTGTCTTTTCCTATAGGACCGAGTTCGGGGATCACGATCATCATGAATTTCCCGGCATGCTCTTGCCCCAACAGTCTTTCAGCGACGCCTCTGGCCGCCTCAGCCTGCACTTCCGGTGAAGTCTGAGGCATAATGTGACCGAGAGTATGCTGAAATGCTATTCAAATTTCCTTTGTACATAAAGTTCACGTTCGAATTATTTGCAAGGAAATTGTAATTAATTAAAACGTGAAATTTAACGTTTCAGTGTTAAATGTTATTATAAATAATATTGAGTTAATACCCTATTAAATATTACTATGAATAATATTAAATATTAATATTATATCGTTTGAAGCAGAATTTTCACTGAAACATGATTCAAAATTATTTAGAAACAAGTTAGAAATCTGCTTCACATCCTGCTTTTCATTTCTACTAGTCGTTCAGTTCATTCTCAAGTACTCTTGACTTATTCCTGATATTTACTCTCACCACTTAATTATACTAGCCAGCAAACCCATAATATCTACATTTCACGATCGCTCTTCGTTTGAAGACAAAGATCAAATTAACAGAGTGATAGTAAAATCGAAAATCAACATCGATAACAGAATGGTTTTATCATCGTCTCGAGAAATGACACACTTTGGAATATTTTCCAAGAAGAGTGCAATTTCGCGCGAGAAATGCCAGAAAATATAAATAGAAAGACTTTTGAAAAAAAATATTGTCGAAAAGAAATCTTTCACAAACCTCAAATAAAGAAAAGAAAAATTGGAACGTTTTCAATCAGCCCGATTGACTGATTTCTACGAATCTAATTAAATATATATTAATTATATTAATTAAATTATGAACTATAAATCATCGATTCAAGTACATTATTATATATATTTCTTAATATATTATTTTAATTTTTTATATATTATTTAAAATATTTAAATATTTCAATATTGCTATTTAAAATATTTAAATATGTAGATATTGCTATTTAAAATATTTAAATATGTAAATATTGCTATTTAAAATATTTAAATATATAAATGTTGCTAATTAAAATATTTAAATATGTAAATATTGTTATTTAAAATATTTCAATATATAAATATTACTATTTAAAATATTTATATATAATATTTAAAATATCTAATTTTTTATATATTTTACATATTATTTATTAATATATAATTTTCTTTTCAAAAGTCTTTTTTAAAATTTCCTGGTAGAAATTTGAAGATTTCATTAGCATGAAAATTCTGAGAAAGATTTTTTGTAAGAAAATTCGAAAATCTCCTAGAGAAGACTTTCGAAAAGAGAATTAAACCAGAGAAGAGAGTGAAGATTGTTGACACGGAGAAGGGAAGGATCGTGCGCGTACACGAGGCTTCCAAAAATTCTACTTACCATCTGGCTTTGGACTCTGACAAAAAGCTGTCAGATATCCAGAGGAAAGAACGACGAACGCCAGTAATGAATGGATCGACATCACTGCACGTAAATGGATCGCGTCTCGAGGAACGAAACCACCGACGAGGTACGGGATGAAACGACTGAAAGAGATGGAAGTCGTTAACGCATTACTAGTCTCTCCCTACTCCTTCGCCATTTCTCCTTATCTCACGAGGCCTCTGACCACTGTGTGATTGCCAGTAGTCCGCGTACTGCAATTACGCTCGCGTCACTCATCTCGCTACCATCCTCATCTTCGTTCGTCTCATTCGTCAGTGAGTAAGTCAATTTTTCAACTACGAGTGAAACTGTAACGACGATCGGAGCACGGAAATTCCATTGAAGTGAAAAGAGAAAAAAAAAGTAAATGGAAAATATTTGTGGTACAACGGAGTACGAGAGTTTTTATTATTTGTTACATTTGAATCTCTAAAGGCGTGCACTGTTTCGCATCTATAAAATATTGGTCGTTTTGACCAATTTTGATCGGCCCTAGTGTCGATGAACTATAAATTCTCGTGACAGATTCGAGGTCGTTATAAAAATGAAGAGGATTTTTGGAAAATAAGTGAGAGTGATAAAGCGAATATGCGTCCAAATTTGAAAAATTGGTTCATTTGAGTCTTTTTGAAACAGTCAATTCCTTTCTTTAGTGCTTTGTCATTTACAGAAACAAAAAGAAAAAAAAAACAGTAGAGAATGAACAAACAATTTCGTCTTAAAGTAATTGCATAAAATAATTGTAAAATTATATTAATTTTCTTTATAAAAAAAATTCAATTTGATAACTCTTATGAATTCTTTTTCTCAGTCGCTTTTTCAAGAGTAGTTATCTTCCATCTTTTTAAATTTCCAATTTCTAAAAATATTTTTCCTCATTCTCGCAAGCAGTAGAATAATTCAAACCCTTCGTGAATTTTGTAACGCGCCCTCCTTCCTCGAGATAACTACCCAAATTACGCAATTTAAGAATTTCAAGACAAATAATTCTTCGAAAGGAGAGAAGCCTCAGGAATGTACGCAGATTTTTCTATAACAATCGAAAGCTTTATTTGACGCGAAAACAGTTTTTTGAACATGCTTTCAAGACGTTCCAAAATACACGGGACCATAAACATCGAATGACAACCAGTCCCAATTATTCTAGAACACCCGACGTACACGTAACAATAATTAACAATAAATCAAACGTACAAATCGCGCGTTTATATTGTCTCGGAGTCTCTTGAATGTTCCACGAATCGCTCTCGATCGAACTGGCGCGTTGAAAATACTATATTTTATACCTGTTGGTATATATTGACATTTTTCTCAGAGCGATTCGAGTGTCTAGTTTCAAAGAGAGAAGGCCATTTTTTAGAAAGCGATTTTTAAGTTTTTCGTATTTCTCGTTTTTCGTCTATCTCGGCTTTGTTTCTTCTTCTCGATGGTTCGATTCCATTGGCGAGTCACTGGATCGGTGAACAAACACCTCGTCGCCGATCTTTACGCTTCCTGGGACGTACAAGCCGCAATATATTCCCATCATTGGCGCCTTTCCCTCCAGAGAGATCCGTTCTGGATCGACCTGCTGCCTGAAACTGCGAGATATTAGAAACCAATTCGATAAAGGTTCGAGTTTTCGATGGAAATTGGTTTGAAAATAATTCGTTGGATGAATGTTGAATTAATTTTCTGATTGATTAAATGTCAAAAGTGATATTGAAATTAACTCTGATATTTCTTTATTATTAATTCTGACAAATTAAATTTAAGTACGTTCTTTGATGAACTAAATTTCAAACTAAAATTAAGTTTAGTTTTAGTTGATTGATTAAAGTGAACGAAAGGCAAATTTCGCAAATTAATTCTGATATTTCTTCTGACAAACAAAAGTTAAATATTGATATAATATTAATGTAATATAACAAGTGACAAACTAAGTTAATATTTAACAAAAGTTAAATATTAATATAATATTAATATAATATTTAAGCTGTGAAAATTCTTAGATTATCTTAATAAGTAGATTACGAATTTTTGTGCAAGGACAATTAAGAAAAGAGAACCTGAGTGTCTGATAGGTTTCACCCACCTCAATGTTATGAAGAACACTGTATCTTTCTGTATTTTATATATTTTTAACTATTATTTAAACATTTCTTTTTTCTATCTTTAAATTCTCTTCAAACACGCACAAAAATCCGCAGCCTATCGACAGAAAATGATACGATCTTCGTATTTACGATTTCAAAGTTTTCAATGGCTCCTCCTTGTCCATTACACCATTTTCTGGATTCACACCCACTAGTTTACACCTGTGACAATCAATTTTTATCATTATCGAATTGAATCCTCAATGTCCGAAAGAACTATTTAAATAACTATTTCAATAATTATTATTAAATAATATTTATTAATTATATTAATTATTTAAATAATATTATTAATTATTATTATATCTCAATGTCTAAGTATTTAAATATGTGGTCGAAATATTTTTACTGTACCGCGTGCAGGGTTTGACGTTTCTGATCACCACTCGTTCGCCGATTTTTATCCACTCCCACGAATCCTCCTCGAATGGTTGTTGCGTGGACACCAAAATATTTGGACGGAATTGTAGAGCAGGCACTGGTCTCTCTAGTTTTTCGTTCAACTGCTCCATTGACCGCGTGGTCATTAGCATGTAGCTGGCTAAATCGCTGAACAGGCCCTAAAGAAATATTTCTTTCGTTGGTAAAGAGGAAAAAGATTCCAAAAATGAAAAAAAAAAGAAAAGAAAATAAAAGAAGCAATTACAGTATCTTCGTTCCTAAGTGTTTGGTATACTTTGGTGAATTTCTTCCACGGCTCGACGAAAACGTTCCTTTTGTCCATCATCGTGTACCCCAGTCGAAGACCGGAAGTCGTCCCGGTCAAAAATCTGAAGAAAATGCAAATTTCATTAATAAATACTTTGGAGATCATCTTTCTTTCTCGTGTGAAATTTATTATGAATATTCATTAGAAATCATCTCGATTAGATCTCTAATTCCGATTGATTCTAAAAAAACAAAAAGGTCTAGATGAAAGTTATGGTAATTATTCCCTAACTGTTCTCTCTTTCATACCCTGTGAAAAGTGCATATAAAATTTTTAATCAATAAAAACAGTTTTTAAGTGTATAAATTTGAGAAATTACCAATTAATAGAAATTAATCTCAATTTTTGTTAATCTCCTGTTGATAATTAATGTTAATAAGTTAATATTGATATATAATAGTATTATATTAATATTAATGTTATTAATATAATTATATATTAATATAACATTTTATATTAATTAACAATATTAATATTAGTATATTAATATCCTTATATTATTGTACTGTATTAGTGTAATAATATTAATATTGGTATATTAATATCCTTATACTGTTGTACTATATTAGTGTAATAATATTAATATTAGTGTATTAATATCCTTATATTGTTGTACTATATAAATGTAATAATATTAATATTAGTATATTAATATTCTTATATTGTTGTACTATATAAATGTAATAATATTAATATTAGTATATTAATATTCTTATATTGTTGTACTATGTTAGTGTAATAATATTAATATTCTTATATTATTGTATTATATTACTGTAGTAATATCAATATTAGTATATTGATATTATTATATTATCGTATTATATTAGTGTAGTAATATTAATATTAGTATATTAATATTATTATATTGTTGTACTATATTAGTGTAGTAATATTAATATTTGTATATTAATATTCTTATATTGTTGTACTATATAAATGTAGTAATATTAATATTAGTATATTAATATTCTTATATTATTGTACTATATTAATTTAATAATATTAATATCAGTATATTAATATTCTTATATTATTGTACTATATTAATGTAATAATATTAATATTAGTATATTGATATTATTATATTATTAAGTGCAATATATATTGCAAAATAAGAGAATGGAGGAGGCAGGATAGACAATGTAAAGAAAATGATGCGAAACGCAAACCTCGACAACCATTCAGCAGATTCTGTGCCACAATCGATACACTTCACCGGCTCTCCCCACCACATGGTACACTGAACGGCTTCGGAAGCGTTCTCCGGGTTCCCCGGAACTTGGAAGATCACGCTGGGCATCCCAACAGCCTCCAACTTCACCTTAGTCTCATCCACCGCTGTTAGGCTCACTAGGATCAACGTTGGATACTGCCTCCCGGTTTGGAAGCGTCCAGTCTCCTCGTTGTACACTAGAAACATTCTGGTGAACAGCAGGGGATTCATCTTTTGGTCCGTTTGGGAATGGGGCACTTGGATTTTATAATCAATGCTCATAATTGGGCACTACTGTATTTAGAATAGTGATTGGCAATTACATACAAATGCACTTTCATATGGATTTTTTAAATGCTCACGAACATAATCAGAGAAACGGATCGTTTCTTCCGCAGAGAATTGTAATTAATACTCTTCTTTGGATATTTCATATATTTTTGCATATTAAAAATAAAATCTTACTAATTTCTATCGAAGAAAGGAATATAATTTTTGATGAAATAATGGAAATGATGTCTTTTTTGTAATTGTGTGCACATTGGAGGTTCAAGCTAGGATGAACTTGAATGAAGGAAGAATGACGGTTCTTGGTTAATATTGAGTATTATTTTTACGAAACAATTGGGTTAATCGATCAATCTATAGAGGGTAAATTGAACTTTGTGTCAAAGCACTTGTGCCTAATATAATACTAAGGGCATCATTGAGTGTCATATTAAGATACTCAATATCATCACTAAAAATATTAATATGATGTAATATACATAGAAACGAATGTAATAATAAATAGTCAAGATTAATATACATACAATAAACGAATTTTGTAACAACAAACATAATATAACATAACGCAATTAATCTGACATACTATAAAACAAGATATATCCCAAAGTTTATGATACATATAGAGACGAATGTATAATAAATAGTCAAACGAATTTTGTAACATAACACAATTAATCTGAAATACTAAAAAAGTAAAAAAAAAGACAGGGATACATATTCCAAAGTTGATGCCTAACGTTAAGGCAAAAACCAAGGTTCTAAATTAAAAATATTACACTATAACAATACCAACGTAAAGTTTATTTTTATTTATGCCCTACATCTAGAGAAGTGGTTCATCATCACAGAACGTTTGATTACCTGTCTCTGAGCTTAAACTTGCCCCCATCCTCACAACTGATTCCCAAATCGGTGAAGTCACATTCCCTCAGGCTCCTCCCTCGGCCAGACTTCAACGGGTACATGTACAATTCCTGAATTTGGCCAACCTTCTCCCACTTTGGATCTGGCAGTTCGTTAATCGTGTCATCACTCGCACGCTCTTCGTTACACTTCTCGCTTTCCCTCGTTCCTTCCTCGCTCTGTTCCTCAGTTCCCTGCGCGTTTGACTGCTCCTCGCTGTTAACATCCGGTTTGTTCTTCGACGTGGTCTCATTTCTCTGTTTCCGCTTCACGTGGGACGTGGTCCTCACGGTCCAAACCGCAACCACGAGGATGGCCGCGCAGCTGCACGTAATCGCGATGGTCGACCGCCAGTCCTAGAGAAAAAAAACACACGACCTTGTGTGAAAATGGAACACGACCCAGTCCGACAGTTTGCTAAATAGCGCGGGGTAGATATGTACATTTGGATGAGAGAGGCGTTCGCGACGGAGGCTCCAAGTTAGTTTGACACGATTCTTTTTTCTTTTTTGTGAAAGTGTTTCTTGACAGAGCAATAGTGAAAAATTTGTTTATTAATTTATTAAAAAAATTCATTCATTAATTTATTAATTTTAAAAAATGTATTTATTAATTTTAAAAATATTTATTAATTTAAAAAAAATGTATTTATTAATTTATTAATTTCAAAGAAATTTGTTTATTAATTTTAAAAATATTTATTAATTTAAAGAAAATGTATTTATTAATTTATTAATTTCAAAGAAATTTACTTATTAATTTATTAATCTTAACAAAATTTATTTATTAATTTATTAACTTTAAAACATTTATTTATTAATTTACTAATTTTAATTAATTTGAAAATTTGCTTACGACGTTTCAGGATAAGACAAGATAGTCCAATGTTTAGAAAAATAATTTCCTTCGAGCTTCAGAAATTTCAGCGAACTGGAAATTATTCAAATTTCACAATTTAGAACGTGAGCTTGAATTTCAATCAAACTGGAGAATTTCATTGATGTTTCGAAAAAATCTCGATTGAAATTGTTTTACGAATTTTACGGCTACGAACGAACGATAATTCTCTGAATTTTTAAAACCGTAAATAAACCAGAAATTTTCGAATTTCGATTGAACTTTCAACTTTGCGCGAACAACAAATTCGTTCGAACTTCGAATTTGAAATTATTTTAGAAATTTTCAACAGTCCGTATCCTTAACAACGAGAGTCCCATATTGGAAACCATAAAACACTAACTTCATGGTAATTCCACATTCACGCTTCTTTTCACCGTTCTTTTTGATCGCGCTGTTGCAATATCTTGCAATATCTCGCTTTATCTAGGCTCTTGCTAGTGAGACAGAAAAAGAACAAAAAAGATCACCAGTAATTTTCCTCGGCGAGATTAGATAAGCATTGACTAATCGTCGTTCCCACTCACAGCAGACTGTTCCGCCGATCCAATGTCAAAATTCTAGATGATAGTCATTTCACACGCCACGCTTCGAAGAAGAAGCCGAAGCTACGTCGAATGACCCACGCGCCGTGACAATCGAACATTGTGCCATTGTTCCCCTAATCGAATTTCACAAAGCTTAACGCCGCTTATTTATTCGCGCGTGGTTCTTGATCGGACCTATTACATATCTTCCTCGCGGACATCCAAAATTCTCGCTCGCTTCTTTTAACTCTTTGAGGTTAGGTGGGTTTAAAATTGTCCCACCTTTTTTTTTTTTTTTTTTGACAATTAATGCACGGTGGGATATTCTTTTCTTTTTCTGGAAAAAAAGTGTGATGCAATGAATTTTATTTGAAACGTTAGTTGGTGGGATTATTTATGCCCCACTGTGTAACAAAGAATTTATTTAAATATTGATATACTTTGTTAATATATTATTACGTTATATTATATATATACTTTATATTTAACCTTATACTATAGATATTATTATTATATAGATCTATATTAGGTATATTATTATTATTATCTCTCTGTTTCTTCTCATTTCACGAAAATTTGCAAACTATTATCTCGTCTCGCTGTCCGTTTAAATCTTCCACTGTGCATCATCCTGAATATCTCAAAGTATGTTCAAAGACGACAGAGGAGTGTATTGTAAAGTACAAATAATCGTCGCGATGTTTAATTAACTGTCAATCCCTCTATCCCCTCAATCACTTTAAATTCGTAAATTATTGTTCTCGTGTCGCTGTCCTCTTAAATCTTTCACTCTAACACCTTAAACTGCAACATATCGTTTATAACGTTTGACAAACTCGTTCGACAATCCTCCGCACAACTTTCCCAGTTGTGTTCGATTAAACGGTGTTTAGTTGTCAATGAAGAAAGGAAAAAACGAAAAAGTACATACCGGGTGTCCCAGCATGATCCTCAGAAGCGTTCCTCTCTCATTCTCGGGCCGCGCCGCGCCGCTGCTGGTATTATGCAATGGCCAAAGGCTTCGTCCACCTCCACTCTTCACCGTTTGCGACGAAATTCCTCGGCGCAGGTCTATGATGCCGTCGATTGTGCGCTGTGAAACGAACGCCAATCGCTGACGAGGAAGCGGAGCCTCGCGGTACCGAGTTACGTCTTTATCGCGACTGGTAGCGAAAAGATAAATCACTCGATGCGATCGAGCCATCCACACCGCGGAATCGCGGCCAAGTGTGAAAAAAATCTTGGCCACGGTGCTGTCGTCGATACCGGAGTTGGGTATATTTTTCGAATAAATCTGTCAAATTTGTTCGTAAATGACGAATAACGATTTTATTCGAGGGAAAATTGTCCGTTATTTACGAATAACGATTTCATTCGAGGGAAAATTGTTCGTTATTTACGAATAACGAATTTATTCGAGGGAAAATTATTCGTCATTTACGAATAACGAATTTATTCGAGGGAAAATTATTCGTTATTTACGAATAACGAATTTATTCGGGGGAAAATTATTCGTTATTTACGAATAACGAATTTATTCGAGGGAAAATCATTCGTTATCTACGAATAACGATTTCATTCAAGGGAAAATTGTTCGTGAATAACGATTTTATTCAAGGGAAAATTATTCGTAAATGACGAATAACGAATTTATTCGAGGGAAAATTATTCGTTATTTACGAATAACGAATTTATTCGAGGGAAAATTATTCGTTATTTACGAATAACGAATTTATTCGAGGGAAAATCATTCGTTATCTACGAATAACGATTTCATTCAAGGGAAAATTGTTCGTGAATAACGAATTTATTCGAGGGAAAATTATTCGTTATTTGCGAATAACGATTATATTCGAGGGAAAATTATTCGTTATTTACGAATACTGAATTTATTCGAGTAAAATTATTCGTTATTTACGAATAACGAATTTATTCGAGGGAAAATCATTCGTTATTTACGAATAACGATTTCATTCAAGGAAAAATTGTTCGTGAATAACGAATAACAATTTTATTTAAGGGAAAGTTATTCATAAATGACGAATAACGAATTTATTCGAGGGAAAATTATTCGTTATTTACGAATAACGAATTTATTCGAGGGAAAATTGTTCGTTATTTACGAATAACGATTTCATTCGAGGGAAAATTATTCGTTATTTACGAATAACGAATTTATTCGAGGGAAAATTATTCGTTATTTACGAATACTGAATTTATTCGAGGGAAAATTATTCGTTATTTGCGAATACTGAATTTATTCGAGTAAAATTATTCGTTATTTACGAATAACGAATTTATTCGAGGGAAAATCATTCGTTATTTACGAATAACGATTTTATTCAAGGAAAAATTGTTCATGAATAACGAATAACAATTTTATTCAAGGGAAAGTTATTCGTAAATGACGAATAACGAATTTATTCGAGGGAAAATTATTCGTTATTTACGAATAACGATTTCATTCGAGGGAAAATTATTCGTTATTTACGAATAACGATTATATTCGAGGGAAAATTATTCGTTATTTACGAATAACGAATTTATTCGAGGGAAAATTATTCGTTATTTACGAATAACGATTTCATTCGAGGGAAAATTGTTCGTTATTTACGAATAATGATTTCATTCGGACAAAGATTATTCGAACATGACTTTATTCGTTATACGGAATTCAATGATGAGTAAATGTAGCCGTATACCGACTTGATTATTTCGAGGCTTCATAAGAAACAGCTTCACGGCCTCTTCTCTGCAGCCACAGTTGGACATTATTCGAATAAAATTTTATTCGTAGAATTGATTCGAAATGTTATTCGAATAACATTTTATTCGAAGAATTTATTCGAATAAAGTTTTATTCGAAGAATTTATTTGAAATGTTATTCGAATAAAATTTTATTCGAAGAATTTATTCGAAATGTTACTCGAATAAAATTTTATTCAAAGAATTTATTCGAAATGTTATTCGAATAATGCTCAACTCTAATCGACACGATTCAGAGATATTAATTTATCGCTAACTCGTTGGAAGCATCACATTTTTTTCAATAAAAGATGTTTCAATGAAAATATGCATAGGATGTTTTTGATATGCTAGTAGACCAGAAGGAAGGTGATTTTTTTACGTGAAAAGTAAAACTTGTCTCGTCTGACCCTTTCGTGGATGTCAATGTCGTTCCATTAAATGAGACTCTTCTCGTTTTCCAATAATATTTTGCACTAACGTGTACTAATCACGCTCGATGAGAATTATTTCAAAAATACAGTGATAATTAAGATCTTCTAGTTTTCATTGTTCATTGAAGATTAAGTTGAAAACGATAATTCAATAACGTGTCAATATTGATTCATATGTTCATATTTAGTGTTACTGGAAGGAAAGTATCACCTAGACACTATAATTTCAGAAAATCGATCGTCATGATTGTCATTTTCCGATTATTACGATGGAGAGAAACAATTTTACAAGTTCTACGATCTAACAATGAATTGAATAATTTGAAAAGCTGACGTTCGAGCGAGAGATCAATAAAACGTTCGAGTTTCAAACAATGTAGAAAAGAAGAGAAGAACTGGAACGAACGAAAATTAAGAACGATCACGTCAGTTCCTGAGTGTCTGGCCTACAGCAGAGATTACGATCGTTGTGCTAACAATAAGTGGGAGATGAAGGTGCGTACAACTCACGTGACCCCAACTTTATAACTGACGATAATTGACAATAGATTAGTAAATCCAAACCTTGAATTGTCTACTTTGAGCAGTTGGTTGTTTTATAACTTATTAATACAATATATTATTTCGTTTAACTTAACAGAACTTGTGTCACCGATTTCTTGCAACGCTGGAAGTTGGAAAGGCATTCGATCAAGTTTTTTTAATTTAATTATTTCGAGAGAGGTCTCTCTCTATTTTACAGACTTGTTCTTTAGTTGATCGATGAGCGGTTGCAGCATCGCCAGGCTCGGTATGTAGAAATCCGGATATTCGCTCTCCAGCTTCGCGTCGTTTATGGTGTCAGCGCCGGTGCCAACGAACAGTTTCTTAAATCCGCACATCGCCGCGAACTGCATGTCGGTGTTCATTCTGAAACGAGTGAAATGAGGTAAAGTGAAACTTCCGAGTCCTGACGATACTCTTTCCAAGTGAACTTCTCGAGTGATCGTCAATTGTTGTTACTGTGACAGGTTTTGTAGATTTCAGCCTTGAATTTCAAGGTCAAACAATTTTTCCAAGGAATCACGACAAAAGTGGCAAAAGAATTTCTTCAAAGTCATTTAACACCGCGTTCCAACAGCGACTTTATGGCTCTGTAAAGCTTTATGGGCGTAATGTATACAATTTCGAATAACGTTAACAGTTAGGTTATTTGATTATTTAGACTCGTACTGATGCTGCTACGACAGCGCACAAACTATGATAAATCAAATGTTAGCGATCGATAAAGTCGCTGTTAGAACTCACGCGTCAGCAGTGTTGAATGATCGAGAAGCTTGTTTTTGCCATTTTTGCGACCTTTTTGGCTCTTTGGCAAACGAAAAATTCAAATCGAAAAATTTTACTCTGCATTTCTTTTTTCCCTTACATGTTATTCCGACGTTTTGCTGTTAATCGCGAACGAATCAATGTCAACACTGTCTCGTGATACTTGTAATTGTATTAATTGTATTTGATACTTGTCGCCGATGAATATGCATCTGCTTGGATCCTTCACGTCACACTGGTCCAGAATGTAATTCTTCAGATTCTCGCTGGGCTTGGCGAATTCCTTCGGTGTTCTTCCCGACTGTCTGTTTATTACGTCGATCAGAGGGCCGGAACCTGCGAATGAAACGCTGACATTAAACGATGATCGGCGAGAATCTTGTTAACACACAAAGTGAATTATTATTCGTTGGTCGTTGACAGTGATATATTTCAATCGCGTAAACTCGAATCATAGATACCTATGACCTTCTTCTCGTAATTGTACATGATCCAGTCGTCTTTGCAGCCGCAGAAGTAGAAAACGTCCTTCCTCTTCAGGCAGTTCACCGACAATGCCATTTTCCCCCAGTCGAAGTAAAAACTGAAATCGACGATCACCGCTCTGATCGCTGGATCGTCTTCGATATGCCGCACCGTGGTGTGTGGATCTTCATTCGTGATCGTGATCCTCTGCAAATCAACTTGAAGCTTTATTTGTTCGATTCGGTGCCTGTGATCATTTTCATTCAGCAATTGTTAAACATATGCAACTGAAACGATCCTTGTCACTCACAGGAATTGTGGAGGATCTTTCGTTATTAACGTTACAACTGGATTTTTTTTTATTTTTACAAGATACTCTTCTATTTCACGAATATATAAATATTTCAATGAGTAAAATTCTTCTAAACAGAATAATTTAAAATATAGGGTGTAACGAATAGTTATTAAATCGTTGCAAATGTTGCTCACCTCCTCCGGTATTACTTTAAATCCGTCGTTGATTAGAACTTGTCGAAACGCTGACGAAGCAATCACCAAAGCAAGATCCGAGAACTTGATCTTCTTCAGGTACCAGCTGATCACCTTCGCCGTATTTATTATTTGCTCCTAATGAAAAGAGTTTGTATTTATACGACAGTCAATATTAATTTTCCTTTTCGTGTCAATACGAGGGAAAGCAATAAGCGGAGAGTAATCAGAACAATGATTTAAAAAAAAAAAACGATTTTAAAAAAAAAAGCTCATTGTCAGTACTGCGAAAAAGCTTTGCAAGAGCTCAACGATTGTTTTTCCCACAAAGCTGCAGACCATATTTTTCTCGTCTAGTCTTCAATCTATCCGATATCGATCTGATATTTAATACCTCTGTCACAGACCTCTATCATATACCTTGTCTGTTTTTATCATATATTCAAATATTTTCTTGAACCTGCTGTAGATACAATAACCTGCTGTCGGCAACGAAGTTAGCTATTATTTCTGCAAATCTATTTTATCTACATATTTAGAACCGCGAATGTGTCTCGTCACAGTCAAGATCTATAATTTAAGTGTGTACTTTGCCACAAATACAGACAACGTACATGAATAGGCATTGCAATGTGCTTTTTCGGTCACTTTATTACCACTTTCGTGTCACATCCTGCCGTACCGATTCAGGCAGGTTTTGCACGGCACTGCTAGTAATGAGAATTAAAATCAAAAAATGTTAAAAATCAAGAATGCCAGTTTCAAGAATTATTTATTGAATTGAACTTGGTGGTAGCATTATAAATAAAATTTAAATGAAATTAAATAAAATCATTTAAATAATATTGAAAATAACTTGATTTATACTCCTCCAGGGAAATGTTTATTTCATATTTGAATTAGACAAAACAAAAAAATGTTCTTAAATTGTCATATCCGTTATATTGAATGTGAAAAAAAATCAAATGACAAAGTCATGCAAATAATATCATCGCTTTTCATAATTTGTTGCAATATTCGTGACATAAAGGTTAACATAAATTTGAATATATCATATAATCATTTAACATAAATTTAGATACATAATATAAGTAAACGAGGAAACATAATAATTTTAATTCTTCATATTAATAACAATTTAAAACAATTGAAGACTTACTTATTCAAAAGTTGTTCTTGAAAATTGTTTATAAAATACAAATCAATTGTATCTAAAATTATCTATCGATAATTTTGAAATTTTAATTTATTACGTACAAAAGGAAACGTCGTACGTATATCTGTGAAACGTAGATAGAATTCTTTGTGATATGTAGAATAGTACATATAGTAAAGTGGTGTGTAGATTCCAAATAGTTACTAACTCTCGATACTAGAAATTTTACAACAAAAATTAATAGCAATGGATTTCAAATATCATGTTTTTGAAGCATTCACTATCTCACTACGCTCGACAGTTCGCATAATTCTGCAGTTCATTTCTATTTAGAGCTAAAAACCGAGTTTCTACTATTTTTTATAGCATGAGACATAAAGTCTTGTACGATGCAAGGTCCATTCGTATACCTCGTTTGTGCTGCGTCTCTTTCAACACGGATAATTGGTCGCCATAATTGATCAAATTGTTATGATGAAACGACACTCACCGGTTTGATATTCAGTCCATTCGTCGTTACCCGTTTGCAGTAACGTTCCGCGCTTATGGTACTGTTGTTCGTCACTAGATACAGCCTCTTGCCTAAGTTTTGCAACTTACCAAACACGTCCAATGTCCCAGGGATAATCCCAGTATGCGGATACCAAATGACACCTAGTGACAAATTTGACTGTAAAATATATGGTTACCCTACTTCAGAACCAGTGGCTCCCAAATTACGTCGCGCGTTTCAACACTTTCAACTGAAGATCAAATAACACTTGATAGTAAATTTATTCTCTGATGACGAGGCCCTTCAGAAGTTTCAAGTCCTGGCCAGTCAAGCTCTGAGAATCCGAATGCCTCTCCACAGCTTCGGAATCGATTCTTCCTTCTAAGAACGAATTTATGCATTCTCGTGTCAAACATTCGAGAATACAAAGCTATATATCGAAATATCGAAAGTTCATGGAAAGGATAATGAAAAGAATAGTTTGAAAATCGAGTCGGCTCCGAGTTGCAAATTCTCACGGCTCTCAACGTGATCCGAATCCTTTCCACCAAAATTCAATCAATACCTAATCAATACAATCACGCGAATTGATACTACAGACACCTAGATCCGAATCCTTTCCACCAAATTCAATCAATACCTAATCAATACAGTCACGCGAATTGATACTACAGATACGTAATTAATACTCTTCGTATAGATTGTAATCACACGTCACGTCAGATTTACGACTGATTGTTACTTCTTACAATTCATGCTCAGCTTCTTTGCCGATCAGCATTGGCTTCAAAATTAGTGTGCAACTTCACCAACAGCTCGAGCTTCAATAGTTATTTGAATTTGGTTCACGCTCAGCTCGTCATCGGTCACTTGTCATCACACGTACTTTGTGGCTTTTGGAAAGAAATTTGGGAACCACTGTCACCGCGAATCTCGTCGAGAACGAGTAAAAAAAAAAAAAGAAAATCGAAAATTCAGCAGACGAATATGAAAGATTTGCAATAGAAACTCGCCATCGCAATCTGACAATATGATGTCGAACGAGTCCAAGAACTTGCGCGTTTGCTGGATGCTCGCATTTAACAGGTTCATCGTTGGTGATATATCTCGATCAGGATTCCCGAACTGCGTCGATCGCTCGATGTAATACAACTGAAGAGGTTATCGGCAACACCAGCCACCGAGCTATAAATGTGGATAGCATCGTCAATACCGCGGTTTTACGCCACTTTGGTTTTCTTCTTCTTCTTTCTCTCTTTGTCTGACGTGCACGTCGCGCTGCGCGAACAAGTATTTAAAAATGTGATGCGAAAGCGTCATCGCGGACACGCAGTTCCAGCAAAGGCAGCGCGAACCACGAGAATCGGACGTCATTTCCTTCGCGAAACACATCTCGCTTGCCGTAAACTCACCTTTTGCCGATGTATGTCGAACAGTGCGTAGGAATCACTTCGTTTGATTCTCGAACTGATTTGGAAGACGATTTCAATAATTCGACATTTCATCGTTTCATTTTCTTGATCGTTTAATATCTAATGCCGTTCTCATAATTGCACGTTACAAATTTTCTTCCTACCCTCGATTATGTTACAAACGACGATCTTGCTTTTTCTCTATCGTTTTTTTATAATTCCTTGGAACAGGAGCAGGAGTTTCACTTCGCGTGACAATGGTCGTCTAGAAATCTAGAAGGGGAATCCGCCGATGAATTTCTTCAAGAACCCTTTGCTCACTTTCTCTGCAGTCTTGATTCAACGCAATCGCATCGACACTCTGTTTGAATGACACGCATCGTGACGCGTTCAATTGATCTCTCGCGAGAACTGCCTGTTTCATTTCACTTCGGCACAATCAAGTAACTTCTTTTCGTTGCTTTTTTTCTTTCTTCGTTACTTCATTACTCGAGTATAATTAGGCAGCGCGGAGATTTCAAGGGAGTTGTTTAATACAACATAATTCGACAGAGAGGATAGCAAAATTACGAAAACGCAATAACTCTTTGAAAATGAAAATGTTTCGTATCTTCGGTGTTTTAAGCGACAAATGTTAATGTTCACCGATACATATTATCCACTCGACTGGCACATAACATTATACCGATACTATGCATGTTAGAACGCGTCTCGTAGAATTCGAGTTTCTTTTGACAACCGAACAATAAACAAGAACGTGTAACGATAACCCGCGTAGATACCGGCTGAACCGTAGAATAAGCTTGCTCATAGATTTGCAAATTCCGGTTCAGTAGGACAAAATTACTAAGCATTTCGTTATCAGGTAAACATTTCAATTTTTCGATAACCATTACTTGGAGCAGTTAATGAATTTAAATTGAATTCTGAAATTATAAGTTTACTGAGAGAAACAAAGAGAAAAAAAGCTCTCGGCCTTATACGTTACCCTTGTAACTCGTTAAATTACGAATAAATAATTCACAGCATGATTATCTCGTGATTATCATAATTTAATTCGACAACGCGAGTGCCAATCATTTGAAAATGATAAAATCAAACAATCGTGCCAATTGAATTTTCATTCCTCTCTGAATTCTCCCCCCGTGAATCGATCGTCGATGAAGAAAGCGCGGGAGATTCAAACGCGCCGCCATTCCCACGAGAAGGAGCCGGAATAACAAACGGAACACGTTTGGGTTAATAGAATTTCAATTTATTAAGTTCTCCTCCCGTCGGTGTCTTGATTCTCATTTACAAAGGTATTACGACGACTGGTAGTGACAGTTCTCAAGCTAACAAATCGACAAAACGGGTATCAATCGAGCAATCGGTGATATCGTAATGATAATAAGGAGATAATCATAAGAATTACAACAATCGTTCGTTCGTTACGCCAAGTCGAGATGACCGCCGGTTTCTCGAATGTTTCTCTGGATCCAATTGATCTTGCGAGATTTCGACGACACGAACGATCGAACGAAACGAAACGGAAAGTGATGACAGGACAGAAGGAGAGAAGGGAGGAGAAATAACTTCTCACGTGTCCTCGCGACGATGTAAAAATTAATGTCTGCTCGACGTAAACGTGACTTGTGATTAACGTTTGTAACTTGACTAGAAAAAGAGAGGGAGAAAAAGAAGAAGAAGAAGTATCGACTGCCTTGCACGCTTCACGATAATCGTACGATAATTCGTAAACGAGGGCGGATCCGTTCGGTGGTGGGGGAAATGGCGGGAAACGCTGACGCACGTTCCAACATAACCTAGATTCAACCGTCGAGTTTGACTACACGCGACACTGTAACAATTTGTCGACCGAGTTTCAATGTGAATTCGTAGTTTTTTACAAGGAATATGCTAGGTAATTTTATTTTTCGAACATCGTTCCGAATCTTACGGTTTTCTTGCGCATTTGTTGCGTACGCGTTTTACGTACGTAGTTGAAGTTTCCATCGAACGCGTCTGGTAAGCAAAATTTGCAACTTCCGGTTGAACGAAGCGCTTTAAACCTCTCGCCTCCCCCTCTGTCTTTTCTTCTTTCGATCGAACGTGACTCGGATGACTGTTCGATCTCTTGTGAAAATCGAATCGTCCCAACCAAGTTTGGAAGTCGAGGCGACACGCAGTCGAGAGGATAAGTGAGAGTTATTGGTGGCGAGCCGTCGATGAGATGAGAAGAGAGAGAGAGAGAGAGAGAGAGAGAGAAAGAAAAAAAGAAAAGACAGAACAAAGCTGCGGATATATAGTAACTGCTTTTTATTCGTCCGGGCGACGCTCGAAACACGTTATTTATTTATTTATTTATTTATTTTTCTTTTCCCTTTTTATCATATAGCATTCCGGATTCGACGAACCCGAGAGATTTTACACACAGTGTTCGTTTACACATCGTTTCTGCACCAAGCCTCAGTCCGTGACCGACGTTGAAAACGCCACGCGAAGATAATGGTTGCACGCGGTTACAAGCGGTGGTCACGACCAACAGGAAACGGACCGGGTCCAAGAAATCGTTGCTCCGTTAACTCTTGATCGTAGATTCGTTTCTTTTTTTTTTTTTTTTCGTTAACCCTTTCACAGTTCACAGGCGGCAGGTTTTTACGGTTCTTACGGTTAATTGTTAGATCAGCGCTATAGTAAACCTCGGGGGATGGGGAGGGGGTGGTGGGGCTAAAGCTAGGCCTGAACTAGCGCAGAGGGCCGTGTAACAGGTCCACCGGTGGCTAACTCTTTTTTTTTTTCTTTTTTTTCGTTTAACATTAAGATTACGTTTATTTACCCAGCTAGATTATAAGTGAGATTTCGTCTGAACTCTAGGGTGTGTAATTACGTTTCGTTCGTCTTTCTTCGTTTCTTTCTTTTTTTTTTTTTCGGTTCTCTTCCTCTCGTCGTCGTCGTTTTCCCCCCTCAAGCTAAAGTGTAAAGTCTACGTCGCCGTAGCTGATTAAAGTTTAGGCCTGAGTTAAAGTCTTCGTTTCTTCGTTTTCGTTCCGAGTCGTTCCTCGAAGCGAGGAAACTTAGTAACTAAGCTTAGTGTGGTGTTTCATCATCTCGAGTCGGGGGATTGAAGAGTTGTGCTAGGAACTATAAGTCTATAGAGGGCCAACAAGAGTGTTTCAGTCAGTCAATCGCCTTGGACGACTCGATCGGTTTCGTATTGGTCAGAGCAGTCTCATGATTATAAACGTGGGTTAATCGTGAGCAATGAGACGAGGGGGGGGGGTGTTAGGGGAGGGGGAGGGCTAGAAACAAATCTTTCTTCTTTCTTATCTCTTTTTTCATCTTCCTCTTCCATTCTCGGTCGGAGAACGTTTCGTTCGCTCGAAGGAGACTCGATACTGGCGACTGAAGGAAGAATAGGGGGAAGGAGGAAGGTTAAGATGGGGGGGGGGTTGTAACGATAATGCCACGACATCGTAAAACTATCAGTAGAATCCTCTCCTCCGATCCTTTATACTCCTTTTCGGTAAACTCACGTCGAATCTTCGCAATCGTTATTACCATAATGAATTCCACCAAGCGAAATACCAAGCGTAAAATGAAAACGTATCAGTTCGTAAGAGTATAAAGGATCCTGACCATCGTGACCGTCAGTGATTCGCAATTCCATGCAGCCGAGCAACGTTCGCAAAGCAACAGACAATTATACGCCCGCCATATCCTTGACCACTCGTTAGTCGCCTAACTCGACACGACGAAAACAGCGGGCTCGAAATGTAACAATGGCAGTTCGAAGGGTGATCAGTTTCACACTGGAAGAGCGAGGTTCCACGTTTCTTTCTTTCTTTCTTTTCTTTTTTATTTTTCTCGCAGCGTTCGCGCAGTCCGACTTCGTTCAACGACGTCACATCACCAGGTAGCGTATACACCTATGTGCAGAGGGCGGCGCAGGCGCAAGCTCTATTTCACGTCCCCTTTCTTCAACAGTGTCGACTCGACGTCCAGTCTCTCGATTCACGATTGAAAAATAAAACAGAAGAAAAAAAAGAAAAGAAAAAGGGAAAGAAAGGAAAGAATAACATGAAAGGAAACAAATCAGACTCCATCGGATGTCGCGCGATGGTCATCTAGACTCAGAGGCGGCGAACTTCTTCATTCTGTCCCTATCTCAGTGGCGAGACTTTGCCAAGTAACAATTGTACGCCGATTGGATTTTTATGATTTCATTTTTCGCATATGGGAAACATATTTTAAATCTAACGATTTAGGGTGACTTTTCGAAGAGAGCAATTTCAAAAAACATTCTGACGCTCGTTTCTATTGAAATCCTTTGGGAATAGATCAGTTTTGAAAATTACACGCTTCAAATCTATATGAAATCCTCAATTCTTGATTAATCACGAATCGTTTCGAATTATTGAAAATGATCGGGTCATTTGTCAATATTCCAAGATCTTCCAAATTATTTTTGTACCTCGTGCGGTCGTTCGGGCACCGAAATTCCATTAATGGTACTATGAATTTTTAGAGGTTTGCGATTCGATTTGTAGGATGTAGAGTGACGTGATTCTGCTACAGATGTGAGTTTCATTTCTAAAAAAAAAAAAAAAAAAACATTCGCCAGTTAAGTACCGTTTCATCTCGCTTTTGTAAATTTAAATTTAAACATTCTCCGGAATGCAATGCGCAAACGTTTCACAATGACAGAGAACACACACGGCGTACGTTCTTCACGAGGATTCAGACTTCGTGCAAGCACGGCCAGCCAAGTTGGGCCACAATTAGTCTCAATAGCAAGATAAGGGATCATTGAGGTTAGCCGGCTCTGATCTAGACGATAACGACAAGTCTCTTTCTTCTTTTTCCTCTTCTTCTTCTTTCTTTCTCGGTAAACGGCTAGACGAGTTACAGTAACGAGTTAGTCGGTGGAGAGCGGTTTTAACAATTAGAAACTCGACGTCCGCTCTTCGTGTCGGTCGCCTGTACCCTGATCGGATGACTGAATGAACGAAGATGAACGATGACAGTCCCGGCAGTGACGATCGCGCCAGCCACTAGCACGTATATAATATCGAGACGGTATAACACTAGCAGTGGACTCGCTTGTTTTCATTCGATTTGCTGCCGCGTTAGCATACGATGGCGCTGCGATCGCTCCAATGGCCGCAGGAACGCGTGACGACCAAGGAAGAAATTCGTGTTTTATCGCTCGCCATGGAAAGCATCCCCCCTCCCTAGATATCGAGAAGAATGTTTCCTTGATTTGGCCAGCTTTTCCAATGTTGGACAACAGCTTCTCAGACTCGCGTGCAAAACGCGGCCATGGGATCCAACGCAGCCACCGTCGATCCCGACGCGACGAGTATTGTACGTTCGAACGAAATAGTGACGACAACGGTAACAACTAGCGCCAGTAGATAGCAACGGCAGATTGAACGTGTTCTACGTGTTAAACACAGATTAAAACTGGGACTAGGCTGGCTGGTAGTTTTCCTCGTTTAATCCTTCGTCTCCTTTAATTTTAAAGCGCTTACTAGTTAGTCGTTGTGTGGTTAGTATTACCTCGGTAATAAGTTAATTAGGCGTTTCAGCTAACGGTAGTCGGGAGTTTAACGTGGTAAAACTGTTATTAATAATTAGGTAACACTATAAAAGAAGTCCTCTGGCTGATCTTCTTCTCTCTCTCTTTCGACAGTTCCACAGTTCATTTTTAGTGCTTCCTTCTTCTCACTTCTGTCCACCGAAGTTTCGCTTCGTCTCTCCTTCTTCTTCTTCTTCTTCTTCTCTTTCTCTTTTTGATGCGTGTTTTTCTTTTTTTTTTTATTTTTTTTTATTGGAGGGGGGGGGTCTATCCAAAGTACGAAGAGCAACGAGTGAACGAGCTACGCAAGACATAATTAGATCCGCTATGGATACGCGACATTGACTTTGCTTATCGCCGCCCTGCTTTTTGGGTATCTAACTATCTACCGACTTATCTTGTACTTATCCTATCTACGCCTCGTTAACGACAGCTGTCTCACATTTTTCAGCTATTTTGTCCAACCGAAGGACAACGGCGGACGAATGTCACGTTGCCAGACACCCTGGTTATCAATTCCTCGGACACTTACGATTACACATATCGTGGTATATTCGGTGATACTTGAAAAATACTCTTGTTCCTTCGGTTACGCTTTCGAAACGCTGTTTGCAAAATAGATCATAAGAATTAGGCCAAACTGCACGACTGTGCCTGCGTCATTCCCCGTCATCGCGCGGATGGACGAGGCGAGATACAAAAGACGAAGCGTGTCGATCTCTCGCTTAACCCTGCAATACTTTTCTCCGCTTTGTCTTTGCCTGTTTACTGCTTGGTCGATCTTCTAACATTGAAGGTCTGGGGCTGCCTCGGCAGCACCTAACTTCTATCCACGTTCGTCATTCTCACAGCGCAGACTCGTTCGCAAGCTCGTTTCATCTCCATCCATTGACTTGAATTTGTTCGAAGCGGCCATGGGTCACGGTCAACTTCGCGCGGTATCGCAGGATTAAAGGAGAAATTCCTCGAAAGGCCTTGAAACTTAGAGTTGGCGATCCATCAGGCAAGACATACTATCTTCAGACGATCTTAGACTATCTTAGTACACGGAAAAATGCTATCACTGGCAGGGTAGATACTGGCAACGGGGCATTCCACTACTCGTCTTCTCTTCCCCCTCTTCCCTGTTTACGTCTAACGCTTAATTACGCCATTAATTAATTATTCGTCGTTTCTAATCTCGTCGACGCTCGTCAGATTTTTTTTTGTCCTCGTCGTTTTTGTGCCAAACGCCTTTCCACATTATTAATATTAATATTTTAGGTTCGTCCTTCCCCGTGTTCTCCCCGCTCCTCGAGAGTTGATTCACTCGTCGTTAAATGCTTAACACGATTACTTTTTATCGATAATACAATATAGGTAATACGATTCTATTTATTTATCAATTAATTGTATGCTAGTTTATGATACGACGCGCCGATCCCTTCGTCCCGTTCTCGCCTCGAAACTCTTTGAGGAACGTTGCGAAGAGAACGAGAGAGAATGAGAGAGAGAGAGAGAGAGAATGTGTGTATGTATGTAATATGCCAAAGGTTTGTCACTCTAACATCCTATTTACAGTTTGAGAGCAACGTTTGTGTGTCGATCAGAGTCTCGACGATGATCAATTCACGATTCACCGTTCGTTTATCATTTATCACGCGCGTATACTATACTATATACTTGAAACTCCATTAAAATACGTAACGAAGCTCGTTGCCCCCAGTTGTGTTTATCTCGCTTATTAAGTGGTTTTTTTCTTTACCCTCTTTTTTCTCTTTTTTTCTTTTTATTTTTCTTTGCATCGCGACGTGACGATTGCGCACAAAAGTTGGAACGAATTCGCTGGCCGCCATTTTGAGTTCGTTGTGCCGCGTGATCAGTGTAACACGAAATGGCCGCCCTCTTTGGTTAAGTCTCACTTTTACCATTCGATGATATATAACAATTGTATATTAAATTATTATATTATAATAATTATATATAAATAATTGTTGTAAAATTATATATTAAATTATTATATTATAATTATATATAAATCATTATATAACAATTATATGATTAATTCTTCTCGATTGAAAATCGCGAAGCGAAAATTTTGATCGACGAATATATTGACAAATTTCGAATTTCGACTCTCGTGGGATTTTACAACATTGACGAATGTTCCCCGTTGAACGTGGAGTAGCACTGGCTCCGCGCGACTTATGGCAGCATCCATCATAAATTAAATCGTACGTTACACATTGTACGAGTCCCTCTGTGTTGTTTTACCTCGTCAGAATGTACCTCGTTCATTTATAAATAGATTGATTTTTCATTTTTCTTTCTTCATTTGCATGTGTGTGTATGTGTGTATAAACATATACATTTATGTATGTATACTCGTGCCTCCACTTGTTGTGTTCATACATCGTACTGTACAAATATTATTTATGTTATTGAACTATGCATGATTTTATATAGAAATATGCAATATTTTACATATTTATAGATTTCTCTTGGTTCAACAAACACTTTGCAAAATATTGCAAACGACTCGAAATATATTACATAAAGTAATATTTTACTAATTCTTAATTTAAAAAAAAAAAAAAAATGTGGTGGAATTGAAATAATACTGATTATACAATACTTTTGTCTCATAAGTTGTCCAAGACTTTTGTACAGTACTGTATATGTATTTGTAAATACGTATATGTCTATTCATTTATTTTGATTATTTATCTATCCATCCGTTTTTTGCCTCTTTAACTATTTATCCACGTGTTTCTTTGCTCTTCCATATATATTTATATTTACATGTTTCTCTCGTTTTTAGTCTCTACTTGTTGTTGTATTAAGGAGTAATATAGTCATAATTATCGCGTTCGATTGATAAAGGATCGCGCGAGCCGATCGTCCGGTGTACCAATAACTGAACAAGCAGATGAAAAATTAGGCGTGTCAATCTCAAACAACATTAACTCTTCCATAAATATTCTACAATTCACTTTCGATGGAAATGAAACGCGTTGAAGCACAAACGAAACTAGTTTCTCCTCGATTGACAGATCAAACCTTCGCGAGTTTAAATGATAAATAATTTCGTTCCAACTAGTCCATGCTGCATCGACAGTATCGTATCAACCGGTTATATTTATATAATAAATTACACATAACACGATTATTTAATTCAATTCTTTTGAAATTCACGTTCAACATCAGCTATCCATGTCACTGCTTTCAAATTCGTTATCAGTTGCCGCTGCACGTTGTCACCAGCCATGGCCCAAATTAACGAGACAAAATTTTTAAATTGAAACTTTGGACTTTTGTGAGAAACAAGACGGTGAGAATAAGACTATGCCAAGACGGTCCTCTTTGAAAAGGAAAATGCCTTTGTTGTCTTTCTCTCTCTCTCTCTCTCTCTCTCTCTCGAAGTCTCCGCGAGAATCGGAATCTCCGTGTTACCCTAATACATAACGATGACTCTTAAACGTTAACGTTTCAAGCGTAAACACTATACGACGTTTTTATATATATATATAATATATATATATATATATATATATATATATATAATATATATATCCACTTTTTTTTCTTTTTACTTTTAATTAATCGTTCTCATTTCAAGAAAACACGAGCTCTATAATGTCCATGCGACGGTCCAACAACCACCGACGCTTTGTATATCGCGCGTTCGCCTATATTGTCACGAGATATGATCCATAGAATATTCTTTTCCCTTATTCTCCATTTATTTCGTGTATATACGTACGTGCATTCTTCTCTTTATAATAATCGACGAGAATCGTCAATGTTTCACGCGTGATTCCGTATATATCCGAATATACATCGCGTATATATGTATATATATATATATATATTTGTATATATTAATAGTAATATATAGTATATATACATATACATATATATTAGTAAATATCAATAAGTATATTACCGAGCTCTTCTATGTATAACGCTGTTCAATTAATTATATCTCTTGTCCATTCTCGTTGAGGGTTATATTCAATTCCTTGAAAAAACGATAAATTACCAGTTCCTATCGTTTTTCCCCCTTTTTTTTCCTCTTTTTTCTTTTTCGTTTAATATCTTCCACCGTCTTTCGTCTCGCCGCAGAAACAGGGAACACGATATTCGAATTACAGGCGAAGTCGAGGTGGGGGTTTCCTGGCTGGCGAAACGACCACGAAAAATCTCTCCTCGTTTCTTTTCTTTCTTTCTTTCCTTTCTCCTTTGTTTTATAACTTTTATAAGGCCCAAATATTGTGCGCTACCTGTTCGACATGGAGATTACGCCAAAAGAGAGTGAGAGGGGCGGGTGGAAGGATGAGGAGGAGGAGGAGGAGGGGGCAGAAAAAAAAGAAAAAAAAAAAAAAAGAAAAAGGAAAGGAAAGGAATCGCGAGAGCGCGCTCGCGATTCGGTTTGCTGCTTTTCGCATCTTCTCCGGAGGAACGCCCCGGAGGACACCGCGCGTCACCGGGCTCACAGTTTCTCGATCCTCTCTCGCCTCGTCGGGTTATTCGCTCTCGTTCGATCGACGACGACGACGACGACGACCGGGACTCGTGTTGTGTCTTCTTTCGTCGTTCGATCTCCCTCGGGGAGCAGGAGGAGTCCGCGCGCCGTCGTCGTACCGGCGACGAAAGCTTCTCGATTCTCAACGATGTTGACGGGCTGGCGGATTTTTTGGCACACCTAACATTCCCCTCCCCTCCTGAACAAAGAATTGCAATCGGTGCGAACGCCGTGTCCTCGAAGCGTTGCCGAGAGCGTCGACAGACCTAAACCTAGAGCCATCTAAGCTCGAGAGTGTAGCTGGTACGTTTTTCCCGTCCGCGCGCTTCAAGTCAGCGCGATGCGCTACGGACCATCGAACGACGTGAAACGTCGCCGTTTCGAACGGACGATACGCGCGGCGATACCTGGAAGCTGGTCACCGAGAATCCTCCTGCGTTATCGTCAGCATCGCCGTTTGATCAAACCGCGGACTCGAGATCGGTTTTTCCGTTTGTTTACGCTTTTCGTCACTGTTTTGCTGTTGCCTCGTTGACCTGTTGGTCGCCGTTTCTCTCTCGCTTCCCTCGAGACGAGACCGCCATCGATCTCGAGACGACCGTGTGGACCATAGAGAACGCTTCTTTGAACTCGCTCCTACATCGTTAGGGGAGGGCTGGGGAAGGGAGTGAGGGAGGAGGGGGAGGGGGGGGGTGAAAGGGATAGGGGCGGAGGGAGGCAACTGCCCAAAATTCCTGTGCTACACCGCCTGGAATGAATTGCCAGTGTTCGTTTCTTTCTTTTCTAGCTGTCCACAGAAGCGTCAGTCTCAGGTGGCACCACTGTCGCGCGCCACGGATTCCCCGGCGTCGCCGCGCCGGTGACGTCCACCCGTCGATACCGATTTCCGGTAATCGTTGCCCTCGCTGCTGGCGGTGGTGGTGGCGGTGGTGGTGGTGGTGGTAACGGTGGTGCTCGTCGACGCGTTGTCCGAGGCCTGTGGGTTGTAGCTCGTGCCAGAAGGCACCAGCAAGGCGAGAGGTGGCGAGGACGACGAAGGTGGCGACGACGAGGAGGAGGAGGCGGGGGTGGAGGAGGAGGAGGAGGAGGAGGTGGAAGTGTAGGACGCATTGGTACGTTGACGCAGGCCGCCGACGAGGCCGTTGTTGGACATCTTGGCGCGTTGACGTCGCGCGGTAGACGCTTGCGACTTGGCCTCGTGCTTGATCGTCGTCGTCGACGACGTCGACGCGAGCGTAACGCGTTCAAGCGTCGACGACGACATCGTCGTCGCTCGAGAGGCCAGCTGGTACCTAGTTGTCGGTGGGGCTTGCTGCTGCTGTTGCTGCTGCACTCGAACGCGATGGCCGTCCCATTGCTGCTGGGATGGACTTGGCAGGCTGTTCTGCAAGGTCCAGTGACCTTTTCTGACGATGGAGCCGCCAGTAGCGGCACTGTTGACGGACGAGGAGGAAGAAGACGAGGCCGACAGGACATAGGCGCTGGTGACTGATGCTGCACCAGCGGCGGCGGTGGCAGCGGTGGTGGTAACCGCTGATAGAGCTGCTTCCGGTGAACCGTCAGCCATCGGTGACCCCGCAGGGCCCGGTAGAGCGCGTACGACAGGCTCAGGAACAACGACTGGAGGACGTTGCTGCTGCCCGTTGCTGCCCAAATTGCCAGCGCAGCCGTAATCGTAGCTGCAGCATAGCTGCCCGTCCTACGGAGAGGTTCGTTGGACACTGGGTTAGCCAACGGCGAAACGAACGGGACCAAGCGACCGTGTCATGTTCGCTTGACTTTCGCCCTCTTCCGTTTCTTTCAAATCTTTCTTTTTTCTTTTTTTCTTTTTTTCTTTTTTCTTTTTTCTTTTAACGCGAAATTTCTCAAACGCCGGTACCCCTCCGTTCGCGCGAAAAGTCTTGGAACGCGTGCGTGCTGCCATCTGTCAGGTGCGGCGCGGTGCGGTAGTAGAGAATGACCAGAAGCGGGTAATTCAAATCATAGAATAAGGAGTCTAGTGTCTGCGGTTGCGGTTGCCTTCCTGTCTCTCGCCAGAGATTTCAAACTGGACAGAGCTTGTTTGATGTTTGAAAAGCCTGCCAGGGACGGTGCGCTCTTTTCGGCGTGAAAAAGAAAAAAGTCGAATTCTCGTGAACGCGTGCACAGCTACGGCCACGATGCTGGTACATCGCGTTAGGAATCGTACGAATCGATGAGAGGTTATACACGTTTGTCGATATCTCATGAGGAAGCGTGTACGACGAATGAAACTCCGCGAGTTGAGGAGAGTCGGATACGAATGTTGTCGACTTGTCGACTCACAACGTTGCTCCAAGACTTTTCGCGTCGCCTCGGAGGATACTCAGGTGATCCTCCACATAGTATGTAATTCATTGTTTCGTTGATACACGCGCACGGCGTTCCTTTCACGGGTTTCCTTCCGTTTTGCAGATGACCCAGGTTCCACGGCCCCTTTTTGTTTTTCCTCTCGATCGAGAAAGAGAACGTTGCCTCATTTTCCCTTTTCTTACGAGCACAAATTACAAGAACTCGACTCATGACAATCATGCTCTGACATTCGGGGGACAAAACAATGAATTTTCATAGTATGTATTTGACACCTTCACGACACCGTGTCTAGGTTACCACTACTTCCGGCTACGATTTCGGCAAGGACAAATCTCAAGATTGAAAAACGTTCTCGCCACCACGCGACGTTTTTTGAACCGTCTAAGAAAGGAAACACCTTTGACGGATAATTGTCGAGCAAGATAATTTTCAATTAATCGTTTTGCTTTGGAAAAAATAGAAAAATTAACGCGTGTTTCTCCTTTCTTTCTTTTTTTTTTTTCTCTCTTAATTAATCTTCAGTGTTTCTCGTTTTCTTGGCAAAATCGTAGCAGGACAACACTCGATAGACAGAGAGAAAGAGACTCTTGGTGCTTCTATCGAATCTCGAATGCAGATCAGAGGAGAGTGCAAAAGAGGCTCAAGTGTAACGGAAAACCATAATAATGAAAATAATAACAACAATAATAAATAAAGGAAAGACCAAAAAAGAAAAAAAAATGAATCAAAATGCAGTCTGTGTGTATGTGTGTCGTGTGTGTACGTGTTTATATGCGCGTGAATGTGTATGTGTACGTGCGTGTGTCTGTCACCACGTGCGTCGTGCGCCCCGACCGATACCAAACACTCAGGAAAACTTCAATTTTGTCTTTTCATTGATCTCGACTCAACGACAAGTGCATCTCTGAATGTGCGTTGTTATTATTATTTCTCTTTTCTTTTTTCCCCTCTTCGAATCAAGTGATCTTTCACGTTAACTGAATTGTAATCAAGTTAGAAAAGAGCATGGGGTGAGTCGGTGCATGCGTGTCATTGTTAACGTGCATTTGGCTACTCTGACTGACGTGAAGGATCTTACGAGTTTCTTGATCGACCGATCGACAAACAGAAAAAAAAAGAAAAAAGAAAACACGATTTTCTATCAATTTCCTCTCGAGATACGCAAATGCGAGAAAAAAGAAGAAAAGTTCAAGTTACTCGACAATAATTGAGATATTCGTTTATTCACTTTAAAAGTGTATTCCTATCGTTTAACGACAAGTAAATTCAATTCTCGAATTCAAAAGTGTTACGACCATTTCGATAGCCAATTCATAAGGAATTCGTTTCGAGATTCATGGAAAAAAAAAAAGCAAAAAAGAAAAAAAGGGATTGTCTTCGGTTCTATCAAGAGTAATTCTGATTACAGCTTCCAATACGAAACATGCGACGTGCTCGCGATTCACCCTTAGAGAGTTTGAGACCTTGCCACGCGTCTATGCCACGGGCTGCTTTGCAAACCTAGACCGCCATTTAATTCCCCGACGGTGGTGCCAACCTTTCCCCCGAAAAGTTCCAACGAGGCTATCAAACGTGTAGCAAGGATCATCGACGTGCAATCTCCGTGCGATTCTATTAATTGTCACGTTAATTGTTCAACGTCCAGTAGAGAATTGCAAGAATTCGTCGCGTGGCGTAGACGAGCGGCGGGTGCGATCCAAACCGCAAGAAAATGTCGAGAAGTTGAAAGCCATGGGTGGCCAGCGTGCGGCATCTAGTGGATTCTAAACGAACGTTACAACATAGGTAGGGGGAGAAACAAAAGTAAAACTCGAAAAGAAGCGTGACAAGGTGGTGGTGGTGATAGTGATGGTGGTAACGAGCCAGGCTCGAAGAGAGAAAAGAAAGTGCTACTCGAATGAAGCAAGCAGAAAAGGAAACGAAAGCGTTCGAGCTCGTGGACGCTTGAAACAAAAGTGGCAGGTAAGAAGTACACACAGAAAAGAAAGCAGAGAGAGAGAGAGAGAGAGAGAGAGAAAGAGTTAATAATTAATATAAATAAAAGAAAGAAGAAGAGGCGGGTAGAGAAGATTATAGGTGAGGTAGAAGTGACGTGATTACCGATGCACACAACACGCGCTATTGCTCACCAATTGGGCGCAGTACGGCACCTGCAAGGATACCCATCGTTAGGCTAGTCAGGTTAGTCATTCACGGCCGATGGTGTGTGTGTGTTTGTACGGTTATGTTACATGAAATGGCAATGGGCGGGTGAGGGGGGGGGGCGGGTGTTGGGAATTACTTCGAATGATTACACAGCACACGTTTTCGTTCTGGGTAATTAATTAGGAACGTAATTCTGCTCGATACATCAGCCCATCACTCCTCGTCGATCCATTTCAGACACCGTGTTTAACTTGACCATTTTTCTTTTCCTTCCTCTCTTCCTAAAGTTTCATCGTTCTCTTCTCGTTCTGTGACTTTACAGTCTCTATTTTCTGCCACCAAGAAGTATCATCGTTGAACTTTTTGTTTTCTATCGATATATCGTTAATCAACTGTCTCCTCCTCAATGAATCGACGAGGTGAAAGTCATGCTGCACGCTCGGTCGTAACGAGATATCGGGACCCATTTCTCGGTTAGTCGCTGTTAGGCAATTATTGTACTGAACACGATCCATGCAGGGCCGACCCGAAGCAGTGAGAGCTTTCCGAGTCTCGTATGAAGAGAGTCTCGTTTTCGCGCACGCGCGACTCGAATTTGTTTCTCGCGGCAGTGTTCAAATTATGTGGCGAGACCTAAAACAGCACCGTTTAAGTTCAACGCAAGCCGACTGTCGAACTGTTGTTCGACAGATTCGTTTTTTAAAATAATTTTCAAGCTATATATATATATATATATATATATTTATTTATTTATTTATAGAGTAATTTTTAAGCAATATTTAGCATCTGGTTTGTACACAGTGAGCGAGGGTCAAACGAAAAAAAAGGAAAGAAAAGAATAATTATACAATTGTTCAAATCAACACTGTCACTACAAAAAAAAAAAAATATATATATATATATATGTAACAACGATAACATGAATAATAATAGATTCTCGTTTCTACGTTACGTACAGCACGTGATTACTCTGGTCATTAGGTAAACATGCATAGTAAATATAATACATATACATATATACAGTGCCGAATTAGAAATCTCGTTTCTCTTATGTAAGGCGAAAGACTAGTAATAATAATAATAATAATAATAGTAATGACGATGATAATAATGAACACTGCCGCGTGCAAGGCAGCCAACGAAAAGACATTACACATAAAAATAGTCTAGTCTAACTTAGGGACGCCCCTGAACGTGTCTCGTACGCTGGTATTACCAGAATTCAAATCATCCGGGTCAGCTGAATGCGAACACAGCGTCAGATTTCATTCGCGCAACGACAAATACTAGCACGACGCGTGGTTATGGTTAGTTCCACCCGCCGAGAGAAAACGTATGCCGCCAAATGATTCAAATTTTTTTCATTCGTTTCGAGGAGACTTCGTTCAGCCTTTGAAGTCGTAGCGGTGTCGAAACTTCTGCGTTCCAATCTAACAATTATTAAGTGAGTCACGTTAGCCATAGGCTCGAGCAACGTGTCGCGCTGGGTAAAGTAGAATTAGTCCTAGACTAGACTGGTTGGGGTAATCCTAAGTCCAGCTTACATCTAGACCAACTCCAAGTTGGACGCTACAGTAAGCGGAAGAAACAGATTTGCTCTACCTCAAATAAGAAACACTGAGTTTCGATACTCTGGAGTGCTGGCAAAGTAGTTGAATTAAATTACTTGGCTAATGCTACCTTTAGTCTTGCAGTCCTAGTTGTAACAAACCGGACGCTCCTCCTCTTGTCTCGTCCCCTTACTTTTCAAATGCAGTCGACTTCCATTCAGTCGAGCGAGTACAAAACGTGATCGAATGTCAAAAATTGGATTTAGTCTAAGTGTGCGTTAAGCTGGATCAGTCTAATTAATCTAAGTCTCGTGTTAGCTACGATCGTACTGTGTCTACGACAAGTGTGAAGATTCACGGGACTCGTACGTTGCGTCACTTCAAAGACTTTCATCGAGTTCTCTCGTTTTTCTTTTTTTCATTTTCACTTGCTTCTCTCAGCGTACGTAAAAGAGCGAGATTTTATTAGCGCAGTTAGGCTCGCGACAGTTGTCGACACACCGCAAAAAAAAAAATAAATAAATAAATAAATAAATAAATAAACAAATGACATACTGGAAACAAACGGCAGTAAAATAGGTACCTTGAGTTCATAGGGTCACCTATTAACACTGTAAATAAATGACAGCGAGACGAGAATAGAGAGACAGAGAAACAAAAAAAAAAAAAAAAAACGAGTGAGAGAAAAATAAACATATTCATATGCTGACGTGTGTGGCTATGATTGAACACGTGGCGGATGATGTCATAAGTGTATCTCTTTCCTTTTGGAAATCACTTTTCAAATAGCTGGCTTTATGCGAATTGCAAGAATATCATAAGCAACGATTATTCTTTTAAATAATTTGCGCGCAAAAATTCCTGGCGTAACAAGCACAGATATGTTACGTTGTACAGAGAGTTAATAGAGCAATAGCTTCTGACGAATTAAAAAAAAAAAAAAAAGAAAGAAAACTAGGAAACATATTTATTTATTATTTTGAAATTAGTTCAGGCTGATGACCATCTACGTAAAATATAAGCAATGTTAAGCAGCGGAAATTGAAAAATATTGCAAGAGAAATGTTATGTCAAGGGCAGTTAATCCGCCACGTGTGTTATGTATGTACATCGGTGTTCTCGGAACGATCGTCTGTCGCACAGCAGCTGGTCGCATCTCGTCGGATTGATCAGACGCATGACAGAACCACGGCTAAATGAAGGCGATATTTAGTTGTTTTTTTTTTTGTATTTACTGACCTTGAGCTCTTGACTTCGCGGTAAAAGAGAGCGCAATACAGAGAAAAGATCTGGCCAAGACAGTCTGCGTTATTAAAAATGGTGGCGCCACCTTTTCACATATTCTGCGAGACGATATTACCAAACTACGCTTTTCTTCCTTACACCAGACACTGATGCATTAAAAAAAAAAAAAAAAAATAGAAATAAAATGAAAACGCAAGACGAGAAAGAATAGCTGAAAGAAAAATGAAAGACACAAGTCGGCAATGTTACAAACTTGTACTTGTTGAAACTTCTTTCGCGTTAGAAAAAATCCGTTCTCTGTGACTCGCGCTCTCTTTCCTCACGAACCCCTCTATTTTATCCTGCGATACCGATGATTCTTCAGTCTGCCAGTGATTGAACCCTGGCGTTCTCCTTACCTTGCACTCGCACGTGGTGCACTTGTCATGGGGATCCTGCCATGAGCTGCCACTGTCGTAGACAATGCCGGAGTAACTACACGGCCGTGCTCTGGTCACATCCTCGAGAGAGGTGTCGTTCCCAGGCAACACTCTTCGACACGGATCGTCCTCGCAACGAGGACAACAGTCGCCCTCCTCTGTCACGGGGTTCGAGCAAGTCAATGGTGGGCACTCCATCTGCCAGCAGTCTATCTCGCCGTACTACAACACAACACAGTGATTTCGTGAGAGAGAAGTGGCTCTCCAAGACCAGCGATCGCCAGGAATTAAATAAATATGCAAGTGCAATCAATCGCGACGGACAACGTTTCAAGTGTAAAGCGTGCGAAGTTCGTTACAGTATTATGACATGTAATGTTTATTGTAATATTCCTTCAAAGGAAAGAAACACTTCGGGCACAAGAGACGTTTGAAATAAAAGTGAGATATCGAGGCTGGCGCCGTTACCAGGCATTCGCAAGTCTGACACTGATATATCCATCGTTCGCCACTTCTGAAGATCAGGTAATGAAGATCTTGATGCCTGCAGGAGGCCGCGGGGTCGCACTGAGGGCAACACTTGTCCGCGCGACTCCCGGGGGCGCTGCAATCGCAGACAGGATCCTTGCACGTGACGACGCCGTTTTTGCAAGCGCAGCTTCTGCAGGGATTGCCGGCTTGCGGCACAGTCTCGCCGTTCATCACCTCTCGATCCTCGAACCAGCAACCTGTTAAGGACGCAAAGAATTCTCTCGCTTTTCAATGTTTCTCAGCGCCGTCGTCGTTCGAGGCTCTGGACTTGACAGAATTAAAGCAACACTGCTCTGCAGTGTTAACAGCAATTGATGGAAGATAAATCTACATGTACAAACGAATATTTATATTTATTTAAAAATTAACAAGAAAACGAATCCATTCGTTTTTACTCATTACGTTTAATTTCAATTGTAGTTCATAACGAAACGTTGAATTGCAAATTTAAAGAAAAATTGAACGTCAGTTAATGTTTATTGAAAAATTTCCAAGATTCTTTAGTTAGATAAGGAACAGATGATATTGACAGTCGTTCAGAGCATGAAAACCAAAGAGAAATAAATTCCTGAAGTGAGCGTATACTTACTCAGCCTACATTCCTCCATAGTGTGATTGTCAAAGGAACGTGGTGGACAACTGCACATGTAGCCTCCTTCGGTGTTGATGCACGTGGCACTAGGATGACAGGTGTGCCTCCTCTCGATCGTTTGGTCGTTGCATTCGTCGATATCGATACACTGTGTACCTTGGGTACTATCGTGGAGGCCGATCCTGTAGCCTGGTTTGCAACGACAGTAGTACCAACCGGGCATATTGACACACGTCGATGTTTCGTGACAATTATCCATGTTGCTCGCGCACTCGTCGAGATCCATTTCGCAGCTGTTGCCGGCGTAACCACGCCGGCAGGAACACTCTCCTGGCGCTGCGCATTCGCCACCATTTTGACAGATTTGATTGCAGATGGCTGCAGAAGAGAACGAAGAGGATTTACAATGATAGCAGAAGACAGAGAGAAAGAGACTCGAGACATTCTGTTTATCGAAATCTTTGAATCTATTCTAGATTAAAAATTCACTTTGACAATTTTTGGCGAGTGAAAAACCTGAGGCTGTAGGAAAGTACATTATTATACTTTGAAACCACGAAAATTTCGATCTGATGGTTCACGATCTAATTGTTATATATAAATTAAATTTATTTAAGAAAACTAGATGTTAATAAATACGACAAACGTTCAATTTTAAATATATTTTATTTCATAAAAAAAAATATATATATATATATTTAATTAGATCATTTATTTTCGAAATAATTTAAATTATAAAAATAATGGTACAAAAAGTGCAAAACAGATTTTACTCGTTTATTTTCTAAAAAATTCACTTTCGTTACTTTAAACTATCAACAATATTATTAATTTCTAATTATTACTGAAATATATTCTTATTATAAAACTTTATTCAATCACGTCAATTTAAAATTATATATATATAATTAGATCATTTATTTTCGAGATAATTTAAATTATAAAAATAATGGTACAAAAAGTGCAAAACAGATTTTACTCGTTTATTTTTTAAAAAATTCACTTTCATTACTTTAAACTATCGGTAATTTCTAATTATTACTGAAATATATCCTTATTGTAAAACTGTATTCTATTCGTGTCAATTTAAAATTATATATATATTAATAAATACTTGATGTAAATTTAAAAAATATTTAATAAATATTTAAAATTATATATACATATATTAATAAATAAATATTAATAAAATAGTGAAGCATTAGAAAAGAAACGTACGCTTGCACGTGTAACCATCGCCGGAGTAGCCCTCCTTGCAGGTGCAGTAGTAACTTCCGACGGTGTTGACGCAGGTAGCGTGCTCGTCGCACGCGTGATGGCCGGTCGCACACTCGTTCAACTCGGCGCAGTTGAACTTGTCAACTCTGTGGTAGCCAGGAAGACACTCGCACGTGTAAGAGCCGATCGCGTTCACGCATTTTGTATTGGCGTTGCAGTGATGCCCCTCGGAGCCGCCTTGCTGCTTGCATTCGTCGACATCTGCGTCGTCAACGTGTTTCGTTTAATCATTTCCGGCGAATTTTCCCTCTGATACTAGTTTCTACTTGGCAACTCTGTGAAACATTTTCTCCCGAACAGTGTGTCGAACAATTGAATCGCTTGAAACAACGACGATTACCTTCGAGGAATTTGTTGAGAAAATCTCAAAATGAAAAAAAGAAAAAAAGAAAAAATGGAAAATTTTCGTTGTGTGAATTGCGAGAATCGCCTGTCCGTTTTATTTTCACGCTCTTGTAAAATCCATTTTAAACGGCCGTCGTCGCGAGTCCCGGTGCGGCTATTTACAGGCAACGAAGCGAAGGGATCTGAATATAACAGAGGCAACCATGTCACCGCAATCGTCGACGATCTGG
Organism: Tetragonisca angustula; assembly: GCA_036937485.2. Classification (NCBI taxonomy): domain Eukaryota; kingdom Metazoa; phylum Arthropoda; class Insecta; order Hymenoptera; family Apidae; genus Tetragonisca; species Tetragonisca angustula. The sequence goes on along the minus strand of JAWNGG020000135.1, from coordinate 134,688 downwards.
CTGGCTTCGACGGGACCAGTCGACGAGGCCACGGATAAGCAAAACGCGTCAGATCGGCCACGTGCGCGGCAGCATCGATCCTCTGCATATTTCACGACGGTGGATCGATCGAACCGCCATTCGATCTGTTAAAGCTGGATTTGATCAAGCTTCTCGACTCGAGCCAGCGAAGATTTCTGATTTCTCCCTTGCGAGTTAAATTCAGTTAAACGCGGGAATTTCTAATTACGTTACTTGAATTTGAAACAGCCTCCGACTAGCCTAAATGACTAAATTATAAACTAACGTCGACGCGAATGGAAAGATGAAGCAGAGATGTAAAGAGAAAGAGAGAGATAGAATGTTAGGTACCGTCACAGTTATGACCGTCCCCCTGGAAACCGATATCACAGTGGCAGGTGTATGTTGTCTGCAGATTCAGGCAGGACGCGTTAGCGTGACACTTGTGGCCCTTCGCGCAGTAGTCCACCCCTGGTTAAATTAGTGGTTAGCCAGACGGATGCAGAAACAAGTTAGAAACAATCGAATAATTAGAACATTAGCACGTTTGGGTTTAGTTTAGCTTTGGTTTCACATGCCATTCGACGTGCTTTTTACGTGACAGTGGAACAGAGGGATTTTGTTCTCCTTCTAGAGAACATTATTATTATGCGTAGATAAAATGCGAGTATCGTGGAATGACATGCAGCGTTTCTTCAATCATGAAGTTGATTGAAGCCGTTCTCGACCGTACCTGGACAGAATTTGCAGCATTCCTCTGCCACGCTGATCTGCTCGCTCGGCGGACAGGGCAGCGGTGGACATTTTTTATCCGTGTCGAACCTGTGACAGGTGAAGCTGCCGTCGAAACAGTCGCACTGCACGCAGTGCTTCGGCGAGACTCTCTCGCCGTGATCGTAGAGCACTCCGTACAGGAAACATTGCTCTGGGGATAATCATCGATCGGAAAGTAGAAATCAGTAAGTGAGAAAGTGAGAGAGGGATATAGGAACAGCTGCGAAGCAATTTCAATAATCACGAAAACGCCAGTATTGACTTGCTAATTAATCAACTCGACAACGAAATAAAGTTACGAAAGTTACAATTTAATTGTACAATTAATACATTTGATAACTGCTACCGTAGTGACTGGGTAGTAGATTAGGGTTGGTAGTCTTGATAAAGAAAAATTAACTCCACCTACAGATCCCAGACGATTCAAACCGAGATCTATTCAAGATTCAAAGATGATTCGAAGCCACAACGACAATATATGATTGTCTTTCTCTTACATTTTTTAGGCGTCTCGTCGCTTTCGACTCGCCGATTACTATCAATTTAATTGTACAATTAATTACAGTTACAAGTCGATTAATCACAGAGTAATTTCATGCGTACTCAGGCAAATGGGGCAGCACTGCCCCTTAGGAATGACAGGGTTCTTGCAGTTGACGGGCGCGCATGGCGTCTTCCTGCATTCGATCTCCCCGTGAATGCAGGAACACTGTTGGCAATCCTTCTCCCAGGTGGCACCGTCCTCGTGGACGGTGCCGTTCGCCCTGCATGACTTTTGGCACTCGCACTCCTCCACTTTGCTTATCCTGCCCTCTGCAGCGGCTAGCTAAAAGGAAGGACGTGAATGAGCGAACGCCTAGGGACTTCCCCCAATGCGAAAAATCCCCCAAATTTGGCCGTCAACTTTTTATGCTCACCCTACGCGTCAGCTCGTTGAGATTGCGCATCAGCTGTTCCACCGTGTTTTGTAATATAGAAAATTGACCGCATGTGGGACAGAACGAATCGAGCAGCGGACACTGGGACAGGTAGCCATGGGGGCCTGCTATCAGCTTCACATCCTGCAAAGCACCCTGCGGCGCGACAATCGTACGAACTTGTCTCAGTTGATTGAAACCTCAAATACTCGCGAGATTATAAATTACGTTGTGCGAGGGTGAGTTGACAACCTCGTTAAAAAAGAAAAAAAAAAAAAGGAAAAGAAAAACGGTGACTTAAAGTTCTTTGAAGTGATTGCATTGTCAAATATTTGACGAGCTTGTCTCAAAATTGACAAGACGCAACGATAATCTACGACTGGGATATTGTGCTGGACGTTAAAAATAGAAACACACTGTCTGGCACACGGCAGCGCGCGAGAGAGGGGAAGAGGCAGGATCAAGAGGAAGAGGAGGTCGTACCTTGAAGAGAAAGTGCCTGGCGTTTCTCTGTCCAACCCAAAGCTGAAGCTGCGGCAGAGTGAAATTGGTGTCAGGTGGCCCGGGCCTGAGCAACCGCCTGTACAAGAGATGACAGTCGACGAGCAGCTCGATCTGCGAGCCGCTCACGCTCAGGGCGACCTTGTGCCAGGCGCTGTCGGCCAGACGAAAAGGAAACGCCTCCACGTGGACGCTACCGTCCCGGCGCGATACGTAGTGAAGTCGAAGCTCGTCTCTACGGCCGCTGCTCTGCAGCTCCAAATATCTGTCAATGCCATGGCAAAGTTCGAGTTCCAAGCTGTTCGATTTTTATCATCTGAATGATTAAAACTATCGCAACATTGCGCGACGTTAAAAGTTACTAGAATCGAGTGGCAACTTGAACGATTCGAACCTGCATCTTAACCTTCCTCCGTATAAAGTTTCCAGCAAATTGAAAGTGTCGCCTATGTCGCTCATTCGAGTTCTCAATTAGTTATCGTCATCTCGTTTCAAAGTTTCGATTTATCTTCTTCTGGGGTTGTTGGGTCGAGAACTAGGGATTGGAATTCGACTGGACTCTGCCGGAGGTTGTGAGATTGAATCTCTGTCGCTAATCGCGTGAAATTATTTAATAGGAAGTTAACGGACCGAGTGATTTGATAATGCAGTTAGAGAGAGAATGCGGTACACGAGCCGCGTCTGTAAGTCGATTAAAACCCGTTTCAGCCTCTTAATTGAAACGTGTACACGGAATTAAATAGATCACGTGATTGAATCAGAAGGGAGTTGATGGCGTGTGTATGTGTGTGGCGCGCATGGGCAACTTCCGTTTCACGCTTATCATCCATCAGCGTCTCTAACGTGAAACACATATCGGGATTTTGCAGGCTATCGTTGACAATAAACGTAATCGACATTCCAGTTCTAGGAAACGTTTAATTTATCTTTGAATTTATCGTTCTGTCGTCTCTACGTTCGCTAACGTATACCATGTTTCAACAAAACAGCGAGATCGTGTTAACTCTTATCATCTTCTGTATAGAGGAATTAAAATCGTAACGTTTGGAGATATTAATTAATAAATAAATAATAAAATAATAGTAACAAATAATAAAACTCCGAGACAGAAAAATGTACACCGCCATTAATAACAGTAATTGAACAAAATGATAAACTCGAGATTTGAAAGTTTTACAATCACGATCCTCGGATAATTACGTGATGTTGAAATTTAAATACCGGCCGAAAGAATCGTTTAAGGATATAGGTTAACCCGCGTTAACCTAATAAAAGTCCCTAGATCTCGTGTTTCACGAGAGCGGCGAGAGACGCGACCGTATCAACATTTAATTCCGCTTAAACTCTGACAGCGGTTTCTGCCTGACGAAGCGTGTTAATTACTGTCTAAATACGCGGACACGTAGCTACGTGTATCCAATTTGTGTCAGCCAGGTCAAAACGACTAGACTGCGCTACTCACGTGCCAACAGAGGGTGCGGCTACTTTGAGGTTAAGTGCTCTCCTTCGTTCCCGGCTCAACAATTGACACAGTAACTTCCTTAAGAACGGGCCTTCCCACCTTTTTCAGTTCGTCGATTCTGTTACAGCTCGCTAACTCGTTCGCCGATCGTAACGATCGACTTTTAGACAAAGGTTGGCCGTTTCTGGCCAATTCGTTCTCTGTGTCTGAGTTCATTCGCAAAGATGAAAATGGAACGTGTTCTCGGTCCCTCTGATTAAGGATTAAAAAGTTCCAAGTAACAAATACTTTCTTCGCGTAGCTGAAATTTAACAGCCGCGCGAACTAGCTTTACTCGTTGCACGTTCATAACGTTAATTCAATTGAGTTGATTGCATATGAATTCCCTCACTTTGAATTAATTTCCGCATCAGGAGGGATTTGAAACCACGTTCCGTTTATGCACTAGGCTACGAACATCATCCACGGTGGGAGTTGCTTTTCGAATCGATCGCCGAATGGAACGAGAGGAACGAAATAAACGCGTGATCCCTACCTATTGTTCCCATGTGAAAAGGCGACGATCGTCCCGGAATTGGCCTCCTCCTGTCGCAGAGCGGCGGCTATAGTGAATTCCGGAACCCGCCGAAGTAGCGTGACCGCCCGTTCGAAACTCGCCTCGTCCAGCCGGAGCTCCCTCGTCTCGCCTGAAGTAGTAAAACTCAATCATTCCTGCGACCCGCTCGTTCATTCTACGACACGGTTATTAATAATACCAATAACGCATTTCGTTTCAAGAGAGTGCAATTGGCGGATTATTTTGGAAACGCGTTCGATCACAGACTGCCATTTTCTCGGCTCTCAAACGAGAAACATAATGCAGTTATTGTTAATAAAACAACATTATATAAATAAACTGTTATAAATATTATAAATATTATATAAACAATAATACAGTATTAGTAAATCTAGTAACTTTTGTGGTAGAAATATTATAAATATTATTTTGTGGAAGAAATATTATAAATATTATAAATATTATATAAACAGTAATACAGTATTAGTAAGTCTAGTAACTTTTGTGGTAAAAATATTATAAATATTATTTTGTGGAAGAAATATTATAAATATTATAAATATTATATAAACAGTAATACAGTATTAGTAAGTCTAGTAACTTTTGTGGTAGAAATATTATAAATATTATTTTGTGGAAGAAATATTATTAATATTATAAATATTATATAAACAGTAATACAGTATTAGTAAGTCTAGTAACTTTTGTGGTAGAAATATTATAAATATTATTTTGCGGAAGAAATATTATAAATATTATATAAACAGTAATACAGTATTAGTAAGTCTAGTAACTTTTGTGGTAGAAATATTATAAATATTATTTTGCGGAAGAAATATTATAAATATTATATAAACAGTAATACAGTATTAGTAAGTCTAGTGACTTGTGTGGTAGAAATATTATAAATATTATTTTGTGGAAGAAATATTACAAATATTATATAAACAGAATTAGTAAGTTTAGTAACGTTTGTGATAGACGTTTTTCACTATTTCAAAGTAGCAGTCATTTACTCTGAAATCTATATAAATCTATACTGTGTCTATAAACAATTTGTCAAGTTAAGTTACGTTGCTTCTTCCTATCCTTCTTAATTCTTTTCTTGTCATTAAACTAAAATTAGAAAATTTGTGGCTGATTACAATCGCTGTTATGGACGATAGTTTGAATTTCGGTGTGCAAATAAATGGAAGTAGGAATGTAATTTTGATTGCAGCCAAGTTTAACCGGTGCTGCCGCCTACCGTGGAGTTTCGTAAGTTGGCAACAATGGACAAAACTACTTTTAAAGTTCGATAGAAGTGATCCATCATAGAACAGGGCTCGTAGAAAGTTCGAGAACATTGCTCGTCCCGACAAGGGAAGAATTCGCAGATCTGGTATGTAGGTCAGCCGAAATTTTTGGTGGGTCGCATCGATTTGTCTGATTCATGGTTGGCGCTCGCATAGTTACGTAATCCAGGCGACATGGACATTCGATTGCTCGCAATTACCGGCTCTGTTACGTTCAGGAAAATTCCAACAAACTTCTGCAACAGAACTCCGATTGCATGGACTTGTCTGGAGACAAATAGTTTATATAATTCGAATCCAGAATGATTCTCTTCTTTACCAGTAATTTTCCATTTTTTAATAGGAGCAATTAAGAGTTCATTTAATCAAATATTGACTAAAATTTGCTTCAAATAAACGGAAGATCGTACAAACGGAATTCTACCGTGGATCTCAAACATTCACACTTTTCGTGGAAATTAAAGTAGCGGAATTAATAATGTTCAACCTCAAAATCTATTTGCAAGAGTCAATCAAAGATGGATTAAATTCCATCCGTGAAAATCACTCAAATATCTCCATCGATCTGTAAAATTTAATTTTATCATGGCACTTAAAGCAAAAAGAATCAATCTTCTTTGAAACCTAATTTTACTACAGTACATAAAATGTATAAAAAAAAAAGCCAGATCTATAAAACCCAATCAGTGGGTTTAAAAATCTAACATTACCATTGTGCTTGAATCCCTTAGGGGCAGGCAATTTTAAAGAAAAAAAAATCTCTACCTGCACGGAATTTTTTTAACATAAAAAAAGGGGGAAAAAATGTTTATTTCAATTTAAACACAAAATATTTCTTAAAATGAAAGAAAAGTAATATTTAAATAAATTCTTTGTTACAGAGTGGGGCATGAATAATCCCACCATGCAACTAACGTTTCAAATGAAATTCATTGAAACACACCTTTTTTTTCCAAAATAAAGTCGGTTAAAAAATGTCCCGCCGTGCATTAACTGTAAAAAAAAAAAAAAAATGTGGGACAATTTTAAACCCACCTAACCTAAAAAAAAAAGAGTTAATTTAAATTAAATTACTATTAAAAGTAATTTCAACTTCTATTAAACCGTCTAATTTTCACGTTCAAATTTAAAATTCCGCATATATCGCGTTTTTATGAACGCTCGCGCACATGCTGGTTCGTTAATTCCCCTAGAGGTTGTGGAATAACTACACCGCGCCATCTACACCAGCCGTAAGTCGACACCTTACGCACGACGTGACGGTTCATTAGTTTGGAGCAAGGCACGTGCGATAAAGTTTCGCTGGAAGCGGCACAATGCCTGCAACATTGATACTTCGTCGTTGAACACGCCGAACGGGATTAATTGTTCGCGTGGGCCTCGTCAACGAGGCGTGTAATCGGCCGGGGGGCCCGCTGGCAACTGACGGCGCCTGCCCAGTGACGATCGGCGCGCGCAGCGCGTGAACGCAGCGCGCATGCGCCGGGCTTCCCGCGTGGGGCCTCGAGTTTCAAACGCAGCGCGCCAGCGCTTAATATGAAAGAAAAAAAGTAACCGGACACCAAGAGAGCTGTAACGTGCACCGGAGGACCATCGAATGTTATACTGCAGTTCAATTATCCGACAGTTGAGCGACCCTAAGCTGAGCGTAATTGTTTCGCGCCAAATGGCGCGACGTATCGATGACACAGTCAGCGATCGTGGGTTGAAAACAAGGGTCACGGTTAAAGTGCATGCACTTTTATACCGATGCGCGTGCATCGCAGATGACTCACGGACTTTTGTCGAACGTGAAAACTGAGAAGCGAAGCGAATTTGCCACACGAACGAATGCAAAACTCTTCTGAAGTCGACGTTCTTTTCGAAATAGTCGTTTTTTGGCTGTGAGATCGGTATCTTTCACTCTCGTGTCTTTGAAATAAAAGGAACGCTGGCGACTGAAAGGGTTCAGATAGGTTACAAAGTTAATTCATTCGAAATCGTCGATGAACGATCGAAGAGATGGCCAGCGTTGATTTAGGATCTGCGAAGATGGCCTCGGCGAGAAGGATATTCGTTTCGGAAATAAACAGCGCGCAGATTAGATCATGGATCCCCCATAGAAGGGACACGGACGTGGGGTTGAGCAATTTTAGGAGCCTGAGTGCTTCTGGTTCCCCCATCCAACTACAAAAGGGGGATCGCGAAATCTTGTTTTCCATGTTCCAGAGAAAACTCTGACACGTGTCGGCGCACATCGTTCGTATCCTTTGTTCGGCGATTACAATGGCCCTCGCGCGACTCGAAATGAATGAACCGAATTTCGGGGATGCTGCATCCTGTTTCTCAACTGTCCAGCAGGATATCCATCGAGGGTGAAACGTGACCACGTGACGTGGAAAGCAAGAGCGAGGAAACGCGTATGTAGCGGTTAATGGAAGAATAATAAAACATCGATGGAGTTATATATCGCTTCGCGAATGATCCCAACTCCCAACCTAATTATTTTGATATTTTGTTCAAACTAGGAAAGTGTGTTTACAATTTTCCACAGTTTCTACAGCTTCTGTCTCGAAGAAAACAACGCAACAATCCATCATCGTTCAATGGCAACGATCATTGGCAACTCTACAAATCTCGTCCATGCGATCCTTGACGCGAGCAATATCAATGGAGCTTCAGAAACACAGTCATCGTCTCGTTTGCCAAGAACTCGCACGCACCACAGCGATGAAACATTTCGGCGGAACAATGGCAGCGATTTCAGCTCGTGAAACCTCGCACGAAGACACGAGAGACGAGCGAGAGAAATAGGGTTGGGCCGAGGGGTTGCAACGACGACGACGACGACGAGAAACGAAGGCAAGAACGAGAGAAAAAGAGAAGGGGGGGGTTTCCCTTTGGTTTGGACGTTGCAAACCGCAGAGAACGTTCGGTTACTTCCGCGAAAGCATCGACAGAGGGTGCAGACCGGGGCCGGTAATTGAAATTTCTTTCGGGGAAACCCCTGCTGTCGCCCTTGGGCCAACCACCCCCTTCGCCCCGTTTCTCTGCTCGCTTTTCGCGGACGTTGCACCGTCGCCCACGCTTTTAGCACACTGGCTGTGCGCACGTTTCCCTGGCGTCCGCGAGAAGGGGAGGTCGTGGCATTAACTCGCTATACACGGTGTCGTCAAATACTAGATTTTACACCTAACTAAACGAAAGAAAAGGAGAAAAGGGAAAATTGGACACTGCGTATCATGATATTTTGTTAGTTTCATTATGTCCAGTATTTACGTGTTTTAAATACTGGAAGCTGTTTCAACTGCGTGTGCGTTTTATAGTACAACTATGCATGCACGAACAAATGGGCAAATAAATTTCAGTTTTTATATTCCAACAGTTTTTGGTAGTTTCATTGTTCCAAAGAGCCAAGTACAATTGACTGTGCTTTACTAGCAATGGAAGTGATGTGGTATTGTGGTATTGTAATGGTGCGTGTTTTGAAATGAAAAATTAATTACTCGAAAAAGAGTGCATCTTGAAACGAGTCGCCCGGTATATTTTGTAGTTCGTAAGCCTCTTCAGTGTAAGGAACTTGAAAATTAAATTCATGGCATACTTCGCTTTAATGAACCTTCATTTTAAAAATACCCTCGATGAAAGCGTCCGTATCTTCTCTTTCCGTTCTTTCGCTTAATTTTTTTAATAAGGAATATTCAAATTCCTCTAGAATAATGGATGTTAAACTCTTCGTCCAATATCGCAATATCTACCAATTAAACGTGCTAACTGATCATAAACGTTTACATAATTCTAAGAAGAATTTTCACGTCACAACTCCACAGACATAACTTACTTGATTGGTATCACAAATTTGTCCAAACATTGTATATTAATGAAACTAACGCATCTATTAATTTGGTGATTCTAACGCTAGAACTATCCAACTGAAGTGACCAATTTACAATCTTCCATAGAAATTTTATACATTCAAGACGATCTATTTTCAGAGGCTCGAACGACTTTCAATAAAATACGTGAATAGAAGCTTTTGTATTATAAATGTTATGTTGCTTCCGTTCATTTCTTTCTTACAAAAATGATCTGAAAGTTCCCTCCAACGTCGATTAAAAGTATCGAGAGCGGGATAAAATACCAGCCGAATAATTGTTGTACGACGTGTTTAGCAGCAGTGCTCGAAAATGCCGGGTCAATCCGCTCGAAACTCGAAAGGACAATCGATACTGGCAGACCACGAGGGAATTCCCTGCGGAGGTCTGCCAATGGAGACGACGCGGCTCTGAAACTGACCTTTCGTAATATCGATTAATCGGTCGTTACGTAACCATCGCGACACAACTGATCAGCGCCAATTGTTTTTCCATGTTGATCACTCCGCCGATGTTGATTCGCGCAGCGATCAAATAAAAGAAAGCGTGTTTTTCTTGATTTTCTGTTCCCTTTTTTTTTCTCTCTCTCTTTTCACTTGAGAATTAATATTTAAATGGCCAAAACGAGCATTTCATTTTATTTCCGAGTCAGTCAAGGTAATATTGAATTATATTCTGAATAAACATTTGAAAAAAAAGTTCCAAAATTTACAAAGAATGTGCTCTGCAATACCTGACATTTTCATCGGCAAATAATTATTGATTGAACTTTAATTGTACCTCGCATCAGCATAGTTCGACCCCTCGCAAGAAATGTGACTTTAACGAGGCGGAAAGAATCGTACATTACCCGCAAATCGTATTGTTTCTAACGGGTAGCGAGTAGATCGAAAATGAGGGAAGTAGCACGCGATACGATAAGAGGTAATAATCAACTTTACAGCCCGGCGATGATTACCAGTGGCAACACTGGCTGTAGGAGGATAGCTCGCGGCCAAAACGACCCTCCGATATGCAAACAGGGCTATATTCGGGTTAAGAGAGCCCTCACGGGTACGCGCGTTTCGGTTTCTGCATCACTCGCGAAATTTACTGCGCCACGTATACGATCTGCACGCAATACCGTGTGCCCCAGTGTAAATCGCCTCGAAATGATTTACGTTCGCGTTCACCTTCCACCCCTCCCCCTCCCCCAACCCGCTACCAGCTGCCACGTACCGAATACTCCGACAAGTTGTCGAATGTTCCAGCTGCGGATGGGGATCAGCTCTCCGAATGAAACGTCAAATTCAAATTACAAATTGCAACGTTGAGAAACACCGAGGCAAATCGACCGAGCAATGAAACTTAGCTGGAGCGTTGAAACGGAGATTCGTGTGTATTTTTTTTTTTTTTTTTTTTTTTTTAAAATTACACGCATTTGAATTCCTGAATTATAATATAGCGCAACGTTGGAATTTAGTTTTTATTATTTTCGCCAGTGGAAATTGGGGATCGGAACGAAATGGAATTAACGCACGTCTTGTGTTTGTACAGCTACATCGCCGAGGATTAAGATAAATACGAAAATGATTTTTAAGGTCAGGATATACTTAACCTCCGTGCCGCGTCTGGCACACGTCACGCGTTTCTCGGTACAATGACGTTATTTGAAAATACCTTAAAAGATTTAACCTTAAAAATTCTTCTCTTCCCAATGGATTTTCCACTGTGGACCTCTCAACAACGTGATACTCGAATTAACCTTTTGACGCAAGCCGAACAGACTGTTAACTCTGTTGGATGTTAAATAACGCCTCCAGCGCATCTATATAAGTGTTTCTTACGCTGTGTGATATGCATAAGTGTAGCGAGTATACTCGAATGCGCCGCAAACATCGAGGCACTGGCCATATCCATCGAATCAGTAGCTAATCAATAATCTGATTATCTAATAGACGCAGCTGATGCCTAGTTTCTTATCTCTAGTTACAATTTTAACTAACTCTAGTTATAGTTATAACTGTAGTTAGTTAATAATTTTATTGTGTAATGTATAATATTATAATATTAGGATTAATTTACATTTCAATCATCAACTTGGAATATCTTGAAATTTATTCCAAAGAATATATCTTAATTCTGGAAGATCCTCATCTCCCCCATTTCTTCAACAATTATAATTTTATAACTAGAATTTTCGTAATATAATTTTACTGTGTAATAATATATAATACTATACTCGTAGTATTAATATTAATATAATATTCAATTCATTTACTGTATTAATATCAAATTTATCTACAGGATTAATTCATATTTCAATTATTAGCTTGGAATATTTTGAAATTTATTCGAAAGAATATCTTAATTCTGAGAGATCCTCATCTTCTTTATTTTTTCACTAATTATAATTTTATACTTAGAATTTTCGTAATATAATTTTACTATGCAATAATATACAATATTATACTCATAGTATTAATATTAATAAAATGTAATATTTATTTACTATATTAATGTCAAATTTATCTATACGATTAAATTACATTTCAGTAATTCATTAACCCGGAATATTTTAAAATTTATTCTCAAAGAATATCTCAATTCTGAAAGATTCTTATCTTCTCCATTTCTTCACCAATTATAACTTTATAACTAGAATTTTCGCAATATAATTTTTCTGTGAAATAATATATAATACTATACTCGTAGTATTAATATTAATATAATATTCAAATTATTTACTGTATTAATATCAGATTTATTTACAGGATTAATTCATACTTCAATCATAAATTCGGAATATTTTGAAATTTATTCGAAAGAATATCTTAATTCTGAAAAATCCTCATCTTCTCCATTTTTTCACCAATTATAATTTCATAATTAGAATTTTCGTAATATAATTTTACTATGTAATTATGTACCATTTTACTGTGTAATAATATACAATATTATACTCGTAGTATAGCAAATTAATATTAATAAAATATAATATTTATTTGCTATATTAATGTCAAATTTATCTATACGATTAAATTCCAGTTCAGTAATTCATCAACTCGGAATATCTTGAAATTTATTCTCAAAGAATATCTCAATTCCGAAAGATCCTCATCGTCTCTATTTTTTCTTTTTTCTTTCACCAATTATAATTTTACCATTTTATAATTTTCACAGTGTAACTTTGAATGGTATTTTCTTCTTTCACGTAAACTCGGTCAAAGAATCTGTAGCTGTGACAACGGAACCGACACCACGTCCAAGAAACTGTCACGAACGGCAAAAAACGGCAACAACAAATATCGTACAAGCGTAATTGGAACACTCACCCTGAAGATAATAGGCTGGCTTTAACCTAAACAGTCCTGGCACCCGTGTAACGCCCTGCCGCGTCGTGGCGTGTAGCTGCAACGCTGCCAAGAGGTCTATGCTACCGCCAGGATCGCTCCCTGTCCTGGATCTCGTGCTCTCCTCCGTGACGACAACGGTGCCCACCGTCGTCTCTTCCTCTTTCTCGTTTGTCGTGCCAGACACTGTAAAACACACCGCCAAACGGATCGATCGTTAATCCTTTTCCAACCTGGCTTGACAATGGCCAGTCATAACACGCCGCTTTGATTTACGAACTGATTCATCGCTGGCCCGCATCTCACACACACGCGCGCAATCCAGCGTTTGCGTACAATCGTTTATAAGGAGAATGACGAATGAACCTTTTGACGGGGGAGGAGAGTTTTCGATGAACGTCGTATGCGACGGGGGATTGTTTGCCGAAAGGGTTTGCAGAAAGAGAGTGGTCATTGGAGCAACGTCGAGGATTCTAAGGAGGTTTATTGATGACTGTGACGCGTAAAGACGAATATTGATTATCATGGGAGATCTAAGATAAGGATGAAGTATCAGCGAGCGATCGATGAAACGCAATTTATTTCGTAGTTTCGAGTCTCCTTTAACCTCTTGCGCTGGATTCACGTGCCAATTCCTTTTTCTCCCAAAATTGCAATACTTTCTCAGTTCTAAGTGTATTATTTAAGTATAACGCAGGCGAAACAAATGATAAATTTGTTAAGTTACTTCTCAATCATTTCTATCCGGTCGATATCGTTCGAGATGACCGACGAGTTCGAAAGGAAAGCGACGAATTATTGTATATTTCGTTTGGTCGCTCGTTACGGTCCGCAATCAGTTGCCAGCGCAAGTAGTTAAACGAAGAAACGGACCGCGAACTGCTTCAAACGTACGATTCCAAGCGCGTACAGTCTCAAATACATTCGAGAATCGTAAGAGAAAAAAAATCTCGAGAACCCGAAGCTCCAAATAGTCAATCACAAACCACGGAATCAATTCTGCCTGCCAATCGTTCAATCTAAAGCCTGGATCTAAAATCAAAAAAAAAGAACGTGCAACAACATTTCATCCCGCTCGTCAAACGAGAAAACCATCGGTGAGAGAGAGAGAGAGAGAGAAATAACCCGTCATGCACCCACCAGAACTTTCAATTGCCCGAGCCATCCTCTGGCGATCAGTCGTGGGAAGGAAGTACTTTTATTACCTACTGTCGTTCCTTCCTTTCCGGGAAAAGAAAAAAGAAAATACCAATGTAAAAGAGTTTCCCACAGAGACTGAATTCTAAAAATGGATTTTCCGTATAAAATCGAAGCGAAACGATCGGATTTTGTTTACGAAAGAGAGAGAGAGAGAGGGAGAGAGAGAAAGGGGGGGGGTGTGGAAGGAAACGAGAAAAAGCACGGAAACAGCGATAACGAGTGTCGACAGTGAAGAGTTCGATCGATACCACGCTACTTCGAGAGGCTAGCTTCGCTGCCTCTTTTCCCTATCCAGTTCCTTATCTCCTTCGCTTCTTCATCCGGTTCGATCGGTTTCCCTTCGTCCCGTCTCGTTCCACCTCGTTCGACGCGCCTCTTTGGCGCTCTCTCGCCTCGAGGATGGATGCTCGTCGAACGGCACTCGACATTATTCAGGGGGGCAGCGAGTGGAAATACGCCATTGAACTTTATTGCTGTTCGAGTGGAGGACGCCGCGGACTCCTGGCTCCTTCGTTCCTCCAGACGGAGGGGGTCGTTCGAAACAACCGGGAAATGGGAACTCTCGTTCGAGAGAGGTCAGACGAGTTCAGATCCAACTGTGACAAATATCTTGACGAGAAAATTTGTAAACGTGGCCTCGATCAGTGGTGGGACGAGGGACAATGAATCTGACGTTGTGGTCAAAAACAGGATAAAGGTGAAATAGGTTTAGAAAAGTTGTTTTATTACTAGTTAGGGAAGTAGAATAGAAATAAAATAGTGGAAAGAATTGAGTGGTAATTTGTATAATCGTAATGTGCAATATCGGGGGAGACAGTGATATAAGACAGAACGACAGACTGGTACCGGAAGTTTACATTTTGTGCAATAGCATATTGCGAGCTAAATACTGTTGGTGCTGGTGTAACAGATATCCTTTGCGTTCTATTCTGTACAGAAGTTACGTCCTGTAATTGCGGTTCTTGTTGTTGCTTTTCTTGTTGCGACTGTCGAGAGACGCAAGGAGTTTGTTGTGTATTTCCTGTCACTGTGGATGCTAATATTACATTTCCGTTTGGTACAAATTTTACAACAGTTGGATCCTGAAAATCATGAAATTCTTTACAATCTTTTAGTTCTTTACTATTGTTGAAACTTGAAAAATCTAGTCCTTCCGCATCCATCCCTAAAGGCTCTTCCAATTGCGATAATAATGTATCATCGCTAAATAAATTTTCATTTTTCAACAATTCACTTTCACAGTTTGTAAGAAGCTCGTCGATACCAGTTACTTCTTTTAAATTAAAACTGTCGTTTGATTGAAAATTAGAAAAATCACCCAGTGTTGTAGTTCACCCTCCAGGATCTGTCATTGTGATAAATGGCAATAAATATTTGGCAAACAATATGCAATCGTTGCATTTATTAATTTTCATTAAATAAATGCAATGATTAAAATAAAACGAGCTACTGTCGGTGAGCAGAATTAAGAGACTTGGAAAAGAGAAAAGCGCACTGCGAACGAACATTTTGCATGAGAGAATATCTCGAGTAGATATTCGAGAAAGGAAGCTCTTAATGGAACACAGCGAGGTATCTCACGGATACCTAATATACGGCAGGAAGATTGGCGCCGCATGGGTTATGGAAGAGGCGCTTGCAACCCATTGCGACGACGATCTAATTCCAACTGACCTACTGGAGCTAAGAGTTCCCTGCAATGATTACTACTTTCCATATTCCTCGTCCTGTCACTTGTCTTTAGAATTTCTACTTAGAGTGCCAAACTGATGAGTCAATTTTAATATCTTGCGCTGTAACGACGTGCCGCGCAAAATTGTAATATTTTCTCAGTTTTCAGTATATTTAAGTTAAAAAAAGAAAAAAGAAGCAGGCAAATCAAATAATAAATTTTATACTTCTCAATAATTTCTATCCGGTGACATCATACCGACGAGTTCAAAGAGAAAGTGACAAATTATTACATACTGGAACGACGTGCCACGCACGTCGAGAATTTTTTGTCCCAAAATTGCAATATTTTAAGTATATTTAAATATAATCCAAGCAAAACAAATAATAAATTTGTTAAATTGCTTTTCAATAATTTCTATCCGGTGATATATCGACGAGTTCAAAGAGAAAGCGACGAATTATTACATACGGTTCGGTCGCTCGTTATAGTCCGCAAATCAGCTGCCAATGCAAGTTGTTAATCGCAATCTGCGTCGCGCGTAGATTAAAAATTCAACGTTTTCCGGCTCAACTTTCGAACGAAAATGGTAGATCCGCGTGATCCAACGAGAAGTTGAGACGCAATCGCAACGACAAGCAAGCTCTGAGAGGAAAAGTGTCGAAAGGGACTTGCAACTTTCCATTGAGAAACACCTCCTTCCAACCTCAAAGTAGTCAAGCGCCAAACCTCTCCAACGGCAACCAGATCTCCAGAGGGAAGAGAAAAGCGAAAGGAAAGACAGAGGGGGAGCTACTCAAAAAATTCCAACGCGAATTCTAAAGGTTTGCTCGCTAATTGACTCGATGGGGGATGGGGGGAGGAGGGGGGACTTCAGTGACGAATCAACGGGGCCATTGAAAAGCCGCGAGGAACGAGGGACCAACAGAACGTAAAACAACAAGCCCGGCGAACGTTTCTAAAACGGTCGGTGAATCGGTTCGCTCAACGGCGAAAATTCTTTTTTAATTGCGCAACGAGAGAGAGAAAAAGAGAAAAAGACGAACGAAGAGAGAGACTCTCTCCGGTGGAGAGTCGTCCGTTTCCCTTTCATCCGCGAAACGAAACACAATCGGGAGGAGGGAGAGGAGGGGGGAGGGGGGAGGGGAGGGGGGTTGCGCGCGAGACGTACTCCCGCGGACATTAATCGGGGCAAATCGTCCGGTAAATTAATGGCGGTGCTGGTACGGCCGTTACTCGCATCTAAAAGCGGACGCTGCGTCTTTTGATCCATTGGCGTACCCCTTTTCTGTCGGACGTCGCTTTGTGTCTCCGTGGCTAAAAGTCCCTTTGACTCGGCGCGATTCCACCCTCTCTCTCCCTCCGCGCCCCACTCCTCTCCGCTAATTCCACAGAAGTCCTCGTCTTCGACGTTCAAAAGTCCTTTCTCGTCTCGTCGCTCTCTTAGCTTTTCGAATCGAGCCGCGGGGACTTGCGATTCGTCAACACCTTCATCGATGGTTAGTATCTTCATTCGCGCGAAAAAGAACGACCGCTCCTGTGTTCACAGGAATGTTCGAAAGGTTTGTGACATGGATCTTCAACTTCTGTGCGAGTGCAGAAGACGTGGAACGTAAATCCGCGCGTTAGTTTCGTGCCCCGTCGCCAGAGGACTGCTGCCAGCGACCACCCCTGCCAACATTCCTCGAGCCAAATTACCGAGGCGAAAATTAGACAGAGACCAGCTACACCCTGTCGATTAACTTACTCGTAATCTTATCGCGACACGAAAAGTCTACTAATCGCGACGCGAGAATTCTCCAAATCTGCAAGCCGAATTCTGCCGATTCGTCTCGCAACGTCAACGAAACTTGCAAAAGAGAGAGAGAGAGAGAGAAAGAAAAGCGACGCGAGGCCACGATCATCGATTGGTCTCGCAAAGGGTTAACGAACCGAGGGCGAATTTCCGCGAGGCGACGCCTATGCTCGTCCAAGAGCGGCGCTCCTTTTCTCGCGTCCGAAAACCAAACGCGCCGTTCCGCCGCTGTGCACGCGCCTCTACTTGTGTGTGTGTGTGTGTGTGTGCGTGCGTGTGCGTGTGTCCCGACGCCAAACGAAACTGGATGGAATGGAACGACGGTGGCAGACTGCCGGGCGTCGCGACGCCCGCTATCGAACCGTACGCGGGCATTATCGTGCCGCTTCGAGCAACGAAGAGGAAACGAGAGAGGGGGAGAGAGAGCAGGGTGGAGCGCGAGGATGTGAACCGACACGTACACACACGTCGCCTGGTCGACTCGGACACACCGGCCAGATACACCCAGTGTACGTATACGCGCCGTCTCGACGCCACACAGTGACGACGACGATGATGATTAACGGTCCCGGCCACACGGATCCCATCAATATTTACAACTGTCCACCTTACGCGCGATACTTCCGCGTCCGAAGACCGAGAGCTTCAGCCTGGCGAATGATTGGTGATGGCTAGTGTCAAGTTCAGTGTTCAGTGATGAGTCGGCGTGCAATCGGCATCGAGTGTTCGTTTTGTTCACTGTTGAAGCGGTACCCATAGGTATCTCGTCAGGTTCTTTTTTTTTTTTTTCTTTTTTGTTTTCTTGGACGGACTGGAAGAGGAGAGATCGTTTAACGGTGCGCGTCGCCGTGTCGTCTGTTTGAGTAGATGTCGCTGCGATGTTAACGGCCGTGTCAGAATTACGCGACTTGTCGTAGACGTCGAGCTAGAGATAGATAGAGAGAGAGAAAGAGAGGGAGAGAGAGTTTCTTTCGCGGTTGCAGATTGATTGGCAAGGCTTTCTTTCTCTCGGTCGTAAAGTGTTGGTGGAACGAGTAGCGGTAATGGCACAGATTGAATAGGTGCTGATGAAGCGGTACGAGGGTCGTATATTATTTTGGCGTTACAAGTGGCGCTTCGCGCCGCGGCGAATGGACAAGCTGGGATTTTATCTTTGTTCTCCGTGGACATTGTTGAATCCAATACCGATTGGGTTAGGATGGGATAAATCTTCCGACGTTTGCGAACACCTAAAAACGATTTAACAATCCTCCCGTTCAGTGATTTAAACGCTTTTGCCATTTGGTCATTTTCAACTTGGATTCAGTTAATGTGTACACTCGTGTGTCGTGTGAAGTAAATCATGTAAATAAAGCAGTGGTCGTTACAGGTTGAGATTCACAGTTTTTGTTCCAATCGATACGTTTGAAAACTGTTTAATAAAAAAGAAAAAAAAAATGTCCCCAGACTGACGTTCAATCTGTACGTCCGTCTGGCCCAATAATTACAGTCACCGTGCGTCAAATCGCTCGATTGTCACAACGATCGCTGTCCCGGAATACCGAATCAGAAATCATGATCATACTGAAACACGTGATTCGACTGCGCGCGCGAATTGTGCCTTTTAATGAAAACGTTTCGCACGCGAGGATAACGACCTTTTCACGTTCTCGCGCGCGTAACGCCCACATTTATCATTCGCAGCGCTCCCTTTGCGATACAATCCGCGCCCCTAATCGTTATTATCGAACTTTTTACCAACAAACTGGCGTGCCATCCAGGCGAATTCGTTCCGTTTCAAATCGAACGACGTTGCAACAACAGAGCCGACGGTGAGTGGATGGACTCTCGCGAAAACAGGATTTCGTCGCCATTCGAAGCTTCGTTTTCAATCTCGAGTATTACCGTGCTAATTTGAATATTCGATTATCCGCAGAGTGGCGGAGCTTGCAACTGGAAATGATTATTTCGTTCGAATTCACGGCTGGATTAATCCGGCGGTGTATCATTAACGAGATAACGAATAATGTCCCGGATAAGTCACTGAATTAAAAAGAGAAACGCTAACATTGCGGACTGTGATTAAGGCTGTAATCTCGATTGCTTGCTGAGGACAGAGCTGTCGAAATAGACTGCGGATTTTTATGCAAATTTATATGCAAATTTTGAAAATAATTGAGGACATAGATAGATAGAGTTTGGTTTCTGGTAAATTTGAAATATTTCATTGTCCTGTGTATTTTCATATATTGTATTATATACTTGTACATTTTTATATATATACTTATATTTATATATTTGTATATCTTTATATTTTTATATGTATACCTATATTTATGTATTTATATATTTTTATATATATACTTATATTTATATATTTTCATATATTATATTATATGCTTTGGGTTTCCCGCAAGTTCGTAAAAATCCACATAATCTCGCGACATTTACAATCATCGTGGCTGTGCTGAAGATCAAAGAATTATAAACAAACGTTGAAATTGCACAGAATATAAACCAAATGTTACTACAAAGACATCTTTAATTCATGCCCGTGATCAAGTGTTTTATTTAATTTTATTTCGTTTTGTCCTGTTACGTTTCTGTAAAGGTAGATATAGTCAAACGATTCTAGTTATTTTATTCAGTTAAAATCAGTCATATTTAACACATAGATATGTGTGCATATTATGTTAGTGCGATACACTTGCACGTGAATAAGTAAAAGAGGAAAATTGTAATTTCATTGACAATATTGCAATTTTGTACTCTGTGGGACAAGGGACCGGAAGCCATCAGAAGCCATCACAAGGCAAGGCTCAGAAATTAAAAAGAAAAAAATTCTACAGAATGTATCGCGTCTACTGAGATTTTCTGTGTGTGAATTTCTCGCCAATTGTCCCACTAATTTCCACGTGAAATCGTAAATACGTATTATCGACACCCACGACCATACAAAAAGCTGAGATCCGGCGGGATTTCTGATTTGCTAATCAGAAAAGCACGGGGGGCCATCAATCTCGCCGTGTGGCTGTTCTGTTTTGAGCTGAGGGCTGCGTGCAACGCGCGCCGCATTTTTCATTCACGGCGGTGCCGGTCATAAGGAAACGAAACGCGTCGGGCGAATGCCAGGGACTGGCGTCGTCTCGAATCGATATCGCGCGACGTCGTGTCCGGCGACGATGTTCCACGACCAGTTCCATCGATCCATCAGCCGTTGCGGTCGAAGCCAACGGTTTCCCTTTATGAGCTCTATGGGGGGAGGAGAGGGGGAGGGGGGAGAGAAAGAGAGGTACGCAGCCCCCGGAAACGCCGATGAATTTTGCCAGATATCACGCGGGGTCATGCGGCTCCTCGAACGCGTCGCCGTAAAGTTCACGGTTTCCTGGAACCTCTTGCGGCTCGTGCCCCGTTCGATCACGCGATCACTGGCAGACGTTGGTGATTATCGTCATTAGCGCTTAGTCTACTAACGGCGTACTGTGGAACTATGGATTTTGACGGAGGAACGAAGATATCAGCGGATAGCGCAAGTTTTGGCGCTTTTCGTTCGATTTTTGTATTTCAGATTATATTTCAGATTATATTGATCTAAAGTCGTCTAACAAACATAATTTTGAGTTCTTTTTTGCAATTGCATGGAGATTTGATCGTTCCTTTAGCCTTATAACTTGCGCTGGCAATTGATTGCGGACCATAACGAGTGACCGAATCCGTATAATTCGTCGTTTTCTTCTTGAACTCGTCGATATCACCGGATAGAAATTAGATTTGAGATGTAATTCAACAAATTTGTCATTTGTCTTGCCTGGGTCATACTTAAACATATTTAGAACTGAGAAAATATTGCAATTTTACAAAAGCAAGAGACGGTTCACTGCACTGTTTCACACATTATACGCTATTGCATATACAGGGTGTTTCGTAACTTGTGAGACCCACTTCGGGAATCAACTCCCGAATGGGTCCCGCAAGTTACGAAACACCCTGTATATTTTATGAAAATCCTCTATTATCCACTTTGATCGATAGGAAATAGCAATCGAAAGCACGACTGTCGTTCAAGCACAAAACTTCTTGGAACCAATTGGTACGTAACTTGGTTCGATTGTACAGGTGCATCGGTCCCCGCGATGGTTTATTCGACACGCGAATTTTAAGAAGCCGATTTTATCCAGTTACTCGCAGACGCGATGATTGCAGGGGAATTACAGGAGACGGAAGTTCAAAGTTTACGAGGCGAAAGTTACTTGGCAACTGGGAGAAACAAACGGACTTGTTTGAAAGGTTCGCACGATTATTCGGGGCGACGTAAATCGTTAAAACGCGGCGCGAGTTACGAGGGAATTTCGATTCAAGTTTTACTCCCGTCCGCGATGACAATTCACTCGATAGTTTTCAATTATTCATACGCCATGGCGTATGTGTACAGTGGCACTCGCAATTCAAACGCACAAGTGTGAACCGCTTGATCGCTCCGATCGTTCGACTGTCTTCAATTATGGTATTTCACCCTATCCAGGGAGCAGGATTTTTTACACGATAGAATTTAAAATGAAACATCTGTTACGTTACGTTACAAAGTCATTGATAGTTTTTATCTCATACTACCCTTTTCAAGGCCAGGTGCAAATCAACGGGAAGAATTTTGAATTTTATGACGGACAGCGATTTGAAGGATGGGCGAAGCATAGCAAATGAGAAATGAAACGAAACGAAGCGGAGTGTATAATTTGACTACCGAGATCAATTTATCGCGAATTCATTACGGCGACGTGATTTTGTAATGCCTTCTCGATGCTGTAAATGTAAAATGAAATGCGAGCGCGAGTTTGACTGTGTCACTTGAACTGTGAGTTTCAGTGTAATTGTTTCCCTGCTCTGACGACGAATCTGTTTCATTGTATCAGTAGTATTATTATACATGTATATTTATTAATTAATCATTATTATACATAGTAGTAGTATTATATATATTCATTAATTTATTATAATTATTTTTTTTATTATATATAGTAATAGTATTATTATTCATCAGCCAATCACCTCGACTTAGGTAAATAAAAGTACTATCATTTAAATGTGTAATGGTAACGGTTCGTATTGTTAGAGGACACTAAGTTACTAAGGCCAATAACGACCAAAAGTAATAACTATGTTCGTACGCAGCGGCAGTTGGGGCTTTTTGAAACAACATGAAAAAACCAGTGACTCGTTGTATAAAAATACATAAAATAAGTATGAAATATAAATATATAAATATATAAAATATAAATATATAAATATGTAAAATATATATAAAATATTGTTATAATATACATTTAGATTCCGTTTCCTCAATTCCTTCCAAAAAAGAAACTTGTTTTTAATTATCGCGGCAAATGGCAACTGCGCGAATACTCACTGTTGTGCAACGTGGTCTGCGCATGGTCCCCGATCGTTAAACCGATTGTTAGCAAGAGCACCGATCCGGATGAGATCCACATATTCAACCAACTGATATATATTTACTTTAAACTGAACGCGCGACCGCTCCGGTGGCGAACGCGGCACTGCCCAAGCAACATGGTCCCCCATTTTTAACAGCGATTTTCGTTTCGTTTCGTTTCGTTTCGTTTCGTTTCGTTTCGCGCGTCGGCTTCCACGATCGGGTTTCGACGCTATTGACGTAGGTTTTCTTCCACGTGGCGTGACCTCACGCGCCGAATTACGCGAGATCATTGAAATTCTTCCGTAACGGGATAGGCAGGAGCGTTAGATAGGTCGAACGCCAGGATGTCCACCGATTCCAGCCGAATCGACAATGCCGCCGCGAGGCAGCCTCCTCGTGAGAACTTCCCGTTGTTCGATCATCGTTGGCGAACCAAGGTCAAGGTCGTGGCGTTGGTCGAGCACTCGGTGGTGGTCGATAGACTTGGAATAATGCACACTCGCGTCGCCACTCGCCACGCGGATTCTCCCCATAAATTTTCCAGCGTGATAACTGCCACCCAAAAATAATTTCAGAGGAACACGAGCGATGTGATAGAACAGTGACCGAGCCATTCGAAACGTAACTTGGCAAATCGCGAATTTGTAGTATTCGTACGAGCTTTGCCAATTCTACTAACCACCAGTCATGGTGAAATACCATTGTCAATCGAAATCGTGAACGTATGTTGAAACGTACGAATCGTTCCAACAGTTTCGACATTGAGATAGTATGAAAAACTTCTCGTTCGCCAGGGTCAACAGGTGTAGAGAGGCGTCGTCGTTAATTGCGATGGTATTGGCAGGCTCGCGTGAAATTAACATGGAGGAAATGGTATTTTTTTCTTTTTTTTTTCCCGCGATGGCGGCGATCGATCGCGACGCATCGCACAAAAGCGCGGCTGATTGAGGAAAGTATTAGCGTTAAGACGGCCTTTTTCAGGCTGCTAAAGGCGATTAAATCGGTGTGTTCCAGTTGGTGGCGGCCTTGCGCGACGCTGTTTCACCGATTGTTGAACACCTCCGGGGCATGGAGACGTTTAACACTTTACTCGCGTATACGCGAGTTCATTGGGCCAGCAGTTGTCGACCGTATGCGTGAAGTTCAATACGATATATTGTGAGACAGTGGTGTGTATACGTATAGTTGAGCGTGATACGTACATATGTACACGTTGTGAGACAATTATAACAATTCCAGTTACGTGACATCTTTCAGAATTTTCTTATGGAAAAATCTATTATTTTGAAAATCTATTTGACCAAGGGTAGAAAGCATTTATCGTTGCCAATCCCAGCAATCCTTGTACAGATAAATCTGAGATGCACAAGATGGCTGATTCGCTTCTTGTAATATATCGCATTCGACAAGTCATGTTTATTAAATCATGAAAAATATAATGTCGTAACGTAATAATACTAAAATTACAATTTAATGAAACTATGGTATATATCGAATCGACATATCAAAAAAGTACATGTTTTCAGGTGTTATGTATTAATAATAGTCAATAGTTACATATATTTCTCGTTCGGTGTCAGACTTGCAAACTCTCGATTATTCTAGCGAGTCGAATTACCATCGTCCCGATTGAATTTCGACGAACGCGAAACGAACTGGACACGAACAGAGAGGTGTTCTTCCTTTTCACAAAACTATACTCTAAATGATACTCTTACACCTTCCAATCTCAAGCAGCACCAGTCCAGTAATCTCAAAGACGAAAAGCCAAACAGTTTTAAAAGAAACTTCCACCACGAAGACTTGTATTTTCAAACTCGTTATCTAAAGTCACGTTGGCCAACGATAACGATCTCGATGCAAGGTCGAAGATCGACATGAGAGAGAGAGAGAGAGAGAGTAAAAGGTACAGGAAAAGGTGAAGGTTTAGAGCGAGGCGTCAATATTTGGCGATAGCCGGGCTCTGTGCACACGTTTGCCTAAAGAGATTAGGCTATTTTCCCCCGTGGTCTGGGCCGCGCGTCTCAGTCAGGTGCTGCGCCCCTATGTGTATTTAAATCCACCATGTGCTATTCTTAATGGAGGTGTTGCTCGATCGGCCAGACCGCGAGGGAATTCAGCCTTTGGTCGTTCCTTTGGTGTTCGGCTCCATGGCATTTCGACGTCGTTGCACCGACCTAACCTCGCGTTTTCAATGGTTACTCGCCTCGAACAACATCCGAGATATTGTCGCCAACCGGAAAACTAGGTTTCCTCAAGTGTATTTCTCGCGTGATCTCGCTCCCTTTGAACTCCGACCCGCCGCTGATATCGTCATGCGAAATTTCAGGCTGACTTGGCTAATGGACTGTAAATTTTTATGGAAACTGCGTGATAATGTAAATGGGATGATTAGGCCACTTGTAATTCACGAAACGGGCCAGCAAAATGCCGTTTGTATTTTGCTCTGCTATCAGAGTTATACGAGAGAATTGTTAGTGACCGGCCCCTGGCTTATCGTGTAGTATGTTATTAAGGTTACGAATGATATCTACCACATAAGACAGAACGAAAGTTATCAAAGTCTATGTCATGTCTACGGAGGCAATCTCGATTAAATTTATCGATCGATGCTATCGATATTGCGAATTTGCCGCGGAATAAACAAATACGGCTGCGTATTTTAACCGCAGTTGCGCTGGCAACTGACTGCGGACCATAACGAGTGACCGTATACAATAACACGTCGCTTTCTGCTTGAACACGTCGGTACGATATCATTGGATAGAAATTATCGAGAAGTAATTTAACAAATTTGTTCTTTGTTTTGTCTGGGTTATACTTGAATATACTCAAAACTGAGAAAACATTGCAATTTTGAGTACGATGGTATTTGATGCTACACTAACGCTATAGACGTCGACCGGTGACACTAAAGTAACGTCATTTGATTCCCAAACGTTGCCAATGACGTGATAGCGATCGTGTGATGTTTATCCTTTGGAAATATTATATTATACGTCTGTATATATGTGTTTGTATTGTATTATAAATTTAAATGTATATGTTTGTGTTTTGGTACTTTTACCAAAGTAGCAGAAATCAAATTTCTAACAGAGAAACTTGCCAGACTTTGATGAAAACTATCAGCGAAAATGGTCGGCTGACAAGTGAAGTTAATGATATGGGGAAAATATTTAGATTGAACTCGAATTCATGGCAAGGCTGTTGGAAGTGTCGTGTGTCAGAGTCGAATTTTTATCGTGCAATCCACTCAGCGGTCGCGTGCCGCGTTTACGTTACGAGGCAACACGAAAACTTTCCGTGTGAAAAATTTATGTTACACCGTTACGTAAATCAACGATGTATTTTTGTCTGTGCGATCGATGGAATATCCATACAGGAGAGAAACTCCCCTCTCAGGAGTTGTTTCCCTTCCCCCGAGCCACCATTAACGTTTATCGCGCCGTCAGAGTTGCATTCTCATTTCCTGCAAGATCTAGACCTACATTTATTTCGCGCCGCTCCATCGTCTCGCGAAACAAACGAAACTGCGATTCATTTAGTCAATGACTCTGGATTTTTGGAGTTGAGCTTCACACAATGGCCAATAGCATGAAATAATTTCGACGAAGCCAAAGATGAGGCAACTTTGAAAACGATGAGAATGAAACGACTTTGAAACGACGAATGAACTTTTTAATCTTAATATTAATATATTTTTTAATATTAAATCGTTTAATATCAATTCGCAGATATTTCACATTTCTTGAAATATCATGGAAACTTATACACTGCAGCTGCATGGAATTTCAATTCTCAAAGTTGAACGTTCTAATTCTCAGGTCTGCAACCATTATCAGAATTCAGGACCTACACACGTACGTACATTGACCTATAAATTATCACACGCCAACTCGACGAGTTTTGATTAATCACGTTTCCCCGAGACGAGACGAGAATCACCGCGCTGTATATATATATATATATATATGAATAAAAATTACTAAAAAAAAAATCAGAGCGACGAGTGCAATTTTCCTCGATGAAAGGGGTTAGAGCGGCGAGTGGCTGCTCTAAGGGGTTGAAAGGTCAAAGTCACCGTGGCGCCAATGGCAGAGAGACGCTGGCCGTCAGACAGAAAAGAAAGGCGACGAGACGCGGCAGAGACGACGACGGTGAGAATGCGTGTTTCACAGGCGCAACAAAAGACTTTACGAGCCGACTACTATTTTCGAGGAGCTTGGTCGCGCGAGCGCGCCAGCGTCGAACAGCTCGCCGTTTGACGATGAGGACGCAAGGGGGAAGCCCAGCCGCCGTGTTGCGATTCTTTCCTCCCTGTTTCCCAAAACGACACGCTTCCCAACGACGACAAAACGCCCCGTTCTTCCACCGTTTTGCTACTACTATTCGTGGTACAATGTGTCAGTTTGTGATCCCCCCTCCCTTCAATCTTTTGATCTATATACATATTTCTAAAATGGATCCGCATCACGCAGCGAGCGTCATTTCTTTGGCCATTTAGTATATACAAGTGTATGCAAGTGGAATTGTCGTGAAATTATTTGAAATTTCACTGACGATTGTAATGAAAGGCTGTTGAAACCAATTTGAGAATATATATAGGACTTGTTGCAAACGTACATTGTTAAATAACAGTTGAGTTAAATACAATCTTACTAAGCATTGAGGTTTATTAATGTAATGAGTAATTGTTTAAATATTTTTTCGATTTCTTAATATATCTATATTATACAATTTGAGAATATATATAGGACTTATTGCAAACGTACATTGTTAAATAACAGTTGAGTTAAATACAATCTCACTAAGCATTGAGGTTTATTAATGTAATGAGTAATTGTTTAAATATTTTTTCGATTTCTTAATATATCTATATTATACAATTTGAGAATATATATAGGACTTATTGCAGACATTGTTAAATAATAGTTGAGTTAAATACAATCTCACTAAGCATGGAGGTTTATTAATGTAACGAGTGATTGGTTGTTTAAATATTTTTTCGATTTCTTAATATATCTATATTATACAATTTGAGAATATATATAGGACTTATTGCAAACGTACATTGTTAAATAACAGTTGACTTAAATACAATCTCACTAAGCATTGAGGTTTATTAATGTAATGAGTAATTGTTTAAATATTTTTTCGATTTCTTAATATATCTATATTATACAATTTGAGAATATATATAGGACTTATTGCAGACATTGTTAAATAATAGTTGAGTTAAATATAATCTCACTAAGCATCGAGGTTTATTAATTATGCTCGAGATTGCATTATGCTTAGTGAGATTGTATTTAACTCAACTATTATTTAACAATGTTTACAATAAGTCCTATATATATTCTCAAATTGTATAATATGGATATATTAAGAGTAATTGGTTGTTTAAATATTTTTTTTGATGTCTTCATATATCTGCACTATACGTATACACGTATCTTCAATTTGGTTTCAAATTCGTGACTCACTGGATCTCATTGCTAATGAAATTAAAACAACATTAATGAGAAACACCTACTGGACAATAGTTCTTAATATTGATGAATTTTCGGAGAAGAAAATTCCTTCCTTTATAAATGTTTCTACGTGTTCGAATCGCGAGATTACGCGAGCAATTTTCACAGTTTGCAATGAATATTGATGGAGTTTGTATTGGAATGAATAAAATACGCGATTCTCGACGATCGAACGTCGGAATCTCACTCGCGAGGTAAGTGACTAAATGAGATTTTAATTCGTTTGAAATCGTGTTAGATCCTCGTTTCTCTCGTCGTAACTGATAAATTATAATAACACCAGAGTGTTTGTCAGATTTGAGCCGAGTTGAAATCTGCTAGGTACGCAACGTTGGATCCCGTTGTCTGCCAGCGCGTGTAACATTGAAATATCGTCTTATAATTGATGAAGATAGATCGATATATCATACGACGCGGCATGCGCTTCAAGTTT
Organism: Tetragonisca angustula; assembly: GCA_036937485.2. NCBI lineage: Eukaryota > Metazoa > Arthropoda > Insecta > Hymenoptera > Apidae > Tetragonisca > Tetragonisca angustula. Next base: position 105,956 of record JAWNGG020000135.1, on the reverse strand, counting down.
ATAAAAATAGAGCTTACTGTATCGTCAATTAACTTTGAGGTTAGGACTCCTCGGGCCTCAATTGGCCGCAATTATCCGGAAATAAACAATTTCTTTCATGAATTTTACAAAATCGAAGGGACCTGACACAACGAGGAGACTGAACATCTTCGTTCTCGAGAATTGTCACGATTCGAACGCTGAGAAGATTTTTCTTCTCTGGATCTACGACAATCCCTCAAGACTCGGTATACGATTTCCCTTTTTAACCCTAATTTTTCTCCAACATTCAAAATTCAATTAGGAAACAGAAGTAAATTGTAAATTTATTTATAAAGATTTAAAATTCTTTTAATATTAATAATAATGTTATATATATATTCATTAGATGTCTGATAAAAGAGTTAATTTTTTAAATTAAAATATAATAATAAATATTATTTCTAGTGATTATTTAATTTATTTATAAATTTTTAAAAATAAATTTATTTAATTATTGAATTTTAGTTTAATAAAAATAATAAATTTGCAATTAATAGATAATATATTATATTAAATTTAATAATTTTTTAAAATATTTTATAATTTAATGTAAATTGCATCCTCAAAATCGCGGTGGGTCTGATCAAGAAAAGAAATTCAATGCTTCGAGACGTTTGAATTCTTAAGAGCAAGAGTGTAAGAGAGTGTAAAGCTATTTTTATAAAAAAAGAAAGAAAAACTCAGGCTGAAACAAGACCAAGTAAACTGTCGTGCGATTCTTTCTCTCACAAAGTTTTCACACTGCAAAGAAACATAAGCGACAAACTCAATTTACACTACTTCGATGTGTTACGTTCGCTACGTAGAATTCAATTTACAGTACATTTGATGTAACTCGAGTTGCAAAAGGGTCGTTCGACAAAGTGTCAAAGGCACCGCATCGACTCGGTTCCATCACGCTGCTACTCCGTCAAGATCAGAGACGAGTCCGAACGATCTACACCGCACACCGGCGATCCATAATTCGCGTCAGGTGCACGTGTCGTTGCAATTGGCCGGTTACCCGCGGCATCTCAACTCTCTGTCACCAGCACGGCCGTAACGAGTTATCGTAAATTCGTGCTTGTCACCGGCAAACCAGCAAAACCGACCTCTGTAACCGTAATCCCTTCCTTATTCACCCCTCGTTTCTCATTTCCGCCAGTGTACGCGATTTTTCCAACCTACACGGTTCTCCCCCTCTACATCAACGTTGACGTAGAATACGCTTCTGTTGTTTTTTTTTTTTCTTGTTTTTTGTTTACAGTTCGAGAAACATTTCATTTAACCGATGTCCTCCGACGTCGTTCGTTCCGCGTGGCGTAAATTCGAAGCTTCAAGTGCATTCGGGGCGAGATCGGTGATTTACGATCGGTTGTTTCGGGAGAGACGCTCGGTGTTCGGTGACTGCGCGCGCGTAGATAAAATTAGGAAGAAAAAATACGAGGCGACGGGCATCGAGACGGCGGTGTCTCCTCGTTTTATTCGGCCGCTCGAAATAGGTCGTTCACTTTCGAACGATCGACACCGCGCGAAATGTTTCGCAGCGGCTCGCTCCCGATTCTCTTCGTCGATCGACAAAAATCGCACCAACGAGACGGGATATGATGAATATCGCGCGGCGACAGCGATGAAAACGATAATCCTCGGAATTTTTGTTTGGACCTTCGACCCTCTGGCAGATAAAAATTTATTGCGGCCCTCTTCTGGCCGTGATATCACGTCTTTCGTCAGAGTTTCGTCAATTTTACTTCGCGTTAGGATCCATGAATCACACAGGGAGGTGTAAAGGAATTTAGTATGGGCGTAGATTTTTATGGATGTTCCATGGCCGAGTGACGGCGAAATGAAAGAGGTTAAGAAGGTTTTTCAGTGAGATCGTAACGAGTTTATTGCTACGTATCGAAGGCTATTACTACATTTGATAAACCTCTCGCACTAAATTGCAAAATCTTTTTTCTACAAGTATAGTTTCAAGTACATTTAAATGTAACCCAGGCAGTGACAAGTTTATTGCTTCGTAATAATTTCTATCCGGTGACGTCGCGCCGACAAGTTCGAAAATGAAATGAAAGCGACGAATTTATTGTATACGGCCCGGTCACTCGTTACGGTCCGCGAATCAGTTGCAAGCGGTTAATAACAGTTGATAGAGACGGAGCGAACTTTGCAACTGATCCATCGACATGTGATAAATATTGCACACGTATTTCATATGCGCGCTTCCTATTTTTGAGTTCATTTATTCTGTGTTTTTTTAATAAACTGTGCTTGGATCCTTTCGAAGAGATTTCGTATCGAAATCGACGTGGTTTCAACGATTTCTAATTTTTCCAAAGATTAGGAAAACCTGCTGCACGTTTCAACCGAGTCGTTCTGGAGTTTCTTTGTTCAAATTTTCCAAAATTGCAAAGTGTCTTTATTCGCATTAAAAATCAAGCGTCGTCGATTGTACGGTTGATTCTTTCGAATGGGGTTCGAAGGCGTTCTGGATGGCCGATCGAAATTCACGGATTCAGACCGTTTAAATAATTCCCTTAGCCACGAGGTATCGGGAGGCTCGTCGCGGTGATCGATGCCCATCGATCAATTTTTAAACGTCTCTCGAATATTTCATCGCGAGGCATACGTAACGACGTATCGACGACCACGATGGAAGTCCGACAGTTGCGCCGATTTTATCCAAGGCCTCGCCACGAGAAACACGAGAGCCAGTCTCACGTTGAACACTGTACGCTCGTAACTGGAATTCTGCAGTGGCAGAAATCGTCTCGTTAATTTCTCGAAATTTAAAAATATTCAGAGCGGACAGGGGACGCGTGCATTTCAAATCGAACCTTTTGAAATTGATAATTGAGCTGGTTACTTTCAATCGTCCACGAATCATATATATTGGAATTTTGTACTAAAAAAAGATGAAATTGCACAAACGAGTTTAAAATTATTAAATATGTAAAATATTTAAATATTATATAAATATTATTTTATTAATTTAATTTTATATTATATGATATTACATTATATATATATATATATGTATATATATATATATATATATATATTATAATATTATATGAATATAATAAAATATTTAATATTTCTAAAATGTAAAAGCATTAAATTTATTTTATAGATTAGACTTTAACATTTTAGAAATATTAAATGTTTTATTATATTTATATAATATTAAATTAATAATTATATATATAGTGTAATATAATATAATATAATATGTACAATATAAAATTAAATTAATAAAATAATATTTATACAGTATTAAATATTTTATATATTTAATATTTCTAAAACATAAAAATCTAATCTACAAAGTAAATTTGATAAATTAAACGGTAAATATAATAAAACGAAATTCACCTAATCTCACTTTTACTCGTGCGTTTTTTATCTCTGAATATTTTACTATTTATCCTCGCACCATCTGTTTCTAGTTTCCACGATCCAACTAGAATATTGTAATAAATTATAGCGTCGTCTTCGTAAGAAACGTGGCCCACAATGTTCTAGGATAGTCTTGCAATATTAATTTTTATTGATGTTTTCATCAATGTAACGAGCTCGTTTTAATATTTCACGTCGCCCCGTGTTATATCTTGCAATCGCGCAAGGTTCTTTTCCTCGCAAACAAAAGTGGCCAAGCTCACTGAAAACGATCAATTCAGCCTACACACACACACACACACACACACACACACACACACACACACACACACACACACATATACACAGCTCATTTGTTACCCTCTGCGAAGACAATAGACACCGCGTTTGATATTACGGGAACGATAACGAGAGTGAAAAATTCGTGCGATTAGTGTTCAGATAGGACGACAAATGGCCACACGGCTTTACTTTCGCGTCCGCCTCGAAACACGGATGCGCGCAACCTAAATTCCCACCGGTGGGGCAATTCGATTCGTGGGGTTCTTTTTTTCCTTCGAATATCAGCCACTTGCGAGTATCAGTCTGCTCGCTCGATAAAACACGTTTTCACATGCTTGTGCAATTAGCCAGATAGGCGACGACGTATTACCCAGTTCCACAAAATTCCACTTTCCCTGCGCTGTTGAACGGGACATACGCTCGTCGCGATAGCGACACACTCGTTGCTGAGAGTGTGGGGAAAGAAAAAAACAAAAGAAAAAGAGAGAAGGAAAGAAAGGTACTGGTGTGTTGGAAGGCAGATCGCTTGAAGTGCGGGCCATTTGGAACTCGTCGGCGGCGTGAAAGGAAGGCACATCCGGGGCGAAGGAGCGAATCCGGAAGCGTGCTAAAAGCGTGCTTGGAAATTGAAGCACAGGATTCCTTTAAAATCTCCTCTGTGATTACGCTAGTCCCGCGTTGCCGCGCGATCCCGTCGGGTAAACTGAGAAACTCGAAATTATTGTTTCACCCTCCCCTCTCTCCTGCTTCTTTCTTCTTCGCTCTCTCGTTTGCCCCGTGACAGAGGATCAAATTGGAGGAGTTTCGTTGACTCTTTTTTTCGTTTAGTCTGATGAATGCACAGGTTTTTACACGGGTGAAAATTTCCCGCGTTTTCTGTTAATTGAAAACATGAAAATGTGAAAAATTCGACAAATCATTGGGCGAGATATCTTCGTCAGATTTGTTCTATGTGATTTATTCTTTGTTCATTTTCAGGTGCCCTGTTGATGAGTAAGATACTGTCTCCCTTTGACTTTAATTTAATTAAATATAAAGTAATAAAGTACATTTAATTTCTATTTAAAATTTAATCGTTAAATGATTTTTATTTAATTAAAAAATTAATATATTCAATGTAAATATCCTATTATTCATTCTAGAATTAATGTAAACAATATTATAAATATAAAAAATAAAGTTATATTAATTATATAATAAAAATTTAAATATTTTAAATGATAAAGCAATTTCAATATCGAAAATTAAAAATAATAATCTAATTAGAAAAAAAAAGGTATAGAAAAATGGCCCTTGCAAAATGGCCACTCCTCGAGAGAAGGCACAGTGTATATCACGGTTTGTTGAAACCAAATCGGATCTGCAGACTCGGCGAAACTTCAGAACTAGGTATGGAGAAGAGATCCACCGTCACGTCCATCAATTCTTGTGCATGGCACGAGAAATTTATGGTGACAGGGACAGTGTTCGACAAAGGGAGGAGTGGACGATCAAGAACATCCGAGGAAAACATCGATCGTTTAAGAAATCGAGTATCGTCTCCATGTGCTTCGTGCAACTAATGTTGTCCATACAGAGGTGCGTTAACCCTCGCATAACGGTGACTGGGTCTGCGGTGACCCGTTTCAAGTCCTGTGTGAATCATACAAAGTTAACCTGTACGGCTACGATTTGACGATCCAAAAAATTGGGATCGTATTGCGTTTCCAATAAGAAGTCAAATCGGGGACGAACGCAAGAAGTCAAAATGGTCAGAAGCGTATTTCTTTACTTTTGTAATATTTTCCATTTTTTGTACTCTTTAGTTTTTTTCAGTATTTTTCACTTTTTGTATTGTTTCAGTCTCGTAGTGTCTTCCAACTTTTAAAACTTAAAACTTCCAAACTCAAAACGATCGAGACGATTTTATTTGCATAGACAGTGACAAACAAATATAGCAATTGTCACAATTTTGTTTGTAGCAAACACAAATGCAATCTAACGATATGTATTAGATACAACGAAAATAAATAATGTTGTTTCAAGGTAATAAAAATAGCAAAAGGTGTTTTCATTCCCTACCATCCATTCCCTTCCATCATAACAATCATAATAAAAATACAAAAAAGAAATAAAATTGAGCTACTAACGATAACATATAGGCGTGCATCGTTCCACTGGAACGTGTATATATGTAGTGAGTAGCTTGGATCTCCAGTACGACCCGTCATGCGAGGGTTAAACGAGGCAAAAAAAAAAAAAAAAAAAAAACTTAAATATATACGTCTCATTTTACAATAATTTCCACTCATCTATCTTTTCGTTTGCCTTCGTGATAAATTCATGAAATTGCAAAGAGACTTTACGGACACCCAGTGCTTGCCGCACCCTCGCTATTTACCGTATCGAAACGACGACAGAGGAGAGAGTAGGACTACTTGAGGGGCGGGGGGTGGTGGCTCGATTGATCCCCGTAGGACGAACAAAGTTGGAAGTCGTCGCTTAAACGTTCCCTCGAAGAACATCCCCCAGGATGCGACCGAAGGCGAAAGAAAGGGAGCAAAACCGAGACAATTTTCACGCGATTCCATATTCCTCCTCCCCACCTTCACCCTCGTTCGTTCGAGCAACGAGCAAGGAACAGCGAACAGACACGTTTCTCCTCTTTCTGTTCCACCAGGGGCGACCGTGAAATCCCGAGGAGCCCCTCGACTCAATGGTCCTGACCACTCGATAATGAGCAATTCGCTCTCCATTTCCCAGCCTTTTGTGCGGTCCCTTCGTTGACGCGTGCCGCTCGTGTCCCTCTTGCGACCTTCCTCGTGAGCTCGCCGTATGTTCGTTAGCCTGCCGTTCGTTTCCTTTCGTTTCGTTTCGGGGGTGTGGGGGGGTGGCGTTGCCTGAATTTCGGCGGACCAGCGGGTGGGAATTCCCCGATGAAGGCAGATCTTTGACAGAGCTCTTCCTCCCTCTTATGACAAGATGAACGAAACAAAGCTTCGTTTCAGACAGGGACGTACTCTTGCAATGACAAATCTTTGCCTCTGACAAATTTTCTTTCGGTTGGCGAGATTTGGCGTGGACGCGTAACGCGAATATTTCTTATCGTCGAGCTGAAGTATTCGCTCGTTCTTAAAACACGAAGCGAGATGAATTGTACAGTTAAGCGACATACATTGTGGAATCCCATGAACGTTGAATATTCTGTTTCAAATTCTGTTGAATGTTTAATTTATAATATCAAATCTATTCACGCTCAAGTATCGAGCCGAAGTTTTCCGATAAAAATCAACGAGAAACGAGCGATGTAAAGCACATAAATTTCGAAGAAGAAAAGAAAAATAAAAACCCATTCCCTTCTTTATTTAACCCTCCGACTACTGAACCTCCTGCGTCCTGTTGGGTCATTTTGACCCACACGGATATCCCAATAGATATTTAGGGTTATTCGGACGGCTCGTCGATATTGTACCAACACAGTGACAGACAGAAACATGTAGGAGTATAAAGAACAAATAATAGTCACATGAATAATAAAGTTACATATATTTACTATACATTTGTGTCAGGAACGTCTTGCGCAGACTGAGCAAAAGAAGACAAGGAAAGATTGCTCGTTGAAGACATTTCGTCAACAAATAGAAACAATAGAAAAAAATAATAAAAAGAACAAAAATAATAGCAAAAACAGTGAATTAATAATAAGAATAGTAAAACATTAAAATAGTGCAAGAAACTAAGATCTAAATAGTGAACACAAAAATAATGTAAAGTACTAAATACTAAATACAAAGATAGTATAAAATACTAAATACTAAAAAAAAAACAAATAATACAAACTATTGAATACCAAATATTAAAATACTAAAACAATAATAGAAACACTGAAATATATGATAAACTTTGAAATAAAAAACTGCTGCACACGTCTTTCCTTCCTCAGAACGTCACCAGAAACTGATATTTTTCGTCTATAGTCGTCGTCACTTTGGCAATTTGGCGAACACATGGCACACTGCCGTATGATGCATTAGTGCGATCACTAACACAACTTCCAGCACAGGTCAAAACTGTGACCCCGGCACAGTAGGCGGAGGGTTAATATAACCTAACTTCCAGAGTTCGAGAATCTTCTCTTTCAAGACTTTTTGTGCCATCTATCCACCAATTAATTCCAGCAGAACTCGATTTACAAAAACGACTGAAATTCCACGCCGATTTCCCAATTTCTGACCGACACGATCAGGACAGTGTTTATTTCGTTTGGTCATCCCCTTTCTATCAATTGTCAATCAGAGTCGATATTGCACGATTCAGAGCCGATTGAGGACGACGCCACGACGAGGATCGCCCGTTGAATAATCGACAAGCCTGTCCCTTCAATAATCAATGCCAATCCCGCCCATTTCATATTGGTCACGTTCGCGGAAAATGTTCAACGAGATCGAATTAACCCTGACGTGCTAAAAGTGCCCGCGTGAAATCGTAATGGCCTGCTTCGATTGGCGAACTTGAGCCGGATGGTGCTCGAGTTGTCGCGTGAATTACTAAAATACTAGAAACAATCTCGCAAGTTCGTTATTACGGCGTATGGAACGACGATTTGTATCGATCGACGGTTATCGGGCTGAATGAAGTGTAATTCACTGTGCAACCTCGAGCGTTCGCTTACGATTTTGTACGAATCTTGCGTGTTAATTGAAGGATCGAAATGCGATTTTCAGTGGTTAAATTAATTGAATTTAGACAAAAATCAAACTGACGCAGCAATGGTGTGTAGAACTTTTAGTTCAATTAAATCTCTATTTAATTTTGTCAGAAGCAGAAATTTTCCGCATGGACAGAACAAGTAATTACAAATTCAGAGCAATTCAGACATGCTACAAAAGTAAATTCCGTCTGATTAATGTATCCATCGATTAATATTAATAATTCGACCGTGGGTTTTCACGCGCATTATATTAAAAGATTTTGCACTATAAAATTACACGAGATGCACATAACGTGAACAATATACAAAACATCTGATAGAAATTTCCTGCGATATTTGGAATTTAAAATAATCTTCTGTTGAAGCTTCTATTATATTATCGTATCGTGTGTGTTTTCAATCATATTACAGTTTGTTGTAGTTATCTACGAGTCACGTTATAATTGAATTTCATCAGGTTTCATTTATATCACATTCAATCATATCGACATAAATTTGCAGTCTATTTGTAACACACGCGACAACGAAAGCGACGCAACCGACTACTCGAAACGTTGAAAATTACACAGCAAACGTATTAAACGATTCAAAGATAATCAACGTCTGGTAAAAATGGAATTTCTCGCTCGTTTCCTTTCCACGCGTACGTACGTGTATACTACCGAAATCTTTAACGAGAGAACACGCTTGCCGTGAGGCTGAAAACGCCTGTGCGCGCAATTATCGAGGAGCAGTTCGAATCGTTTTCATCGCCAACACCCGTTTTAACCAATTACTTCGACCCTGACCCAGACTTAGGGTAGCGGCACTCGAATTCTTCGAGCGGCGGGTTCTTCAATTTTTCACGCTACGCCTCGCGAATCCGTTTCGCGATTAAAGCCCGCGGTGCAAACCGATTTTTTTCAGACGAGCACACGCTCGAGTTCGTTCTCCAGATTTTATCTGAGCGAGGGTGCCTGTTCATCTCTGCGACCGAGAAACAGAGATGATTGTGGAGGTAAAAAATTAAATCGCCTTCATTGAGAGAATTTTTCACGCTTAAAGAGAATATTCTTTTTCTTTTTTCGCCGGCGAAAGTTGCCAAGATTATTCTTTTGCTTAATTTCAATATCTATATAGTTTCCCCCACCACAATAATTTTAGAAACATTGCCGCGCGACATTGAAATACCGAAGATACATTAAGCGTTTCTAAAACAATTTTCAACCATGTTCCCAAATTCAATAGGTGTTCTCTCTCCGCTAACAGATTGAATTACAAGAGTAAAATTGAAATTCTTAAAGAGAAAACTGACTCTCACTTGCTACATCCTCTTCCTACGGTGTATGATTTTGTAGCAGGAATTGTCGCGATGCAAAACACCCAGACAACGGAACGCAGAATTAGAATTTCACGTCGTGCGTGTTGACTCGCCGCGAGTGGCTAATTGATACGCGTGAATAACACCTGTTCCGAATTACAGTGGCGCGCAAGGAAGAAGATTCGTGACAGGAAGGGAACGGTAGGGTCTCATCGGGCACGTGCCAAAACGAGAAGAAAAATACTCGAAAGGTAGCGGTGCGTAAACCTAGATACACCCCTGGCACCCGTGGTCATGAATTACATTAATTCGTCTGTCGTAACAATGATGCCAACCCCTTGAGACTCTTGAGGGGCCCTCGAGAGAAACGTTCAATTCCGCTCTTCGTGTCTTCTCAGACATTTCGTAGGGACTTGTTACTATACTACAATTACTTGTATTATGATACTGTGATATTACAATACTATAAATTACTGTAATACTGTATTATAATATTATGATATATAATTATATAATATTATATATATATATATATTACTAGAATGGAACATATATATAATGTTACTAGAATATAGTATTATAGTACTATAACATTACTGGAATATAATATTATATATGTATATATATATATAATATTATATTCTAGTAATATTATAATACTATAATACTATATTCTATATATGTATATATATATATATATATATATATATATATATATAGTAGATTATAATACAGTAATATATATATATAACAGTAATATATATATATATATATATAGTACATTATAATATATGTATACTAGAAGGTTATAATATTACATATATGGTAGATTATAATACAGTAATACATATATAGTACATTATAATATATGTATACTAGAAAATTATAATATTACATATATGGTAGATTATAATACAGTAATACATATATAGTACATTATAATATATGTATACCAGAAGGTTATAATATTACATATATGGTAGATTATAATACAGTAATACATATATAGTACATTATAATATATGTATGCTAGAAGGTTATAATATTACATATATAGTAGGTTATAATACAGTAATACATATATAGTAAATTATAGTACAGTAGTACGTATATAGTACATTATAATGTAGGTATATAACAGAAGGTTATAATAAATAACTAGAATTACTATAAGGAACTTGTGTATATATATACACATTATACGTTATAATTGTAGTATACATATACGTTAATATAATACTACAATTATTACAAGGAACTTGCAAAGATGCGATAGAGGAACTTTAATCATAAAGGAATAATTATGAAATAAATTTCGATTCTGTACGTAACTTTAGGAGTAACGTCGACCGTAATTAACACGCGAATTTTACACACTTTCATGCAGCATCGTAATTACATTTAATTCCTGCAAAGTAGTCGGTCTGTTCGCCAGCGGTTAATTCGCCCGTGTTTATGTCCCGCAAGGGATGAAAGTTACTGCGAGAGTTTTGCCACAGACAAAAACAAGCTGAGAAAGTTGAGGAACGAGCGTGGAAACATCGCGAGCGGAGCAACGCAGCCGCGTCAACGCGTTTGACAATCAGTCCGGCCACGAGTACTGTCACTCGAACGATCCGTGAACCAATCGACTGTGCACTGAGAACGAAGTGTACACTCACACGTGGACGTGTGTGTGTGTGTGTGTGTGTGTGCGAATGAACGAGCCAGGAAAGGGTGCGCCATGTTGTCTGGCCGCCCCGCATTGCGCCAGTGAACTCGGCAAAATCCGGACAGAAACCCGGCCGCCCGTATCTTTCACTCGCCCGGCACCTATACCCTTTCTAGCGAATCTACTATTTATCTATTCTATAGTTGGCGCAAGAATTACGACAAGTGGCTCTGGCTGTCTTCAAATAGCACAGAGGGCAACACTATCTGCGGAAGCACGCTGTCACGCTTAACAGCGAGGGATGAAGCCTCGTCACCGTGAACGGCGATAATGATTTTGTTCGACTAAATTTCGTCTCCCTTCGGTTTTGAATTCTTAGATGTTGTTCACCTTTTTTTTTTTTTTTTGGTGGAAAGAAATTATTCTTTTCTTTTCCATTCGAGTCTCGTGTTTTGTCACGGAGTCGTGTTACGTAACTGACGTGTTTGCTTTTTTGAGAAGATGAAGCACTTCAATAAATTTTGACTTAATCTTGATCACTCGAAACGATAGATACAAATTTACAATTGCGATTTTCTGTTACAAATATTTTATTACTATATTACTCTCTCGTATCTAATAATTATCTCAACGACTATAATCAAACAGTAAGCATCGTTAAGCATCAAAGATTTATCAAATTTTCAAGACAACGAAAAAAAAGGAGAAAAGAGAAATTTTCTGGTATTTTTGCGTTACGAGTATTTTCGTATTCCCTGGTATATTTAGATTATTAAAAAACGATCGTCAAGTACTTGCACAAGTTTCCAGAACAGCAACAAGGAAAAGAGAAAAATTTTCTAGCACGAATAACTATCTCGATTACTACTCTATTGAACAATTCGATTAAGAAACAATGACCAAGCACTAAAGATTTATCAAGTTTCCAAGAATCAAGAAAAAAAGTAACTTTACACTAACGATATTAATAGCTCTGTTGAAAAGAGAAAAAAAAGCTATCGAGTATGAAAGAGGTTAATCAAACCTCCCAGGAACAAGAGTTGAAAAATTGAAAAATTCAAAAATTCCACGATTCTGTATCTATCTCGATAGTGATTTTCAAATCACACTTTTTTAGTCTACCAGTATCACAAAGATTATACCTCGTCCCTGCCTCGCGGTAATTGCGATTCTTTCCCCGGTTGCGGATGCAGCCTCCTCCAGGACTCGTCCTCGTTTCCGGCCTTGCTCTAGCCTACTTCCCCCGGAGCGGTGCAGGTTCGAACGCGACCGATCGTTGCCGGATTTTGGGGCAGCTTCGCTTGAAAACAGCGTCGAGAATCAATTCTGCCGGATCAGCTAGCCCCGCGGTGGCCGCGATTGCTGCGGCTCCAACGGATCTAGCCAGACTGAAACTGTTTTCCGTGGCACGGGTCGCCGTTACGCCGCCAATGGAATTCGGTATTCGTCCTCGTTGTAACACGTCGATAGCGGGGATAATTGGTCGAGGACATATTCACGCCTTTCGACGCGTACGTGTAGATCTGTTATCAGACCTCGAATGTTTTCGTTCGCTTCCTAACGAAGAGTTTTTCAAGAGTTTCCCTCCTTTTTTTTTTTTTTTAACGAGGAGTAGAAACTACTCGTTGGTCGTTGTTACACTTATCGGCAATCGTAGACGGGGAGAGGCTGTCATATGGGGAATGTATGGGGCGCCAGGTGTGTCGCGGAAGCAGATCGCGTCGCAGCACCTGCCCCGTGGGAGGCACTACGGAATTCACGTAAATTACACGTCCCCCGTTAACCGATAAACAAACTTGACCCTGCTGCTCGGTGGCTCTCGCTTTCAGCGTTTCGGGACGAACGTGTAATGGTAACGAGAGAGATTTCTTTCGAAAAATATGACGGAGAGAGACGCCAAGTACGAGCTTTCCTTTTCTACGAGAGTCACGTTTTCCAAGAAAGCGATTTAATCGATCGTCGTTTGATTCTTTGTTTCTTCTCGCGCATTTTTCCAAAAATGAATCTCGATTCGAGAGGGTTCCCTTTTTCATTTTGGACTGACAAAATTTGAGACGTCTGTCAAACAATTCACGAACGAAGCAAAATAAATAAAATCGGCTGTTTTAAGACGGCCACCACTTGCGCTGGCAACTGATTGCGGACCATAACGAATGACCAAACCGTATATGCAACAATTCGTCGCATTCTTTTCGAACTCGTCGGTCATGACATCACTGGATAGAAATTATTGTGAAGTAATAAACTTATTATGTGCTTTGCCTATTTTGTTTCATTTAAAAATATAATTTTACTTATTACAACATGTTATAACATAACCTATGTTATGCCTAATATAACCTACATTCCATAGTTAAATACATTGACATTTAGTGTGTTTATTGTTCAATTATATTACAGATTAAAGGCATTAACTTTTAAATAAAATAAAATGTCCTACAGTGTCAGAAAACGACATTACTTATAGGTATCCTTAACCACTTGCGCTGGCAACTGATTGCGGACCATAACGAGTGACCAAATCGTATATGCAACAATTCGTCGCTTTCTTTTCGAACTCGCCGGTATAACATCACTGAATAGAAATTATTGAGGCGTAATAAACTTATTATTTGTTTTATTTAAAAATATAATTTTATTTATTACAACATGTTATGCTGTAATATATAATATATAATATGTTATAACATAACCTATGTTATGCCTAATATAACCTACATTCCATAGTTAAATACATTGACATTTAGTGTGTTTATTGTTCAATTATATTACAGATTAAAGGCATTAACTTTTAAATAAAATAAAATGTCCTACAGTGTCAGAAAACGACATTACTTATAGGTATCCTTAACCACTTGCGCTGGCAACTGATTGCAGACCATAACGAGTGACCAAATCGTATATACAAGAATTCGTCGCTTTCTTTTCGAACTCATCGATACGACATCACTGAATAGAAATTATTCAGACGTAATAAACTTATCATTTATTTTGCTTATTTTGTTTGACTTAAATATACTTAACACTGAAAAAATATTGCAATTTTGGGACAAAACATTCTCGACGTGCGTGGCAAGAGGTTAAAGTGAATCGAAAAAGACGAGAATGTATCAGACTTGTAACAAACGCTCGTGTCTAAAACCAACGATTGGAGAAGAGAGAGCAAAGCAAAAGCAAAAATAAAAATTGTCCTCTCGAATTTACTCGACGCCCTTCTCTCTCTCTCTCTCTCTCTCTCTCTCTCTTTCTCTGTTGAAAATTTACCTTTCATCAGCGCGATGGCAAAGGCCGTGTATTCGCGAGAAACGGAGATGGTCGGCGCGGAGCAGCAAGGCGAACAGCAAGCAACAACGACCACGACGAAAGTCAAGAACGTGAAGTGGCTACAAATGTGAAGAAGGCAAATTGAAGTAGGTCATAGCTTCTAGATTCTCTTTGCTGGCCGGAATAATCCTCACCTTGGGTCTCACCCTGGAATCGCGCGGCCAACGCGGTAAACCCCCCGCCACCCACCCACAACCCCCCTCGGGAACACCGGCAGAAACGGGGCTTGAATTCATTATTTCCCGCTTCCGCCTCTCCCCGTAATTGCACTCGCTTTCGTTCGACCGTAATTCGCCTGGCGGCCATTTGTTTCTTTAAAATCGGACGATTTTTTTTTCTTTATCTAATCTTACTGATTTTTTTTTTCTCCTTTATCTATTCATTTGTTTATTCATTGGCCATCATCGCGGACAGTTTCTTTTTTTAGCAACTTTCAATTAAAACATGGATCGTAAAATAAATAGGAAGTGATCGTAGAATTTGGCGGTCGGCCGTTCGTTTGCGACATTTTCTCAGTTTTTAAGTATACTTTTTACGAATATACGAATCGTTGTGTACGGTCCGGTCGCTCGTTATGGTCCGCGAGCCCAGTTGCCAGCGCAAGGGATTAAAAACGAGAGGGACTTTTAAAACTGATTTCTTGCTTAAAGAATTTGCATTAGTATTTTCTATTGTACGGTGATACGTATGCATAATAATTTCTATCAGGCTGTTAAAAATTGGGGCACGGAGTAACGAACAATTTCAGTAACGAAGTTAACGCAAAATCGAAAATTCCGTAATTAATTCTGATTCGATCCCAAGTTATTCTTAAGAAATCTAAACTAAAGATGAATAATCAAGTATCGCGGCATTTTCACACCACCCTAACCTTCGATGCTCACCGCTCGAAGACGCAACGATCCTCGACAACTCGAAGCCAAAGCCAAATTCTAAAACGCACGAGCCTAATCTCGTCGTCATGCGATCGCTCCGTCAGAGGTCCAAACATGTGTACGACGTGTAATTCCAACAATCGCGGCAATCTGGCGTCCCTTCGCGACCATCTCCCCGGTATATACAGCCTCGTCAGGCCAGCGTGCACAATACGCGACAATCACGTGACCTCGCCCCACTTCGACCTTGACAGTCGAAGGAAGAAGAAGAGCCGAGGATGGAAAATTGTGGTTGACGAGAGAAGCACGCTCCCATTTTCTCCGGGGATCGTGTCCCCGGGGTTCTGCCTCCTCTTCATCCACGAACGCGAAAATCTCGAAAATCCTTCGCGTCCATTATCCGTAGGACAGATAAGGATCGTTCTTGATAAGTGGAGGTCGCTCGGTGAAACGAGATCGTCGATCCCCCAGGGTGACCGTCGTTGTGTCTCGCATCAATCACAGCCAACGTTTCTACGAAGGGTTACTCAAAAGGAAAACTCCTCGCGACGACTCGAACGCGCTCGGCAACGAGGGGAATTCTAGCCGCGAATGTCAAGGCTACCCGCCGACGTTATCGCCGACGTTCGTACGCTTCGATTGCGGTTTCTCTTTTTCTGTTACTTGGTTCGCGCGAGGCGAACACCGAACGAAGCAGCTCATCAACTATGAAACGTTTGTCACTCGAAGGTGGTCGTAGCTCGAGTATCGTCGTTCGTGGAGGTGGATTTTCTTTTTTTAATTTCGCAGCATTTCACGCACGAATATATAGAACGATACATCGAAGTATGACTGGTATGTTAATGTTTAGTTTTCTAAGAAAATTGCCAATACGAGGTACTATGTGGTACTATATGGTATAATACAGCATAATTTGGTATATTGTTACAAATGTGGTAGTTATAATGCGTAGACATAATATGCGTAATACTTTGTTATACCGTGTCGAATGTTGCCAAAGTGTGTGGAACAGTGTAGTTGGTCGTGATATATTGTAATTTGTCATTACTGACTACACTGTTGCGTAATTTGTTATATTATTGCATAATACCGTAAGTGAGATGCATAGACTCTTGCTGTAAAACGTGAAAAGTTCGTAATGGGCGAATGCAAAATTGGCAAAATTGGCCACGAGATCTCGAGAGAGATTAACGAGATCTTTTTCATCAAACTCTGCAGGGACATTCTGCGTGATATATATCCTACAGTGTGACGTGATTGATTCATTAGAAACGCTTAATGTTTTCTTTGTGAAAAAAGAAAAGTGGACACGTAGAATAATTGACAAGTAAAATTTGGATGACCCGTTTTTAACCGGTTGCGCGGACCATAACGAGCGACCGGACCGTGTACAATAATTCGTCGCTTTCTTTCTCTTTCGAACTTACATTTAAATTACACTTAAAACTGAGAAAATGTTGCAATTTTCGTTATTCCGGCGCAAGAGGAGTTAATTACTGATAAAAAAAAAAAATATTAAATATTAAATTAATAACTATGAAATTGGTGCGTTTGATCTTGAAACGACAGAACGCCACGGAAATGTGTAAAAGATAATTCCAAGTGTAGCTGAGACGAACGTGTAAGCGCCGACTGTTAAGAATAGCAAAAGTTATGATCTTCGCCCAGAGGATCTGTGTTTTCGCGCGATTGCACGGAGACAATGATCCAGAAGTGACTCGTGGTTCAAAACCATCGATCGACCGTGTTCCATTCCGAAGCTGTACATCGTTCGGTGGAAAGACACATCGAAATACGTCCAATTAAAACTATTTCGGTTGTTCGATTGAAATGGCAATCCCAGTGTCATTCTCACGTTCCAAGAATTTCCCATTTCGTCGCGGGAATATCACGAGAAATGTCCTCGAACTTTGCGAAACATCGCGAAGCAGAACTGCGAGTTTGAACCCCGAGTGCAATCGACAACTCGAATCGAATGAAAACGAATGACCTTCGACCTTCGGTTCTCCAACGCGAATCGCGAGTAACGACGTTTGTCCTCCTCGTTGAAGTCCTCATCCCACGGGGGATAAAACGAGAAGAAAGAAGAAGACGAGGATGGAAACCATAAACCGAGGAGAACGGAGAACGGAGAAAAGAAAACAGGAAAAGGAGAGCCAGACGAGAGAGAGAGAAAGAGAGAGAACGAGTGACGAGATGGATCTGTTTATTGCCAGCCGGAATAAAAATCACGGTGCGCTCGGTGGGTGACGCGCGGTTTCGCGACGAGGAGCAACGCGGTAACGTCAACGGCACTTGTATCAGCCGGAGAGCCACTCGCCCTCTTCCACTGTCTTCTTCCTTTCAGAGCTGGCACTCCAGGGCTTCGCCCTCTCTCTGCCCTCGCGAAAGATGCAATCAATTATGACGACTTTACAATTCCCTTCTTGTCGTTCGCGTCGTCTGCCACTTCATTCGCCTCCTCCCGTTCTCGTCTCTTCGACATCGTTTCTTTCTCCCTCTTTCTTTTTTCTCTCCTGCGCCCCCCCCCTTCGTTTTTATTCCCTTATTATTAGTACGGGACGTCTGGCGGAAATTTCGCGAAACTTCTTAAAGAATCGAGAATTTATACGACAGTCGTGATTGAGACTGAAGACGAACGTGTGAAAATTAAAGTTGCGTAAGAGCCATCGTTCGATCGAGAGGAGCACAGTTCAAACGATCCTTGAAGAGATTCTGACAGGAAAAATATCCGTTTCCGAAAAAGAACGCGGTTAGGACGAGACTTAAGAGAGAAAGAGAGAGAGAAAAGTTTGGCTGAAAAACATTGGAGGCGAAAAATTAACAAAAAAAATAAACGCCGCCACCGTGAATCTGTCGGCGAAGGAGGGGGGAATTTTGTTTGCCAAGAGTGAAAAAGTGTGCCCGCCGCGATGACAGCGGCGCGCAATGAAGCTGAAGGGAAACGAGACAGCGTGAAAGTCGAGCATCGTAAAAAGCGCGTAATCGTTCCGATTCGGCCAATTCCGCGCGAGACTGAATGATTATACGAGCGAGACGCGGCTCCAGTCGCCGGCCAGACGCGAATGTGCCTCAACGCGAGTAAATCTAACTCTCGCCTACGCCGGCTGAAACGGCGCCGGCCGGTGTCGCAGCGCGGAAAAATTATTTCGCTGGTAGCGGCTACCGTTCGCCCGATTTAAAAATACGCTGCCGATCGAATTTATGCCGCTGACACCGGGCCACCCGGTGAGTTTCGTAAAAATATACACCGCTCGTACGTAACACGATGGACGAAACCATGTTTCTTTTGAAATGTAAATGTTTGTCATCGTGCTTGTGTACTTTGCGATATTCCTCCACCTTTCGTTCAACTTCATAACAATGTTGATATTAACGTTGGACTATTAATTGCTCGATAGTAATATTAGTATTGACGTTATATCGATATTGACATTGAGCTATTAATTACATAATATTAATATTAGTCTTATATCGATATTAACATACTATTAGTCACTTAATATTAATATTAATATTGAACTTAATATTAATATTAACATTGAACTATTAATTACTTAATATTAATATTAATATTTTATTATATGATATTAATATTGAACTTAATATTAATATTATATCGATATTAATATTGAATTTAATATTAATATTAATATTAATATTATATGATATTAATATTGAACTTAATATTAATATTAACACTATATCGATATTAACATTGAACTATTAATTATTTAATGTTAATATTAATATTAACATTATATCGACATTAACATTGAACTATTAATTACTTGATATTGATATTAATATTAATATTTTATTATATGATATTAATATTGAACTTAATATTAATATTAACATTATATAGATATTAACACTGAACTATTAATTACTTAATATTAATATTAATATTAACATTATATCGATATTATCATTGAACTATTAATTAATTAATATCAATATTAATATTTTATTATATGATATTAATATTGAACTTAATATTAATATTAATATCAATGTTATATGATATTAATATTGAACTTAATATTAATATTAACATTATACAGATATTAACGCTGAACTATTAATTATTTAATATAAATATTAACATTATATCGATATTAACATTGAACTATTAATTACTTAATATTAATATTAATATTTTATTATATGATATTAATATTGAACTTAATATTAATATTAATATCAATATTATATGATATTAATATTGAACTTAATATTAACATTATATCAACATTAATATTGAATTTAATATTAATATTATATGATACTAATATTGAACTTAATATTAATATTAACATTATATCGATATTAACATTGAATTATTAATTAGTTAATATTAATATTAACATTGAAATATACTCGCTCCTACATAACGCAATGGACCAACTGTTTTTTATAGAATTTGTTATGTTATGTTATATATAGAATTTGTCATCGTACTTATATTACAAAGTACATAACTTGATATTAAAATTTCATGACATGAAGCATCTAGTATATTTTATAAAAATATACTCGTACTTCATCGTGCAACACGACGAACTGTTTGTTTTTTCTTCTTCGTGTACAGTTAAATTATTTGATTATTATTTTATTATTACTTTGATCTCTATGGAATGAAGAATTTCTAAAATCAGATTGACATAGAGTGAAACGCACTACCATTATTTTACGAGTAACGTGCGAAATGTATGCTTGAACGAAAATTTGCCAATACATAATAATTTTTACCACCGTGTGTATCTTCCTGCGTTCGTACATATATTCCAATAGTAGAACTCGCGAACCGGACTCATCAAAAAATTGTTCACGTTTCGGCGATTCTCTGAACCAAAAGACACACTGTCAATTATCTTTCTTGTCTTGCCACTTGTCGAGTTGCGTCGCTGCTTGCATGTTTCAAGCATTATTCCACGAATCGAATTTGAAAGAAAAAAAAAAAAAAAAAAAAAGAAAACCCGTACACTGCTTATCGACCCGTTTCGCGAGAAAAAGTCGCAAGAACAGCAAAGAAATGGCTGTGCAGCCAGTAGGAAGAAGACATCGAGCTCACTGTCACGTTGCTACGGTCGCGTGGTACGCGTACGTAGATGCATGCATGCATACATGCGGCATGATGGTCTATCAATTTCGCGGATTCGGACGTTTACGACGGGGCCGTAAAGACGACGTAATAGGCGCACACGGCCTTGTAGGTGGTCACCGGGTGGCCAGAAAATTCAGGATCAAGCGCGAGAAGGAGTTTCAATCTAACCTGAACCTCGAGATCCTTCGATCGTCCTCTGCGTGTCACGAGACGTTACAGTTACGACGCATCCTTCGAACTGGCTTTTCTCTC
Organism: Tetragonisca angustula; assembly: GCA_036937485.2. Lineage (NCBI taxonomy): Eukaryota > Metazoa > Arthropoda > Insecta > Hymenoptera > Apidae > Tetragonisca > Tetragonisca angustula. Next base: position 85,073 of record JAWNGG020000135.1, on the reverse strand, counting down.
TAACGACGAAGATGGAACAAATGAAATCGTCGTTCAATTTCGTGGGAATTGAAGAGATTTACACAATGTTCGGTAGAGTTACGACACGTGATTGATTTTGATAGGTTACGAAGAGCTCGAGTAGATTGGCTCGAGGATTTAAAGGAAACAAATTTGAGAGATCCGATATGTTGAAACGAGGTGATTAAGTGATTAATAATAATTCTAGAAAAGAATGTTAATCGAAATGTTGAAAAGAATACCCATCAACTGGTCAAATGACTGAAACGAGAGTTAGCAACTGATCTTGACAGTGATTATGCAACGTGAGATTAGAATTTCGTCTGATCGACAGTAATCGATTTTAATTGTCTGGAACGAAAGAGGGGATGTCAACTAGAATTAAAAAAAAAATATATATATATATATATTGTCAAATAATCGAAACGAGAGTCAGCAACTGATCTTGCCAGTGATTGTGTGAAATGTGTGTGACTACGTGAAGTTAAAATCTCGTTCAATCCGACAGTAATCGATTCTGACTGTCTGGAACGAAAGGTAGGGCGTCAATTAGAATTGAAAAAAACAAAAACAAATATTATCAAATAGTTGGTGGTTATCGCGCGGTGGAGATGTAGCAACGTGAAATGAAAATTTTGTCTGACAATCGGAGCGAAACCTAGTAACTACTTGCTTCTCACAAACTAACAAATTAATTACTTACTTAATTAGTAACTGCTTACTTCTCACAAACTAACAAATTAATCCAACAAGCCAATCTTTGATTTGACGATCGAGATATTATTTTCTGCTCCACCGGCCCCTTTTTTGTCTCTTTTCTTCCCCGAAACGGAGGTTACTTTCACACTTATTCGCTCCATCGGCTAGCTTTCCCCTTTCCAATCGGCGATATTTCAAACGCAAACGGTCAGACTTCGTTTCCAATCTGCGTCACTCTCTCGTCCGTTCTCAAATTGTTACACGGCCGCTCAGAGAAACAAAGAAGAGACATCCCGCTTGATATTCATTATCCGTGCTCTGTAACGAAATTCTCAGGCTCTCCTGCCGTCGAATTGAAAACGCTCGGTGAGAGCGAGGAAAGAACGAGACGGGAATAAAAGTAGATTATTGAAAATGCCGCCGCCGCTACTCCGCGGAGTGTAAATTTAATGCCCGGGCATATTTGCGATCGGGATTCAACGATCCTGAACTGAAATATGAAAGCAGCGCTCGTCGTAACGGGTATACGAGATTCATGCGCGATTTGATTGAAATAACTTCTTATCCACCGATATCTCTTTGCTTTTTATCTGTGTGATTCTATGACTGAATCAATTATTTGCGAATTGTCATTGCACGTAAATTGATTTTCCCTTTCGAAACATGTATATCCTCTTGAATGGCACCGGTTGATCAGCAACGTAATCTCACTTGAATATTCTTTCCACTATTTTACGTTCTAGGATCTTTTTCATTCTAAATTAATCGTACAGTTAATTGGATTGCTTATTAATAAATTTGTGCATCACGTATAAATTGATTTTCCTTTCGTATTTTTCAACTGGCGCCATACGTCGAATATATATAATACTATCTCACGTTCTGACGACACATTTGATTCTCTATTTACGCAATAAACCAAATCATTTGAGAATTATTAGTACACATAAATTGTTTTTTCTTTCTCCCTTTTTGTAACGTCCACAAAATACATCTCTTAAGTGGCAGTTGGTTCAGTAATCAAACGTAATCCAACTTAAATATTCCTATCACTACTTTATTTTCTATTCGTTTTTCCTAAATCAAATTAATCATACAATCATCTAAATTAACGCTGTGCATGGATTTTTGATTTTTTCTCTCTCGCAGCGGCCATATATCTTAGACCCCTTGCAACCGGTTGCGCGGACCGTAACGAGCGACCGAACCGTATACAATAATTCGTCGCTTTCTTTTCGAACTCGTCGATACGACGTCACTGGATAGAAATGATTAAGAAGTAACAAACATGTCGTTTGTTTTACCTGGGTTACGAACATACTTAAAACTGAGAAAAATGTTGCAATTCGGGACAAAAAATCCACGTCAACTGGCGACATTCGTATGTCGAGATTCAAGTGTAACTGACTTTTTGTAGACTTATTCACGTAACAAAACCAAATCATTTGCAAACGATTATCGATCGTTTCGCGCGTATTTCCTATTTTTTTTTGTCTCTTTTTATCCCACCGTCGTGTTCGTGTACACAACGATTACCTTGACACGGTAACGCCAGGCCAGAAAACAACGAGTTCTCAGAAACAATATTTCACAGAACGTCACGCGGTGGCCAGCTCCGTTGCTGGCGTATTTTATTAGCCTAGCTGGAAACCACGTGGGCTGACAACAGTGTCTAGCCGGGATTTTTCCGATGCTAAACGATCGTGCCGAGAACACCCAGAGGCGAATCACGGTTTTTCACGCAAGAACGAGAACGTTGTTGTCGGCCGCGACCGACGCTTCCGCAATAACAACGCTGTTATATCATAATTCACGTTTCAACAAGCAGCCAAAAGCCTTCGTACAAAGTCGACGCTGTATTTCTAGCCGCGAGACACCATCGTAAAATCATAATTCGTATCTCGGAAAGTGGTTCCCCCCCTTGTAGCCTCTGTCACGTGAATTGCACCGCGAAATAACCTAGAAAGTGCAAATGGATGGCTCTCCGTTCGAAAATTTCTCCATCTTCTGTTTACTGGTCTCGCGAAGAGATACAAAACGACAGTTCAAACAGGAGAGATTCGACGCGGCTCTCGAATTGTCCCCCCTCCCTCCCCCTTCAACCCCTCCCCTCCACCGGTTTTCCGGTTATTTTCAGCGCGGACCGTCGACCGAAATAATTCGTCTCGCTTTTTCGCGAATTTGTTCTCACTCCCCTCGAGATTAGAGATTCAAACGGAGCGTCTAATAACTGAAGGATAAATCCCGAGTGACTGTGAAAAGTGACTTTGAACTACAAAGAGAATTCCGCAAAGAAAAGGCGTTTGCGCGACACTTGTCTCCTTCAACCCCTTGTCCGCTGGCAACCGGTTTGCGGACCGTAACGAGTGACCGAACCGTATATGTACGACAATTCGCCGTTTTCTTTCTCTTTCGAACTCGTCGGTATCACATCACTGGATAGAAATTATTGAGAAGCAATAAATTTTATATTATTCTTATAATAATTAATTTTATGTTAGTTCATGTTAGTTAATTTCATATTATTTAATAATATATCAGTTAATATTAGTTTATATTAGTTAATTATATACTGTTTAATAATATATCAGTTAATATTAGTTTATATTAGTTAATTACATACTATTTAATAATATACTAGTTAATATTAGTTTATATTAGTTAATTTGATGTTACTTAATAATATATCAGTTAATATTAGTTTATATTAGTTAATTATATACTGTTTAATAATATACTAGTTAATGTTAGTTTATATTAGTTAATTTGATGTTACTTAATAATATATCAGTTAATATTAGTTTATATTAGTTAATTATATACTATTTAATAATATACTAGTTAATATTAGTTTATATTAGTTAATTTTATGTTATTTAACAATATATCAGTTAATATTAGTTTATATTAATTAATTTGATGTTACTTAATAATATATCAGTTAATATTAGTTTATATTAATTAATTTGATGTTACTTAATAATATATCAGTTAATATTAGTTTATATTAGTTAATTATATACTGTTTAATAATATACTAGTTAATGTTAGTTTATATTAGTTAATTTGATGTTACTTAATAATATATCAGTTAATATTAGTTTATATTAGTTAATTATATACTGTTTAATAATATACTAGTTAATGTTAGTTTATATTAGTTAATTTGATGTTACTTAATAATATATCAGTTAATATTAGTTTATATTAGTTAATTATATACTATTTAATAATATACTAGTTAATATTAGTTTATATTAGTTAATTTTATGTTACTTAATAATATATCAGTTAATACTAGTTTATATTAGCTAATTTTATATTATTCTTTAAACTATTGAGAAGTAATAAATTTGTTATTTTTCAAATTGTCGAGGAGCAATAAATTTATTGTTTTTCAAATTATCAAGAGGTAATAAATTTGTCATTTGTTTCGCCTAGTTTGTTTTACTTAAGTATATACTTGGAACTGAGAAAAATACTGCAATTTTGGGACAAAAAATTGCGTCATTTCAGCGCAGTAGGTTAACAAACTTCTCCGGCAGAATTCCGAAGAGGAATCGGCTCGTTTGAAGCTTAATCTCGCTGGATCCTCAACTAAGATCATCCAGAAACGACTGGGGATAGGTCAGTTGAAAGCGACTCGAGATCAGAGCGCGCGAATTTCACGGGAATTTCACTCGAGCTTATCGGACGACGGTAAAGGGTTGGTGGTGCGCCGTTTTTCGAGACGTCCGGCCACCTGCGGAGCCTCGTCGCGAGCGTGGGCTGCCAAGAGCAAGAGGAAAGGGTGTTGAGAGCGAAACTCTCGAGAACGAGCACGCGTCAACGCACATGCTGCCACGCTAACGACCACAAGTGCCGTGTAAAATTTTCCTGGGGAAAGCCTAGCAGACGTACCGTCGTCTGTATTACCGAGCATTTGCGTCAAGATTCATTGACAAAACTATCAATTGTCAACGATCCTCTTTCAACTAGGGCGAAGTTTTGCCTGTTTCCGAGGTAAAAAGAAGAAAAGAAAACCATTGAGATCAGAGGATTGCCAGAGGGTTTGTGAATTGACTGTGACAGATCAGATTCAGGCGACAACCTGTGTAGCTATTAGGTAATACACACAATCCGAGATGATCGTTGGGATTCGAACGACGAATACCGAAATGTATCACGGTTTCCTTAGAAAAATGAATCCCAAAAGAGTCGATTCTTTTCGAGCCGGATCGCCAGAATACCACATCTCGCAATTTCTCTGCCTTACCGACGAGTTCGAGAAGGAAAAGAAAGCGACGGATTCGTTCGGTCACTCGTTATGGTCCGCGCAACTGGTCAATTCCGATCAATTTCCAATCAACGCGAGCTAAAGATGGACGAACTCGTCGAGATGGATCGAACGTTGAAGAATTCTGGAATTGGAAATCGAGTCGATCGAAAGCCACGAGAAAGTCTCGTGGAAAATCTCACGATTCCGCGGAGGATTTCAGTGGAGAGACTGGCCGCCTTTGGAAAATCGGCGAGGCGAGCCGGCCTGCTGTCTAGCACTTCCGGCGGCGGTATTCGGCGGGGCAGGGGCGTCTATATATGGCCGGCGTTCGTCACGCTGCGACGGATACGACGCACGCAATTTTCTAGGTCGACGCGACGCAGCAGGGAAGGTCAGGATTGGTTCAAGTCCAAGCCGACGCGGCCCCGTCGCCGTCGACTCGGTTACGCGTTCGCCTCGTCGCTCGCCGATCTATAATTAGCGAATTTCCGCGGACCGTTCGCTGGAAAGAGACGGGGCTCCTCTTCATTCGTCCAGTTTGTCGTTGGCGGGTGATAACGGCGGCGAACAGGCCGAGGATAACCTCGATCGTTCAGAAACGATCGAAGTAAAATTTGTCCAACGAGAGAAATATACGGTAGATTTGTCTGAAGAAGACAAGATACGAGAGGATTCTGATTTTTATGATATTATATCCTAGATTTTCTGACGATCGACAATAGGTTATATAAGGTCAGGTTGTAACGTTATTATAGCAAGTGGAGATGTGACCGAAATGAAAAATCTAATCGTCGAAATCGGGCAAGAATTAAAAGTTGCCGCAAGTAAAATTAATATTGTTGCTTCTTTCTTGACGATGGTCTAAACGTTTCGCGTGAAACGAATCTCTCGTTTTTTTTTTTTTTTTTTTAATCGTCACAATCGTCATAAATTTTGCGCTACTTGTACATGGATTAACAAATACTTATGGCACAGTTTCTGGATGTTGTTTCTTTAGAATATCGTCTTCGATCGTGCAGGTATTGAAGATGGATTTCGAAACTTTAAAATATCGTCGTTTTAAAGCGAAAGGAACTTTTTTCCAAAAATATTGAATTTGAACAACTGACCTTTGGCCACTCTATTCAGCCCACTGACATAATTGCGGCGTCGCGTGATTTTCAGCAATTAGTGGCCGTGGAAAAATAAATTAATTATACAAAATTTATAAATTGTAATAAATTTATAAAAATAAGTTAATACTCCTACTTTTCACAGATTCGTAATCAAATTAAATTAAATTAAAAATCTATAATAAAATTAACCGATCTCTGAAAGAAGGAGAACACAAAATCACAGCGTTCGTTGTTCCATTTTCATAATCGATCGCTTAGAAATTGTATCAAAGAATTCGAGCCAAGACAGGCTGTTTAATTCAATTAAAGAGAAAGAGTTCTCGATTCTTCTTAACAAAGGTAGGAACGTCGATAGTGAAATTACCCAACACGATAGACAAGTATATAATTAAAAACATTGCATATCTGACGACGCTCGAAGAGGGGAAGGAACGGACTGCAAATACAGGATACATATCAGCATGGAAATGTAAATTCACCACCCTCATCGGCGACATGATGGTACGCTGACAGTTTCGCACAAGCGTGTTATAATATATAAGCAAGGAGGTATCGCGGTACCGTAACGTTTCCGCTTTCTCATCTTCCTCACGTTCGATTTCACGCGATCACGTTCACCTCCAGTTTCGATAGCCGCGACCGATAATGCGGCAACTCTTCTAGCGATACGTTGTAAATTTGGAGGAGAGAAACTTTCGAAATATCGAAATAGAAGCGGCGACGTAGAAGGGCGGAGGGTGAAGCTGTAACGAGGAATTGAAGTGAAAAAAATCTCTACAGAGTGACACAGACAGACGGAATGAAACGAAACGAAACAGAGAAGAATTTAGTTACCAAAGCGTAAACGACTGATTGGAGAAAAAGCACAAGCCTTTAGCTAAAGTTGAAGAAATATTGGAGAGAAAATCCAAAATCGGTTCTTATTCGAGATACAATAGCGAAAGGAACAAGCAAAAGAAGAAAAAAGATCTAATACCACCAGCGTGGTAGTAAAAAAAATTACGAACAACAAATTTAAATGTAGAAAAGCTGAAGACTTGGTTAGAGGGCGTGTGTGGCAAAGAGTGCTGTATGTGAAAAAAAATAGAGAGTTAAGGTAAATAAAAGGAAATACGAGGGCAGAATAGGTACCGTAGTGGAGAGATAAATAGGTAAATAGAGTTGAGCGAATAACAGAGGAAATAGAAAAAGGGAGGTTAGGTTAGAAACCTAAGAAGCCTAATACCCAATCTTATTAAAAGCAGAAATAAAGAAACACGGCAGAGTACAGTAAAGAAACAGAAATAGTCACCAAATTTAAAGAAATTAACCCTCCGAATACTGACGCTAAGGCTACTGATTTTGACTCACACGGATATCCCACTAATATATATTTAGGCTCACCGATACTGTACGTAATGTGACAAGCAGCTTCCCCAACTAACACAATCAGCTCCCATCACAGTGGGCGATCACTAACGCAAGCAACTCCCAGCGCAAGTCAAAATTGTGACCCGGGTCAGGCGACTGAAAAATGTAAAAAAAGCTAAAAATCGCAGAAATAAATAAAATTGACAATCTTCTCTCCTGAAACGTTACGAATTCAAAGTGGATCCAAGATCCCTCTCCTGCGAGAGGAACGAAAACTTTGAACAGTACACAACGAGTGAAATCGATCGCGTTTCTTCTACCCGAGAAAATCCAGAAAGACAAACCTGTTCCTCCTGTAGAGGCAAAGGAAGAAGTGTATGAGCGCCTGCTCGCTGTTCCCCAATTCCCCATGAAAATTAATTTCCGGCTGGCCTGTTGGAAATCGTCCAGGCCTTATGAAAGAAAAGGAATTGGGTTGGAATGGAGCAGCGAGGTTTCGGGCCGCGGTGCCAACCCGCTGGCGCAGATATTCCGTCGTTGAAATTTCCAAAGGCTGGTCGCGACGACCGTGACCTTACCGAACGCGTGTGCGAACCGGAGGAGGAACAAGAGCGGTCGCGGACCCGAAACGAGCCTCAATTGAGGAAGATGCGTGCCGCTAATTAGCGGCAATTGCTCGTCACCGATCGACAGCCATTGATAGTCGGCTCGTCGATGTCATCTCCCTCGGTGACCTCTCGAAATCAGGTTCGCTTTCAGGTCGGGCATCGATCGTGAATTTTGACGGAGCGGCCGTGAAACTAATGGCCGATTCACATGGCGTACGTGTCACAATGGGTTTGGAAGATGATGGTTTTTGTTTATTTTAACGAACGTCGAGATCTATTAAATCGATTAGAATTGTTTAATCGATTCGAATCGTTTAACTCGCGTGACACGTGAAATTTCTCGCGTCCCGTTCTATCTTATCTGCGGGATGGGATATTTTTGGGAAAGTTTAGGTGCAATTGGGAACGAAAGATGATCGTAAGTTTAATAAATAGATCTTCAAGAATCAGAAGGATTGAATTTTTTAACTCGATATCAACATGAAAATTTATACATTTTGTATATTTGTCTGTGGGAGGGGATATTTATAAGTTTTGGGAAAGTTACGTGCGATAGAATGATTTAAAGAATTGTCCAATTATTGAGAATGGAGGACTATGGTAAATTTAATAAATCTTCGTTCTGAGACATCGAAAATGTTCCAAGGATAACATTAAAATTTTTATATTACATTATTTATATGTTTGAATTAATATATTTGTCTATGGGAGGGGATATTTATAAGTTTTGGGAAAGTTACGTGCGATAGAATGATTTAAAGAACTGTCCAATTATTGAGAATGGAGGACTATGGTAAATTTAATAAATCTTCGTTCTGAGACATCGAAAATGTTCCAAGGATAACATTAAAATTTTTATATTAAATTATTTATATGTTTGAATTAATATATTTGTCTATGGGAGGGGATATTTATAAGTTTTGGGAAAGTTGCGTGCAATAAAATGATTTAAAGAACTGTCCAATTATTGAAAATGGAGGACTATGATAAATTAAATAGATCTTCGTTCTGAGACATCAAAAATGTTGCCCAAGGAAAACATTAAAATTTATATTAATTTAATCAATTTAAATTAATATATATTAAATTATTTATATATTTAAATTAATATATTTGTCTGTGGCAGGGGATATTTATAAGTTTTGGGAAAGTTACGTGTAATAAAATGGTTTAAAGAACTGTCTAATTACCGAGAATGGAGGACTATGATAAATTTAATAGATCTTCGTTCTGAGAGATCAAAAATGTTGTCCAAGGAAAACATTAAAACTTATATATTAAATTATTTATATATTTAAATTAATATATTTGTCTGTAGGAGGCGATGTGAATATTTAATTTCTAGGAATGTTACCTGACATGGCATGATTTAAAATGTTGTCTAGTTATTGAGGATGAAAGACTGTAGTAAACTTTTAATAGATGGATCGTCGTTCTTGGAAGTAAACGTTGAATTTCTCAACTCGCGTGACATGTGAAATTTACAGGCTTCATTCTGAATGGGATATATTGATTTTTGAGAAAATTACGTAATAAAGCTAAAGCATCTAGTTACTTCTTATCATTGTTATAACTACTTTAAAATACTCTTAGTGATACTTTTAACTAACACTGCAGCTAGGAAAATGATCGACTTCTAATTTCCCCGACATATTTATGCAACAAATAATTGTCTTTCGCTGTTTTCAGAAATTTCTCTTCGAACAGCGTATACAAGAATAAGCAATGAAACCAGACTCTGAAACGATAGACAAAGATTTCGAAATTCTCGTTACAAAGTTCTCATTAAAAAAAAAATAAATACGAATCTCTGCGTAAATACGTTTTCCTTCACTTGGAAAAAGGAACGATCGCGTAGCTTTCAAAGCAGTGAAATTGTACGGATAAAGTCGGTACGATGGAGTTGTTGAAACTGGCCGCGATAAGAATCCGTGAGAATTTTCATAATTGCAGCGAGTTTCCACGGGCTTGAAGGGAAGAGAGGAACGAAGGAAGGGGAACAAACGTTTGTTCTTCTCACCCAGCGATAAAAGTAGTGCGAACGATCTGGAAGAAAAACTAATTTCGATGGAAAGTAAGATAGACTGACGCCCGGGCCGATACCCGGAAATGGAATAAGGGATGAGGGGAGAACAAAGCCGTGAAATGAAACCTCGCTGTTTGCACGAGATAAAGAGGCGAACCGAGGTTCTCGAGCTGTTCAAAGGACTGAAGGAATGCTGACAATGAAGGCGTACGGGACGAAAGTCTCCGCCGGGTGTAAATTCCAAAAAAAAAAAATAGTCTCACCTCGTGAGACAATCGATCTCGCGTGAAAAATTACGTCGGATGATGTTGAAAAATGAAACTTTTGTGGCTCGTTTGTTTTTCGACGAGAAGATTCAAACAATTTCATTTGATACTGATCCGCGCTATTGAACGAGGGTAAAAGTAGAAAAATAGTTTCTCAGATTGTTGGATGTTTTTCGACTGGCAATCAATTCAATATAAATATTTCCTATAAATCATATAATATTAATAATATATAATATTGTCTGTACTTTTGGAGTTAATTGCGAGAAAATGCACCCTTTGTCAGCTGATCTACTCAATACGTTCATACACTTCGCGAAATTCTAAACTCTAATTAAAACAAACCAGGCGAAACCGGAGTTCAAAGTGTGTCCGCCTTCCGCCGCCGGTCTTCTCGTCCCATCGTAATTACTTCGCTCCGAAATTGTAAATAAGATATCCGTTGCCGATATACAATTACAGAACTTAATCCGTCGACGAGAAATCACGGTAACGAGATGCAAAACGAAGAGGAGGAGAAAGCAAGGAAAAAAGCTTCCGCGACTGGCAGGAGCCCGATAAGAAAGAGCTTCCCGCCGATGATGGCGAAGAGGGAGGGAGGGAGGGAAAGAAAAAGAAAAAGAAACGAGAAAAGGGGAGAGAAGGAAGAAGAGTTACAAGGAGAAAAAGATAGAGAGGCTAGTGTCGAGGTAAGAAAGCAGTTCGGGGTTTTAAGGGATAGAGAGTGGCAAGACGGTGTGTGTGTGTGTGTGTGTGTGTGTGTGTGTGTGTGTGGGGCAGGTGTGGGTGATTGGGGGCGATCGATGAACCCCCGAGAAAAAGCTGGGCTTGCGGCGGGGCCATCGGGGCGAGGGGGGGGAGGCGTTGCCGCGAGGGGGAGGGGGTGGAGAGGGGCGTGCGCCACGAGGGTGCCACGAGGAGAACGGTGGATGTAAGGGGTGATAGGCCGGGGGCAGCAGGTCACTCGACTCTAGCTACACCTCGCCTTTTCTGCTCGAATATTGTTAACCCTTTCTCAGGGGGCGGGATTCTCGTACGAGTATTTGTTTCACCAGAGAGTCGTTACTTTACGTCTCCTCTCGGTGTGCAACAAGAATAATGCAGAAGATCATATGTAAAATCACGTGCAAGTACATTATAACAGAACGAGATGTAAGATGTCAAACTTGCCAAACTGACGGTCCAACACGTAAGACGTAATCTCCTTCGCGGGGAATAAGATCTTTCGACAATTTCGCCGCGATAATGATAACGATGATTCAGGCCCAACCAGCGTCGAATTCTACAGCACTTGCGTGAACGAAACATCGGAACTCTAATCTCGTCTATCCTGTTACACGAGCGGAAGAATATACCGCGAGTGAATGGACTCCCGTTACACGGTACGAGGAATTACAGACGATGCCAAGAACAAGAGTTCCCGTTGCACAAGAGGAACGGAAAATTATCGGCCAAGAGTGATTCACGCCACGCGTAGCATCGACTCACGTGACACGCTTCCACTGATAGAGCGGAGTCTGTCCAGAGACGAAGCAAACGTCGAAGAAGCGACGCGAGGAAGCGTGTGTGGCCGCTTAATTTCAGGACGGGTTGATTGGAGAGGGCAGAGCCGAACTTCGGCGGTCGTCGAAAAATCGCCGACAGACACGCACAAACGTGACCTTTGCGCGCCCAAGCCTGTCATCCGTTCGACGTCCACGCACGTCCTCTCGCGTGGATGTCATATCACTTATTGATAGTCGAAGTAACATACGCGGTGGGTCGCTTAAATGGACGTAATATTGGCTCGGGCTTGATTTGGCAGCAGATCAAACGCGGCCTGGCGGTGAATCGAGCCCCCTCCCGCCCCCTTTTTCGCGCGTGTACGTACGTCGCCGCCTGATTCGAATTCGAATTCCCCGCTGATGATGTCACATGTCGTCGTCATATCTGGCGTTTCTATATTGGCAATTTCGTCCAGCCCGTGAGAACAACCGACGCGCGCGTTCCCTGTCCCCCCTTCCCCCCCCCTCTTCTCCCTCCCCCTCCCCCTGAGGGGGAGAGGGAGGTCCGCGATACTGGCCCCCGGGATACTCAATTAATCGCATCGACTCGATTTCGGTGACTTTCCACCGAACCACCGTCACGATTTCACAGTTAGTCGTCCGCCCGGTTGGAAGTTTCGTGGAATTAATTGCGGATTAATTGCTGTCCCCCGTTCAGTCCCAATCCGATCAAATTCACGAAGCTCGGAGTTCAATTCTAGGGGAATTATTATAACGCGTTGAAGATCGTTTGAGGATTGATCTTCAAGGTTTCTTCAAATTTCGGTTCACTTGGCTTTAATCGCGTGGATTTCACGAGTTTCGGGTAAGTAACTTCAGGTTTAATCGAAGAGCTCGTTGCTGGAAGTTTGGAGGGGGGGTTCAGGACCGTTTAATCGTTCCTTTAAGTATCTGCAGATTTGAGAGTTAATTAATCGTCGCTTCGAGTTTCAAATTCCCCAGACGCTGAGTTCAAATTTAAGAAGCGGTGGCAAAAGAAGAGACCACGCCCTTAGTGACTAGAGGGATTATTCGAGAAAGAACTTCTCCAAGAATAGTTACATCCTCGCCTTAATTATAATTCCTCCGTCGAGAAACTCGGAAAACGCTCGAGGAACTGGAAAAATCGAGAGAGAGAGAGAGAGAGAGAAACTATGTTTGGCATGGTAAACGATCAATAAAAGACGAAAATCAACGATGGACAGGACAGAGATGAAATTTATCGGTCGAACGATCCTTTTCCCTCGGAATATCTTTCCTCGTGATGATTCATCCCCTCAAAACGAAAATACCCTTTCCTGTAATTCTTGAATTTCTTCGCCTTTCTGTTGAATTGGCTCGAAGAAATCTTTGAAAGAATAGCAAACAGAACGGAGACGACGTGTTTCGATTGATCATTAAGGTTAAGAAAATGGAGGTCGGCAAGGATCGTTAACGTAGATGGCGTCCTAGTTACGCTAGTTTCTTTCCCCAAGGAACGGGATTGCACAGCATAATCGGAAGGGCATTGACATCGTCGAGCTTGCAAATCGCCCTGTAAGCCTGCAAATCGACCGTGTGATATCACGTTTCGCAACCCGTGGCTCGGCTGCGTGAACGAACCTGCCTTCCAAGGGATGAAACTGACGTGCTCAATCGATTCGTTCGTGCTAATTGCCAATGCAGCACATCGATTCCATCGCTTTGTCCACCACTCTTGTGTCCAGTATCGCGTCGAGTCGATCGTTAACCCTATTGCGCTGGAACGACGCTGCGCGTCGAGAATTTTTGGTTCCCCGAAATGGCAATATTCTCACAGTTTTAAGTATATTTGAAGCATAACTCCGGCGATAATAAATTTATTGCCTCTCAGTCATTTCTATCCAGCGACATCGTACCGGCGAGTTTAAAAAGAAAGCGACGAATTATCGTATACGGTACTTTGGCCGCTCGTTATGGTCCGCAGTCAGTTGCCAGCGCAAGGTGGTTAAATTCACCTCTGGAAACTGTTGGGTGCCAAGTTAAGCTCAAACGTGACTTAATATTAATATTAATATCAATATCAATATTGACGACATTAATATTAATATTAATATTAATATTAATATTAATGTCGTTAATATTAGTATTAAGTCACGTTTGAGTTTTGGCACCCAACGGTTTCCAGAAGTGAATTTCCCTTTTATATTAATACTAGTATATAATTTCCTATTACATTAATATTAATATTAATATTAACGACAAACACGGCGACCTTTGTAAATTTGCAATTCACATAGGTGCTCTAACGTTTTCACGTGGGCTGAGAGCGGCTCGAATACGAATATAGTCGTTACTATAAATCTCCTCATCTGAAATGTCATCGTAAAATAAGAAACGGAAGGTACATCACATCTCGCGCGATTACACGAACGACGACAACGTCGATAATCGATGCACGCCCTTTGGATAATTAATTTAAATTTAGCGCACGTGGTTCACTCGCATCTAGTTGATGACAAATCGATTCAACGATTGTCCTTTTACTATAATAATGCAATGGGACATTTTTACATAGCTTTCCACTCGACGATGAGTGACATCGAGAGATGAAGAAATTTTGGTAACAACAAAGGATTAAAGGGTTGATACATCGTGCGCAAAAATTTCTCTCTAACCAATTGCGCTGGCTGACCGATTGCGGACCATAACGAGGGACCAATACCGTATGCAATAACTCGTCGCTTTCTTTTCGAACTTTCGTCGGCACGATATCACTGGATAGAAATTATTGAGAGGTAATAAATTTGTCATTTGTTCTGCCTATTCTGTTTTTACTTAAATATTTACTTGGAACTGAGAAAAATATTACAATTTTCGAACAAAATGTTCTCGTTCACGTGCGTGGCGCGTCGTTCCAGCGCAAGAGGTTAAAAACTGCATCAAAAATTGCACGTCTGACAACAACCCCCCTTTTATTTGATTAACTATCGTGCTCCATATTCACTGGATTCGAAAGCAATTGCAAAGGAACGAAACGAACGTTTTTTTTCTGCTCCATCGACGTTGGTTTCGGATCGGGGAAAAAAGCGACAGGTCACGCGAGCTCAATGAACACACACTCCGATTTCCCGGCCCAGGGAAATTTAGTCCTATCGTGCTATAGAAAAAAAAAAAAAGAAAAAAAAACTACAACGTCATCGTCGATCGATACGCCTGGACTCAGAATCCCACGCGCGACTATCGTCCATAATGGATCCAAATTCAAAATTTGTCAACAACGACGATAACGCGAATCGTTAGACTGATTAAATTCAAGGGTGTAAAATTGCATAAAACATCAAAACTGTGGAGTACGACATTTAATGGTGGAAAAAATTTTTCCAATTTATGTTAAACTTTTGTACCTTTACGTTCCTTTCGATTCAGATGATATTCAATTGAATGAAAAAATTTCCAAAGCGATCTAAAATCCTAAATCGTCGTGGTCTTGAATGTCATAGAGTCAAGCTTTCCCTCAATGTCGAGTATAGAATTGCAAAATCTATGCGGTCTATCAATCATAGTGGTGAGCAACGTCTGGCAGAATCTCCCAAAATTATTCAATCGCAAAGATCGTGATCTTTGGAATCTCACTGGATCTCAATCGTTGGTCAAGTTGGAGAATTAACGAACAGAACGTCGGCGTGTTTTCCGATTTGTGTGGGAGGGGAATTAATCGGATTTTAAAATGCGAGGTGTTCGAAGTAGCGGGCTTGAGAAGTAGCTCAAGAGTTGAAAGAGGTTAAAGAAAAGAAGATGGCCTTAATTGTAAATGACGAGTGAATTTCTCTCTTCTTCTTCCACTTCGTGTTCATTCAAACAGCTGCCAACAGAAGAGTTATAGATGTACGTGTCTTCATGCTCGCTAAGTGCATTAAGGGTGTGCAAACAGAAGAGAGAAACGAACGGAATACACGTTCAGCTGGAAGCTCGTTGCTCGTTACACAACCCTTATTCGACAAACAGCCGCCGCGTTATCGTCAACCTATATGCTGATGTAACTTCGTCGCAATTCAAATACACCCCGCCATTGTCCCCCGTATTTTATTCCTTTCCGGCGAATAAAACGAAACGGGCCGGAGCTTTGTCACGAACAAAGGATCGAAAGGCTGAAAATTGAGTCTGCGAATTGTTCGCGACTTCGTGCGAAATTTAAAAACTGGAAAACTGTTCGAACGAAATATTTTCTTGACCATTGCAATATCTCCTGAAAGTTCGATATAAAGTGAAGTTCGAAATGATTGAATAAAGATTCACCGTAATGAATTTCAAATGAGGCAAGTTTATTGGGGTTAGAATGGTAATGTTCTTTCCAGGACGAAGGACTGACGCGCCCTTGTAAAGAAAACCAAGGCAATTCGAGGAAACTTACGTTCGGGGGTGGTTCGTGCCTCTTCAGTTTGCGGCCTCTCGGGTTATTGTTATTTGTCGAGGGATGCTGGAGAAATTAATGGCAGCAATATTGTCTGCTTTTGGTAAATTGAGCTTTTTCGTGACTCGAGGGAGTTGAGAGAGCGGAAAGGTGGTTCCTCTAGGTTCAACTTCCTAGTTCTGCTCTCGATTCGTTCCGTTCCTCTCTTTCCATTCGTTAATGATATTTTACAAGATTGTTGGAAAATTTCAGTGTAAAAAGATCGAAGATATTGTCTGCTCTCTATATTGCTGCCGAAATTTCTCGGAAATCAGTTTCATCGTAAATATTCATTCAAATCATAAACCAATCGCCACAAATTTCACAAATTCCAACTATAAATCTCTTCCTGAAAATTTCAAAAAAATCCTATGGACTCCTAAATTACAAATTCCAACTGTAAGTTTCTTTATAAAAATTTCTAAAAGTTTCAAAAATCCTAAAGATTTCTACAAACTGTAAACCTCTTCCTAAAAGTTCCCAAAACTTTTCTAAAAACTCCAAAGGTTCCTAATTAAAAAATTCCAACTGTAGGTCTCTTCCTAATAGTTTCTAAAACTTCCGGAAATCCCAAGGATTCCTATAAACTGTAAACCTTTTCTTCGAAATTTTTAAAAATCCTAAGGGTTCCTAAATCACAAATTTCAACCGTAAGCCTCTTCCTAAATGTTTCTAAAAGTTTCTAAAATCCTAAGGATTTCTACAAACTGTAAACCTCTGCCGGAAAGTTCCTAAAAGTTCCTAAAATTCTAAGGATACGTATAAATTGTAAACTTTTTCCTAAAAATTCTTAGAAATCCCAAGGGTTCCCAAATCAGAAATTCCAACTGTAAACCTGTTCCTAAAATCCAAAGGATCACTATAAACTGTAAACTCCTTTCTAAAAGTTCCTAAAAACTCCAAGGGTTCCTAAATCACAAATTCCAATTGTAGACATCTTCCTAAAAGTTCCTAAAATCCTGAGGATACCTCTTCCTAAAAATTCTTAAAAGTTCCTAAAGTCCTAAGTATCCGTATAAACTGTAAACTTTTTCTTAAAATTTCCTAGAAATCCTAAAGGTTCCTAAATCACAAATTCCAATTCTAAACTCTTTCTAAAAGTTCCTAAAAGTTTCCTAAAATCCTAAGTATTCGTGTAAACTTTTTCTTAAAAATTCCTAAAAATCCCAAGGGTTCCTAAATCACAAATTCCAATTGTAAACCTCTTCCTAAAAGTTCCTAAAGGTTCCTAAAATCCTAAGTATTCGTATAAACTGTAAACTTTTTCCTAAAATTTCCTAGAAATCTTAAGGGTTCTTAAATCACAAATTCCAATTGTAAACCTCCTCCTAAAAGTTCCTAAAGGTTCCTAAAATCCTAAGTATTCGTATAAACTGTAAACTTTTTCCTAAAATTTCCTAGAAATCTTAAGGGTTCTTAAATCACAAATTCCAATTGTAAACCTCTTCCTAAAAGTTCCTAAAAGTTCCTAAAATCCTAAGTATTCGTATAAACTGTAAACTTTTTCTTAAAATTTCCTAGAAATCTTAAGGGTCCTTAAATCACAAATTCCAATTGTAAACCTCCTCCTAAAAGTTCCTAAAGGTTCCTAAAACCCTAAGTATTCGTATAAACTGTAAACTTTTTCTTAAAATTTCCTAGATATATTAAGGGTCCTTAAATCACAAATTCCAATTGTAAACCTCTTCCTAAAAGTTCCTAAAGGTTCCTAAAATCCTAAGTATTCGTATAAACTGTAAACTTTTTCTTAAAATTTCCTAGATATATTAAGGATCCTTAAATCACAAATTCCAATTGTAAACTTCTTCCTAAAAGTTCCTAAAAGTTCCTAAAATCCTAAGAATTCCTAAAGGTCTCCGTAGGGGAGGGGGGGGCTGTCTCCCCACGACCGTAGCAAAACCCTCCCGAAGCCAATTTCCGCGAGTTTCAGAAATTCCGACACTCGAAACGCGAAAGAGGGAAACCTGCAAACGACCCTGGTAAGATAGATGGACGAACGGTTGGCGAGCGACGCGTTTCCATGAATTTCGTGGTGGTTGGGATTAGTAGGTTGGCCAGGCGATCGCGTCGTAGGCGAAGTCGCGGCTGATGGTGGCGATGCTTCCGGCGGAGGCGGAGGCGGTGGCGGCGGTGGAGGGCGGTTCTCGGTGGCCGCTCTCCGGGAGGGTTGCATAATACACAGCGAGCATCGAGCTGCCAGGGCGTTGACTTTGCCAGGCATTACGTTTCTTACGCTTTGCTTCTCCCCCATTGCTAATATCGCGCCCGTTGCTCGTACCCTCGCTTGGAATCCCTCCGGATTACTCGAGCGACTTGCAGCCCGGCCGTGCGTCTCGTTCCTCCTTTTCGATGACGATTGAAAAAAACGCGCCTTGTTTCTCTTTCGTGCTCTCTTGACGATCGTCCGTAAGTAGCTGGGTGCTACTTGGTGATACGGTACGTCAATTTCCAGCAGTAGATTCAGTGTTTGAACTGAGTGAAATTTGAGAATTTTTGGGGGGTTGTTCTCGAGTGAGAAATCAATTTCCAAGAGCCGTTTCGAAATGTCGGTCTTGTGTTGAAAAGTTTGCTATTTATTACGAAATTGACGCTATATTTAGGAATTGGAACGAATTCATGAATTGTTTGCTGTTACTTAGAAAGTGGAATGAATTATGAATTTATTTTGGTATGTGTAATTAAACTGAAATTACTACTAAAAATAAAAGAGAGAAATAAATTTCCCGTCTAAAACTTATAGAACTAAAACTTATAGAAAAATTTCTTAAACCTGAGGAACTTACGTATAGGAGAAATTTACGTATAAAACTTTGCAGTGCAAGAAACTGATCCTGCGATCTTTTCGAAGAAATATTTTATAAATTTCCATCAGCCCCCCTCCTCCCTCCCCCCTCGTTGGATCTTCTTCACCCGAAACTCCATCACCGAGGATAAACAGTAATTTATAATCGGGCAATATTTACCGGCCGCCATGAATACCCGGAAAATCCACTAACCCTCTGTCCAAACAACAAATCTTTCCATCTGTAATCCAGCTCAAACACGCACGTCTGAGCGCAAACATCCACCTTCGTTGCAGCGTCACCTTCGTGCCCCCTCTGGTTGCTTTTCAACCCCCGACGAAAAGCAACCAGCGGGTACGCAGCTCGAAAAATCCTCCCCTAACCTCTATCATACGGTGACACCATAAATCTCCCTGGATCATGTACGCACGTTCCATTTAATTACTCGCGCTCTTGCCCCCAAAGAATAATTTTCCACCCCAATTGTCGGCGGCGCGTTTATCGACCCAGGGGCCACCGTATCACTCTCGATCCCAATTAGCCAGTGATTCACGCGCGACGGCCTTGAACCTACGAGCACACCATTCATTATTTCAGTGGATACTGGCACTCGTTGCCGGTGAGAATTTTGGCAAATATTAGTTCACTTGACAGAGAGGACGTGCGCGAGACACCGGGTTCAGGCAAACGTTAGTTTATTTAATCGAGAGTGACGTTCGTCGATGAGGCGAATTTTTGTGAAAGATCTTTTTGGTTGAAATTTGCATTCACTGGCCACGCGAAATTTCGATAATTATTATAGATAATATAGGTAATTATAGATATTTATATTTTTATAGATAATAATTATTTATTTACATAGGTGATTATAGATATTTATATTTTTATAGATAATAATTATTTATTTATACAGATAATCAAGATACTTAATATAGATAACTATAGATATTTATATTTATAATAATTATTTATTTATATAGATAATTAGGATACTTAATACAGATAATTCGGAATACCTAAGTCCCAGAAAATATATTACACAGAATTATTTAGTTATTTCTTCTCAGTCTATCTCACTTCCAATCGTTCCAAAATAATTACAGAAACGATCACCTGTATCGCAGACAGCTATTGTCCAAGTTAAACTGTAACGAAGATTCTTTAGATTCTCCAATTATCTAAAGCGCACGAGCATTGAAACCGAGCCACACGAAATCACTGAAGAGCGAGTAAATTTCTACCGAAACATTAGCAAGTGTCTTAATGCTTATAAACTATAGGGTGGAAGAGAAACGCGGGCGAATATCGAAAGGGGGAGGCGGGCTGTGCGAGGGTGCAAACACCTGCGGAAAAAACGAGAAGCGTTTTTTTTTCGAGAAAGAGAGAAAAAGACGATCGTGGGTATCGTACGGTGTGTGTGAGAGCGTTTACGGTGGTGGCACGACCGGTATATGACAGCTGCTGTCACGGCTGGTGCTTCGACCATGTGCTCGCCGCTCTACGCACCCCCTACGTTTACTACGATGATATAGCGAACCACCACCACAACCACCATCACCACTCTCTCTGCTGAAATTCTCGACGCTTCGAGAGTGTGTTATGGTCATCGATTTTTGAAGTAGATTGCTTTTGTGGGGAGTGGTCGTCGAGATGGAGAATTTTCGCCGGGGGGGGAGGAGTCGTCGGTTCAAATTGTTCGGGAGCGTTCGATGTGGAAAAACGTGGACAATTATAGAACGAGGTGAAATTGTTGTTTGTTGAGAAATACTGTAACCAGTGTTGAGGGAAAATTTAATTGCAAAACGTTCGAGGTGAAATATTTCGTTCGTAGTTTCGTTAGAACGAGACTGTAGCTACGTGATTCGAACTTTCGTGGCAAGTGAATCCGAATTTTAAAGTTGAACGTAATGGAGGATATGAGGAAAGAGAGCTCCTAACTTTCGAGTTGAGAATTTACAAAATTGGCTGCAAAATTCACTTTCAAATGTGAAACCAATTGTTTGGTTCGGTAAATTAAGAGACAATCTGGGCAGTCGACAATTTAGAATGTGCATCTAATTGGAGGTCCCACTGTCAGCCATGCACGTTTCTATTCCGAGGTCACGTGAACCTACGATTCGGCTGCTGAATTTGGGTCACTGTCTTTTGTACAGGCGGCAAGGGTTGCCCTTTATTATTTTGAAACCAGTTCAGAGGAGATCTGACAATGGGAGGAGGGAATCGTATCCCTTTCGAATGGAGTGAAAACCGCGATGACAGGTACGATAATGCCTCTTTCAGGAGAAAGTGGTAGCCCCCTTCCGCGCCGCATGGCAAAAGTTACGCGCTTTTATTCCATCCACAAAGATCTCGACGCGCAGGTATTCCTTCAATTTTCGGTGTAATTTCACCGCGATATTTTCAATTCGTCACGTTTCGTACGCTCGACGTGTTGATACACCTTCGACTACTGAGAAAATTAATATAATTATTTTCAAATTAATATATTTGAAAATTTCTTACACTAATTTTCTACTAGCGTTTGCTAATTACTTCCCACTAACCAATATTAAATAAAATTAAATGATTTCACCGCGATATTTTCAATTCGTCACGTCTGATTCAATTTTCGTATGCTCGACGTGTTGATACGCCTTTGACTACTGAGAAAATTTATTTTCAAATTAATATACTTGAAAGTTTCTTACGTTAATTTTCTACTAGCGTTTGCTAATTACTTTCCACTAACCAATATTAAATAAAATTAAATGATTTCACCGCGATATTTTCAATTCGTCACGTCTGATTCAACCTTCGTATGCTCGACGTGTTGATACGCCTTTGACTACTGAGAAAATTTATTTTCAAATTAATATACTTGAAAGTTTCTTACACTAATTTTCTACTAGCGTTTGCTAATTACTTTCCACTAACCAATATTAAATAAAATTAAATGATTTCACCGCGATATTTTCAATTCGTCACGTCTGATTCAATTTTCGTATGCTCGACGTGTTGATACGCCTTTGACTACTGAGAAAATTTATTTTCAAATTAATATACTTGAAAGTTTCTTACGCTAATTTTCTACTAGCGTTTGCTAATTACTTTCCACTAACCAATATTAAATAAAATTAAATGATTTCACCGCGATATTTTCAATTCGTCACGTCTGATTCAATTTTCGTATGCTCGACGTGTTGATACGCCTTTGACTACTGAGAAAATTTATTTTCAAATTAATATACTTGAAAGTTTCTTACGCTAATTTTCTACTAGCGTTTGCTAATTACTTTCCACTAACCAATATTAAATAAAATTAAATGATTTCACCGCGATATTTTCAATTCGTCACGTCTGATTCAATTTTCGTACGCTCGACGCGTTGATACGCCTTCGACTACTAAGAAAATTTATTTTATATATTAATATACTTGAAAGTTTCTTACACTAATTTTCTAGTAGCGTTTGCTAATTACTTTCCACTATTAAATAAAATTAAATAATAATAACAATGAAATTAATATTAAACAATAAACAATAATAACAAAATTAATATTGAATGATATAAAACAAGACCAGTCGGTAAATTAACAATCGCCAAAAGTAAGGAGTCAATTTATATTATTTCCGCGTTTCGAATATTCTTTTATTTTTTTCTTTTTTTTCCCTCCCCCGTCGAATGACGTTACACTGATGTTTCAATGATCAATGGAACGGCTATTTTAATCGTGTCGAACGTTCCTACGAGTGCTGCTGACAAATCGCTGAAAGTTAAGCCTCAGCCGACTTGACGTAATTTGAACTGACGCCTGCTGACACAGTGACTGAACGCCGCGAGAGGCGCGTGCTGTCTAAATCGGCTTGATTATACAACAAAAATTCGTTCATCCGATGTAACTCAAACGCCTCGATGCGAAACCTTCGCGTTCGCAGATATTAACTCGCCTTCCTGTCAAACGTACGCGAACGGAGGCGAAGCGTTTCCTTGCGATTCGGCCCGCGGTATCCCCCTCTCCCCCCTCCCCCTGTGGTCAAATAATTGAATTTGACGCGAAAGCTCGGCCGGCGTTGAGAATCTAGGACTGAAACCTCTGAAGCGATTTGTCCTGATCGGTAAATAGAAAATCGTGAAGCGAAATTATATTACGAATGATTATGAACCACGCTGGAAAATGAAACCAGAAATGAGGAGATGCTCGAACTGGAGGGTTGAAAGGAACACTGAAGATCCTGGGCGTGGGAAGCGCGCGTGGTTCGTCGCTTCTGATACCAGAGACTGTACGGCGAGTACACATGGGGTCGAGAGAGAAAGAGAGAAAGAGAGAGAAAGAGAGAGGAATGAGGAAGCGCAGCAACCCCGAAAACGTTGAAAACGTAACAGTATTTCACCACCATCTTGATACCCAATACTGCTATCGCGCTGTTCCACTTTGCAGCAGATTCGCGGTACCTGGCCAAGATTTTTATCATCGAAACGTAACGGCTCACGCGAACGTCTCTCGATGCACACCGATGTTCCTTCGCCGCTGATATTTTTTTTTTTTTTAACTTTCGAACAATTATTTAGAGCTGCGATCTTCTAACAAGATAAAACAATTCTAACATTAAAATATATATATATATATATATACATATTTTGGAATGCAATGAAATGATCTTGAATCAATTAAAACACGGAAATAGATTTAAAATGTCTTAAGAAAGAGCGATTTCGTTATTCCGAAAGTTTGAAACTGATTAAAGTGGCTAAGATAATTTAACGAAAGTACTTTATTAAATTATTATTTCATATTTCACTAGATTGTTAATAATTGGAATTATTAAGAATTTCAACTATTCTTGAATATTAAATAATAATGATAATAATATTAAAATATCATTGCTTTGTGAAAATAATAATAATGATATTTAATAAGTAATTACTGCTTTATTAAATTATCAATCTTCAAAATACTTTAATTTAATAAAACTATTTTTATATTTTAAACAAAATTTTATAATAAAATACTGTTATATGTAATATATATATAATAGTATAGTAATAATAATAATAGTATAATAGCATAGTAATATATCATATAGTCATACTATTATATACAATGTTATCTATTATTTGTTAATTATTAAATATTATCATGTTGTATACAAAATATTATACATAATAAATAAAAATATTTTCAATCCTCGAAATAACGAATCATTCATTCTTAAACGTCTCTAGATGTTTCAATATCCCACGCTGGCAATAACGTTGCCTATATCTATACACTGTGCCAGCCCAACTACGCGTTCATGCAAAAGTTCCAATTTTTACAATGCTCTTTGCGAAATTAAGGTGTATTCACACTTCCCGGCTCGTGTCTAATCACGCCTCATTTATTATCTACTGAAATCGGTTTGACCGATTTTACTGCGCACGACAGACGGAAGCGTACAATGATCATACTGTGAATGTACGATGATCATTACAATAAACCGGTCGCGTTGGCTGGTGTCTGGCGCCTAGCCTTACAAAGCTCAGACTCAAGCTTATCGCCAGAAAGTTGAAGAACAAGGAACATTTGTCACATACTGATCACATAGTCCAATTACTCGCACGATGCAGGCGTATCCCCCCTCCCCCCTCCCCTCTATTAATTTGAGTAAGAAACGTACCATGTTTTACGACTATATTTATTGCCCACTAACGGCACTTATTTCCTAATGAAGGCGTGTCAGAATCGTTCGATGCTGATTGCACAGTTTCACTATGGGAGAACTTGAAATTGAAATATCTTTCAATCGTTTTCACTTCACGTCGCGGTATTCTTACGTTGTACAGTCGATTCTCCTCTGTTAAGGGGCAGAACTTTTATTTATTCGACTCTGGAACGTTTAAATTCTGCACAGTTGAGGTTTATTTCAGCGAGTATTCACGGGGATTTGTCACGTTAAACGTAAAAAGTGAATTTAACGCGAGCCAGTCCATAGAAACAACATGTCGTTCTCACGTGAGAATTAAGACAAATTTTGTCAAGTTGCTATCCTTGTTTAACCGACTACGACGGATAGAAAGTTTCAAAAAACATCGTTCGGGCCTTTTATGTGCATTTCAGACGAAATATCGAGTCACTTGGTGGAAAAACACCACGAGGCCACGGCAAACTTTTCGAAATAATGGATGCAAAACAACTGCAAAACACTTCGAAAGCGAGAGAGAGAGAGAGAGAGAATGTCAAAACATGTAAATTTTATTCGACTTTCCTGCGGAACAACCGAGTGTCTATATTTTGTTAAAAAAAAAAAGATCGAAATTTAATTCGAAAGTCGCTGCAATTACGATTAAAATCGAAAAATTTCAAAGAATATTCCATCAGAATGATATTCGTGAAAAATTTTGCCGAGGCCTCCATTTCTCTGAATTAAGTCATTGCCAACTGTTCATTGCCATTCACAACGAACGCTATATTCCGAGAAACTTTCCACTATATTAATAGTTAGTAATTCGTAACTATTTCTTAGAAATCACTAGGTAAAGTGTACAGCGAGCTATACAGCAGAGTGCAAGTGGACATTGTGCAATTGGCAAAATTTTGATCATCGAATTGGAGGCACTTGCCTGTGAATACAGTCGCTACCTTCTCCTTCATCGTGTAAAAGTTGACGTTCGCAAAATGACAGTGTGCGGAGTTCAGAATTACGTGTTTAATTATGTAATTAATGGGCAACAGCTGGATCTTCGAATTAGAAAACCTTCTTCCTTGTTGCGACAGGGCTACAAATTTAACGCGTACACGTGTTCACAAAATGACACAAGTGCAATATTAAGAATCATAGACCGTTACAGAGATATCTACTTTTTGATTATATATTTAGAGTACAAAGATGACACGGTGCAAAATTTGGAGTTACGTGTTAATTATATAGACAAACATAGGGATACAAATATAATTGGCAGCCTGTACGGAAAGTTACACGACGCAGTATTAAAAATTATATGTCAATATTTATAATTACATATTGTATATTACAATTATGATATATATTAATGACCCACGTTATTAATATATAATTACAATATATATTAATAACGTGGACCATTGTAGAGATACGAGTGTAATGGCTTTCGAATTGGAAACTCTTCTCAACGAGTATATCTTCTTTTCCGATCGTGCTTTCAGATTGCAAAGACACCGAGTGTAGAATCGAGACTTACGTGTTAATTATAGTGACAAGGAGGAGGGAGGGGGGTGGGGTGGGGGACAAAGTGGTATCGATCTATCGTAGAAGGGACAAGATCTAATTTACGATAAAGTAAAATCGGGAAACTGGCTTGTGTCTCGTAAGATGGGGGATGAGGAGACCGGTGATGGCGTCTGACTCACCCTTGGCGAGAAAGAATTACGAGCATCGAATGTTCGACCTCTCATAGAAATCCCGTGTTTTTCTTAGAATTCTACATTTACCCACGTTTGTCTCGTGGGACACCGTGCCTGTAATTTTTTCGACGCTAATGGGAAACGTGACGGGCCTATTTATACTTCGTGCGGCGTCCACTGGATTCTAATCGTGATTTTCGTCTCGACGTTCGAGGTTTGTCCGGATTCGTGGATCTTTTCCCCAAGAAAATTAGTTGGAAAGAAAGTTGATCGTCAACGTGTCGTTCGAGCAATCCCGATAGCGATACGCAGAGAAGAAACAGTGGGGGAATTGTAAATTTTGTCACTGTGCCAGACAATTTTTAATTTTTAACCGTGTGAATGTGTAAATTCAAGCCATTGCAGAATAACATTTTGTGACAGAAGACGTAACGAAAAATGAATGATTTCAATGTGGAAACAAGTACTCTTTAACCACCTGCGCTGGCCGACTGATTGCGGACCATAACGAGTGACCGAACCGTGTAACAATAATTCCCCGCTTTCTTTTTGAACTCTTCACTGGATACAAAATTACTTATCGAGAAGTAATGAATCTATTATCTGTTTCGCCTGGGTTGTACTTAAATGCACATAGAACTGAGAAAATATTGCACTCTTGGCACGTCATTCCAGCGCAAGAGGTTAACGCGCGTACCACGTTGCAATCACAATGAGAAAATGAGAACGATGCCGCACGTACGTGTTTCTAGTAATTGTAAAAGGCAGAAAACTGGAACCCATTAACGTGGCTTCAGTGCTGAAAACGTCTAATTGATACCTAACAAGCAAACGGAAAAGATTAAAAAGCAGAAAAGAGACAAAAGAAGACACGGTCGAGAAACATTCCCCTCTGCCACATAGACGTACGTAATCCCCTCCGCAGAGCGAAAGCTTTGCAAACTTCGCACGCCACAGTGTGGCTATCGATCAGAGGCCGTCTAGAAAATGATGCATTACGTAAAACCTGTCTCAACTTTTCCGCCGCTAGTACTTCATCTGTAAGCCTTTTAATTTTCACCGCGGAACCGCGTCACTGATCCGACCCGGTCCCCTTTGAACTATTCCTAACAACTCGAGCAGGATTTTAGGTTTTCCCTCGAGAGAGAAAGAGAAAGAGAGAGAGGTATCATCAAAAATCGAGCAAAAATTTATCGCAGCCAGGTGTCGGCGGGTGAACGACGTAGAAAATCTATTATATCCTTCGTTCCTCGAGGGAGGAGGACAGCGATAGATCGTCCCGTCTCAGCGATAATCTAAATTTAAGAAGTGGCACCACCGCCGTTTCCTTCGATACGATTCGTCCGCTTCTTTCTAAATCGTGGAAAACACGAACGACAATACGCGCGCGAATAAAAGAAGAAGAAGAAGAAGGTAAAGACGAAGACGAGGAGAGATGGACGCCTGTGATTAAGATAGAAATAGAGACGGATAGAGACGAGTGGAAGGAAGATGGATGAGCAGAGCAACGAGATGAAGAGGTGGGGGGGGGGCGAGGGAGAAGAGATGCCGCGGAGAATGATGGTATGCGAAAAAATACACTTGGCACTTAGCTTCGGCAGACGACGAGATAAATAACGCGCGTGGGTGCGGCTCACCGATGTCTAGAGACCACGTTTCCACCGGAACAAATCAGCTACGAAGAGAGAATGAGAGGAAAACACACCGGAGCGAAGGCGCTCTCTCTCTCTCTCTCTCTGAACTTTCTTCATCTTTCGTCTTTCTACTTACACGTATTTAAATAACTTCTGATCAGGAGGGAGGTTTTTGCGAGCAGCACATTGTTCGGAGTTTTAAAACGAGTTTGGAGGTTACTCAAATGTACTTCGAAGTAATCGAAAGATGTCGCGTTATTCAGTTTATCGTCTGGATAAAGTGGAACGTTACAAATACGCAACGTCGATGGCGATAGGGTTGATTAAGTTCCCTTTAAAAAAATCGTTAGTGGCAATTGCTGAGAATTGAAAGGAACAGGTGAGTTGCAGGTTGAAACGAAAGCTCACCGGAGGATTTAATTTCAGCCTCGTGCTGAATAGGAGCTGAGTTCGAGTCGTTCGGTCCAGAAAAATCGGGGAAACTAACGAGCTGTAGGTCGAACCACGAGCAACAGTTTTCCTCGACACACTGGATTTTGACGCAATGCGTCACATGGTTACTGTCACCACTCGCCACTTGACTATTCTCCGAAGAAAAAGTCGACCTAAAAAGCGTTGAATGCACACCTACTTCTCTCCTGGCCCATCTGCGCCGCCTTTTTTCTCTCCTCTTTCTCTCCCTCTCTTAATTAATCTTCCTTAATTCCCCCCCCCCTCTTCCCGATTCCTTCCTCCCCCTCCCATCATTGGCGCGTCGAATGAATGAGACGAAACGCGAAAGACGACAGAAAGAGAAGACAAAGAAAAAAAAAAAAGAAAAAGAAAAAAGAAAGAACGGGGGAAAAAAGGTGTGAAAAGAGGGAGGCGCGTAACGAATCGCGAAACAGAGCAGCAGCATTTTAATAATACACGTATCTGCATGCTCGAGTGGACACGTTGCAGGCGCCAACATGCCGTGAATATTTCTCTTATTTCCCTGGCGGACAAACCGTGCTGTTTACTTTTCGCGTTTCGACCAGCTGGACAACACACAGCCTCGCGCTTTTCGACAATGCTCGCACGAGATACGAGCCTCGTCAGTTCGATGAGTAACGCTTTCACCTTCGTCGCTGGCTTTCACGAGTCGCGAATGTTTATTGCGATCGAAAGATACAGAAACGCTGTAGAATACGCTAGAAATATTGCCTCAAGTACTTGTTCGCTTGTGTGCAGGGAAATTGTAAGTATTGTTCATTACCAATGCGAAGTTTCACGAAACATTGAAACACGGAATAAACAAGATCGGTGTTCGAATCTCGCTGACACGCGATTAATTTGAAAATCATTCAGAGCGATTAAATGAAGTAAATATATCGCGGAAGTTAAAGCACTAAACATGATCTGTTTCAACTTCTTATTGTTTAGAAGACAGGGATCCTCGATCAATTCATCGTGCACGTTAGTAAATAATTTTGGAAATTGCACGTGATAAAATGCGTAGCTATCGACAAAGCCAAGAAGATGAAAATTTTCTCCTAAAGCTCTAGTTTACATCCAAGTCGACATCATACGCATTTGGTAAAAGTACGTGCTAACTTGGACGCACAAGGCATTCGGCAAAGGATATTCGGTGAACCTACATTCGCCGACGTCGCGAACGTCGGAGGTGGTTCGCGACCCCCTTGTGGGAAAAACGGCCTTGAGCACCGATTGATTCAGCAGAGGCTATAGCCTCACCGGGTTCTCCAAGCGTTCTATTCTACTCCACGCTTTCCAACCCTTTGCGATCCGCGCATTTTATCTCCAATCATTAATAAAATAATATTTTACGTTCATCCTACCCTCGTGATAAAAATCGACCAAAGATCAATCTCGATAAAACGCCGTAGGATCGCAAACAGCGAATTTATATATATATATATATAAGTGAATTGCGAAATCAACTCACCCGGAGAAACGGCGAGTGCGAGGAAGGCAG
Organism: Tetragonisca angustula; assembly: GCA_036937485.2. Classification (NCBI taxonomy): domain Eukaryota; kingdom Metazoa; phylum Arthropoda; class Insecta; order Hymenoptera; family Apidae; genus Tetragonisca; species Tetragonisca angustula. Next base: position 55,103 of record JAWNGG020000135.1, on the reverse strand, counting down.
CGGCGGTGGCGAGCAGCAGTATCCTAATCGCGTTTCCGCCGGCTCGTCTTCTGCCAGGACTCGGCGCGGCGTGGCAAGCAATCCTGTGGCCATGATCCTCGTTTGACTGCACATCGAGGACCACGTACGCCGGCTCGTGATACAGATGTTCGTCGTCGTTGTCGGCGTCGTCCGCGACGCCGGGCGCCGCGGCAACGCGTCTACGTCGTCGTGGCCGTGGTGATCGCGGCTGCTGAAGGTCGCTGGCACTGCAGCTGCTGCCGATTGTATGGCCGATTGCCGGGCCGTAATACATGGCCTGCAGAAGCGACCACTGCCGTGCCACCGGGGGTTGCGCTCGTCAGCGTGTCCTCGTCGCAACGACGCCGTACCAAGCCGGGATTGCGGCTACGCGAGCACCAGCGCGTTCCTTACCTACGGCACCCAGCGATCCCAAGGATCCGCGGCTGCGAGGCATCACCACGATCTGCCGCAAGCCGAAACACCACCAGCACACCCGGCACCAACCACCAACTCGTGATCCGTTCTCTCCTGCCTTCCTCTTCCTCTTCCTCTTCCTCTTCCTCTTCCTCTTCCTCTTCCTCTTCCTCTTCCCACCCCTTCCTTTTCCACGCAACCGCTGAAAACAGCTTGCTCGCCTCTCCCTCCTCTCTCTTCGTTGTACGTTTCGTTCTCCTCGAACGCAGTTTCGGGGTTTTTCTTTCTTCTTTTTGTTTCTTTCCCTTTGGTCGCCGCTGGCGCAGCGATGCTTCCCGTCGTTTGTTTTCAGATCCCGTTCGAAGATGAAGAAGTTGACACAGGCCGTTCGCGTTTACGTTTATTTACCTCGATCGACAGACAGGCTGACGTTCAACGCTTTCTTTTTTTTTTTTTCTTTTTTTCTTTTCTTATACGATGTACTCGAAACGGACGTCCGGCGTTTTCATTTCTGTTTCGCGTGTACGCACGTTGGGTGACGGTGGTTCCACTTGGATCACGGAGGGTCACGGTGAAAACACGAACGGAGAAGGAAATAAGGTAGACACCCCCGACGGAACTCGACGTCGGTGAAGAGGAGGCACCGCGTGCGATCCGGCACTCCTACGCGCGTCGACGTCGGAGGGAAGAAACCCTCTAAACGAAAGCGTACACGCTATATTACCGGCGACACGTCGCGGCTCTCGCGGTGTACGTGCACGAGTGTGCGGCCCCGTACGTGTAAGGGAGTAGCGAAAGGGTTCGTCGCACTCGCTAGTCAAACCCTTTTTTTTCTCTCTCTTTTTTCTTCCTTTTCTTTTTCTTTTTTCTTTCTTTGCCCACGCGAATTCTCCTTCTCTCTCACACTCGCTTTCTCGCTTCCACTCTCCCTTTCACTCTCTCTCTCTCTCTCTCTCGCTCGCTCGCTCTCTCACTCCCTTTCTCGCTGTTACACTAACAAAAAAAAAAAAAAAAAAAAACGTTCTCCTCGTCGCAAAGTTGGGAGTCGAAGTTCACAGAGCACAGCGTGTCACCCACCACCGTCTGTCTTACACTTCTTTCCTCTTCCCTTGTTAATCTCCTGCTTTCTTTCTCGCTTTCTTCCTTCGTCTCCTGTTCCACGGCCGGCTCGTCCACGTCTTAATCCTTACAACGTTCGAACAACAGCAGCAGCAACCGGCTGCGGCTCGTCGTGTGTCCAGCGCGCCTGGACACTACCACCGTCCGGCAGGAAGTGTCGACTGCCACGAGGTGGACACCTCTGCGAGCCTCTGCCAGCGGCAGCAGCACCAGCGAGACAGCGGCGGCGACGACGGCGGTAGCGCTAGGCAGCACCGCCGGTGCTGGTAGCAGTGGCGGTAGTAGCGGCACTGGCAGCTGCAGCTGGTGGTGCACCGGCGCATCCGGATACACCACGCATTCGTATACGAAACTTAGTCACGTCTCCACCGTGTCTTTCTCCTCTCTTACGTCTTCACTTTCATAATTCATCAAAGCCGCTTCACTCTCCTATTACCATTCAGTTCTTTCAGTATCTCTCTCTCTCTCTCTCTCTCTCTCTCTCTCTCTCTCTCTCTCTCTCTCTCTCTCTCTGGTGTCTTTCGTTTCTCCGATGTCAAAAAAATATTCTTAATTTCTTTCATACGTATATTTCTATATGTTATAATATATATATATATATATATATATCCGAAAGAAATTCGACGAATTTAAAAATTCAGGCTCGAAAGGGGAACACGAATGGCTGATCCGTCCTGGCGGAGTCCTCGACGTGAACTGAACACGGTGTGGACACGGGCCGCGTGTCGTGTCGTGTCGTGTCGTGTGCGGCAACGTCAGTGCCAGCCAGTAGTAGAGGCCAAGTCTGTCGCTGTCTAAAGCCAGGCAAGGCACTCGAGGCTGGCAGCACCACGACGCGGTGGTCTTTGGTCGCGCGACTGCTAACCGCTTCGGCTACGTCCGTAGCGAGCTCGTGCGAGGCCCGCAACGCTCTCTTCAGCCGCACGTCGGACTCGCGCGCAGGCGGCGAAACGGCCGCGCGCGCGCACGCCCCTCAGACTTTTCTTTCCCTTTTTCTCTTCGGCACGGCGAGATGAAGCAGGACAGCCACTTTCCAAATGTGTAAGTACCCCCTTCTCTCCACCACCACCCCCCTCCCTCCCCCTCGTCATCCTCCTCCTCCTCCGCCCGCCCCATCGTTGGTGGTGTAGAGCCGGAGAAGGCTGAGAACGGAGAGAAGCGCGGCTCTGTACTTTTGGGGTATACAGCAGCGCCGCGACGCGCTCCAACAGCACGTCGGGGACGCCCCTCGATACCCCGCCGATGCCATCGGCCTGGCCCGAAATCGATGCCCCGCAACGCGACGTCTCGAAACCACCCCCTCGTTGCCGACCTGTGTGCCATCAAGCGCTGCTATACTCGCACCCTCTTTCTTTCTCCCTTTCTCCCTCGCGTTATCTCCTCACCTTCCTTCTTTCGATTACGCGTTTCTCTGTCAACCCAACAGTTGATCTTGTCGTTTCTTTTTGTTCTTTTCAATTTTTCCTATGTGCACACAGCGTGGCCGTGTTCTGTTCCCGTTTCTGCCGAGGCAGTGCGTTTCTTGTATACGTGTATCTTGATATTGTCTCGCTCGTTTCTTGGCTTGTTAATTGGACAAAAGCAACAGTACTGTGTTGTTTTCTTTTTGCCCACTTCTCCTGCTTTTTCCTCGTTTGATCTTCGATTATTACGTATCTTAATATTGTTTCCTCGCTCGTTCAGATCGTAGCTTCTTTCTTCTTTTAAATCTTTATGAGCTAGGGGTTAAACCCTTCGAGCATTTGGAATTAGTTACTGTTTAACGTCGTTTCTTTGATTTGTCGATTCTGTTTCCAAAGCGTGTGTACTGTCTTCTTTTTTTCTCTCTCACACGGTGGTCATCGCATTCAGATAGAATCCTATTGTGTTAATTGCACATCTCTTTCCTCTTTTTCATCCATACACTGTCCTTTCTCATTTCAAAATTCACTTCTCAAGATTCTTGCTCCAATCACTCACTTTCTTTCATTCATTTTGTTCTTTTCGTTTCTTGTGCGGCGATTACTATCTTTCTTTCTTTAAATCTTTCTGATCTACAGCGACGTGCAGCCTTTTTTGTCTTTCTTTCTGTCAATTTTCTTCCATTATCTTCTGTCTCTCTTCCTCCTTTGTACTGCAACTATTGTCTTTCTTCTTTTCTTGGATAATAAAAGTCTTTGTCTTGGTTAGTCGAGGTTCAGAGGGTGTGTAGGTGTAGTGGTTCTGACCGTTCCATCGTATTGTACACAGGGTCGTGTCTTTTCTTCGTGGACGAACGGATACGTATTCTCTTTTTACAGCGGGATACATGAATGGTGTACCATGAACGGCGGTGTCGTGTGACACGGATCGATCGCGGAAGCTAATAGCCTGCATCGATGAGAGAATTGCGCTGGAATTGGCGTTTTGTAAAATTCGCCTGTTCCGGGGAAATGATGTTGATTGATCGTCCATTGTTATGTCACACATTCAGATAAAATTCTTTTTAATCTCTTGCTTCGCTTTTTCAATACTCAGCATTACATATCTTTAATTACACGCGTAATTGTCATGTATGATTAAATACAATTAAACTCACACATTAATTTAATTTAGACTCATTTCTAAGATGGCTGATAAATTGTTATTTTTCGTGGTTCCACTGATTTCTCATGTTCCTGGCGTCAGCTACAGGAAATGCGTGTTCGTATCTTTCCATAGAAAATAAATACATGTTAACAATTGTCTCGCGCGATGAAATTAAGGACGTGATTTCAAATAACTGATGTAAAGAATTTATCACTGCGTGTGGAGTAATAAACACTTGGAAACTGTTAAAATTTTCGCGATAACGTTATTACTGCGGTAAGTAACGAAATTCATAGGTTGGAAGTTGAACGCGACCCATAAAAATTTGCCGCAACTTTTTGCCCATTTTGCCTGGAGTTGGCACACGGTAACCGGCACAAGTGAAACGCCCCTTTGTCGGGTTGCTTATTGCGAACGATGCATCCAAGTCTCCACAAAATGGCTCCACCGAAATAATATGATGCAATCAGTCGAATTCAAACTCCAGAAATGACCAATTACAAAACTCTCATAACCCGTTATCAATCATTTCCATAACAAGCCGCGGTCATAAATCACCGTGTCTACAAAAGTATGCAATTCCATTCATCATAAACCGTGTTTTACACTCGTAGAACATACAATCAGTCACAAAAATCTACGCCTTTGTTAAATTTGACATGTCATAACTAAACTGCAGATTTTTATTATTATTATACAAGTTTATGTTCTCTGCGATCTCGTCTAAAATGATAGAGTAACGACGAAAATTCACAGAACATTTCTCGCTAGAAGGAAATTTATCATTTCTTTTTTTTTTTTTTTTTAGCTAAAGACTACGGTAATTTATCAATTTTTTTATTGATACTACTGATAAGTGTGACTGTGAATGATTAGCGGATTGCGTATTTTTATGCATTTATGGAAACTAAAGATGACACGCAAAAGTATGAAAAATACTTTTTTCTTGAAACCGAATCGACGTCGCCGAGATCTACAGATCCGCTCCGAGAAAATCCCACCAATTACGCGTTTCCGCACAAAGACGTCTAAAGTTTAACTCTCCAGCTAAATTCAGTTTATGGTTGTGCTGTGCCGTTTCCTATAGTGCCAATAAACCGGAGAGTCGCCAGTATCAGGAGTATCGTCTGTTCTCCTGCGAGATTTCCGTGGAAAGCGGGACACGCCGCGCGTTCCATCCTGAGTCGCCTTGGAGATGCTCCGAGCAGCCAGAGGAGTCAATAGACTCTACGTTGCGGCAGATGTACGTATCGATTTTGGAACGTTGATTCGCGCGTGTTCCAGAACGATACCGTTGCCCCCCAGTCTCACACACAGAGACGTACATAAGAGATGCACAGCGTTTCGCGATCATTCCTCCAACGATGATCCTTTTTTTCCCCAATAAATGACAAAGTTCACAGTTCGGCAGCAGGCATGCGAGACGAGACAGGGGGTTTCAAGAGCACCTGGAGGCCACTGGGTGGCCGGCATCGCCCTCGCCAGGTGGTTGCAACTTGTTGTTGCGGCTCTCGGAACTTATTGTGACGAGAACTCTGTGGTGTCGTAATATTCACGTGCTCGACTCACTGACTGACTGTTCTGACGATTCTCTTTGGTTTCGTTGATTAACAAGTACAAGCTACGACGTTTGTGTAAGTGTTTGTGAATAAAATAGTAGAAATAGCAGTTGAAATGACAAGATATGAATTTACATAAATAAATATTCACCTTTTAACGATGAGGTTTAATCTGATCAAGCTGAGATTATTTAGATAACAGAATTAACATGCTTAGTAATTGAAGTATGGATTTTCTTGATGTGTACTGACGATTGAAAAGTCGTTTCGACGATGGATCGTTTCTGATTAGGAATGAAAGACTTATCAAGGACGATCGTTTCTTCTTCTTCTTACTTCACCTGCAGATTGGAATTGATCTTTTTTTACCGTAAACTACAATAACATCGCAATGAAGTTTGATAAAATTTTATTTGAATACAGATAGACTTGTAGGATGTATGAAGCGGTAGTCTCTCTTTCTCTCCTTCTTACCCTACTTTTAAATCCATTTTCTTGATTGTAAAATACAGGTAATGCAAGATCGTTAGTGACGCATACTGAAAATCACGCATTCAATGGAGAAATTTCGTGGAAATGGAAAGACACATGCAGCTGCGTTCCATGGATCGTTTACGATGCCCGTTGCCCTTGGCTGAGAGCTGATACGTCCTTCGGGCACGACCCCATTGTCCATGGTGAAAGGAATACGTGGACTCGATCTTCCGCAAAATAAAAAGGAGCCTCGGTGTGGTCACCCCTCGCGTGGCACGCGCCACGATCCACCTTTCTTTTTTTCTTTTTTTCGTCGTGTAGCCGACCGTCCCCTTTCAGATCCCTAGGATAAGGAATCCTCCCTACTGCGACTGCGGGGGGAACTCTTTAGAATGTTACGGTTATTCGGTCTGCGAGAAAGACGAGAAATAGAAGGAGAGCATTCACGGCGCCTTTGATGTTTTCGACACTGTCGCACGATTCATTCAGCTTTCAAGTTTCCTCACTGATATTGCCAAGAAATATCACGGACACGTCGATTTATCTACGTGGAGTGTAAAGAATTGGTCTCAGCGTTTGGCATTAACGTGACTTGAATTTTGGCTGGAATAAGATGAATGGATTTTCGTTGAAATGCTTTTAAATTCGATGACTGAAAATTCTGAGAATTTGAATTCAGTTGCATATTTCAACTTTCCAAAATATCATCGTCCCTTTGGAAAAATATACGTTTGAAAAAGAAGATGGGATCTCCTTGCAATCAAGTAAATAAATGAGGCAAGTGAGACAGGAGGAGAAAGAAACAATGCGTTTCATTATTCTGCAATGCACCCTACTGGTTAAACATAGCATCATATTTCGACATCGCTATTTCACCGGAGGCTGTTTTCCCCGCTGCTGCCCTTGAGGATTTAAAGAAACTGGAATAAACGGCACCCCGCGTTGCACTTATTCCACAACCCGGATCGCGATTCGAACGTCGATGATTGAACGCATAAAGGAAGACAAACAACGAAACTCTCGAGGGAGCAGGTGAAAAAACTGCTGCTCTTAAGCCCGCGTCCGACCGTCATAATTGCTCGTATGCCCATTACATTCACCAAAAGAATAGTAGGATTAAAAAAAAAGAAGTATATAATAGCTCTATTGTATCGTTAATATTTCTCAAAGCATGTCTAAAAAAAAAATATTTCGTGGTAAAATTTAAATGACAAGTAAAAAGCTAGAAATTCGAAATTCCTAGAAAATGGAAAACGAGAGAATTGTAAATTAAAAATATTCCAAGCCTGGGGGATTTAATAATTGTGAATCAGCCTTCGAACAATTTAAATTCGTGAAATTCCGACCTTTTGAATATCATTAATGTTAACATTTAGTTTGCTAATTCCCCACTTATTCGTGCAATCTATTAATACTCGTATACTATTAAAGCAAATCGATCAGTGTGTCCACATACTCATGAATAGCATTGTATGCTGACCACGTTCATGCATCTTGAAGGAAACGAAGCTTCCTCGCTTAGGAAAGAAACGAGAAGGGAGCAAGAAGGGCCTCCGCGTTGGGGGGTGGCTGATACAAGTGGGACATTGAAGAAAAGGGTTAGGTCCCATACGGTGACAACGGCAAAACTCGAAACGACGTCGTCGGACTTGGCTTCCGGCCATTTCCCAACTATCGATCCACGAAGCGTTACGACGAAGCTGCCCTACGTGCAATTATAGGTGTATCGTGTGTATAATACGACCCTGGTACGTGCATAGCCGGGGGGTAGATCGCCGTCGGTGTACAAGGACGATTCCCGAAATTTGGCCGCGACACCGGAATCGCGAATACTTCGGTGGCCGTGAGTGGAACGTGCTATCAAGAATAACTGTACTGTTACTTAAAACTGTTCCATCGAAGAGAGTTCCAAAAACGGGTCAAATTCCATCCATCTAGATATGATCACGATATAACCTATTTAGAGAAATACAAGTTATTAACGTCATGGATTTACGGACTGCAAAAATATTCAGAAAATTATTGTACTTATTTCACAAATAAAAATTGATGACTGGTTAAGTTTAAGTGAAGTTTGAAATTCTCAAATTTATTTTCGATTTGAATCATTTTCTGAGTCCTCTTGTACAACGAGTCTAATAGAACTAGCGAAGTTTCATAAATTGCAATTTATAAAAATAAAGTTATCGTATTGTTATAACACTAGACTTCGACATGTATTTAAATCGACATTTGAATATTGTGCAGGAAAGAAAATTAAAAGTTCTCTGAAACGATTCATTTAGTTGAATGTAACACAACTAATAAGAATAAAGAAACTGATATGAAAAGGAAGAACTCGTATCATAACTATATTTTAAATATTATAATTTGAAATTATTTACCCAATTATTTGTAATAATAAGTGCATTTAGACGGAACAATCGGTAATATTCATCTTGAGAAATGTTTATAGCAAGAATTGGTAGAATTGGCAGAATTTTAACTTTCATGATTATTTCTTGTAATATATTTTTGGGTGAAGCGGCGTGTAAGAAAGACACAGTTCACCCACCCTATGAATGCAACACAACGGTGCGTTTCCACGTATGCGTGGAATCGATAACTGGGAATTAGTCTGACAGGCTGTCTGCCAGAACCACGTACGTATATCTACGCGAAAAACCTTGCCAATCATGTTAAAGTAATTAAATCGAGCAGGTGACCAAGTTAAATATAACTGGTATACTCTTCCTGAATGAAAAAAACTCTTCGATTAATATTGTCTTCCAATTTTCCTTGGCTCCTGAAATGATTCTCAGTATAAGAAATTATTGAACAACATTGTAGAAGGAATGCTTTTATTCAAAACAGTCGATAATATCGTTATTTTAGTTACCAAAATTTCCTCCTGAACATGCAGCTTGTCCATCCTATTTCTCAAATTTTAATTTTTACATTCAAATAACAAGTCCTTGTACACATCTTATGGATAATGCTATGTACATTAAGTAATTAAAATAGAAATGAATGTTGTGCCTGAAATTATGTCAGACACTCGAAGTTTCAGCTGAAAATCAACTTCGATCAATGGTTTAAGATATAAGGCTCCATTCGGAACAAATAAATGATTTTGAAATTAGGTTATCATAACCAGTTCAGTCGTAAACGTTTTACCTTTCTATTTTTCTACAGACTCCACCTAAACACACTATCATCTGCGTCGTATCGGGCTGACATGTACATGAAAAGAATGCCAGCCGACAGAAAGACAAACTACAGAACAAATAAAAATATGTCCGCACAAACTGCGCCGTGAAAGCCAGCGCGAGACCGAGATAAATAGAGGATCGCCGTAGTCGGTACCGAGGATCAATATGTCACAACCACGGTCACAAATATACAAAGCAATAAGCATACATATAGCCGGTCTATACATACGTTGAACGTCTTGTACATTTCGTTCCGCCATGAGCCGCCAATCCCGCCAATACCGTCACAAACCGCCAATTCCGCCATGAAATCATTTCTCGATTATCGACGATCGATTATCGAAAAATTTTACATTTACTCGGAACTTCACCAACGTGAATATATTATCCTCCGTTAATTTTCTGTTCTTTTAACGTAAAATACATTTTTCATTTGTAATAAAATTCACATAAAATTCGTTCGTCCATAAATATTTATTATTACAGTCGCAAATAAAAAATTTGTAAGTACATTCCATCTAGGAAACAATTCGATTGAGGAAGAATATATTTTATATCTGTCAAATGTTCTTATCAAAAATTGATTTCTTTTTTTTCTTTTTTACCTTTTTACTATATAATAAAAAATAGCCAAATTAATTAACTAATTTTTGTACAACTAGACGTATCGATATTATCGATTGATTTTGCACGATGTGAGTGGCGCTGTGATCAGTAAATGTCGCGCGCCCTTTTTTCTTTCACGGTGAGGATTGAAAGTTTTTAACGGTTGAATTTTGTTACTAATTGTTAACCAATCGATTCTTAATATTAAAATTTCTTCCTCTAGTGGTACGATTCAATTCAATTTGATTGTAACATCAAGATATTAAAATGGATTTCACAACACTTATAACATCCAGTATTCTCGTTACAATGGTAAAACACAGAAAGGCACTTGGCAACCAAACTGGTGAGTACTTCAACACACGATAAATATATCAACACTTTTTTCAACCGTTTTTTTTTTCCTTCTCTCAAATATTTTAATTAGATATAAATATTTAACTAACGTGATGTTTGATATCGGTATAACACGAAACAAATTTCGTAGCTATTTCGAGGTACAAATTCAGATACGCAATATAAAAATGATTAAATATCTAGATTTATAAATTTACAGATTTATAAAAAATTATTAAGTAGATGTATCTCAGATACAAAATTCAATGACGAAATTTTAATTCAATAAAAAAGTAACTGGATAGTTCGAAATATTAGCACCATATTAAGCAAATCGTTATTATAAAGTGCGATATAAATATAAACCGTTTTGTATATATTATAATAAACTTCAGGGTATTAAAAATACCTTCTCTTAACTGGCCTATATACACTCGTTCATGAATGTCGAAACGCGTGTAATTATAATGCTATATTTTAAAAATCCTCTTGTCCTCTCTTCTAAGTCATTTTTTTTTTTTTTCATTGTCCACAACAATACTTTGTTCACGATATTGCATTCTTCCGTAAAAAAATGACGTCATTTGTCGAGATATGATTTAAATAAAACTGATAGATTTCATTTCAAGAAATCTTCTACCTCTGCTAGTTCTCTTGCTCGAGCTTGTTGATGAGCCCAACGATCTTCTGCAAGCTTATCGCTCACGCCCCATTTTTTATGATAGATACGTTGCCCACATGTTGGACATTTTTTACCCCCTGTAAGAGTGTAAGAGATATTTACAGTTCACGAGATTAATGTGAAGCTGCAACTGTTGGAAATTACCATGGAATGGAGGAGTCTTCATGAATTTCACAAGACACCGTAGGTGAAACAAATGTCCACAGTAAAGTCTTTCTACATGCATATTTGCAGTTTCGTTGGTCTCTGCATTTTCTGGGTTGGGTGGCAGACAAGTTTGTCTGCATGACTGACAATGCTCTTGTGGCAAGGTCTTTACAGAACTAAATAACAAAAGAAAGAACATTAGCTGACAACAGTAACGACATTGGGTAAATTGTAAACATTAATAGACATACTTTATGAGGAAAGAAATAACAACTTTCAAGGACGGTGAAGGAACAAAGGGAGATTGTGATTTCTTCTTCAGTGGTGGTTCTACACACTGTCTAGCTAATTCTTTTCCTTGGCCTATGAAATGACGTGAAAATAATGGTGGAAAATTTGTATCTGCATCTTCCAACCTACGCATAAAACAATTATTAATAAGAAACATAAACCTTCTGATTATTTTTCGAGTCACATTGATACATACTTTACGCAAGCAACTGGATAATTATCTGGTACCTCGATTTTAGCTTTGAAACAATATAACCCTTTTTGAATCTTCAAACTGACACAAGAATACTTTTGTTTCAATTTTAATTCATCGTCGTGCTCCAAAATCTTTTTTATAGCTGAGATTTCATCATAACAACAAATCAAGGGATTTTCATCGATGAAATTACGAATAAACTTCAATATTGGTAGCACCTATGGAATTAAAATTCATATAGTAAATTCATAAATAAGAAAGTATTACATTTCATAGGTTACCTGTGCTTTCCCTAACAGGTTCTTGCATTCCTTTTCACAAACTTCTGTTAGACGTTCAAGTAATTTCACAGACAAAGTTTTGCTTTTCAATTCAATTAAGAGTGGAGTATGAGGATAGTCTTTTGAGAACTGAATGCACACAATAATGGTTTTGCACCTGGTTTTCCTACAATTTTTGTAAATAGTTGAATTCATTAAGAAATATAAAACATTATCTAGAATTAGTTTTCAGTTATCACAGTCACTATTGAACTTACGTTATTTCCACTCGCACCATGGTGCGAACACAGGAAACAAGACGACTACCGTCAACAACATTTTGACAAAGTTTTGATACCTCTTGTAATTCATCATCGATAAAGCCCATGAGAAAATTGAAACAAATGTTATTTCACAATCTAGTAACTCCCTCTAAGTTTTGTTATCAGATAGAACTGTACATTCAAACCCAGTAATGTAACAGAACTAAAATTCGAAATAAGACTAAATAGACAAATCGCCGCGTTAGTTTGATTCTTAAAAATTAAAATTATAACATACAACTGCTACCAAGGTCAGTGGGAGAACTTGTGCTTAGTTCACTCAATGTTTGGAAACATGAATCGACAACGTTGTTATATCCTATTATGATGTAATACATCTTCAGTAGTTGAACGAGAGAAAGTGATTAAGAAATAAGATATTGATAAGTAAAATAACATAATTTTGTCAACAGTTTATTGTTCTTTATTTTTTGTAACAAAATATATTCTGATATATATAATATTATACAATCATTAATTATGGTTCTATTGCATATATAGATTACTTTTTCTATAAAAAAAAGAAGAAAAATGTATGAAAGAAAATATTTCTTCAAAGAAATAATTGTTTATTTAGTCATTATAATTATGTAAGTAAGACGCTTGATAATCGAATGATAATTGGAAGGTTATAGTGTCCAATGGGATCGTTTCTTTAATATCTAAATTACGCATCGATGGGCAATTCTGGTAACGTCATACTCTATGGTAGGAAACTAACCTAGTATAACACACGTGTTTACGAGAAATTCAAACCTCGATTCAAGAAAGTACTATGTCAGAATGAAAGACTTGTATCAAAGGACCACGTTAGGGCTCAAAATAACTACAATTGGTTTTTAAATGCAACAAAATTCTGACAAGAATGTCGCGAATTGCCGATACGAGGGAAGTGATTTTAACTAGTGACAGTAGCAGTGAACATTGGAGCGCGGCCGTGTGGGATCACCGAACAGGTTCTATTTTATCGACCTACAAGTACGCTGGTGCTCTCAGTCACAGAAGTCTTCAACTCTTAAGTGACAGTTATGTAGTGGGTGCGGATCTAACGAAGCCGCGTATATACGTTTGGCCGTTGAACAGTCATACTCCCGTATCTAACCTTCGACTGACAACGCCGGGAAAGGTCACTGCCTTGAGCTGCACGCCCAATGGCGCCTACATCGTCGCCGCCATTTCCGAAAAGCTATTTCTCTGGCAACTGTGCAACGGACGTTTGTTAAAAAATCTGTCGCAGCATTACCAAACTGTGAGCTGTTTGTCGTTTAGCAAAGACAGCTCTATTTTCGCTAGCGGCGGTGAGGACGGATTAATTTTTATATGGTCGTTGTATCGCGTATTGAACGATGAACATCCTACGCCATTGCACACCTTCTCTCATCACTCTTTGCCAGTAAAGGATCTACAATTCGGGCATGCTGGCGCGAGAGGAAGACTGTGTTCTGTATCTCTTGATCGAACATGCAACGTTTACGACCCAGGCTCCGGACTGCTATTGCTCACCCTTGTGTTCGACGTACCGCTAAGTTCCGTTTCCATGAACACACGCGAAAGTGATTTATTCGTGGGCTGCACCAACGGTGACATATACCGATTCAATTTACACGAGCCGCCACGTGGAATAGAGCATCATGTGCAGGTACGGAACGACGGAAATTCGGAGGGCGTGATAGTTTTCCATGGGCACAAATCGAGCGTGGTGGCATTGTCGATATCGATAGATTGTCGATACCTGGTGTCAGGCTCGACCAGCGGCGAGGTTCACGTTTGGGACATAGCCAGTCATCAAATTCTTCGTACAATCGATCACAAGGGGCCAATCACCGCAGTATTCTTCGCAAAATACTACGACAATTTCCGGGTCACCGACCTTAAACCGCGTTTGCAACTATGCAACCTACAGAGAATATCGGATGATACTGGAAAAGAGAGTTCCATCGAGGTGATTACAAGGGATCGAAATACCATTGATATCCTAAATTTTGACTCGTTCACGGAGAAAAACATCGATACGATCGGATCAGAGGATCCGACTGTCAGAAAACTTCTCGAAATGAAGGAAGAAATTGACAAACTGAAGAAGATCAATACCGCTATCTATCAATACAGTGTGAAACATATTTTGAATAAGTCAGATAAAAATTTAACTTTGACTTAAAGTTTTGTACACACGAATTTCTATATTAATTGTTAGATTATCAGGAAAAGTCTTTTTATGAAAATCGATCGTAATAAAAAGTATCTGTTGCACGCCGTAAACAATAAAATAAATTTTATTTATCCCTTATTCCACCTATCCTCTGCGATTTAATAAATGCAAAAAATCGAGACGTATGTATTTCGCTTAAACTAAAGTTTAAAAAATAAAAGTACAGACACTTTGTTACAACAAATTTTAAAACAAACAGATAAGATTGATTAAAGAAAGGAACTTTTTTCATATTTCATCTTTGAAATGCGCGCGCAATGATCATTAGGTAAAGATTACAGCGCCAATGAAGCGGTGAAATGTGCAACTACATATTGCGATATATTCAATTGTAATCGATATCTCCTGATCGATTTATAATGTTGAGATGTAACTGACCGTTAAAAGTAGTATTTAAGTGGGAAGCACAGCAAGAAGAAGTATCCTTCCGAAATTGTTAGGTAAATACTACAAATCAATTGTTTTTAGATTTGTTTTAGATGTGTTTGATACATTTGCAACGAGCATTATTTGAAAGAGTTGTTACATGTATTTAATATAGTCTAATAGTTAGAAGTGAATATATGTATGTAAGTATTTTCATGTAGTGATGAAATTTGTACCAACTAGTTTGTATGTGTATTTTTTGATTTGTTTCAAATATTACAATGAGTAGATATTAATATACAAATGTATATAATACATGACGTGCTAGTTTCAATTATTGAGAGGATCAGTTTAAATTCTCATCCCATCAAGTTAGTTTGTGACACGTATGGGATATTATATATTACTATTATATTTCATCCAACATTTAATATTTTTATCGTCTTCTTTTCAACATTCTATTCCATTATCTTCGTTTACTTAATGTATGCGTACAATTTCTTTTTTTAATAATATTTATTTAACAGTTTTGGTTTTCTTTTATACAGATTGAAGGGAATTTTGAAGCATTAGAGCGACATCATCAAAATTAAATCATCATCAATCAAAAGAAAAGAACGTCATGGTAATTAATGATAAATCTAATAGATTTTTATTCAGATATCGTGATATTTGATTTATTTTAAATAACAGCAGACTTTTTCAGGATGGAATGCTATCATCGATAAATCTATTTTCTTAGATTTCTCAATCTTTTCTTCTCTTCCTGCGTCTGCTAAAAGTCAAGAATGTATGTATCTTTTATTACTCAAACTTTTCAAATAAGCAACACTGTCGTTAAGAATAAATTAAAATTGATGCTTTGTTATAGATTTTTCACTCGACTGGATGATTCCTATTTGACGACAGGCTTCACTATGACTTTCTCTAAACTATAATTACATTCGTGACAACGTTTTTCGCATCTAATCGTGAGTCGCATGTATTTTTGTTCCTCTGGTCACTCAATCATGTCGTAGGATGAAAGGTCCGAATCGACACGGATGGCTAGTTGTATTATGTAGAATTCTTGACGAGCATGGTGACCGCGGGTATTTATTATGCCCGTGAGTAGTGACACTCTTTTGTTTGTGTTTAATTTATTAGTTCAGGATAGGTTTTCTTGCACATCGCGTTGTTAAATGTTAATAATGATGTATTAATGAATATAATATTGATATAATATTTTAATGCTAACAATAATGGATATTTATAATAACACGAGACTATTTTATTAGGTCCATGTAGTTAATTTCAATAGAATTTGAGACATGTAATTTGGAGATATTAAAGTCCAATTTTATTCATCCAAACATTTATTTTTCACGTGCAAGAGGACACATCGCGACAGGCAGATTTCAGAATCAAAACAACACTTTTT
Organism: Tetragonisca angustula; assembly: GCA_036937485.2. Lineage (NCBI taxonomy): Eukaryota > Metazoa > Arthropoda > Insecta > Hymenoptera > Apidae > Tetragonisca > Tetragonisca angustula. The sequence goes on along the minus strand of JAWNGG020000135.1, from coordinate 38,960 downwards.
ATTATTATTTTGTGTTCTCAAACATGTGTTTTGATAAAGAATCGCCTGAGGATATTTTGACTCATTGAGTTTTGCATTATTTGCATTCAATTTTATTCTCTTTTCTAATAAACATATTTGTTTCCTTATTGAATTAAATTAAATAGAGTCATCAGAAATTGAAATAAAATAAGAAAATGCAATATCAAGGAACATTAGTCCGCTAGATACAACTAAAACAAATATTATATGTTAATTTCTTTTTAGTTCAGGATTTTCAGGTTTAACCCTTTCCATACTCACTGTCTGAATCTCACTCACGTGCTCAGGTGCTACTTGAGTGGGAGAAAGCCAATGGGCATGATGACTATAGTTTATAAGTCTAACAGTTTCTCAGCAACTGGCAATGCGTTAGTGTATCGTGCGCGACGTATTTTCTACATAGTGTGTGTGTGTGTGGTTAGGCTTGTAGAATTGCGTCGTTTTCGCTACTATTCCAACGAACGTACTTTTGATTAATAAATTTCACAAATTTGATTAACAAATTTGCTGTCGATACGATCACATTCTTGCTGTATTATCTCTTCAAAGATTATGTACACATATGATTATGAATATTTATACAATCGTGAATATTCAGTTACAATTGAAATATGTACGTATATTTTCATTACATTTACGCAATGGTCATTAGCCATCGTCAGTTGATTTCAGGAAAATGGTACGTAAATTAGAATGTGAAAGTTGAATGCGAAACTCGGGTGTCGGAGATGCGTCTCTCCCTAGCGTAGGCTTGCGCCCGGGCGTGTGAGTGAGAACCGTGGAGCGAGTGTGTTGGTGTGCCTGTCCTTTGCCACATTTTTTAAATATAGGGCGGCTGGATAGGATAGGTAGCTTGCTTTCTGGTATGTGTGTTTTAATTGTAAGTAAGTAGGGCCGGGCAGGTTGGCACAGTCTCTGGTCGCGTGCGTCTTCTCGCGTGTCCAACCTGTTTCAGGAAATCCAATTTGAAAAATCGACGGCGAATCGGACACGAGCGAAGGATTCCACTCGTCTCTGATTTTCTCCGGCGGTTTTTTCGAATTTCGCGGTCGTGGTCGCGTGCAAGTCTCGAAACGAAACGAGCCTAGACTTAAGTTTCAGCCGGCGGACCGCCGAAGAAAGAAGAGGCTATGAGCCGAAGAGGCCCGGCAAATTGCCATAGAAGAGGGCAACTACTAATGGCTTTCCATATTCTGGACCATCCAGAACGTGGGAAGTTATTCTCGTTACTACTTTGTCACTATGCTCGCTTTTCAGTACATGTAGCATGTGTTGTAGTTAATATTTTTTTTTTTTTTTGTCGGCTGATGTATACGTCGGCCTACCATTGCATTAGTCAAATCGCAATTTAAGCAATATTTCGAGAAATTAATTACGACTAGAATTGCGAAATAATGAAGATTTTGTGTCGTGAATTAGTGTTGCGAATGGATCTTGATTTTGATTTGAATTAGAGCCGCGCTGATTATTTTAGTCTGCTTTAGTGTTGCGAATTATGACACCGCGATCGAATTGTCATAAATTTTTAAAGAGTAATATTGGCAAAAGTTATAAAATTTCAATCCAAACACTCGTGTTCAAATTGCTTTGAATTAAATTTTGTCTGCTAAAATTCAATAAGAAATATAATAAAAAGTCGTGAATAATGTAAATCAAATGGAATGTAAATAATTGTCGTATGAATCATTGAGAATGATTAAACAGAAAGCTCTCTCTTTAATCCGTTCCAGACGAACACGAAGGAACGACGATTGTAAAATTTTACTAATTTTTTGATGTTTAAGTTTGTTTCAGGTAACGCTAGTGTAACATCAGCAAAGGAAAGCACATAAATAAATAATGTTCGATATTATGTCTCATTTCTTCCTTTTATTAAAACAGAAGTTTGTGCAGGCAAAGAAATTAGATTAGTTTTTGAAGGGTAAATTTAATTCAACTTTTACTTGTAGATTGAGATTTTCGTGATAATTTTCCTTGAATCTTCGTTCTGATCAATGATGATCAAAGGAATTGAATATTTTATAAACAAATGTAAAAGAAGGCTGAATGAAACCATTCAAACAAAGTCTCCGTTTTTCAGTGTCAGGTTTATTATATAACGTGAGACTCACAAAATTAGTAGATCTCTTTAAATTAAATACATAGAGAAAGATTCACTTCTTTAGAAAGCGAAAAACAGACAAAAAGTTTACACGTTCGTGGATTTGACATAAGGAGGACGATATTATCCGCGAAATTTATATTCTCGTAGAGATAAATCATCGTGCTGTACGGGGAGGTAAAGGGAATTGAAAAATTGTCCATGAAAAAAACATGGAAATAATAACGAAAAATTACCGTTGCTGTTTTACTCTCTGTCACCGAGGAAAAAACGTTTTACGAAAGTTATAACATGTTCATATCACCTGACGATAAAATGATTAACTCGTGGTACAAATACATACGTTAAATGAAATGAAACCTGGTCATCGCTCTGATTTAATGGCTGACAATATTTCAGTTATGATTGTCCCCAAAGAACTAATTCAAATCGAAAATTCGGCGTCAAACGACAGATTCACGCTGTTTACTCTGTCGAATTTAAACGGCAATTTACCTTATCGCAGGCCTTCATGCACAATTGTTTAGCGAAATTTAAAAATGTGTTATCACTGTGAATAAATAGTTTTTGTACAATTCGCGCGCCATTTACTTTGCCACAGTCACTTCTCTCTTGAATATTTTTAACGCTGTATTCCGTTCATCGATCAGAAAAATATTTTTCGTCTTTCATTTTTTGCCAACAGAGAGAATATCACAGAGGATCAAAAAATACAAAATATCAGACAATTTGAGAATAATACGATTCTTATTCTGACATAATATTTGTTTACAAAAACTGTATATTCAAGTACAAATTATGGATGAAATGGGATCTTGATTTTCGCATTGTAAAAAAATTCATTATTTTTTAATCTGTCTCGCTGGACGTGCAAAACAGGGTGTATACTGGAATTGTTCTCTGCTCGTAAATATGTTGTATAATGTTAAATATTGTAAACATATTTTATTTCAGAAGAAAGCTGATTTTTATTGTTCTACTTATTTGATTTTTTTTAAATAGACAATGATAAAGACACGATCAATCGCTCAATCTTGAGTCTTGATCCAATAAACGTTAAAGGGAAACAGTTAAAAGATCGTACCAAAGGAAATACAGACTAGACCGGAACTCAGAGCGCAAGAACGTTTAACATACATGTATAGTAATAGACGTGGATAGTGGTCGTATTATTCAATCCACCTGTCTGTATTATTAATTTTATTTCTGCGAGTAAAATTTCCTTCGGATAGATTAACCTCTTTCTCACGGCCTTTCGAAGTAGGTGTGCATAAAATCCTCGCGTTACACGGTGGGATTCACATTACGTAAAGCGAACGTAGTAACTTTGAACGCGCATAACATGTAACTCCTCCTTTTCCTCGCTTCTCTATTTCAAGTTACTCTCGCTTTAACGAAATATCAGACGATCCTTCGATATTAATTATTCGCCCGTTTGATGAAACAATTCGAACGTACGTGAAAAATTTTCACCCTCTTCGTTTTCACACCTTTCGGATCGCTATATATATATTCTTTCATTACAGAATAATTATTCGAATTCGAAATCACGTGAGTTTTACGTGATTTTCGTTCGGTTGCGTTTTTGCACGAACCATTTTTTTCGCTTTTCGTTCCGACAAAGAAAAAGAAGAGAGAAAAAAAGGAAAACAAAGTTCGCGGAAGCTGAAATTGCGTCGAAAGTTGAAATTATTTCACTAATGCGAATTTTGCCATTTCATCTTTTAGCTTCCTTTTTTTTCTTCTGTTCGCAGAAGCACCGTTTATTAAAGAACAATTGTGCAGATGTTCGCGCATTAAAACGAATAATCAAACTTGCAAACGATACTTACAGGATAATAGCTGACGATGTAATAGTTTTAATTAGAAGCAGAAAGAGTAAAAAGAGAAACAATTTGCGACGAAGTAAAAGGCACGGGTGAAACAGGATCGTACCTTCTCATTTACATACCTACGTATGATAAATACGCGTCTCTCTCATTTATCTTTCATCTGAAATTGAAATTGACCCTGAGGAGGTCCCCCGTTCGCGATAAAATGTTCAGCTTGTATCCCCAAGGAAGCCATCGTTTTGTCCAAGCCACAGCACTTGTCACGATCTCGCTCACGGCGTCGCTAAAGAATGGGATTAATTATTCGCCGGCCATTAGTCACGACCGTCACCGTAATATCTGCGGTGCGTAATTCACCATCGGCGAATCGTGGCATTTGCCACTCGCGTTTTACATCCTCTCTATACTAAATACAGAGGGTGAACCTCGTAAACCGCTCGTCTTCGCTGTGGTTGCAATCTAAAGGCGCGTTTGAACCGAACACGAAGAGTGAGCGAGAGAGGACGGGCTCGTGCTCGATTAGAGCTAAATGGTCATCGAGAAATCTGTCCGTAAACTCATTTACAGCCGGGAGAGCTTCTTCACGGCGAACATCGGTGCAAACGCACCCCGTGGAGATTAGATAAGACGGCCTCGTTTAATTTTATCAAAGCACGAAGCCTGCCGCTCTAAACGACGCGTTTCAACGTCTCCTTTCAAAGGCATCGATTCCACCTCGACTGTTAATTCCGCGTACAACATCGCGTTTGTTAATTGCTCGCCCGTGTTCGCGAGGTAATCCCGCGTTTTACGAGAACTCCGGCCCGGTATAATTGTTATTAATTGTTAGATCGAGATTGCTTCTGACTTTCGCTGATTTACGTCATTTTCTTTTATTATTTCTTGGCCAGGTGACGTTTCGTTCGAGAAAGACACGAAAGTAGAAGTAACATTCGTTGTATTCTAAATTTTATTTCATTTAGCTGTTTCAGGGCGAGCGAGTGTCGTTTGTTTGAACGAGAACGAAAGAATATTTTCAAAAATAACAGATGGCGTTCTCTCGTTTATAGAGAAAGTTTCATTTGTTGAATAATACTGCGTTCACACGATGTTTCTTTTCGAATTGTCTCACGGTAATTGGTAATTTTATTCGCTCGAATCTTGGTAGGTTCGTCAGTGTCAAAATGTCTCATCGTTAAATAACCAATCTAGCAGAGATGATTTCACACGTTCGTGTTTAAATTTTTCTGAGAAATGACGTCTCTCTCAATTTGCAACACTATATTTACGAATAATTTCAGCAATTTATTCTCAAGTACAAGCGTGCTCGATGAAAGCTCGACATCGATTTAGAGTTCAGATAGAAAATTTCCAACGGGGAAACCAATCATTTTATATTTCCCCGAGATAAAAGCGAAGATACGAAGCCTCAGTTCTCAGTCGTGCTGCTCGTTTTCCAAATTGCAACGCTGAAACAAACGAAATCGAGTACACTTAACGCGCGTTTCTCATTGGCAAACAACGTGAATAAATACATAATGAATGTACGCGATCCATGTCCACGCGCAGTTCCGTGGACTAAATCAATTGGAACGTACATAATTATACATTTAGCGAAACGAACACGCAATTATACATTAGACTTGCTCAGCCGGCGAGATTAAAGTCTTGTTTGCCCCCGGATAAATCGTTCTCCTCGCCTCGATAATTTTTCAATTTCACTTGATAACAAGTTTCCCACGATCGTTTTTGCGAATCTCTGCGAGCCCCGGTGAATTTTCGACGACGTTTAATTCCGCGCGTCGTATCGGAATCGACGTTCCACGATGACAAAAGTGCTTTCATTAGAACCCACGCCAAATTGGGTCAAGTTTGCGTTAGATGAACTCTCTGGGAATTTTTCGAAATCCATGAATCTCACGGCGCACGCTGCTGCATACACTCACAATATTATTTCAAGCTTATTATTACAAGCAATCGTTTCGCTGCCTGGCAAACACTCCCCACGAAGACCTTAGAGTGTAGCGTCACGTTCCACAAAATTTCACGTCTTATTCTCTGGTCCTCTGAAAAACTCGAAAAGTAAAAATATATGTTTGGCCTTTAATCTCGATTATAGAGGTAATTATTTCACGTCGTCTCTGAACACCGCCGTGATTTTATTACGATCTTTCGTGATTACAACCTTCTCGTTTGAGAACACATTTCTTTCTGTCTCTCCTGTATTTTCCCTCCGAACCAGATTAATATTATTTCAAATGTACAAAAAAAGGAAGGAAACAAGGAAGCTCGTAACAGCCCGCTGAAAAGCTCGGGGCCGCGTGTCTTTCTATCTTTTTTTTTTTTTTCTGCTTCGACGTCAGAAATACGTGAAATAATTATTTTTTAATTGCACCGTGAAAGGGCGCTAATGCAATTCCTTCGTTTTCAATATCCCGTGACCTTCGTTTGTAACATTTTATCGTCTCCCTTACACTTCTCACCTTTCAACCTTGATTGATATTATTCTTTCACTTTGAAAAGTGGCTCTCGTAATATACAGGGTGTTTCGTGACTTGTGGCACCCACTTCGGGAGCTGATTGTACGCCTAAAAATAATGAAAACAAGTCATGTAAATATATGTCCTATCTGTCTTCGTTTATGAGATATAATGAATTTTATAAACAGAGCAAACTCTAGTAAGCTAGTTTCACCAGGGATGGTACATTCAAATTTCATAACAATCATAATTGGGGTGAAGAAAACCCACGTGTTTAAACACCAGTTTAGTTTAAACGTATGGGCAGGGATAATTGATAAATTTTTAATTGGACCTTTTTTTCTCGGTGGGAAACTACCAGGCACAAAGTACGTTGATTTTTTGAGCACGCGTTTACACGAAATATTAGAAGAAGAGTTCCAGTCGATATTAGACTTGGTATGCGGTTTATGCATGATGGAGCTCCGCCGCATTTTAGCCGAGTGGCCAAGCAATTTTTAAATCAACGCTTTGCAAATAAATTGGGCGTGGAGGTCCTATTGCGTGGCCTGCTCGTTCTCCGGATTTGAATCCATTAGATTTTCATTTGTGGGGACATTTAAAATCTATTGTACACGCAACGTCGATTGAAAATGCTGAAATACTACGAAATAGAATAGAGCAAGGCTTCCGACAAATTCGAGAAACACCAGGAACGATAGAGAGAGTAACCAGATGAACGACAAGACGCGTGACTGGCTTGTCTTCAAATGCAAAATGGTCGTATATTTATATGACTTTTTTTCATTATTTTTAGACGTACAATCAGCAGTGGTCCCGAAGTTACGAAACACCCTGTATAATAGTCTTGGTGCACTTGTAAAAAAAAAAAAAGAAAGGAAAAATAATAATCGCGCGCGATATGTTGCCCCAGAAAAGGCGTCACGGTCTCCAGTAAAAATTGACGACGCGCGCGAATAAGCGGAATTTTACTCGAGGTGTTGCTCGAGGGTAAAGGGGAGAGAGAGAAAAGAAAAGAAAAAAAGGAAAAGAAAGAGGAGAAAGAGGGAATTTACTATTTCTCGTAAATTTGTTTCGTTGCACGCTTGTAAGCCCAGGTTACGGGATCCTTTGCTAACAATAATGGAACTTTTCATTGTGCCTAACACAATGACCGGCCTGTTTCTCGTCGAAGTGGGAGGGGACGCTGGAAGTTTAAGTGCAACGAGAACCGTGCCTGGAAAAATAGACGGGACAGCTCGCGACTAAGTAAGCGAGAAAAATGTTTCAATTTTCGATCGTTCGCCCGGTACGAACGACAGGCGGCATATTTGCCTATGTTCGCCGAACTGGGAGGAATTTTTTTTCTCGGCGTACCTGGGCACGTGTGGTTACGTGCTCGCCATTAGTGAAACGCCGAGCGCTCTCGATGGATCTTGCGCGAGTGATTTAAATATCTGGCTGTAATAAATGGGACGTGTGTCTGTGTATTTTTTCGTCAGTCGATGGAACAGTTTAGTCATAATTATTACGACTATCATTATTACTGAAGATTTTGATGAGAAAAAATATATTTGTTCGGTGCGAATCACTTTTAATACAAAATGGCTCATAATCGTCTATATCATCGTCTGTATTAATTGTGTTAGCTCGATTAGCGAATTAAAATTCAAAACGAATTTCTCTCCCCCCCCCCATCGATTCCCCTTTCGTATAAAAATTTTTTCCGGCAGTCGGAGGAACAATAACGCGAGCTCTCCAATATAAATACGTATACTTTGCCAAAAAAAAAAAAAAAAGAGAAAAACGAAATTATTTCAGCGCTTCACACGCACAGAAGAATAAAACTAGTTCGTGAAACATTTGTTCAATTGAATTTCCGACTCATTTGATCGGTACGTGCATTAAGAGTAACCTTCATATTGTCGTCAATAATGATACTAGCCATCGGCAACGATCTTTGCAAACACTTTCACTGCTGTTGACGCGTACATTGTGTCGCCACGATTATACAACAATAAATAATACCGCTGATTCAACTGCCGCGCTCCAACAAAAGACTCGCGATCGAAAGAACGAGAAAGTATTGGCGCAAGTATTATTACAGTAGAATTATTGCTTGATGCATCGGGATTAATGAAAGTTTAATTACGATTTCTCGAGCTCGGGAGATATTAACATTATTTTCGCTCGAACATTTCGTGAGAGGTACAGTTTGTTTGATTAAATCGTAAAGCACGTCGTCGTTGGTGTCAATGCAATTTGCATAGAAACGAGTCGTAGATGAATGCAAACGGCTCTTGTTTTTGCAAAATGCGTGTTCGCTGCGTGCGAGATTAAATTAGGATCGACTAACAAGACATTAAGGAATACAGCCTCCTTCCCGTTCTTATAGAAAGAACATTTGCATGGGAATGAGCGAAAGGGAGGAATCGATGCCAGAGGATCTACATATCGGATTCTCGTTCTTTCCTTCCGTTTTGTTCTTTCCTGTTCGTTCTCGTGAACCATCGATTTTATCACTTCTCGAGAAGTGTCTGATTTAAAAATTCTCGGCAATTTATTTAGAAAATGTTAACTGACATTGCGAGTGTCTACGTCATCAATCTAAATTCAATTTCCAACATTCATCTTGCTAAAAATTAACGTACATCTGATCGGGCAAAATTATGTTTCTAAAATTTGATTTAGCTTCGACTGAGTCATATCTTGTGATAAAAAAAAAAAAAAAAGGAAATTATATTCCTAAAAAACCAAGAAAAACAATATACGCACGTATACACTGCGCACAAAGAGAACATCCAAGGATCCGTTTCTGTTTTCCCGCAATACAAAACACTTGAGTGTTGAAAAGTTAGAGATGTAATTCGTCACTGCTGTGTCGAGATCATTGTTACAGATGGTCTAAGACTTTTGCAACCGTGTCATATTGATCGCGCTGGTTTTGATATGTTTATCATGCGCCTCGCTCCTCGAGGAAGCCCACGGAGCGACGGGGGAATCAGTGAAGTATTATTTTGTATCGAATAAGTTGAAACGTTGCGTTATCCGAGCTGAATCGATGCCACTCCGTTTCCAGAGGGTATCGACGTGTATCTGTTGCATGCGAAATGAGTATTCTGTACCGGCCTATCGAGTAGATATTGTTCGTGTGTAACGTTTCGAGTAATGTCGAGGATCGTTCATCGAGAGGCGATGAATTTGTTGGGCGCATAAAGTCTTTTTGATTGCGCCGGCGACAGGGGGAAATATGTACCCTCGGGGGGCGTTTAAATATCTTGCCGAGTCGTTAACCGAATCGGTTTTCCGTTTCAAAGGATTTTGTTTGGACAGGTGAACTATTCCGTGCCTGTTCTATATTTTATCTATTATTGCGTTTCATTCTGTACAGGGTGGAAAGAAAAGTTTGCCCGTGGACGAATTCTATACCTTCGATTCGGAGATGCATGTAAAGAACCTGTCGCAAACTTGACCTTGAATTTCAAAGTCAAAAGTGTTTTTTTCTTTTTTTTGCGTTGTATTTATCACGAAGGCAAAGCTGTTCTGGGAAACCATAAGTCTGCAATCTAATAATTCTCTTGAGAAATGGCAAGAGAGTTTCTTAATCGTTTAACACTTTGAACGCGTGCTAACAGCGACTTTATGGATGTCAATTCTCGTATTTAGTTTCACCAACGTTTGATTCATCATAGTCGTAGCATCAGTGTAAGTCTAAATAATCAAATGATAAAACTAACTGTTGACATTGTTACAGACATCCACGCGTCCAGAACCATAAAGTCGCTGTTAGGACACAGTGTTAAACGACTGAGAGACTTTTTTATCATTTTTCAAAAGAACTGTTGGTTCCTTGGAAAAGTTTTATCTTCGTGATCAGCAGAACACAGTGCAAAAAAAAAAAAAAGAATAGAATTATACGTATTTCCATCAAGTCGAAGGTGTAGAATTCATCTATGATAGCCACGGTCAAACTTTTTCTTTCCACCCTATACATATATGAAGTGTCGTGTCTTTGAACAAGACTCATTCTTTGTTTTTTTTTCTGCGTTGTATTTATCACGAAGGTAAAACTGTTCCGAGGAACATAAGTCCGCAATCTAATAATTCTCTTGAGAAATGGCAAGTTTCTTAGTCGTTTAACACTTTGAACGCGTGCTAACAGTGACTTTATGGATGTCAATTCTCGTATTTAGTTTCACCAACGTTTGATTCATCATAGTTGTAGCATCAGTGTAAGTCTAAATAATCAAATGATAAAACTAACTGTTGACATTGTTACAGACATCCACGCGTCCAGAACCATAAAGTCGCTGTTAGGACGCAGTGTTAAACGACTGAGAGACTTTTTTATCATTTTTCAAAAGAACTGTTGGTTCTTTTTATCTTCGTGATCAGCAGAACACAATGCAAAAAAAAAAAAAAAAGAATAGAATTATACGTATTTCCATCAAGTCGAAGGTGTAGAATTCATCTATGATAGCCACGGACAAACTTTTTCTTTCCACCCTGTACATATACGAAGTGTCGTGTCTTTTAACAAGATTCATTCTTCGTTCTTCATTAACAACGAAACGTCCACGTAAAGGGCAAAATTTCATTTTCATTATTCACAGAAAATATTCAGCCTATCTCTCTTCGGTCTCAATGGGGATGGGGGAGGTGGGAGGGACCTGGGTACATCTTTTGAATCATAGATCGACGTATGTTTTCAAATATTCCTCCCTGGATAATGGCACCGTCATGAATTCTCAATCCGTAGCCGTGGGTCGTACGTATAGTTGCAATTGGGCCGAATGATAATGGAATTATGGAACGTGTTGCCAATACGGGGTGAAAAATTCACGTTAATTACCCGAGCGATCAGCTATTTGCTGGCGTTGGTCTATTTAAAGACGAATGATTGTAACGATGTTATCCACGATAATCTAAACACACAGCAGCGCGTGTGATCGATGCGAAGATTTATTAAGCGCGTGATGTGCTCACGATGGCGCAGCTTATGACGAATTACCGTCGTCCGAGTTTCTACGACGCACGAGCGTAGAACGCTCCTCGGCTCCTTCGATTTTTCGCCGACACGATCGATCACGTATCGTTCGTTTGACGTGTCCGGATAGATCTCGCTGTTTTAATGTTCGCTTTAGTCGCGTTTCACCTGGTTATGTAACGTGAAGTTACCACAGGCGAGAGATTCCCTGAACAAAGTTTCGAATCGACATACGGGTACCACCGACTTCAATTCAACTGTTCGACTGTCAGAGAAAATGAAAATCGTTACAATTACATTCTTGTGCGATTTCGTATTTTTATGAACGTGAAAGAAAAAAAATAGAGAAAACAGAAAAAAGAAATGGAAGCTTGAAGAAATTTGCTTCCTCCGTTCTATTATCTATACTGTACAGTATAAATACAGGTAGATTTTTATGCAATTTTTAAATTTTCATCAACATAACTAGAAGCTAACTGAAAATCCACTTTACCCACTGTACGTCATAATAAATGCTTCATTTTCATAAATTTTATTTCATATTTGTGCACCCACTGTACGCACTGTACATATTTTCACAACTTTCTAATTTCTCAACGGCGTATTGTGAAAGACTTTCCACTACATCGGGCACTATAGTCGATGAAACAAAAAAGGTAGACAAAAAAGTAGTAAACAAAAGATTAGTCCCAAGAAAAATTCAAATGTTCTTAAACAAGAATGGATTAGATAATTTTGTACGTTGTTTCTTTTCTTTTCAATATTCTTGTTTAACTTTGCACGAAAGTATCAATTTTACACATTTTTAATTAATATTTTTGCGTGTTTAAATTTCCCAAAAGAATGACCGACTCAAGAATCACAACAGCGTGTCAAGAATCAAGAAACACATCGCGATCAAATTGGTTAGAGCCCCCGGTTGTCTCACGATGTCTCGTGAATCATGTCTGAGATTCTCGTAACTTTTTCACGAGTTCCGAACTCGGCAAACACACACCGTGAAAACTGTTGAACGCGTGAATCTTTCGTTGGAGAAAGTTTCTGAGACTGTTAGGCCAGTTCCACGTGGAATTCGACGATCGACGATCTCTCTTCGGAGGAACGAGTGAAAAGCGAGAATGGACAACATCGCGGACGATAACGTTCTCGGGAGAGATTATTAAAATAATCCGCGACGAACGGCAAGGGAGATAGCGTTGCAAACGAGGCAGAGTCTGTTCGCGATTATATTCGTCGCTTGGCGCAAGTAGAAGAAATAAAGAAAATGGATGGACGGATTCCGCGCGAGTTAAGCGACGCGCGGAAACGATGGTGGGCCACTTCGTTATTTTAATGAAATAATCAGCGTGGATTAGAGCGTGGAAAGTTTGTTCCATTTCTCCCGCCTTTGCAGATTATCGTCGTTCCTAACGCGAATCTAACGCGGCCAGCTCGTTTTCTTTAATTTATACGATCGTTTCTGATCGAGGTCGCGCACCAAGTTTCTTGTCAGCGTTTTACGATGTATAGCGAAGTTTTGTTTAAAACAGGAGCATTTCGCATGCACTAAAGTCTAAAATCAATAACGACGAAGTTTCCAGATGCTTCCTTTCTTCGCGCTGGAGAAATATTTGTTTCCCCCCCCCCCTCTCTTTCTCTTTGCAATCTCTTTCTTATTTATGATTCGAAGAACCTTCAGATTGCAGGATTTCGAATATACAGGGTGAATGGATGAAAAATGGTTCGTAACTTTTAAAGTAGATAGTACTCGTCCAAATTTGAAAGAAGGTCCCAACAAACAAGGGGTGAAAAATTAATCGTTTGAAAATTATAAACTTTTGATCGAAGAAACGAATTTCTTCGCTTCGAGAACTATCGTACTGTATGTATCTAAGTAGTGCCTTAGCAGTAGCTTGTGATTTCTTCTTTTTCTAGACTGCAGGAGGTTTTTTTGCGTGTCCTCCTTCCATTTCTTTGCATGCTTAACATCTTCGTATTAAAGAGTTACGTCCTCTTTACAAAAACATCCCCGAAACAAAAAATCGTAGCTTTGAAACTACTAATTTTTCGATCAGCGTTTGTTAAAACTTCTTTCAGGAGTCTGTAGTATTCGTCAGAAAAATCTTGGCGTTTAAAACTATCAAAACGATCGATTTGTAATGTTTCTCAGGAATTTTACAGCATATTTTCAAAGATTTAAACGTTATTGGCGCTGTTGCGTCGATCTCTCTCTTGCTTGGTAGGGAAATCAACAGACCCGAGAGAGGGGATAGCGCTAGCGATCAGGAGAGTGGTGGGGGGCAAGGGCGGACCGCCAGTTAGCCATCTCTGCTTTAAAATTTCTCGCCAATCGACCAACTCGCCGTCTCGTAAACTCGTTTAATACGCGGAGGATAAACTTCTTGTTTACGGCCGCGAAATAATTGCAACGACAGAACTTCGAACAGTTTCGGCCGGCGAAACAAGTAACAGCGAAGTATCGTTTCGACGATTTTTACGGTTATTGGCATTACGAGGGCTGCTGGGAATTAAGAATCGCGTCTCGCGCGAACGAACTGGATGCTCGTCTCGTTTCTTACGGGAACAAAATCTATTAATCACGAGATAGAACTCCGCGAACTGTGGGTTTGGGTAGCTCTGGCCGAGGCTGAGGAAATAATGGATCATTCTTCTGGAAAGTTCAAGTTTGTCTATTATTTATCGTAATTGTATCCGATTAACCGTCGATTAGCGACGCAGAATACGAAGAGAGGTAGTGGAGCATCTTCTCGAGAAGATTTTTGTAATTATAAAATGGCCAAGAGGAAAAGTGATTTGAATCTTTAATATGAGGAACAATACGCGAAGCAGTATTGCGTTCTAATGCTAAGGTACGCGCGCTTCCAAACATTAACACAGTATGATTCGTGTAATTTGCACACGTGAAATAACTTTTGAATTGTGCGTCGAATGAAAAATTGTTTAATATAAAAGTTGTACGGTTTTGAGGGAGGCAAAATATTGCGTATCAGTTTTTGTGTGTCTTCATTTTTTTTTTTTTTTTTTAATTGGACCATATACCTTCTTCTACAAGAAGAACACGGGTAATTGTCAATTTAATACAGGAAACGATGCACAAAATAACTTTTAGATAATAAGGGGAAAAGATTATACATTTTCATTTCTTTTCAATGAGAGTTAATTGAAAAGAAAAGTAACAATGAATGCAGAATTTTAAATCAGATTTTTAAATCGGTCATTTGACCAGGCGTTGGCACGTTTAGTATTAAGATACCTCGCCTTGCGTACGTAGTAGTAGAAGAATGAAAACTTGACGAGATCTACTCCATAAATACGAATTGTACATCGCGAGGAACAGTGGTTGTAACATCCTCCGTTTTTCTTTTCTTTCTTCTTTTATTAATGGCAATTTTTCGTTTAATTTTAATTGTTTACGCGATATAATATATATGTCGCAAGGGAAGGCAGACAGTTACATTTGTTAAACGAATTTATAGCAGCCACGTTCAACGATTAAAGTATTCAAAGATTAAAGTATTTTCCCTGGAAAAAAATAAACAGAGGGAAAGCTTTTTCGGCCATACGTCAGCCTACGTAATCCTTTTTGGAGAAAGAGAGAGAGAGAGAGAGAGAGAAAGAGAGAGAAAAGAAACCATTTTCATATTTAATTAACTTTTGATATTCGTTCGGAAACATTGGAGCGACGCAATTTTGTGCAATCAGCTTTCCACAGTCAATGCATTTTGTATTTCCTTATCGGCCTTTTCTTTTTTTTTTTTTTTGTAATTTTTACTACATCCACGGCGCACATTCGTCTTCATCCGCCGAAAGACACAAAGCCGGTCGTCTACTGCATGGAAAAATAGGCTCTTCAAATGCTCCTTTTCAAAAGAAAGAAACTCGCAGAAAGAAACGGACTCGGTAGTATCTTGCCCCGTCTTTTCTTTCCTCCGCCGCGAATCTCCTAGCTTTGCTGCTTTTTGTTTCTTCATTTTTCTCTTCTCAGTACACACACACACACAGAGGCCGCCTCTATACCTCTTGGCAATGGCACTTCCTTTCCGCGGAAATCATACTACTCGAACATTTCTAAATCCGCGTTACAGTACCCGATATCGTTCATCGTGTCGCTTTTTTTTCCAGAATATTTCGTGACCCTGCAAGATTTCCTCGCAAGTTCCGGTTACAATTTGCTGTTTCTTCGAATGAAACATTCGGGGTGAATTAATACATCGTACAGTATACAGGATGTTTCGTAACTTTGGGAGCTGATTGTACGTCTAATAAATAATGAAAAAAAGTCGTGTAAATATATGTCCTATCTGTCTTCGTTTGTGAGATGTAATGAATTTTATAAACAGAGCAAACTCTAGCAAGCTAGTTTTACCAGGGATAGTATATTCAATTTTCATAATAATCATAATTGGATTATTGTGCATTCAAGACATCAACGCCAGTTTAGTTTAAACGTATGGGCCGGAATAATTGATAAATTTTTAATCGGATGGGAAACTAACAGGCACAAAGTACGTTGATTTTTTGAGCACGCGTTTACACGAAATATTAGAGGAAGAGTTCCAGTCGATGTTAGACTTTGTATGCGGTTTATGCATGACGGAGCTCCGCCGCATTTTAGCCGAGTGGCCAGGCAATTTTTAAATCAACGCTTTGCAAATAAATGGATTGGTCGTGAAGATCCTATTTGCATGGCCTGCTCGTTCTCCGGATTTGAATCCATTAGATTTTCATTTGTGGGGACATTTAAAATCTATCGTATACGCAACGTCGATTGAAAATACTGAAATGCTACGAAACAGAATAGAGCAAGGCTTCCGACAAATTCGAGAAACACCAGGAACGATAGAGAGAGTAGCCAGATGAATGACAAGACGCGTGCAGGCTTGTCTTCAAATGCAAAATGGTCGTTTCAAGCATTTTTTGTAAAAATAATTAAAACAGAAAATTACACAAGTTACGAAACATCCTGTATATCATGTACACGTTATTGATATATATATATATATATATATATATATATTTTTTTTTCTTGGTTTGACTCTCTAAGGGTAGATCGTCTGCATAAATTATTCGTTAATTAAAATTACATAATATGCTAATTAAATTATCACCAGTGCGATTCGACGCTGCGACTACTAATTTGTATTGCTGGCTGCGAGCGTGTTACGGCCATTGTAATTAAAGCGGCACGACGAAGATAAATGGATGGCCGTCTATGAAATCAAACTAGAGAAATAAAACGTTGTGAAGAGTTCGGTTCGAGTTTCAACGCGAACGATCCTCCTTTCGAAGGAGTGAAAGGTTGCGCAACGAAAGTTGCGGCGCAGCAACGTTTGTAGTCTATTTCTTATAGCTTATGCAAGTGGTCCGTCTCAGGTGTAGGATCTGACACTGGCTGAATTATCTTATTGGAAAGTAAGAAAAGTTCGCGATCGCAGTGCCTGCGGGAAGCTGTGCTGCCACTAAAAGGAAATAGTTAAAGAGAGAGAGAAAGAGAGAGAGAGAGAGAGTAATGGCGTCCCAATTTTATTTTCCCTCAACGCCGTTGCGCCCTTTTTCTCTGGCTTGCCACTTAGATCTCGCTGTTTCTGATGCTTTTATTTACGTTAGACACTGGATATCGTCTTCGGTTCTCTCCGAGGCAACACACGATTCGGAAGAGTATATATTTCGAGAAATCAATTCGAGATGGAAAATCGTACGAGCCTGCCTTCCCTTTCACAATTGGCGAGTTACAACTTTTCGAAAATTTGGAACCATCCCCTCTCTACAAAATCTTTACGATAATCCAGAAATCGGGGAGAACTGCTTAGAATTGTTCTACCGTGGTTAAAAGTCTACAAGAGCGAGCAAGTATCTCGCTGAGTTTCCTCTCCTTAATCGCAAGGATTGGACAGGATGGCGAAAAAAAGACGGAAAATTTGTCATTTTGTCGAAGAAAAAAAAAAAAAGACAAGGGAGACAGAGAATTGGAGTCAGAAAATAGCATGTGGACGAATTTCAAGCAGTCGGGAAAAATGGCGAACAGCCAAATTTGACCCGGTATTGAAACGGCTCGTGAAATTGTTTGCCCGTTTCGTTTCGCGTAACGGGGAAACACTATCGCGGACGAGAATTACTGCGGTTTAATTGCTTCAAAAAATAAAAAACGACGGCCCATGCGCGTCACCAGCGGGACAGATATAGCTAATTCAACGTAGTCCCGCGTTATGGAAAATTGCAGACCGCGAGTTTTAAATACGTAATCGCGTGTTACCTTAATTAAACCGGTTTCACCTTTAATTCGATTCCTCCTCCCGCTGTCGTCGCGCACAATCCACCATCACAAATAATAACGCGCTGCTTTATTCTCGTTCTTTTTGAAGAACGATCTATTCCATCTATTAGTCAAATCGAATCGAATCGTTATTATTACCTTACCCTATATCGTTATGCAAAATCTCTGTTACTGAGAGATTGGACGCATCTAATTATTTGTAATTCTAGCGCAACAGTTTGTTAGTATCGATTGCCAAGTTACTGTACAACCGTCGGATTTAAACGTAACTTCGGGGGCATTGTTTAATTAACTTTAAACCGTGTTGCCAGCATGATTTTCAACGTAACGTTTCAACAGAAACTCTCACTTTAAACATAACGTTCAAGCAGAATTTCAAACATATATTCAAGCACGATTTCAAACATCGATAAAGCAAATTTTTAACCCTTTGCACTTGACTCTCCCCCCCCCCCTCCTTGCCCCTCTAGCATTTCCAAGTGCTATTTCATTTTATTTGAAGCGATGCTTGGTAAATGAATTTTGCGGATAAAGTTTGTCGAGGGGCAAAGGGTTAAATTTTTTGTCTTTCCAGCGGGAAATTTGCAAACAATTTGATTCGACTGGCAATACTGGGAGCTAGCAATGTTTTACTTTTTATCCAATCAGTCCCTCTAGTTTTCAAACCAATGGGAAAAAGAAAAGAAAAAAGAAAATAGTCAAATCGAGGTTGTCCAAATCGTAATTCAATTGAGACTGATCAATTCGGGGCTAACGCGTGTAATTTCTATTGTATATAACATATCGCAAATGGCGATGTCGTCGCGTTACACGCAGAGAGCGGCCAAAGCGGTTTCGGTCAATTGCAAAATAGAATTTATGGTGGAAACGCCGAGCGATTTGGTCAATATTAATCGCAGTTGCGTTTGTTTACACGAATTTTTACACACCCTTTTATTACATATTATACGGGTATTTGCAGCCTCGTTAGAGAGGCTTTAACCTCTTGCGCTGGAATCACGTGCCACGCACATCGAGACTTTTTTGTCCCAAAATTACAACATTTTCTCAGTTCTAAATATATATTTAAGTGTAACCCAGACAAAACGAAAACAAAATAAATTTATTACATCTCAATAATTTCTATCCAGTGGTATCATACCACGACAAGTTTAAAAAGAAAGCGACGAATTATTGTACACGGTTTGGTCGCTCGTTACGGTCCGCAATGAATTGTCAGCGCAAGTGGTTAATCTTTTGCGCTGTAATGACGTGCCACGCACGTTAACAATTTTTTTGCAGTATTTTCTCAGTTTTAAGTATATTTAAGTAAAACAAAGTCGGGAAAACAAAGAATAAATTTACCACTTCTCAATAATTTCTATCCAGTAATAGTATACCAACGAGATCAAAAAGAAAACGACGAATTATTGTACACGGTTTGGTCGCTCGTTACGGTCCGCAATAAATTGTCAGCGCAAATGGTTAATCTTTTGCGCTGTAATGACGTGCCACGCACGTTAACAATTCTTTTCGCAGTATTTTCTCAGTTTTAAGTATATTTAAGTAAAACAAAGAATAAATTTACCACTTCTCAATAATTTCTATCCAGTAATATTATACCGACGAGATCAAAAAGAAAGTGACGAATTATTGTACACGGTTTGGTCGCTCGTTACGGTCCGCAATCAGTTGCCAGCGCAAGTGGTTAATATTATAACCTCTTGCGCTCGAATGACGTGCCACGCACGTCGAGAATTTTTTGACCGAAAATTGCAATATTGTCTCAGTTCTAAGTATATTTAAGTATAGCCCAGGCGAAACAAAAAAATAAATTTATTACTTCTCAATAATTTCTGTCCAGTGATATCATACCACGACGAGTTTAAAAAGAAAGCGACGAATTATTGTACACGGTTTGGTCACTCGTTACGGTCCGCAATCAGTTACCAGCGCAAGTAATTAACGCCATATTTTCCGTGCTGATTTATTGTTTAAAATATGCCTCTCCATCTACGGCTGGTTTTTAACGAAACATTGGCACTCCATTGTGTCGGCCAAATCGATTTCAATCGCAATACCGAAACCTCGGTTACAACCGAGGCTTAGGAATGTCTTTGTCTTTCGCCACGGTTAACAGTTATCGAGCTACACCTCGAGCACAGAGCTCGAGAGTAAAATCTATCGATTATTATTACCGAATCGATGTCGATCGGGACAGAGTCCTCTCGCGAAAATTGCGAAGCATTTCGATATGTTGGCCGGGCTGAACGGAGGACTCATAATAAATTCGATAAATTCGAAATAAATCTGCGCGAATGCACGGGATGAATATTCATGCCATTCTGTTTGCTATTTAATATGTATATGCGTTTTCCAGTAAATATCTTTTAACCTGCACGCGTACGTGATACATTTTAAAGTGGAATTCAAATTTCATGAATATAATCACGACGCGTTCGGCCCTGTGCCGCTAATGAAATTTTAACATTTTGTAACAACAAATACGAGAGCGGAGGGCAGCGGGGGGAGGGTGTGGAGGGACGAAATACGTAAAAGTTTCCCACGGCAAGCACACTCCACAGTTCACAAAAGTGAAAGTTCTACACATGTTCTTAATTAGATGGCCAGGGGCTGTGTGTATCAGGTTCGTGCATACGAAACGCGGTTTTGAACAAAGTTCGAAATTTGCCCACGTCCGCTCGTAACTTCATTTAATCCGATATCCGATTGTTGGAGGGGGGGCTGTACGAAAGAGAGAATGAAAGAAAATTGTCACGTGGTACGTACATACGCGTTTGAATCGTGATAAAGTTGCCTGGACTCGGGCTGTATCGCGTCGTGAATCGTCGTGGCGAGATTCTCGTAAACTTTTCTTTTTTTACGACTGCCGACTTGGCGTTCTCTTTCGCTGGAGGAAGTTACTGTGCATCCACGCTGATCCGTGGATGATTCGAGATCTTTCCGTGATCTTTGAGAAACGATCGATTCGACGACGGTATGAATGGAAATATCGTCTCACGGACGACAACATTTCGAGTGGGACTGTTAACATAATGTAAAAGAGTAAGAGAGATCGCGTCTCGAGCGAGATAATTTCTACGATTACGCGTCGCCCGATGCAAATGGGAGAAATGGATGAACGAATTCCGCGCGAGTCAAGCTACACGCGGAGCGAAAGTGGCCACTTCGTTATTTTAACGAAGTGATCAGGATGAAATTGGAGTATGGGACTTCGTCACATTCGCTCTGATCTCGCAGATTGTTATCGTTTCAAATTTCTAACGGAGGCAACTTTTCCACCTGCATAATTCTGTTCTAAAACGGAATGACTACAGAGACGGAATTCAAAGAATTTTTCAATTTAATAAGAAACATAAGGATGAGAAAAGAATATTAAATTGAGTCCTATTTTTGAGTTTTATAAAAAAAAATAATTTGATTTGAAGAACATTTTCGAACTGAGAGACCTGTGACATCTTTCTGTTATTCTGTCGAATATAACTTCGTTCTCCTAAACCACAACGAACCTAATACAAACGCCACAGTCATCTCATCAGATTCCAGCTCATCAAGGAATAGAAGGAAATGAAAAAGCTGACGCAGCAGCGAAACAAGCCACAGTTCCCTCACTTAATAACAATCGCAACCATCTTCCAATCCACTGCGACGACCAAATAATCCATTGCAAAAAAAAGTAGCAAAAAATGAATGGAACAATACATGGAAAACAACTAGAAGCACCCAACTACACAAAAGTATCCAAGACTTTCACCAGCAAACACCAAACTTTAACAACAGGAAAGAAGGAGTAATTATCACACGCCTAAGAGCCGGTCATACCAAGCTGACACATGAACGCAAAATCAAAAAAACTACACCACCCACCTGCACTCGTTGCAATAACCATCCATTAACAATAACCCACATGCTGCACGAATGCCACACCACAGAAACCCAACGACAGAAATACGGGATCGACGCAAACATAAACCAGACTTCTGAAAATGACGTACAAAGAGCGTCAAAATATCTTAAAAACATAAACTACTACACGCGTATCTAATGGCACCTAATGACCTCGCTGTCGATGCGACATTAAAGAAACACAGAAGAAGAAGAAGAAGAAGAAAACTTCGTTCTGTTTCGTATCATTTACCTTCGAAGCTCTATTTCGTTTCGCACGTGTTGAACGTTTCTGAAAATCAAGCTCAGCTCTTGAGGATCACTGAGAATCTTTTCTAACAAGATAATTATATAATTTCAAACACGAACCTATTAAAGGTCATTCGTTATTTCGTTCGAAATCGTTTTTTCTTCTTCCCTCAGTCAATTTACATTGTCGAACGTCGCAGTTGTAAAGGGGAATTCAACGAATTTGATTACGCGTTACGTAACAATTGACCGTAACAAGTTGTTAATCAACTAAACAATAAATTTCACTCTCTTGTTACTTTTTACAAAAAAAAAAGAGAAACTCACTTTTCGTTTTAAACAAAATTCAATCGATACACCAACCTCTTGAATTTTTATCTCGTTTTTTGGTATTGTTATTCACAACTTTTACCTATAAAATGCTTCTTTCTATATTTAATTATTAAGCAGTTACAACGTATCTTTATTTTCTACAAATTTTATCTTCTCCTTATAGTTTAAATACTCGTTCAATTAATAAATAATAAAATAGTCAAAATAGTTTCAAAAAAATAATTTCTTTTAATCTTCCCTTTATAATTAGAAGCAATGTCGTTTCTTTTTTCCATAAACATTGCTGTTTAGTGACCAAAAAAAAAAAAAAAAAAAAAAAAAAATTAAAGAAGACAATAATTGAAATAAAATAAAACTTTGTACAGTATCAAAGCTGATGGGTGTCCCTATTAGTTAAGCAACGAAAAGGAGCTACGTACAGCTCGATACGCTCGATTCGACACCATTTAGGCCAGCCTTCGATACTACGGTATCGTTCACAGGTCCACCGTAAGCGATTCTTCCCTCGCTGATAATGGTAAATCAGGGCATCAGCCAGTGCAACGTGGGTGCACGAAAGGTGGAAAGTGTCAAACGGGGCGAAGAAACGAGGCGAACGTTTCGAATCACCATACTGATGGTGTAGAGGGGCGAATGAAACGGGGGGGAATGCGAAAAGAGAGGGTTGAGAAGGCGTTCGGGGGAGGGTTGGGGTGGCAACCCCCGTAGCCAGTCGAGGCGCGAGGTATAAAATCAGTCGTCGGGTACCTGGTGGTATTCAGTGTCGAACGGGATCCCGTGCTCTGCTCAGTATCGCTTCATCGGATCTTCATCACCGTGTGAACTGAACGCACGCCACCGCGATGGAAAGCCACCTGCTCGCACTCCTGGTTGTTCTGATATTTTCCACCTCTTTCAATCGTAAGTGAAACGCCATTTCCGGTGTCCCGCTGGTCCGGAAGACGGACGATTCTTGTATTTTTCTCTGTTGTGAGACTCTCTCTCTCTCTCTCGTTTATTTCAACTTCAATACACAGATCAATGAGGGGATCGATTGATCGGAATCTGCGAGACTTGCTTTTAATTTATTTAGATTTTATTGTATCTAGAGCTGTGTCAGCTCAGGTACTGATAAATTCGTAAGTTACAGATTTAGTGAGCAACTGTTAATAAATAATGAATAATGTTAATTAGTCAACGTTGGGAAACTTTGTGAATTTGCAATTAACAATATTGTTTTACATTTCTTTTCGTTTATTCTCGATGCTCACGTTCACTTTTCCTCAATCACAAGCTGCTGTTGATCAATCGACGAGTTGTCATTTGTCAATTATAAATTGTGCATAGACCTCGATGTTTCACTCTTCTGCTTTTAATCGTTACCGTTGTGAAAAAAAGATTCTACGTGTTATTCTTGTAACGTTTCACTGAGAAAAATATTGGCTACGTTGCGCGTAGAGAACTCTGGTCTCATTTTTCGCGCCATCCAGCGATCCGCCATGACACTCTGCCATTTCTCGATCTCCACCGCTTTCTCAATTCTTTCCTAGCTTTCGTTTGTTTCAAGCTTCCAGTCCTCAGAGTAAAATTATTCCACCTTTTAATACTCCGTTACACAAATTGAATGGTTTAACAACTCGAACAATGTTTCATCCATCAGTGGGGTTCTTCGAAAAGAATGTTTTTATCCTCTCTTGCATTGCTCGGTGTTTCACTTGTTTTTTTTCTTAATTTCAAAGATAAAATCATTCCACCTTTTAATCTTCCGTAGACAAATTAGGTGGACTCCGAGAGAAACTTCACCCTCAAGTTACTTTCGAAAGAATTTTTTAATTTTCCCTAGTCAGCGTTTACCCTGTCTTGTTTGTTCTGCCTCTTCGTTCCAAAGGCATCCTCGTTTTTAATCTTCCGCAAACAAATTGTATCGTTGATGGCCTAAGTGAAATTCCACCCTCGAATTATTCAGACAGGAATCCTTTTATCCGGGGGAAGTTTCAAACATTTGACTTGACGAACGATTGTGTAACATGGTTCCTCAGACAATTAAAAAAAAAAAAAAAAAAAAAAAAGAAAGTTTATAGAAGATCAAATTTTTTTTTTTTTGTTTCTTAGTAATTTCACGTTTTAAAAGCTTTTTTATTTAGGCGATATGAAACAGATCCGAGTCGAAGCACACCGTTTATCGATCTTCCATGAATTGATTGGGTTTCTTTTATTTCTCTTTCTAGTTAATTATCGGAAACCGTGGGATCTATCAACAACTATGCACAAGACAGACGTATCGTTTTTTCCTTGTTCTCGATAGCTCTGCCGATTTTCTTCTCTTCTACTTCTCACATCCTCTTAATCGTTAATCCCCGATTATTGCGAAAGAGAACGCAACTTTCGACAAAAGAGAAACACAACGTTCAACGATCCGCGAATCGTTTTGTAATTCACTTTGTTTTCTAGTATTCCGTAATTTTTTTCTGTCTCTCTCTCTCTCTCTCTCTCTTGAAAATCTCTGACGATCCACTTGAGTAACAGCTCGAAATTGCAATGAAACTCGATTTAAAAATCAGTCTATTAAATTCACTATCCTTGGTTCTGCCTATTATTCAACGTTAAATTTAATTATTTTAAATTACTGTCGACAACGCTACGTTTGACACATGAAGTCCGTACGAAAATATACACAAACAACGTGCACTTAACTTGCACGTATGTAACATAACTCGAACATGCACGTACGTAATTTACATCTGGATTTCACCGATACACTCTACTTTCCGCTTGCTCGCTTAATCATAATCTACACACGGTACTTCGTCCGACGTTTGCTTTTTTTAACTAGCTTTTTACCAGCTCGAAATTTTTTTCCCTCGGTCCCAAAAATTGCACCGACTTTGAACATATTTGTATATACGCTCTCCGGCGACCTTAACTTTTCCACCTTTCTCGTTTCTAATTAAACTAAAAAAAAAAATAAGGGGGAGGGTGGGGAGAGAGAGTTGCCCTAAAAGAGGAGAAACGAGTCCCTCTGACGCTTTCACTAAAAAACTGAAACACATCCGTTGGCGTATAAAAAAATTATAAAAAAAAAAAAAAAAAAAAGGAAACGTTACGAACGTGGAACGAAGTGGGAATATTCGAAAGATGCTGCAGTTAATTGGATCTCTATTCATTAAACGATAAACAAACGAACGACGCCACTCGACAATTTACCATTTTCATTATTTCCATTGAAAATAATATTCCTCTGCGCGCGATTGCATTATAACCCTCTCACAAAGCGTACAATTGCCGTTTGACAATTATCACAAACTTAATATTAATTTTAATCATTTGCATCGAGAACGTGTGATTTCTGTACCGACACTTACACCACGCTGTAAATTGTTGCGCGCGTAAATTTTTCTCTGTCCACCTCTTAGATGCTCGTCGAGCACCTTGTAGCAGAGCCATGATTATCGGAACACCCATTATCCTCTTGTTCTCTCTATCATCGGAATATTCTGTTATCGGTAACAGTGCTTTCAAACCATAAGTATTCTTCCATCGATATCGTCGAAGATAACGCAATAATCCAAGCAATAATGTTTCAGTGGCAGTATTGTACATTCAGAGCAATCGCTGTGCCGTGATAATGTCATGGGAACGGAAATGTTATCGGTTGAAACCGCTGCGGTCGAAATTAACAGGTTCCTTTTCGTTTGCAGAAAAATTCTGTTGGAACTCGAACAGTATATTTATATATTGTACAAAAAAAAAAAGAGAGATCCGTGGAATTTTTCAAGAAGGAAATATTCTTGATTAACGTTGTTGATTAAAGTTGAATAATAAAAGTTCCATTCAGCTATTTTAGAATATTCAATTACGTTCGATCCATTGAATATTATTCTAATCTATAATATTTTTCTATCCTTTATAGGTTCTATCCTGTCTGGAACTTTTATCCGTAAGAATAATTTAGTTGAAGAACAATTTAAATAGCATCCGCTCAAAAAAAAAAAAAAAAAAAAAAAAAGAACCTAAGATGAGACGAGTGACGGTCGCGCAATCTGTGTCGGTATTAATAAATCCGTTTGTTCCACTATTCGCCTCCTTCCGTTTGCCTCCGAATTAGTTCCGATAATCGAGATCCTGCCGTGTCTCACGTTCGACGTTATTTGCTTGATGAAATTTCAGAGGGCGAGAAGTTAAAGTCGAACGACAGGCGGGCTGCAGGCCTGATGGCGTATCCGAGGATCGGCCGGTCCGACGTGCCGGTCTCTAACCTAAATTTCAACCGTCGCCACGTCATGGAGCCAGACACAGATTTCCAATTTTACAGCACCGAGTTGGACTCCGTTCCGGACAAAGATTACGAAGGTGAAGTATCACCAATAACATTCGAAACGTGCGTCCGCATCCTATCCCGCAATCCCATTTCACGTGTAATTTATCTTGCCCCCTCCGGGTGAAAGATGGCCAAATGGCGCCCGCCATTTTGCGTACAGAGCGTTCCACTTAGACCTCTTTTCGTTCTCTCGTTCTTTCTGCCGTGGGATCTCCCGCCAGCCAGAAAACAAAAATGACGAATCGTTCGTCGAATCGGATTTTCCGCTGGAAAAAAAACTGGAACGGAAGAAAAAGAAAAAAAAAAAAAACAACGTAATGGAATAAATCGTCTTCCGCGACGATCATTCACAAGGATTGAACGCGAAGATGTTTGGTCTTCGGAAATTTCGCCAATCTCACTGCGTACAAATTAATCGGGAAGTAAGTTTGCAAGAAACAATTTGACAGAGGCGTGCTTTGAAACTGAGCGTCGAAACTGTGGAATATTCATTGTATAGAGTTTAAAAATTTCGAGATACGAAACAATTCGTCGCCGAAGAATTTAACTTGCTGATTGAAATTAACTGCGCGGAGGACAGAACGTTCAGTGCGCGATTTTCTCTGAATTCGGCGGAATTGTATAAAATTGTGACAAACCGAAACTGGGAGAAACTCGAAAATTGACGCGAGAACGGACGTGACGGACCTGTACAGCTACAGGGGCCGGCGGTTAATTCTGAACTATCGATTTTTAATGAATTTTAATATTTACGAAAATTATTAAAGCCGCAGCGTGTGGTGAACGGTGTAATAGGATCGCGATGTTCAGCACGATCGTAGATACCGGGGCGAATGTAAATTTTCGTTATTGATCGAATTGTCACGTCTACAAATTTGAATTACGGTCGAGTCGCATGATGGACGATCGAATGAAACACACGCTGAAACTAGAATGAGACTAACGGGCGAAACTTTTTTGAAGTATTTCCGAAGCAAAGTCCAACGCGGGGCGTGAAGAAAGAATCGTCAAACTGTGATTCGTCTTGATGGATTACTCGTCTTGTTAGATTACCGAGGAAATTGCCACCGTACTTGCGGTTCAAGTAAAAGTTGACGGGATTTTAAAAGTACGACGGAAATTTAAAGATTGTTGATAGCTGTTCGATGATGTTCGAGGTGACAATAATTAGAAATTAATAGCTGTTTGTAATTGTCGAATAATAATTAAAGAATCATCGAGATTGCAATTAAAAATTAGTGATCGAACGAATCGATAATTAGGTGTTTCGATTGAGCAATCTTTCCAGAAACGGGGACCTCGAAAACGTAACAAAACGCGATGTTTCACCTCGACGCAGCGTTTTGTAATAATTATCCCTCGAGCGTGATCATCGTCAACTTTGTTAATCGCGTTCCAGGCGATCGATTCCGAGCGGTTTATTTTAGGGGAGAATTGGTTGTAGTGGCGAGTGATGCGATCTGTACACACAACTTTGGAAAATTGAAATTTCCTTCCACCGAAGTCTAATTCAAGCCATGGAGTACACACCTCCGAGCTAGCATAATCGCATAAATTACCATACAATTTGCAGACGTTCGCAATACAGCCGCCGGATCCGTTGGGAGATCGATGAATCTTCAACACGTAGACAAATTTCCAAAGGAAGCGCGCTGGTTGATTTCAGATCGTATCCGTTTGGCAAAAGATTACCGACCTTGGCAGAAGATCGACGAGGGAAGATTCGTTTATCCTGGCTCGTTGCTACTCGCTCGAGGTACGAGACAAACCTCTTTTTTGTCTTTTCAGCTACATCTCTGCAATTTACTGACACTAAACTGACACTGACACGACTTATGTTAAAATTAACCCATTCGTCACGAAGTAAACACATGATAAAAATACACTTTCAATATACGTAACACACTTTAGCCATCGAGAGGAGCTGTCTCTTATTTTTTTTCTTCCATCTATTCGACAGTAGAATATTTGTAACGAAACAGGTTGTAACAACTGTTATCCTCTTAAAAATTTAAGGTTAGATCTAAAAAGTTAGGTTAGGTCTGAAAAATTAAATTTCGTTTGAAAAAAAAAAAAGCATTCCAGGCCCTTGTTAAACCAGGAAATTCAGAAAAGATTTTACTTCAGAGTGGACTGAGGGATTAAGAGACTCGATTCGATCAGTATATGTACAGTTTTGTTGCGTGCGGTCCCGTTGTTCAGTGGCGGCGCAAAAGGGTTAATCATTCAATTTCTCGAGAATTGAACGCCAATGTGACATTGTTACCGATCACAGCAGTGATCCTTCGAAATTTAACAAGACTGACTCTTGTATTTTTTTACTTGTAGCAAAGGGGAGCAAAACAGAACAGAGTGCCCTCTATAAACCCGATCACTCTCTCGTTTTTTTTTCTTTTTTTTCTTTTTTTTTTTGTCCCTTCGTGCAACTTGTCCATCGATTTATCACCGTTTCATTGTGTACACTTGCTCGATTATGCTTGAAGCATTTTTCTTCACTTTCTCTCTCTCTCTCTCTCTCTCTCTTCGGTCGCGCGCACCAAATGTTTCGATCTCGATATTTCGATACAGCCGCGCGAAAATCTCAACCCCATCGATACGTGATCCGGGAACAAAAGTACGAGCGCGTTCGTCGTTGTGTTGATGCGCGGCCCAAATGCCAATTTAATTTTTCCCCTTCGCGAGGATACTGTTTCACTCCTCGCCGCTCCCCTGTATCTAGCACTCGAAACGTACCGCGAATAAAACTGGCTGTTAATGCGTTATTTATACCGGGTGTGACCGTCGACACTCGCGGATGAGAAAATGTTGCACACGCGATTCCCTTTCGACGAATCGAGGCGTTGGGGTTGAAAGCAACCAACGTTAGGGAAAGGGACAGTGCTTCATACTGCACGAAGTGTAGACTCTCTCTCTCTCTCTCTCTGTCTCGCTGCTTTCTTTTTACTTTTATTTTTGTAGATTGGAATTTTCGCGAATTTACGAGAGGTTTAAGAAACCGAGCGTAGATTTGCAAAGTTTGCACAATGCGCGTAAATATTGGAATCTCTCGAGCAAACTCCTCGCGTTGCGGCGCGTGGAGGACGAAGCGAATCTCTTTAGCTGAGGGAGGGGCATAAAAATTTGCATAAAGATCCATTTGCAGTTTAACCACCGGTAGATGGGAAACTGAGAGTTTGCCCTCGCGTACGTGATTTTCGTTTACCTGTGCAAACACACGTGTAGATTTAGAAATCAATCGCCCGCTTTGAACGTTTGCGATTTTAAATTTCCTCATTTTCAACGAAGCGTAGCGCGAAAATTTATTCTCCTTGCAGTGAAAAAACCAAACATTTATGTCCATAAGTAATGTTTCCTAAAAAATTTAATAAACATTGCCATCCAGTGACAATTTAACTTTTTTACGACATAACTTACATTCCAACACTTTCCTGCGTACATATATAGTACACAGAACCGTTTCTTATTTTCAACGAAACATTTGGAAATGTATCTTTTCTCGCAGTGAAACGAACATTTATTTTCTCACGTACGTGCGTAGAACCGTTTTCTTATTTTCAACGAAACGTTTGGAAATTTACTTTCCTTGCGAATGAAACAAACGTTTGTTTCTTTCTATGTACACACATTGAGCCACATTTCCTCTTCTGAGTTAATCAAACTTAATCACAAAGTGTTGTTTTCAACAGCGACGAACGCGATGTTGCAGATTGTTACTTGTTGCCTTGGTCACTGATTAATTTCAGGTTCTCGAAACAGCCAACCGAACGGTTACACGCCGCGACTTGGCCGCGAGAACGACGTGGACCGAGCCGGCTGCAAATGATCTCCGAGGATTTCCACGCCCGCCCCCTTTATGGAACCTACGCGATCCGATCTAACGTATCTCTATCCGGTGACCAGCTACCCGCAACGACGTCAAACGAACTTCCTTTAATCCTTAAACCAGGAGGTTTTATCACAGATAAAAACACGAGCGAATCGATCTCTCCACCGCGCGACGCACAAATTCACGAAACGACATTGTCGTTTTCGGCGAATTTACCAAAGATATTTCCCCGCCCATGTAACGTGTTGGCCCATTGAATTTTCGCTGACGCACGAACGAGGATAATAAAGCTGGTAAAACGATGTTTCTTTCTGAATGTGGCTGAAAACCCTTTCTGCTCGACGATACCCATCCCAGTTTCTCTTCACCAAGAATTTCCTTTCAACCCTTCTCGTCGATACATCGATACGGAATTTTCGTGGCTTCTTCCGGAAGAGAGAAATCGTTCGCCCGCGAAGCAAGAACGCAGGCATTCTCGGTTCCTAAATTTCTGCTGCCAGAGAAGCGAAGAAGGGAGGTGCTCTCTTGCTTGCGCCATTAACCACTTGCGCTGGCAAACTCATTGCGGACCGTAACGAGTGACCATATACCAATGATTCGTCGCTTTCTTTCTGAACTCGTCGGTGCGATATCACTGGATAGAAATTACTGAAAAGTTGTAAATTTATTCTTTGTTTTCCCTAATTTGTTTTATCTAAATATACTTAAAACTGACAAAATACTACAATTTTGGAACAAAAAAGAATTGTCGACGTGCGTGACACTTGCGCTGACAATTCATTACGGACCGTAACGAGTGACCGAACCGTACACAATGATTCGTCGCTTTCTTTTTGAACTCGTCGGTGCGATATCACTGGATAGAAATTACTGAGAAGTAGTAAATTTATTCTTTGTTTTCTCTATGTTGTTTTACTTAAATATACTTAAAACTTAGAAAATACTACAAAAAAAAATTGTCGACGTGCGTGGCACTTGCGTTGACAACTCATTGCGGACCGTAACGAGTGACCGAGCCGTACACAATGATTCGTCGCTTTCTTTTTGAACTCGTCGGTGCGATATCACTGAATAAAAATTACTGAGAAGTAGTAAATTTATTCTTTGTTTTCTCTATGTTACTCAAATATACTTAAAACTGAGAAAATACTA
This sequence comes from Tetragonisca angustula, assembly GCA_036937485.2. Classification (NCBI taxonomy): domain Eukaryota; kingdom Metazoa; phylum Arthropoda; class Insecta; order Hymenoptera; family Apidae; genus Tetragonisca; species Tetragonisca angustula. The sequence goes on along the minus strand of JAWNGG020000135.1, from coordinate 7,565 downwards.
CAAAAAAAAATTGTCAACGTGCGTGGCACGTCATTGCAGCGCAAGATGTTAACCACTTGCGCTGGCAAACTCATTGCGGACCGTAACGAGTGACCATATACAACGATTCGTCGCTTTCTTTCTGAACTTGTCGATACGATATCACTGGATAAAAATTACTGAGAAGTAGTAAATTTATTTTTTGTCTTCTCTATGTTGTTTCACCTAAATATACTTAAAACTGAGAAAATACTACAATTTTGAGACAAAAAAAATTGTCGACGTGCGTGGCACGTTGCATTGACAACTCATTGCGGACCGTAACGAGTGACCAAGCCCGTACACAATGATTCGTCGCTTTCTTTCTGAACTCGTCCCTACGATATCACTGAATAAAAATTACTGAGAAGTAGTAAATTTATTCTTTGTTTTCTCTATGTTGTTTTACTCAAATATACTTAAAACTGAGAAAATACTGCAAAAAAAGAAAATTGTCGACGTGCGTGGCACGTCATTCCAGCGCGAGAGGTAAAGTTTCTCTGCTTGTCGCTCGAACCAAACAGTTAAGCGAGATGATATATTTTCCTGCCATCTGAAAATTTCTACCATCTTAAACGTTCAGTTAAACTCGTTTCAGCTTTTTAGCAAGTGTTGTACGTCTCTTAAATTTATTTGTTGGTTCATGCTGTTTCCTTTCCCCGGCGAATGGAAGAGACTTAAAGCCCTCGTGGCCTTTCTTTGCTTGCTTTCTTGCCGTCGTTTAATAATACAAGCTGACGCGAAATCCCCTCGATTCTTTCTTTCTCTTCTAACGTTTTCTTCGCCAGCAGCGACACTGTAAAGCAAAACTGTAGTGTGTCGTTCTGTCCAAAATTTGACAAATTATCCCACGTGCTAAGAATCGGTGAATTAAATTCAACCGCGTTGCGAGTCGATTTTGTTATCGGTGTTAATAGACCGGTTAATACCCACCGGAGATATTCCGACCAACTTTCTCCGCGATTTTAACGAAGCTCGTTTAATCCATGAATCACCGGGGGATAAAGTCTCGAAATAAACCTCCCTCTGTCTCTATCGATTGCCCCTCTTCCTTTATCGCGACGCGAAAATTATGCATAATCCCCGGGCGAACGATCACGGGGAACGCCGGCCGATTTCGACATTAATATTTAAATTCGCCGGCGGAAAACAGGATTTCATTTTTCCCGGGGTATTATCGCCCGATTCGAGCGGCCGACGCGTTAAATTTCGACGGAGCCCTTTCGCAATTTTACACGCGATAATTATAAAATTTCGTGGCTAGTCGCTAGACTGCCTGGATTTTTACGGGGTAGGGGGAGGTGGGCATGAAATAATTGGAGAGGAATAATTTATCATGGCAGACGAATAGACTCGCGCGCAGGTGTCATTTCCTCGGTTCGGTGTTCGTAGAAATGGTCTTTTAATCTATTTTTAATGGGAAATTATTTTAATTCTAGTCGCTGTGGGTGAAACGAAAGGGAACAGACACGAACGTTAAAATATTTAATTCTTAAAAGGATAAATTTAATGTCTGAGAAGGTAAATTTAATGTTCAACGCTTAGAAAGATGAATTTAATATTTGAAATTTAAATTCATTATCCGTCGTGATGATCTATTATCATTATTAATTTAAGTTTGTTAAGCATGTCGTAACGATTCATCAACGTTTGACGTTCAAAGGATAAATTTAGTATTAAAGGAAAAAGGTATTTTCGCGGATAAACTCGCAAAAAGTATGAACGACTCGTAATCTTGCGCGCGTGTACAGACGACGAGGCTTCTCGTGTCGTGGCCGTTTAAGCCGATCAGTATCTATTCGAATCGAAACTATTATCGATACAGCGTATAATTACCGGCGGCACAATGTAACGATTCAGCAAACAATGCGCGTATTATCTACGCAAGTTCGGACTTCTAATTTCTGCGGCTGCGGAACGCCACAACGATCACGATCGCTCTCGTCGATTCGGCCTGTTCGAAAATTTCGTTTAATCTCCGGGAATGCCGCAGCGATGCGGCTGTCGTCCAGCTTTCTGCTTGCTATAATATCACGAAGGTTGATTCTTTCGAAAGGGAAAGGTTTGAAAGAAATTTAGAATGTTTGGATATCTCGCTTCTTTGGTCCAGGATTCTGGAGAAGCTCGAGACTCGGCTAAGATCCGTCGCGTCTGCTGGAAAGGCGAATAAAGACGACTTTCGAAAGTAGATTCGGACAGAAAGCGATTAATTTGCTTCTAAAAGATTGCTTGGGTAAAGTCGAGCTTCGATTGGAACGTGATTGAATGTTGAGTCGAGCTAGCGTTCGAAAATTTCAAAATTCGTAGAAATTCGTACGATATGGCGAAATGAAACGAACAAAGGGGGGGGGGAGTGGGGGAGAACGTAAAAGAACGCCAAGCCCGAGTGAAAAGCAACGAACAAATATCCGAGCAAAGGGACTTGCAAATGAATCGTGAGTCAATCAAGAACAAAGTAACCAGACTAATTTTTCGAACTTTATTTCTCCTCGAAATGTGTACACCACCTCGAAACCTCGAAACTCGCCCGTTTGTTTTCACCTCTCTCGCCTCGCTCGCGGCTCTTGCGACAACTTCCCCCTCCCCCGGAAGATTAACAATCTCGTCGGAATAAGTGAGAACAATAATTCGATGATGTGTAAAATTCAATCGTTTTATTTAATTGACAAAGTGTTCATTAATGGGCGGCGACGCGGCACGCGCCGGCCACGCTATTAAATACGTGTACTGCGATAACAAATATGTACAGTTGGTGGAATCGAAACAGAGAGCGCACGAAATTGAAACGTATCGCGAAGAAAGGAAAGAAAATTTTCAATAAAACGTAGCCCCCGTTGCAGGTCGAAATTGCGAAGGAACTGTGAATCACTAGATTTCCGCGAGTCTCTGACAATCGAAGCTGGGACTGCTGACGAAAGTACACTGAAAGCGCGAATTACACTTCTCCCCTAACCTCGTTAAAGACTTGCTTTGATCTTTGATCGTGGGAAGAGAAAAGAGAAGGCGCGAAGAAAATTTCAAGCGACCCTGAACGAAACTTCGCCTGTTCCAAAATTGCCCGGCAGCTGCAAGCTTCGACGGATCGATTTTACGAGGTCGCCCTGTATCGGTTCCACCGACGATGCACGCGTACGTAACAAACTAGTGATACACCTCGAGAATGATTAGGGGAGATAACGTTACTTCGTCCTCTGCATCCACCATCGAGGCGATAACCTCGTTCCTCCTCGTCTTCTTCTTCTTCTTCTTCTTCTTCTTCTTCTTCTTCTTCTTCGTGCTTCCCTTCCACATCTTCGCGTTTCCTTTCTTTTTTTTCTTCTTCTTCTTTTATTTACAAAAACCACCGGGGGGTGTTATTGGCAACTAGAAGAGGCTTACGGTCCTAGAACGATCACACACGCACTCGTCATTGCACACCGCCTCCTCTGGCGTGCAGCCATCGTAGCGCCGACCAAGCATGCAAGCCAGTTAAACAAGCGAACATACAGACACGGGGGGGGGACAGGGGGGGAGGGGGGGCTCGTCTTAGAAACTGCACGTCTCCGGCCGAACTGTGTCCATCGGGGTCGAGAAACGCTGTCGCAAGCCGATGATTCTGTGCACTGTATAGCTGAAAATTGGAAGGGAGATTTGGTATCCCTAATCAGATTACAGGATGTTTTGACACTTTGACGGAGCGGTTTCTTCAGCGGACTTTTTAGGACGATGTTGGAAGCGTGCGTGTTCAGGGACGGGGGATTGCGTGAAGGATCGTTTTTTGAAAGGAAGAGCGAAGGATGTATCCACGATTTGAGGTAGATGGACGTGATTTCGTCGAGAAATTAATCATCCGGATTGATTGTTAATTAATTACCTTGAAAAGAATTTGTCAGCTTATCAGGCAGAGGTTGGGTAAATGTGCGAGTACTGTGTACTCTGTCACAGAGAATTTGGTGAGAAGATAGAAATCAAAACGTGGATCGTGGGTTACGATTAGGAAAGCAAAGAACCGTGAATTTGGATGTAACAGGTGTTGGATAGAAACAGTTTCCTTTACATTTATGGCTGCGGGATAGTAAACAAATTAAACGAGTCGTTATATTCTTCGAATGCAACGTGCGCGCCTTAAACATTACGTTGAATGTCTCTGATGCCTTGTCTAAAACCTCGCGATCCTTGAAATGTCAAAGACAGAAACGAAAGAAAATTTCTTCTCGCGTAGTACTTCAAGTGCAAACGAAAACAGTTTGAACGATCAAGGATTCAAAGACGGAGTTAAAACGTACAACGAGTGTAGTAACTGGCAATAATCGGCAATATTCGCGTGGATGAAGAAACTAATCGACGCACAACTTCAACAGACCCCCAGGGAACAGAACGGGACAAGTTGGTGAGCAAAAATGTGGGCATGAGCCGTGGGCTAGGTGGAAAGTAAATAACCGCAGCACTCTATTGGAAGCACTATAATTGCTACCCATTGAACTGAAATCGTCAATTATATCATACACACCGAACGGACAGGCTGCTGGAAAGATCTGAAATTCTTAAAATTATGCACGGCGAGCTTCTAAAACGATCAACATCGAAAAATATCGGATCGGCTATACAATATATGTATGTGTAATGTACGTACGTATGTATGTTCGTTATAAAAATGTCGCAAGTCTTACGAGTTCTAGCATCAGAAATTATTATTTTTAGCCCTCTCTCTCCTTTTCTACAGTCTCTTCTGACACTTGAGCAAACGAACGAGTTTAATCTTCCACTTTTCCTTTCTTGTTTCTTTTTTTTTTTTTTTTCTTTTTCTCTCGAGCTATGTACAAAACACGAACCCGTCCTCTCTGGCCGTGAGAAGCACTCGATTGTTCGATTACTGGCGAGAAGGGACCTCTTCGTCGACGATAATTCCAAATGGCGGACGTCGATCGTTGGCGATTGCGTCGATCAGCGGCGCTAGTGTTGCCAAGTTCGCTAACGATGCGTGGGACTGGGGAGGGAACGTGCAGTTTCGAGACTCGACGTCTTACGTAATCGAATAGGTTGTTGGACAGACACAACTGCGTGTATACTACTTTCGATAACCTCCGGACGTCTTTTTTTCTTTTTTTTTTTTTTTCTTTTTAATATATACCAACGAGATATACAAACTTTCTAGGTCCCTGTATGCATACAACCTTAATCAATGTACGCTCGAGGAGTGGTTTCTTTCTCATTCTTTCTCTCGAATGATTTAAAAATGTGTGAGCCATTCGCTTACCAAGTGACGATAACAATTGTTAACTTACGTGTATATTACAGCACTCACGGTATAAGTACAAGTGATACAAAAAGTGTCCCTTCTGTCTCTCTCTCTCTCTCTCTCTCTTTTGTTCGTTATCCCTTCTCTTCCCTTAACTTACGTTTGGCAACAGAGGTTCGTTTGGTCTTCCGTCTATTCGCTCGAGATCGAGTCAACGGAACAACGGAACGGCGAAGCGACGCGGCAAAACACAGATTATCACAGGTCGCGGAGAAGAAAGAAACAAAACAAAAAAAAAAAAAAAAAGAGAAGAAAGAAAGAAAGAAGAAACGAAAATTACCAAAAGTTCGAACGATCACCGTTTAGAATCACATTCTGAACTTCCTGCGTCGAGGCAATTCCTACGTCGAGACGACACACTCGCCGGTGTTTGGCACCTGGTAGGCACACGGCTCACCGTATAAAACGCGGATACGTGTACTATCAACGACGAACACAATACGAACGAACGAGATGGACGCGCGTGACTGATGGTGACGTTTATGTTTTTCTGTTCGATCGGGGACAGGGGAGGAGGGGAATATGCGGAGAAAAAGCGACGGACGACGAGCTTTCGAACAATTACACCGACTATTCGCTCGATAGCCGGCTGCGCGAGGACGACGAACCACCTCACAGGGAGACGAACTCGTGCGGCGGTTGTATGATCCGCGGTGGCGGTGGCGGCGATAATCGCAGATCCGCGTCCGTCAGCGAGAACGCGGAACTCCCGTTGGCCGTCACGCGGGGCCCCATATTGTCGTAAGGCGAACAAAGGTCGCTGGATCGCAGCGCTCGTCGCGGCAGCGTCGCGAAACTGGACACGCTGCTGCCCGCGGACGTCGTACTGTTCGCTACACCGCTGGTACCGTGGACAGGAATGTCCAGAAGATCCGGGTAACAACGATCGGAGGCGTCCTGCGGCATCGACACCGAGATGAAGATGTTGCCGAAGATTCCGGCTGGCAGGACGCCGCTGGTGAACTCAGGCGGCGGCGGCGGGAACATGGCGGTGCACGGCACGGCTCTCATGGCGTTCACGGTGCCGCTGCTCACCTCTGGCCGGAGCCTCTCGACGGTGACAGTGGCGGCGCTCATGGGATCGCAGATGGACCCTCTCTCCGCCAGTTCGAGGTCACCGGCGCTGCAAGCCTCCACTATACTGCCGTGGCCGCTGCCTCGGTCGTTGCTGTTCCCAGGCGTCGTGGTCGTTACCGACAAGTCCAGAAGCTTCTTCTCCTGGTCGCCGAAGCTGGTGCTACCTTGCAGCTTCACCTTTTCTCGGGCGCGTTGCCGACGAGTACCACCGCACACGCACAGAGCCAACAGAACCGCGGATATGGAGGCGCACAACGCGGCCGCTCCGCCGCCGGCCAGGCTCACCCAGAGCAACCAGTTGTCGCTCTGAGAGAGCGTCGGCGCCGTGTACACTCGCGGAATGGCGACGCTGACGGTGTCGCTGGCAAGGCCGGCGATGTTCTTGGCGAAACAAGAGTACTCGCCCGCGTCACCGTCACTGGCGTTGTACACAGTCAGGTTGTTCCATCTGTCGATCAGTCGACTGGACGACGAGGCTCGCTCGTTGCTGTAACCGATACCGACGTCGGACGTCGCGTACGCCACGTAGGCACCCGAGGAGTAAACCTGTTCGGTGAGTTTGGTCGCGTTTACCGGGCCACCGTTCAGTTGCCACCAAACTTCCGGCTCTGGGTCGCCGGTGGCCAGACAGGCCAGGCTCAGGTTCCCGTTCGTCTCCTCCTGAATGCTGCTGGCCAGCACGAACACCTCCGGCCCACAGGCGAACTCCGCGGGCTTCACGTCCTCCCATTTACGGCCCTCCAGTCTCAACGGCGACGAACACATTTGAGGCACAGAGTACAATTTACTGGGTCTGCTCGGGATCAACCAGGTGCGAAAGTCTCTCAGCTTGCAGTCGCAGCTCCACTGGTTCCCGTCTAGCGTCAGCGTTTTCAAACGCGGCAGGCTGGATATCACCGACACTTCCAAGTACTTCAGCTCGTTGTGGTCCAGCCGCAGTGACTCGAGACCGACCAGATGAACGAACGCCTCCCCGTGGATCTCCGACAACGAGCATCGCTGCAACTCCAAGTTCCTCAGGTGTTGCAGAACCGGGAATTGATGGCTCCTCAGTCTGTTCAACGGGTTGCCGCTCAAGATCAGGATTCTCAGTCGCTCGTTGCCGAGGAACGTGTCCGGCTCGAGCATCTCCACGTGATTGTCGGACAAGTCGATCTCCACCAGGATCCTCATGTCCCGGAACGAGTCAGCG